>OU900103.1:1062935-2331408 GCA_918026865.1 Phyllotreta striolata
TGTTTTATCCTAAAAAAGATAAATGTAGTCCAATGCTCCAATTCCTTTGCAGGTAGAGCAGAGTTGAAACAAAGCGACCACAGACCCGTAATCGCTATTATCGACCTAGAAATCAGAAGCATTAACGAAGACATGCGCCAGAAGGTATTTTACGAAGTAATCGCGGAAATGGGACCGCCCGATTCAACCCTGATAGTCAACTCCGAGGGTGATGATGGCGAAGAGTTCGTGTTCGACGATAACATGGTTATGACCCTTCTTGAAGAATTCTCCCAATTCGGAGAGACTACATTGGTGCGATTTGTCGGCGATACGCTCTGGATAACTTTTAGAGAGGGCCAGATGGTCTTGGAAGCGTTAAAGAAGACAGCTGGGAAGATACAGGTGCTCTATATTACCTGTAGTTATTAGAAATGAAACTAAATTTTAAACTTTTCTAGGTGAATGGTGTTAATTTGTGTCTTTCCTTGAAGACATCCAATTGGATAGAGCAAACTAAAGAAGAAATTAAACTATGCTCTTGTAATGCTACTCCTCTATACGTGGCATCGAGTCCTTCTGATTATAATTGTGAGTAAATCGGTATATAAGTATATAACAACCCAATGAAATTTATTGAAAAATTTCAGGTTTAGGCATTCCAGAGGTACGAAATATGCCGCGTTCTGTTCCTCCAAGTCGCCCACCGCCTCCGTCTGTTAAACCCACTTCACCGATTTCAAGAGCAGCTCCGCCTAAAGCCAGAGTCATTAGCATGCCATTAATTCCCCAAAAACCGTCTGCTGTTCTTCAGGCCAGCACGTCCGATTCTCCACCAAACATCCCTCCGCCTGATTTACCACAAGAGGAAAGTGTCTATGAAGAGATAAGCGATGATGTGACGAGTGCTCCGGAACCGTCAGGACCGCCTCCGCCTCCTCCTCCAAGACCCGAAGCTAATTTACCACCTACACCTTCAAGGGGACCTCCGCCTGTTCCTGCGCGATCGGCGCCGCCTCCGCCATTACCAGCAAGGCCGAGACAGTAGAAGGTTTCGTTCGAATACTAATATAAATACCTGCATCAAATGGATTAGGCTAAAAAGGTTACTTAACCAGCTTAATTAATGTGTAGTTACGATGACTAGATGTATAAAAATATTTAAGATTATTTGGTATTCTGTAAGTGGTGGATTTGTGATGAGCATTTATTCGCGATCGTAATTTACGATTTCACCTAATTTTCTCGAATGTATTTATTTATTTTTTTAAAGAAACATTCCTACTTATGTAAATTTGTAAATAATAAGGTTCTGATGAATTTAAATTCGATACCTACCAATTATGTTATTACTTTAATTAACAATGGATCAAATATAGATGTTTAAAAAAGGGATTAATCGAATATTGTAAGATTTATGAAAAATTGGGTCGAAATTGATATGAACTAATGGGTTAAATAAGTTAATAATCGATAAAATCAAAGAACTCGTTATGTATTCCACACAGATATAGTGGTAGTTGGCATTTGCTTTGTTATTTTTTGAAACAAAGTGTACACTTTTTGGAAAAGTTGATATCATAATCTATAAAACATAAATGTTATGCAATAGTTTTTAGTTATGATTATAGAAAATTTCATGTCTAAAATATGTCGAGGGTGTAGCAGCGCTTTACCCGTCTGGTTATCTTCGTAGGTACTTACGCAATAGGTCAATACTTAAAATAGGAGTTACTCTTATAAGAAAAATGAATATTCATTCAATATTTTAAATTTAGCTACGTACCTCATGTTTTTTCGTGCAAAATATTTTAGAAATATTAAATGATATTGTTAATATGAACACCTACTAGAATTCATTAAAGAAAATACTATTTTGTGTGCAATAACTAGTACTGTCTAGAAAATTGGTTTGTTAATTTTTGGAAGATTTTAAGTTTGTTTTGTACATACTTTATTATTTATTGTTTTATTTATTAAAAGTCTAATATCTACAATGCATTTTCTTTTAGTCACACCCTTTCATAATTATTTCCTTCGAAGCAATTTTCTATGTTACTACCAGTTCAATTAACTTATATTTTTCTATCGTATAAAGTAATTAATCTGGAGGATTTTCTCGAAATCCGCAGAAAAACTAAAGCACGCATGTTATAAAGGGCAACCAGGTATAAATAAAATGAATAGTGGAACAAGATGAATCTTTCCTAAGCAGGCGGAATCGACAAACACAGAAATGGCTCCCTGGAGATCTCATATAATAAACGAGAATCTTTTGCGGCACGTTACTGGTGAAAAAATTGGCTGCATTCGCCACTTCAAAATGAAATCTAATTTATAAGGTTTTTCTGGCCCACTAAACCCACGAAATGTGCTAATAAAAAATTGTTGTATAGGGGAAAAGATTCGTTTGTTCTATTTATGTATATAAAAATAACTATTAGTCTACAAATTTAAATTGGGGCTAACAGAAATAAACAAAATATAAGATTCGATTTCAGAATATCCAAAAATTTTTAGTTGAAATTGGAGAAAAATATAAATTCAAATCATATTGATAGACATTATTCCCTATAGTATTTTTTCAATTTGCAATATGGTCATTTCTATGAGTTTAACAAAGAAATATTAGTAAAACAACAGTTGTTAGAGTGAAAACAATGACACAATATCACTCTTTCTTTTTCATTTATAAATATCTCATGGAAGTTGTCTTTATCGCACTCACAGCCATTATAACCTGTATTGCAAACTGAAATGAATCAATCTGTATATCTACACGATTACCTAAGAGTGTCCCAAATTGAACTTAATACGTCCAACTTTCGAATTGTCTATGATTTCAAGTCGCATTGATAGTGTACATAACTTTATTTTTAGTGTTTTTCATCAAAACGACAAAGAATTTAAAAAAACAAAAATTAATTAAAAAAATCTGTAACATTCTAAGGGAGCATCATCCCTGATGAACCCTTTAAAATACCTATAAAAATAGAATACTTTTACATTATACATTATTTACTTATACATTAATTGATATCCATCTCCCCTAAATATCGATTAATGCTCTTAATACACTAATAAGGTATACCAAATTTAGTTGTTTTAAGTTCGAGTATTACTGAATTAATAATTTTTAATTTTAATTTTGTAACTCCACTTTGAAGTCCTATATAAATTCACATCAATATAATAACTTTAGGCTACCCTACACGCCCCTGCTCTAAGTCAATTCTTATGCGGGACACCCTGTATACGAACATTGATTTAATCCAATTTGAAGTTAAAAAGGGTGTAGTTTTCAAATTATCGACAATTTTGTTACTCAATTATATCTCGCTTTACATTTTTTATTATTTTAATGATCCTCTCTGCTGTTTAAAACGCCACCAGTGAACTCTTTTGTGATAGTGATTATGTGTGCACACATACGTGTATACGATCCTCTATGTAATGAATAATAGGGGGTGAGCTCGGTACCTATTTGTGTACACGATCAATTATAATTTTTCCCTTTAAGCGATTATGCCATTCAGACGCTTACCCCAAGTAATCTTAAAACTGTTGAAAATCATCATCCTCCCTTAACTACCCGAGGCTTAGTTACAAATTACAGGTTTTAAACCTTGTATTGTTAAAATCCTAAATGCAAAATCCTGGCATATAAACTAAATATTTACATAAAAGTAGGATGGTATATTTAAGAGTGTACACTTTGTTTCTATAAATTAATTCAATCAGTAAAAATAAGTATTGGAGTAATCCCCTTTAATAACAAAGTCGACAGATTCGCATGGCGTATTCTCGCAATTTAATTTCAAATCGAATTTCCTTGGTTAAAAATCATTATCTCAGGGTAATTGAAAATAAAGCGCAGTGACGTGTCGGTGTTCATTTAACGACGAACACGCTCAGCTAGGCGTATAGTTTGACGTTCTATTTCATTCTACGGTCAATTCAGAGCGTGTGGGATGGTTAAGAGTAGAAGGGAATACACTAACTTTGTCCCTGGGGATCCCATTGCGGCTTTGGCGACGCGGGAATACATACATTATTCATCCAACATTCAATTATATCTCAAATCTGCACTATGTTTTTTATGGTTACTTTTTCCACATTGCCCACGTTGTTTTCCAGACATAAATTTCTTTGCAGATGGCCTTTAATAACGTTTACTACATAGGTGTTTTATTATATAATTGGTTCAATTATAATACTTTTTCTTTATCTCTTTATCCTTAAATACTATTTGATTTTACTATTACTTTAGGTGGAAGATATATATTTTATTATTTGAAGATTCGTATATGCATGTTTACGTGGCCCGTCAAAATAGTCCAAGACAAAACAGCCCCGACAAAATAACCCAAAGACTAAATCGCCCAAGACAAAGTAGCCCAATGACAGAATCGCCCAAACACAAAATAGCCTGAGACAAAACAGTTCCGATAAAATTAAAAGCATGCACAATTTTCCAAACACAAATTTCCAAAGTTTCTAAGACATTTTTTTATTTGGTTCTATCTTATCGGTAAATTATAATTCCAGTGTATTTAATGCAATAAGAGACTTCCAGTTGTATTATCAAGAGATATCAAAGATTGAACATTTTTCTAAAAAATAATTAAAAAAAAGTTATATAATTCCCATATATTAGTATTTATCGGTCTGTAGATGGTTTTGTATACTGTCATCATTGCCTTCTTTGATATTTCTTTTTTCATTTAATAATCCCTTTAATTGTTATATGTTATACAATCTTATGTTTTACATTTTAATCCTGATGCCCGATAAAATAACGAATGATTGTCTTAAAAATTGCTCGACAAATTCATTATTATTTGTGATAATTCTTGTATTTACAAGAATGTGTAATTCTTGATGTTTCTCCTAATTTTTTTTTGTTTTTGGGCTATTTTGTCAGTGCTGTTTTATCTTGGGCTATTTTGACGAGGTACCCACAAATATATTATGTGGTATTACATGAAGATACTAGGGTAAATTATATCAAATTACCCCAATTTCTTATCATATTTTTGATGATTTAATGTGTATTGAAATTTTTAAAGTTTAATAAGGCTACGGGATAATTATCGTCTATCTAATTTATAAGTTAAATGTAAAAATTTTTTAGCAGAATTAGGCAGAAAAAGTCTTTAAATATCTAGCATTACTGTATGGAAATTTTAAAAACCTCCGAGGATGTAATTTGCAAAAATATTTTTATAATCTTACTAATAATACAACTAATATAAAAGTTGACTAGATTGTATTTTAAATTCGTAAATCCTTATACGTTAATTACATATATCAGTAAGATAATTGTGTTGTCCAAAATTGTATTTTCATAATCAATTTGATATTGTGTGGAATTTCCAAATAATCAATGCAGTAGAATAAAAATCGTAATATGATGGAAAAAAAATTGGAGAGAACAAAGACAAAACGAGACGGGAAATGGGAGATGGGAGATGAGAGCGAGCCAACATCGTAATGTGGGTTGGTTTTTTCAATTATAAACTCTATTTGGCTTAGCACAGATTGTTGTGTAATCAGTTTAGCTCGTTACGGGCCGCGAGCATTCGACAGTAAACTACATCGAGGAACAATCTAACTAAAGCAAACCTAAACCTAAACCTTAACTGGAGTAGAATGATTGCATTTTCGAACCGGCATCTGTCTCGAACTTATTGTTACATCGTTACTCACAAATATTATTCATCTTGGAATTGTATATTTATTTTCATCTCCCGTCTTGGGAGCTTTGCGCTCTCCCTCTTACTCAATATTCCATATTTATTTAAATTACTTTCGCGGCTGCTCCTGCTTCATATTATCAACCGCTAATTTTTATTTAAGGCTTTTGTCTTCCAATTATGTCACTAATTAAATAGTAGATGTACAAGCTTATTAATTTCACTACAATATAAATCCAAATTACGGTAGTTATTTAAATCAATCGAAAAATTCGTTAATTAAAAAAGCGCAGAAGTATTTAAAATTACATTACTAATTACAATTCCACGTAAACTGTACATCCCTGTTTCGATTCGAAAAGTATTATTCATAAGCCGCTTTAAATGAGTTCCTCAAATTGGTATTTTTCTGTATAGCATCTCCTTAATTTTTATTTAAAACGTAATTGTAATTCGGCCGCTCCACTTTTCTAAATGAAATACACCATCTTCACATTAAAAGGAAATGCTCTTTAAAAAGAATTTAATGAGCACAACGACTGACGATGCCGGGAATTATTACCAATAACTTCAATGTGAATAACAAATAATAAATCGACACTGGGAAGAGAGTACATTCAAATCCTTGCAAATGACGCCTGAGCTCTTAGATTAGGTCTCAAAGATTAGGTCTCAAAAGACATATGTTCTAGTTTCTCTCGATAAAAGCATTTTATAATTATAATTAAACCGTTTTTTGGTACGCTGTGATATATTATTCGTTAAATGAATTTGGTACGTTGCAAAATTGGGAATGATACTATTATTGCAATAACAAGCGAGATACTCTTTATCGTATCTGTGTACACGCGTTTTCGGTAAATGGACCAGATGATATACGCCGCAGTAATAAAAGTATATCAGAACAAAAAAATTGACGCGTGGCACGCCGAAATAATAACCACTTTGTCGTAACAAGCACGTGTCGAGCATTATGCTCAATTTATAGCCCTACTTACCTATTTCACAGCCCCTTATTTTTTAATTGTTGCGTTCGTTAGAAGTGCGGCCAACGATCATCTCTTACTAAATGTTTAAAAATTACATTCTGCGTTCGATCCCACTCGAATTTTCTGTACACAACACGTTAGAAATTAGTAAAATATCAAAATTCGGACAAAATATATATCTACTGAACTAATTTTAACAGGTTTCTAATATGAACCCTCCGCTGAAGGGGTTCGCTAATCTTATTTGCATGAACTATATTTACATATTTTCTACTAGTTAAATGTCCTTATTCCTAGATATCACTATATTTGCATTTTAAAATATAGTTTATTAGTCCATCAGAATTCAATTTTACAATCAAATTAATTCAAAAATCAATGATAATGCTTCGTATAATAGAAAATTATTTGTAATGATATTCCAGAGTTTATTTATTAATTAATATGCCTGAATATTGCATTAAAAATAACAAAATAAAATGTGTATTATAGTGATAAATATAATTTTTGCTCGACATTTATACTAGACTAGATTTATAGATGAATTGAATTATGTAATAATTTTAATAACTTTGCACCAATGTTTCTACAATTTTCCTTTTTAGCTTTTCGATGAATAATTTTCGTTTTTCGTGTAAAGAGCTCAACATAAAAACGTTCTTTAACGACTTAAATGTGTTAATTTCCTTCAAAGAGAACGTTTGAAAAACATCTTAAAGAAGTCTATACATAAGCGAATACACATTTTTATTTTCACAAAAATAGAAAGAAAGCAATTAATGCTAAAAAAACAAATCTCGTTTACAAAGGTAAACTACCTGTTTACTCGAAATTGAAAAGGAGAAATCCGTTGTATAAGGAAAGATTTATTTTTAAATTAAGGTTTTCATTCAAAAAATCAATACACAATTATGTATTACTGCAATAATAGGAGGTAACAAATCGATGGATGTATAAAATACATTTTATGAGAGATATTGTTTGTGAAAATGTGGAAAAATAATGACAAAACAATTTTTACGAGTAACATATCGGCTATTCGATCGATAATATCCAATTTTTTGATGGGCATCCTAAACCGTAGAACGGCCGATGAACATGGTTTCAATCACAGTAAATACCATTATGTAAGCCAGAGTGTATTCATGTGCAATAAAACCCTAGCGCTTCAATTATATCTATTATTGTACTACGGAGAGACGCGAAGGAGATAATCCCGGATTTTAACATGTAATAGAAGGAACTTCCAAATGTATGTAACATCCATATCCTTTTAGAAAGTTCAGTTCGAGAAATGTATAAAGGACTTAGTACTAGAGGATTTTACTTACTTACTATGTACCAAGTAATTAATAATTAAAGAGTTAGGGTGGAGGATAATAAAATTAATGAAATTAATGAATGAGGCTTTTATTACAAAAATATCTGAAATTTCAAATACGAGTAAAAATGATATGTTTATGGATGGCAGATTAGTGTGGATTATATTATTATTATTAAAACGTAAAATTAAGCTTTAAATCCATGAACATTTGCAATTTCTTCACCAATTTATTTGTATTGGTATTTAGATACTTCAATTAATTTGGAATTAAAAGGAAATAATTTCAATTATTCAATAAAAAGTATGGAATTTTAATCAGGAATCTTCACAATGAAAGACAAATACAATTATTTCCAAAAAAATCAAAAAGAAAAAGAGTAGGATCATATTTTGATATAGGTTCATCAGCAAGGGTATAAACCTATGATTAAAATAATGATAATAAATATACAACAATATGCATATAATATAAAGAATTATACAAAATAATAGTGAGAAAATGAATACAACTTATGATCTATTTTTTAGTTAACAACGAGTTACACGATATACGAAAAAAAAATTGGTAATATTAAAGTATTTTATAAAAAACCGCATCTTAACCAACATCATCTCCACCCGGAAGGACGATCGAATTAAAAAATAGAAAAACCCCGTAAAAACAGTAGTTATGCTTCGCATTTTCGAAGAAAAGCGCTGAACTGTAGCTAAAGTTCCATTGGTCAATTATTAAGGGTTGGAAATATTTCCGTTCTGTCAATGCGGATTCGGCCTTTTGATTGGACAAAACCGAGGGTAGAAGTGTAAACACAGCCCCTATTCACAGTGTTAGGCGGAGCTTCGGAAGTGTGATTTCCTCCGTAACAAATATTGTCATTTCTGTTCCAACAGTTGTGGAATCCGAAACGCAGGGAAGTTTCGGGAGTTTTGTGTTTAACGTTACATGCGATTGAGGTTGCAATTTTTGATCTTTAAACAGTATGTGAGTAAAAAATATAGAAACTTTTTTAAATAGCTTGTATGTAATTATATCTAAAAATTAGTTTTATATAGTTAGTAAAAAATAGTAATTTTGTAGAATGGAATCTATTAAACCTAGAATGACAGAATCGCAGTCTAGTTTATTGCCGAAGAAAGAATTAAGTCCCAAACCGAACCAGGTATGGAAAACTTTATTTTTAATAGTTTGTGCTTTTTAATTTATTTATACGACTATAAGTTTCAGGTTTCGACTGTTATATTATACGGTGTACCGATTGTTTCGTTGATAATCGAAAACCAAGAACGGCTCTGCTTGGCTCAGATTTCCAACACTTTATTGAAGCAGTTCAGCTACAATGAAATCCACAATCGACGAGTCGCACTTGGTAAGAACACCGTTGGTCAACATGCGGAAAATATTTATTCGTCACGTTTTATAGGAATAACTTGCGTCCAATGCACCCCGGTGCAATTGGAGATCCTTCGAAGAGCCGGCGCGATGCCGGTGTCTTCCCGAAGATGCGGAATGATAACCCGCAGAGAGGCCGAGCGGCTGTGCAAGAGCTTCCTCGGCGACAACGATCCCCCGCGTTTGCCGGACGACTTCGCTTTCGCTGTCCACCACGAATGCGCTTGGGGCTGCCGGGGCTCCTTCCTACCCTCACGCTACAATTCCTCTAGGGCTAAATGCATCAAATGTGTAGTGTGCGGTTTGTTCTTCTCGCCCAACAAGTTCATATTTCATTCTCATCGGCTAAGTGCTAGCGATAAATACGTTCAACCAGACGCGGCCAATTTCAACTCGTGGAGGCGCCACATGAAGCTCACCGGGAATCCCCCGGAAGAAATAATCCACGCGTGGGAGGACGTGAAAGCGATGTTCAACGGCGGCACGAGGAAGCGATTGCTGGCCTCGTCTTTGATGTCGCGGGCCCCGAAACAGAACAAAATAGAACCGCAAACGCAGCCCATCATCCCGGCGCCTAGAATACCTAATTGCCAGGACATCCCGTTGCCGATATCCAGAGTAGCCATGGATTTCATATATCACAAACCGCTGGCTTTCTCTTCTTACTCTTCTTTTCCTTGGCTGAAACGCAATCCCATACTCTTCCCGCAGGATAATCCGTTCTTTCCCATCGACAAGGCTTATCAGTCCGCTTTCAAGCCCGTGCAGCCGATTGTCGAGCGGCCTGTCTCCCAGAAGGACGAAGAAAGTGACGACGATGAGGTCGATATCGAGACTACGGATGAAAAAACCGACGGTGCTCCGACGTCCTGGGATTTAAAGGAGGAAAAGGTCAGTTGACTATTTTTTTAGTCTGTTATGTACGCATTTTCGATAGTAACAACATTTAAAAGTTTTCATAGATTAAAATATCATTTTTATCATCATTTGGTGTTAATGAAAGGGTGTGAAAAGGGTGCGACGGTAAAATACACTTCGCAACTGGCACATGTACTGGCACATTCAAATTGTTTTGCCGTTTGTTAGGTACTCAATAATCTCTTTAGTATTGTTGCGTTTCATTAGTTCCCATTTCATCAATTGAGTAAAATTTACCTGGGTTATGTCCCGATTCGTCGGAAGTTGAATATCTAATGCAACCTAATTAGTCATTTCGTCAGTTTGATACCTAATGTTAAATATTTATAGTTATATAGAAAAGGGTTAAAATACTCAAAAATTACGGAGTCCATTTGATTTAAAAACATGTTGGCCACTTTATCTTGTCTAAGCAAGTCAGACAATTTTAAACGCCCTGTACATGGACCATAAAAATCGAGTTTGATTTCATTTAATAATGTGTCTGGTCATTATCGATAACAAATTTCAACTAACGACATTCAAAGATATCGTAGAAAATGCATTCGACTGTATTTTTCCAAAAAATATCTAATAAAATTATATAAATTATTTGTGCATTTTTGGCGGCGTATGAGATTAGTATCAAAGTCTAGTTAAAATAAAGGGCTAAAGAATCCAAAAGTTATTTAAAAAATAGCACTTTCCATTTGAAATAACGAAGTTAACGTCTATAACTTCCGATACAACAGGAAGTCCATATAACTTTTCTAATGAAAGTTCTAATGAACGGCTTTACCGTGAAAAATCTTGTAATAATGTAATAATTAATATTCATGAATGAATACAAACAAACTGGGAACATTGAATATTTCTTATTTTCTCTTAAAAGTCCTGGGAGGAAATATAATAATAATTTGAAAATCATAATTATTTAAAAAATTACCTGCTTATAACTAATTAGTTTCAGTCAAATGATAAAATGCTATAACTGATGAAACGTATACAAATCATTTCTTTCACCCATTTTACTTAACGTATTTTCTAAATATCTAAATTAAGTTGGAATTAATCAAGGGTATTTAATAGGGGTATTAAAGGAGATTTATTCTGTTATAAGCGTCTTAATGGAAAACAATTATATAGCACATATGACGATCGCACAAAGGTACAATGAATACTTCAAAGAAGGGGAGAAATTGATACAACTATTAATAGTTATTCCCTCGGTAAAATCTGCATGCAAAATTATTTGACGTGATTTACTCGTATTTAGTGTGTTTCATATTTACTAGCACGAATACATATAAAAACAATAGAGGAGACATTTTCTGACTAAAAATAGTGTCAAATGAAGTTAACACGTTGAGCATACATCATAATGACCAGGAAATCAAACACAAGATAAAGCGATTAATCTAATTAAATGACTTAACTAATTAACTAATCACCTAGGGCTGCAATAATCGCTTGCAAAGAGGATGGGCTACCAAAACTAATTTTGGTGTAGATTGATTGCGAATTCGAATAAAAAATATGAATATCTTTATACTCGTACATTACACTATAAAACATATATTCAAGAGAACTTTAATTATTTTTTGTGCCTGTAAAATTATGCTTCCATATAAAATTTTAGTCAATCGTTATTAACTAAATTGTAAGTACCTACTCATATATTATGTATACAAAAAATCTTACATAAAAAACACAAATGCAAATGCATGTTGAAAATTATCCGCACGGGAAGCAGTTTTTAAGTAAACTAATTAATTACACCAAATACACAATGAATTTATTTAAAATAATTAATTCATATACCTATAACACGACCATAATGGAGAAAATATATGTAATCATATTATATTCAGATCCATATTAAATTGAAATACACACACAATAAATCAAAAGTCATTACGTTGATGGGAAAAGTAATTCAGATGAATAGGCACAATCCAAACGATATTATGGGGCTTAAAATGTCGGTAAATATTCAACCTAAATATAAATAGATTGTACAGGGTGTGTTGTCATTTCGCCACCCTTTCCCCCGATTAATGTGTTAGTGTTTTTAATCAAATGTAACCTAATACTTAAGTGTTTATGTTTGACGGCGGCGAAACCTTTCAAAATGATTAAATGTAAACACCTTGTGACGATCGACGTTTTCCTATATTAAATTTGAATTATTTATTCGCCACTATGCAAGTATTTTTTTATTGCGCTCGAATAAATTACATAATATCTGCTAAATATTTTTTAGATCGTATTATTTTTTTGGAACGATCTATGTAGGTTGAAATGTAAAATTTAGGAGATCGACATGAATGCAAGTAGGTATAAAAAGAAGAAAACCTAGTAATGGATTTCCGTATTATGAAATCTTGAACCATTATTTTTAGGGGAAACGATCCAAGACTAACACTTAAGTTCTTTCGAAATGACCCTGTTATCTTGTAAGTGTACGTGTCCTGTTTAGTAATATAAAAAAGCAATCATGTACAAAATCAGCATCGGTATCGACTGTTTGTATGTTTCCTAAGGGACGCATTTGTCCTCTACTGGCTGGCTGCCGACTCCCTCAAGAATAAGAACTCATTTAACTTAGAATGTTTATTTATTTTATTATTGGTGCAACTAATGCGAATTACTTTGCTTTTTCAATTTTGCTCAAAACTTTTCAGACTTAACGGTTAACTGATTTTTCAGTCTGAATTTAGTGAATAAAACTTAAAAATATATCAAAATTAAATTGGAAACGTTGATTTTAATGTTAATTCTAATAAATTATCCTGCTACTTTGAGGTCTTAGTAAAAATGCATCTGAATGCTATAATGTAAGGTAAATTTGAATTCATACGCTTAGTGAACATGAAAACTCGAAGCCCAGAACCCCAACAGCATTAAATTCTCAAGGGATTACAGATATTCTATTAGAAGTTAGTACTCTCGAGTTTAGAGAAACAATCAAAAAAGGCGTTTGGGTAAACGAATAAGAAGTAAAAAAACTTGCCCTTTTATACAGCACATAAAATATCTATTAAAAATTAGAAATTTTGAAAAACATTAAAATTATTGTGCGTTCTTAATATAGCAACAACTAAAGTAATAAACGAATAATGTTTGGTAATAGGTAATAAAAGTCGAAAGAGCGAAGGAAACTTTTTTCTTAAATTACACTATAATTGAATTTTTGTATTTGCGGAGATTTTTCATGGAACATATTTTTAGCGCAGTTAAGTTAAAATGAAGCAATTTAAATGCGAACAATATGCCTTTGTTCAATCAATATTGAACCGAAAGAAGTAAGAAGTTTTTTTTAGAACGGATTCCGATTTTAATGCAATCGGGCTACTCAATTAAACATTCAAAGTAAATAATGTTGTTAAACTAAATTTAACTTTGCCGCTCGTGAAATTAGATTCGAAAAATCGACCAGATTTTTACGTGTACGTGCGAATTAGGTAAAATTTTATCGCCGACTTACGCTTATGTTAATTTATTTTTGAGCTAATAGATGTTGTTGCAGTATCAAGAACAACAGGGGTGGCTAGCTATTATGTAAATTTTAATTACTTTCTAAGAACTGCTGAGTGATTCGGTACGGAGGTCCCTAGTTTAAAGTTACCCTCACGGTTTAGTGCGGCAATCTTTAAAAATGGCTCGTTACTTTTTTTCACTGTCACATCGAATTAACGAAATCGTCCGTTTTTCCTGCCCTTAGGTACAATTTGTTTGACTTTATTAACATTACCAGTATTCTATGCTTTGATCGATCGAATGGTAAATTCTCATTCCGTTAATTTAGATAATACAAAATAGTTAATTATTTATACAAGTTGATTTACCTATCGAATCAATGTAATAGTGTTACTAGGCCAATTTCGAAACCCCATTATTCCGGGTGTTAAAAATCTCCACGTGTGCATGTCTATTGTAATTTTATTAAAACGACAGCTCAATGATTTTCTAGCAAATTGGTGTTTAAAAATGCATATAATGCAATGAGATTTTATAATTCCAGTAGGCAAACAAATTCCTAACCGAATAGTACATTCGACGTTCCTATTATTAAAGCATAAAAGGGATTAAATGGTGTTAGCTGGAACATTTGGAAAATGTCAAGCGCTGACCTTTTTTTACTCCGCGAAAATTAAAGTAGCCGTTAGTCAAGCCTGAAATTAAATGAAACTTATAACGGTGCCGAAAACTGAAACGTGATATTCTTAAACATACGTTTTAATCATTGGAAAAGGTTACATGTCTCTTATCAATGAATGTTTATAATTGATGTCTGTATAGGGGTAACAAAACAATGACTATATATTTAGTAAAGAGGGTTGTTCAAAATTTGTATAGGTGAGTTTAATATCCAGTTCCCGAGATATCGCTTAACAACTGGATATTTTTAGACTCGTGGGTTGATAAGCATGGTGCTTTTGGGTGGGCATTCCAAAATAGGATGTGTGAACTTAAGTGCTTAAACAGAAATATGATTTCGCGTTTAGACAATACTATAAAGTAGTTTTGAGAACGCTAGATTTGAATAAACTAGCATATAATCCACATAATGTTTTCACAAATTCCATTAAATCTCATTTAATCTACCCCTCATGCGGACGTATTAACTTACATTTCAAACATTTCAAAGCGGAATTTTAAAATTGTTGAATTGAGCGATTGAAATTCGTTTTGTTGAAACGATTCTCTTGTTTTAATACCGTTAATCCAAAACGAACTTGAATGGAGAACGTATATAATGAAGGATAAATATCCCAATGATTATTCTGTATTTAAATAAACGGCGCTCTTTATTCGTCGGGCTTTCATTATTTGAATACGAGACACAGACGTTTCGCAGCAGAAATCCATCTAGTGATTTTTGAGTTTTTCCCTAAGGGAGAAGTCAGACACTAAACGGGTGTATGCACTGAGTAAATTCAATACTGACATTGTGTAAATTCAGTTCAGATATTTAAATATTCATACGGCTATAGAAACACAGTAATTAATCTATTGTTATACAAACGTCAATGTTCATTGTAGTATCGTATTCTATATAATTCGTTCGTTTTAATGTACTCCTACTCGTAAGAATTCTATTGTATCATGTTCCAATATTATTCTTTACATGGGTTTTTGTCTATGCTTCAAAAGATTTAGTCAATGACCAGTGACGTTCAATTATTTAGGTAATTTGTTTAATAGATTAAAATTAATATTTTATAATTACAAATAATTAAAAACGATAATAAAAAAAATCAACGAATTAATATGCAAACCACAAATAATCACTTTCAAAGAATTTATGCAATATAAAAAAATCCGAAACGTGCACATGTATTTCGTGAAAATAATAATATACGAGTAGTAATCGTTATCAATAAAAATCTGGAACTTTAACAACTGTTACCTATTATTACAATATCCACATGAAATTATGCTATGAAAGTAGTCAAATATTCAATATCTGTCACGCTAATCATTTTCACGTAATGAAATCACTTGCCACAAAGACTTAACATTATGGCTTTGTCTCTTTTTCGCTTTTATCTATAAAACCAACATAAATAAAAATTGATTATGCCGCTATTGTAATGAAACCGTATGAATATTTTAACAATTCGTTTAGAACAATGTCATTGGATAGTTTTCAATGAAAGCAATTTAATATCCTCGGATTTGATTTTAATTTGAGCATTAAAACGTGGTAAATTTTACTATTTGAATGAATAATTTAAATTACACGAATAGGCTTCATATTTTTTATAAATCTGCTTTTTTGGCGAGGTGATATTTTACCTTCAAATTGTTATTCAGCTAATTGTTACATTTTTAGTACCATTCTATTGCTGTTATATTATAGGTTGCTTCATCAGAACTTCCTCCTAGCCCTCACCCAACACCAGAGCAAAGAGAACAGAAAGAAGAGATGTCGGCAATATCACAAAAAATTTGGAATCTCTCGAGATTATCATTCGACGGGACGGACCGAACGAACTTTCTGTACAGAAAAGACTTGCATCCGCATTTTTTAATCGAATCTGAAGGTAATATCATTTTTATTATTATCTTCCTTAATTGCTCTTTCCTATTTAGTGTTTTTTTGTATCTAAGTGTTAATGTCCGATAAATAAATTTTTCGCTTACCTATACACTCTTTATCGATTTTGACGGATCGAATTCAAATTGGAGGACTAAAGGTGTACTTTACGGAATTGGTATGTTGTTTACAAAAGCCACAAACGCTATAATTACAATCAAGCAGAATGAGAAAGGTGTAAGTGAACTTCAGACAGTATTCATTTCTAAGCGGATCTGTTAATTTCCAAAGTGTAATCAAATCCCGTGTAGCGCGTACTTTACCTGAATAAGTCTCAATTTAATTGGTACGGATTTTGCAAACCTCTATCTCACTAAACTCCTTGTATGAAAGTGTGCGGGATGGCTTTTTCTCATTCAGCAGGATTACGTATTACGTTATTTCTAGCAGTAATGTACACTGTACTTAACGAGATGTTACTGTAAAATCTACTTTGTAGTACAATTTATAACTTATCTATGTTGAATGCAAATGTACTCATTTACTAATGAATCATTTTTTTATGTTTAATATTCATTGATATTTTTTCAGAAGAGCCCTCATCCATGATAAGAACTGCAATGGGGATGGGGTTAGGACTTAATCTGAAGCCGAATGTCGATTGTTCGACTTGCTTGAATCATAGCAATAGCATTATTCTCCCGCCGGAAACCAGTAGTAATAAGATTACATAATTATCTTTTCAAAAAACGACTATATTTATTATTTATGTTATTTACGTAGGAATTGAAAGTGCAATATAAAACCTTTGTATTTATTATGTAAAATAGTAGTGAATCGTAATGTTATTGGATCTCATCTAAATAAATGACATAATTACTCAGTTCACTTGGTGTTTGATTCTATATTTTTAATCCATAATCTCCATATACCTAAAGATACCCAAAGAGATACCCAAAGGTATCCAGTCAAAATAGACCAACACAAAATCGCCCGAGATGGAACAGCCTCGACATAATAGCCCAAAAACAAAATAGCTAGGAGAAAAACGTATCACAATACAAAAATTATTATAAATCATGAATTTATCTAGCTATTTTTAGGACAAAATCAGACGTTATTTTATCTGGCATCAAGATTTTATAATATTGCATTAAATAAATGAAATAAGAAATATAGAGTTTTGTAATTTTTTCAATATTTTTTGGAAAAACGTTCGATCTATGATATGATATGATATAATCTATGATATCTCTATTAATAAAGCAACTATAAACTAGAAGTTTATTATTGCATTAGATAAAATGAAATTGTAGTTTACCATACAATAGACCAGAATGAAAAAATGTCTTGGAAACTCTGCAAATCTTATAAAATAATGTTTGCTTTTAATTTTACATAAAACTGTTTTGTCTCAAGTCTCAGGCTATTTTAGGTTTTTTGGTTTTTTTATACCAGTATTATTTTTTTCTTTTGCTTAATTTATTAAGGGTCAATTTTCAAAATCTTGCTGTTATACTTCCTAATAAATATTTTGTATAAAATAAATTTGGGTTGACCGCGTACTAAACCAGATACGATAGGGTAGGCCGCATACTAGACCGGCACACAATACAATATTTCTTCCTGTTGTAGGGAAGTTGTTTTCGGCAATTATTATTTTTTTTAATTCTTGTTCTGTGTAGGATATTCACTAAATATTTGATACGTAAGCCATCCATTGTTCGAAAGTTCGAATACAGAATATAGGTATTCGTAAACGTATGTAGATATCTGGAGAAACCAGAAGAATAATCAATCAATACTTTACTACTTTAGTTCAAATTGAGAAAATACACAGCAGATGGCTCTTTTTGTTTCTTCTTTTTTATATTTCAGGCCTCAACTACTTAACTACTCAACAAACATGTAGTTTGATAATTATTTAAAATAACTTAAGAGGAGCATTGAGAAAGAAAGTAATCTTATGTCTTATATTTTATCTATGAAGAGGAGCATCATTCAATTACTAAGTGATATTTTTTCCAAAATTTTAATGCACTCAACAGGGTGTTCCTAAACATCGTGTACAACCGAAAGGGGTTGATTCCTTGGCTTATTTTATGACTAAAAGTTCATATAATCGTGGGTCCGCAAACGCTTAGTTGGCAATCTACAGGGTGTTGAAATTTCAATTTTTTTTTGGTTTTTTCTTTGTAGCACCTGCAGTTTTTGAGATATTTTTCTCAAATTTTGAATCTAGATTGCTTCATAGGGCACACATTATTGGGTATATCAGATGGTTGTTGAATTCTACAGGGTAATATTTTTTCAGGGGTCATGTACCCTTTTTCCCCGCGAACTTTTTTGCTGTGCGCCGCTGGTGGATTCTAAAATACAAAATTAATTGTTTGTTTCGTTTAGAAACTTTTTTTATTTTTAAACTTTTTTCGTTTCTGAGACCGTTATCGAGAAAAAAATTAAAAATGATTTTCTGTACAAACGATTTATTTTACAAAACAAAAATCCTAAAAAATAACTATTAAATTACATTATAATAAATGTTGAAAGTGACCCCTCCTACTCAAATTACACTTTATACCTTATATTCCATACCTAATTTGAGCTAAATATCTCAAAAACTGCAGGAGCTCTAAAAAAGAAACAAAAAAAATCTTGAAATTTCAACACCGTATAGATCGGTAAGGAAGCGTCTGCGGACCCACATTTATATGAACTTTTAGTCATAAAATAAGCCTGGCATTCCTTGGAATCACCCCCTTTCGGATGTACACAATGTTTAGGGACACCCTGTATATTAAAAATTAAATTTATATATGTTTATATATATTTATATATGTTTTTTATCGAAGAAACTTTATTTTCCACTAAACAAAGTAATATTTCTGTTTTTTGGAACATTCTTTATAAAATAAAATATATAATATCTTTATAATATAAAATATAAATAAAATTTTATACTCATTCTTGGACAATTCTCTTGTAATACGAAGTTCATGTTTACCTGAATAGGTTCATTATTAATACATACATAGTACATATGTAGATTTATCACCGGAATTTTTAATAAAATTATCTTTTGAATCTAATTATTCGAGAGCGAGCCCCTCGATATCTAATTTTAAAAGCTGAAATGATTTTGTAAATAAAATCAATACAGCCCAAACGTATTATTCATGCACTTGATGCACGTGGTTTATTATTGCCTGGCTACACATACATACGTAATGCGTTGGTTATTGAATGGCCAATTCTATAAATAGGCATGGCTCATTTACCAAGAAACCATAACACAAAATTCGCAATATCGGAATTTCTGTTATTGACAAAATTTGATTAGCGTGGCATTCAATTGCTCTAGCTAAACACCCACGCATTACACCTAGGAAACGCCGGGGTTTTGTCTCCCACCCCATCCGAAACAACCCTCGCGTTTTACAAGTGATTTGTTGCCCTGGGAAGAGTGGTGGGGATTCGCTACGAAGATTCGATTCGATTCTCGTTTCACGTTTCACTTCGTTAGTCGTTACCGGATTTCATGGAGAGTTTGTTTACAAACAGGTGCTTTTACTTCTGTTGCATTCAGTTACAATATCATCAAGAATAATGGGAATGTTGTTGGTGTAAAGGGTGGCTTTCGGCATGTTTTAATCGAGCTTCTGCAGCAGGACAATTGCCAGTTTGCAGGTAGGTTATCGAATCACGTTATTAGCAGTTTCGGTGCCGCTATAACATGCCCATCTCTTTGAGCAAACACGACCCCCGGCTGAGTGGCAAAATGGCAAGTGGCAACTGGCATCCCACGTCTGGGCTCGCACGGCTCGTGCCACGGCTACCTACTTTCGCGAATTCGTGCGACGCACTTTGCATAAAAATCCAAAATTTTAAAAAAAATTTGAATAAAATCCTTAATGAGCATGCTTCTTTTCAGTGCAATCACGATGCATTGACTCGGGAGAGAAGATATATTTTCGTACGGATAAATATTTTACAAGCAAGGAAACATGCATTTCGGTTGGTTTACGAACTTTGTTGTTCGACACCCGTTGGTTGTTGTCACCGTTGTCGCAATATTCTCCGGCTCGTGCATTGTCATACCCATAACATTATCCATAGTCAAGTGGCCCAGCTTCAAGGATCCTCAATTGGTAAGCACATTCTAGATTCTCGATACATTTTTTATAAGATTGTATGCAGATAGAGGTATCTTCGTATTACCACAAGACATGCGGAAACTTATTTATCTAAAATAACACTGAGTGTGTAAGTAGATAAATTTGTTTCTATTTAATAATATTGTTTTGTACAAATTAAGTCAAGAACAATTTAGGCAACTCGTTAAAACAGAGCAATGTCTTGTGTCGAAGACTTCAAATAGAAATTGAACATGTGTGTGTGATTAAATTTCCATATTCACTAATATTTGTTTGGTCTTTTACTGAAAAGATTTAAAGTCTAATATTTTAAGATCATCTGGAAGCAACTTGAAAAATTGGACAGGAACATTTAAAGACATTTAATCTGCTCTTTAGTCAAGCACGTACATCACTCTTACAATCTCCCTCTGTGGAGAATGTTCCCAAATTTATAGGTTAAACATGTAAATGCTCTCAGAAAGGGAGAAATAAACAGTTCTTAATACTCTAAAGGGGTACTTTATCTCTTAAGCTTCTTACCTCTAAAAATGTTTGGTCACAATTATTTCCAAATTTATTAAATTTATTGCCAGTCTACTATGTACTGTGATGTCTCAATTTAGTTTATCAATAAGTTTCAAGTCTTCAACAAAGATTAAGAACAGGACCCCTATGGTTCACCAAAGTTTATCGAGCAGTTTGTCTAAGAACAATTCCCATTCAATACCGTGACTTGTTTCCCGATTGGTAGCAGACAACATTAGAAATATTTTCTTTGTTGTTAAAAAGTACTCTGATTAATTTTGTTTTAGGGTTTCTCCACTCGTGGTACGATAATTGCCAACCGTTTGACAGCATGGAACAATTTGATCAAAGATACTAGCCTGTCTGGTGGATTGACTTCTAATCCGAAAGAAACTAAAGAGATGATGAATAATAGATTCCAGCTTAAGAAGAAGACCAAAGGGACGAGGCCAACTGAGAAACTGAGAGGGAAAAAAATTAAGCATTCTCATAGAAGACCAAAAGATAAACCAGTCTACGGCAACGTATGTATAGATAAACCATTTTATTCCAATTTAATAACCAGTACGAATCATACTACTATTGGTGCAGTTTCAATTTTGAATATTTAAGCAACTAGTAGATGAATATTCAGTGGACTATTCAGATATTTTCATTAATTTTCGTTTAAAAACTTACCTTACTGACATTGGAAGATTCCAAATCGACTACTCGTAGATCAGAAGCGTCAATGCAAAAATTTCGATATCTGTAACCAAAAGTTAAATTAATAACACTTGACTATGTTTTTCTATTAACTATATCAATTCAGCAGAACTATAGATACCAATTAATTGATAAATAATAACTAGAAGAATAACAAATAAATAGAAGTGTTTGCACAAATAGTAGCACATGTCTATATCATCGTCAGTACATCCGGATAATTTCACATTGTTTTTAATATTAACATAGGTATCGTACTCGGAAGACAAAAATTCATCGGCTACTTTGGCCGAATTAAATAGATGGAAGAACGTTCAAAATTTGGAACCAGGCCAAAAGAAGACGCTCGAAGAAAATTACTTTTGTGGAAGTCCAGGTAAATTCTTAAATAAAACTACTTAAAATGCTTACGTTGATTTACCAACAATTTGTTTGTATAATTAGTGGTAATTAGTAACACAAATAATTAGTAATTGTTTTCAGATGAAAGATATGCTCACTTGGTAATCAGCACGAAAGAGCAAAGGGATCTATTTAATTTGGCCGATTTACTTTCTCTCTGTCGATTAGAATACGAGTTGATCGGATTTCCGATATACGAGGAGTTATGCATACAGAATAATTACAGAAAATGTTGCAGAACCTGGTCTCTTCCGAATTTTGTCGCTTACTTTAATATGCGTTCTTCTTGTCTTTCTATAACAGTAAGAGTTTTACCTACTTTGGGCATTTTTCGCATTATAACATTTATTTTGTCCGTAGGCAGAAGATGTGGAGAATGCCAAAAGAATCCTGACACAGTGTTCCAAGTATTTTCATTCCAATGATCTTGATTCTGAATGCTTGCCAAATATACCTTTCGACTGTGAATGTTTACGCAATGATGCTGTTTACAATGTACTAAATTATGTGACATCTGTTTCCTTCTTACCTAGCAACGTAAGTAGAACATTTTGTAATATTTTCCAGGAATGTTTATGATAATTTTTCTTTAGGAAACGGTTGATTCCGATCAAGTAAAGGAAGTTATGCTGTTCTTGCCCTTGGCCTGCAGTACATCTATAATTCCATATTATAATCGTATATCATCAGTTACACTTGATTATAACGACTTGGAAATATTTGCTATCAATTTTGGCATAAAGGACTCGTTGTTTGACATATATGTCGTAAGGGATACATACCTTATGGGATCCGGTGTGTGTTTCGTCTTCATCTGCATTTGGGTATACACGCAGTCATTATTCCTTACTCTAATAACAATATTAATTATTGTATTATCGTTGGGAATATCTTACTTTATTTATGACTTGGTGTTCGATATCCGGTTCTTTCCATTCATGAATTTACTGGCCACTGTCGTTGCAATCGGTTAGTATGTTTTTATGGAGTTGAGCATTATGTATGAAGTGAGTTTCTTTTGCAGGCATTGGCTCAGACGATGCTTTCATCTTCTGCAAAAGCTGGGAGATGCAAAAACAGGATCACGAAGCTGGTTTGGAACAAATAATGAACAATACATTCCATCATGCATTTATGTCTCTGTTTGTCACCACATTGACAACAGCGGTAGCATTTCTGGGTTCTTGCATTAGTGCGGTAACAGCACTGGCTTGTTTCAGGTATGTGCATCACTTTTCATTAATAATCAATCCTACTCTTTCGATTTTTTCAGCATATTTGCAGGAATGGCCGTAATTACGAATTACTTTTTAATGATAACCATCTTTCCGGCGTGTCTCGTCATTTGGGAACGTTCGTGTGTGGTTAAGGGAATGCCAAATTTTATCAAAAGTTGCACACTGACTCTGTGCCAAAAATGGTGCTTCCTGAACGTTCGTTTGAACTTGTCATCCGAAGGTTGGTGCAGGCACTTGAATATAAAGAAGTATTTCAAGACTAAGGAGAACTACATGCTGAGCTACATTATAAGATTCAAATATTTTTGGTGCATTCTATTCGCATTCTTGAGCGTAGCCAGCGGTTACGTCATATTTGTATACCCGAAAGTCCAACTACCCACCACAAACGAATTTCAGCTCTTCCACTCTTCTCATCTGTTTGAAGCATACGACTTCAAGTACAAAGATCATTTTTGGTTCAACCATCCTGATAAGGTAAGGGTACTTAATCTTGGGTAACCATAAGAGGGCGAATAAATCTCTTATTTTTTGCAGAATGCTGAGATTAACTACAAGCTACCCTTGCGTTTTGTATGGGGTGTTCTTCCAATCGACAACGGGAATCACCTAGATCCTACCAATTTAGGAACATTGACATTGGATCCAGATTTTGACATGGCCGACGCTGAAGCACAGGTTTGGTTGCTAAATTTTTGCAGAAAAGTCAGACAACAGCCTTTCTATCAATCCATGATGGGCCCGCTTCTATCGAATTGCTTTATCGAAACCTTTATGAACTCGATGAACAGGAAATGCTTCGATGCTTTCCTGGAGATGGATAGAACTCCTTGTTGCGAAGTATCGAAATTCCCCTTTAACAGAACGGTTTTTGATGGTTGTGTCGAGGACGAGGTTGCCGATATTTACAACACCCCGCCCTCCCTTTTGAATCAAAACATGGCTGGTCCAAAATTTTCTAAAGACCAAAACGACAATAAAATAAAGGCTTTAGTAGTCGAGTATGACAGCACCTACAGTTACACAATGTCTTATGACGAAATGGATAAATTCTATAAAAACGTAGAAGCTTGGATGACAGAGGAACTAAAAACTGCTCCGAAAGCACTGAAAAACGGTTGGTTTATTAGCGATTTGGCTTTTTACGACTTACAACGCGAGCTTAACGCCAGTATTGAAATAGCAGTGATGATCTCAATGGGTTTGGCTTTAGTCGTCATATTTTTATCGACATTGAATTTACTTACAAGCCTTTACGCTGTCATTACAATAGTAAGCAGCATATTCGTTACTATAGCTACGCTGGTTTTGTCCGGATGGAAGCTGAACATCCTGGAAGCAACTGCTATATCCACAGCCATTGGTCTTACTGTAGATTTCAGTCTACATTACACTGTAAACTACTGCATGTGTCCACCGGAAATCGCTAACAACAGGGAAGCAGCTACGAAATACGCTCTTAACTACATGGCCGGGCCTGCATTTATGGCAGCTGTAACTACCGGGGCCGCAGGTGCGTTCATGCTACCGTCTAAAGTCCTACCTTACATACAGATCGGAATGTTTCTTTTGGTTGTCATGTGCGTCAGCTGGGTATACGCTACTTTCATGCTCGGTTCGATGCTCGCTATAGGTGGACCTATCAAGCAATACGGTCAATTCAGCTGGGTCACATTGCTGTCAATATTTACAAGATCTCGGCGACGGGAAAGGTCCTTACCACCTCCTACCGCATTGGTCGAGGCTGATATTCACGAATTGCAATCTCTAACCGTTTCCAGAGGAGAACAATCCACTCCTCCGAGAGCTTTAAAGCGGTCCATGAGCGCAACTGCAGTCAAATACACCCCTGACAAATCCCTTGCAGATCAATCCCCATCAGCAGTTAGTGCTATAACTATCATTATGACAGATGACAATTAAATGTAATGTAATCTTAGAGGTAATTGTTCTGTGATATTTTTAGTTCCGATATTTTTTTACCGTTATAAGCCATTTATATATCATATATGTTTGGATGGTATTTTTATTATATTACGTTGGGTTACGAGAGTATTTTTGCTACATTGAGCACTGGTAAACAACAAACTATACCTTTAGAGTAGTATTTTATTAAAAAAATCTTTTTTATAGGGAACAAAATTATTCGTATCCAAAATATTTATATATTTTGCTATTAGCAGAAAATTCTTTTCTAAAACTCCCTCAATAAAACTCTGTTATTTCTATTTAAAAGACTCATACTTTTACGAGTTCTGTTTTGTTGATTTGGGTCGCAATCCATTTGTCTTTGCAAGTAAAATATATTTATTGTAGGTACATTATGTATGACATTTTCTTTATAGAAGGTACTTAAAACTCGCTCAAATTGTCAGTATTAAATTGTGCCAGTATTGTGGGATTTTACAATATTTTTATTAACGATTTTTTTAGAAAACTTACACTAATTTACATTACTGAAGTTTTAAGACTGTGTTTTTTATATTATTTTTTATATTGTAAGGTAACAGGTTAACCATAAATATTAATGAAGGTATACTTGGGATACACTTCTGTTCAATGTGTAGTAATTGATGTTAATTATTTTATATTCTATTCCCATACAGGGTGACCAGAAAAATCATATATTCCTTTGAAGAGCGAATTATTTAATACTTTGACAATGCAATTGATTTCTTCGAGAAAGCCAATGAGTTAAAAATAAACTTTTCTTGTGCGTTATGCCTGTTTACTACATAACGTATAGAGGAATATAAGTGTTACTTTCGCCGGCACCCTGTATAAATAAATGTGATCATATATAGTTGTATTGTTGCATAACAAATAGGGTTCATGTAGTCCCAAATTATATCAATGTTTAATGTTTAAGTGGATCTACTTATGAAACCCATAAATATATATCTCTTTAATGTTACGACTGTATTTATTTTTACCTTTACCAATATAACATTGCCTATGCATTATTTTCTCCTGTTCTTAATTTAGGGTAAAACAACAAAAATTGATGTCTAGTGTAATAAACGAAAGTTTAATTAACTATTTTTATATAAAATAATAGAGAAATGTACATATGTTACAGAGTACAAAATATAATTAAAAATAGAATAGGTACAATTGTTAATAACAAATCTAAATGTATTTTCTATAATCTGGTAGTCTAAAGGAACTGATACTTACGTTGCAATGTACTTATTGACGTATTTATGTTTGAAAATCTCACGTTAGTGTATATTTCATTTAATAAGGCATTTGGTAGATCAATCAACTGTAGGTATACACAAAACGTTATAGTGGCAAGTATATTCTAGGGTAGGGTATTCGTAATTTAATGTCGAAAGGACTAGGAATTAGCTATACGTTTTTACTAAAATTAAACCTTAGGTGGAATTTCAAGCGTTTTTTTTCAACTTTGATAAGTAGATTTCCAACAAATGCATTAAATAAACTAATAAATATCTTTGGTAATTTCAACTTACATCTACTATCTGTAAGGTCATGATGAAAAATAAGATTAAACAAACAAAAATCAGATCTTTTTAGAATACATTCACAATTATAAAATTAATGAGATTGACTGGCATGAAAACAATGCCTGGGATGATGTGTAGGGCCAAAATTATACAAGTAATCTTTAGGAAAAGAAAAAAAAGGTCCCTAATTTTATATATTCATTAAAAAAATAATTATTATTTTTCAATTCTTAACCTAATTATTTACAAAATACTGTTAGATGGGCTTCACCCGGATGCTAATATATGATTACTGATAGCATTAATTTGCTCAAAACGTTTTTTTGAGGTTTAACAATTACTGTATATCATAATTAAATCTTAAACATTTCTATTGTCGGAAATACATTCAGAAATTTAAAAAAATGTAATCAGTCTTTTTTCCGAAACTCGCTGAAAATATTGGAATTAAAACAAAATAAAATATACATTAAGAAGTGTCGTGAAATACTATTCAAATAATTTCGACATTTCCGCCACATACAAAAATAACGAATGTTGAACACTTAAAAGTTGATAGATTAGGTCGATAAAAAAAGAAGCCATGCAGAATAAATATACGTTAGATAACAAAAAGTGAGGAATTGTAAGTCATAATTTCTCATTTTACTTACCACGAACGTTATATGGTTATACGTAAATATATGCATACATAATATAATATTTAAGTGAAGAACTTGGGCAGTAACACTATCAGTAACATTACTATGTCAGGTGACTTTAAAATATAAATGATTCTAATGAGAAGTAAGTAAAGGAGTCATTTAATTCGAAACAAAATGGAATTCACAGATATGAACATACCTTTGTTGGAATAGCCTGATGAAAAAGGGCCTCCTTGCGATATCGAGATGTAAAAATTAACAACACAAACTAAAATAGCACGAGCGTGAATGTTTATGTTCGAAATTGCCTTCAAACCGGCCTACTGTTATTTGAGGACTTATTTTTCTTATTATGTGCATAATGTCAAGAACTTAACTGTCAATAGTATAATTAGCGGTAGAAAAATCATTACCAACTTCTCAAAAAAAAAATCTCTATATATTTATGGTCACCCTATACAATTGAAAATTAGGTGATGATGTCAGATATTAAACTATCTATAATTAATTATAAAAAACAATGTCCTTATTTTCGTACGTGAAACTTAACATACGAACGTTACGTGTACAATTTTATTCCTTAAAAAACGTTAACACTGCTTAATTGAGATGTTTATGTCCCGACAAATGTAAAACTAACTCGAATAATAAATTATAAGTAATTAATAAAACGTGACTTATTTTGAAGTTGAAACGTTTTAGCAAACAGTTATTTTGGTTTCTGGAAGCTGCCCTAAAATTAGAACATATGTAGACTACATTACGAAAATACGAAAAATCGTCCTAATATACATATATATATTTTTGAACTGCAGCACTCGGTGAAAATACCAGTAAAAGTAATATAAGCAAATAACTAAAATGTCCAGTTATTAAGAAAGATATATTTCTCAATATAGAGAAAACATCGTCTCATATTAACAACTACCTATTTACAAAAACAATTCTAATCTGAATAAACGTTTACTAAAAAATTAATGATTTTTCGAGTAATTACAATTTTACAATTTTTTTATAAGAATACGACGCTTCCTCTAAACACTACAGTTAATATGCAAGTGAAAGAATATTAGAAGGGAATTAATATGTTCAAAATAATTGTATATCGTCACATATTAGTTTAGTCGTAATTTACGCGCAATATTCTAAGTTTTTTATACTTTAATTAATTGTAACTTTAATATCATTCGAATCAATGAATACCTTGAATGGTGCCTACTGAATAACAGCAAGGTGTCAGTCAATCCCCAGATAATGATATGTAAAATCAACATTGAGTTGTGGCCGCACCATTCGTAGGACATCCACTTACGTAACCATTGGCAGTTGTAATAACACCGATACCACTTTCTGATATGCTCGGAAAGTGATGGTGGGTGTCGATAACGTCCAAATCGTCAGAGGTCTCCGATTGAGGCGTGTAGCCCTTCAGTCGCTCGACCGCCGTTCTGAAAGGAGTAGACTGCTCGTCTTGGCTGGGGGAGGGAGTGTGTCGAGAGGCTCGGGCTTCGATGCCCGCGGGGCTGTGGTAGAACGACACCTCGGCGAAACTGGGATTGGTGTCTTCCAACAAGAGCTGGCACAATTTAAGGAAAGTCGGCCTCGACGACGGTTTGTGTTGCCAACAGTACCTCATCAAAGTGTACAATTTGTCGGGGCAATTTTCTGGCCTCTCCATGACGCCTCCGTCGATCACGTAGCGCAGCACCTGATCGTTCGAGAGGCCCTGATATGGCTGCGATGCCAGCGTAGCCATTTCCCACAATACGACACCGTAACTCCACACGTCACTGCTGCTGGTGAATACACCGTCTTTTAAACTTTCGGGGGCCATCCAGCGGACCGGCAGCAGGCCCTTGGTGCCTTTGCGATAGTAATCAGTCTCGTAAATATCTCTAGTCATGCCGAAATCGCCGATCTTCACCACCAAATCCTCGGAAACCATGCAGTTTCTAGCCGCCAGGTCCCGATGCACGAATTTCATAGCCGAAAGGTAAGCCATTCCATCGGCGATTTCGATGGCCATTTGCAGGATTTGCTTCAACGACGGGGGATGTTTCACCAACGAAGGGTTGTAATTCTCGATGTCGGGTCGGTGCGATCGCAAGTAAGACTTCAAGTCTCCGTTTGCCATCAATTCCATTATCACCAGCGTCGGCTGGCCTTCGGAAACGACGCCCAGCAGTTTGACAACGTGCGTCGTATCGAAGGCTTTCATTATGGACGCTTCGGTTAGAAATTCCAGCCTTTCTCTGAAAATAAACCGGAAAATGCAAGTTCAGAAAGCCCACAAACGTTCAAAAATGAAGATAGTCTATGCATTTGTTACTAAAAGATTGGATGAATATGTTAAAGAAATCAAAAAACAATCCCCTAACAAAGTAAGGTTAAATTGCTATAGCTAAAATTAAACGTACCTATCTGTTGCATGTTCGTTAACAGTTTTAATAGCACATCTAACTTCAGATTGACCTCTAATGTCGTGGGCTAGGCCTTCCCATACCATACCGAAGCTGCCTTGACCCAGTTCCTTCAATTGCTCTATATTATTCCTGGACACTTCCCAATCGTCCTTTATGTATACACTCGGAACGTAGTCAGCATTAATAGCTATTAACATTATTTTCTTCTGTTGTTTTTTCCAAATGAATCCCAATATCGCAATCTGTAACATAAGCAATTTTAACGTATGTTTAACGACTAAGTTTTATTACTTACAGCAATCAACAATACTATAACCGTTGACACTATTAGGGCAACATTGGGGGACTGTTCAGGAATCAGGAATGAAACTTCATTAGAATAATCTTTGCTTTTCAGTAGAGTTTTAGCGTAAACCAACAAACTATAGTTCCCGGGACTTAATTTTGTTATTGTATATTGTTGAGTGGTAGTTTTGTTAGTTACGTTATGGCATTCTGATGTTGCTTTGGCCTAAAATTGACAAATGTAAACACTTTTACTAAGAATAATTAAATTACGTACTCTCGGTATATCTGTTCTTCTATATTGTATGATATATGCATGTATATCGCCATTGGGATCCTTCGGTGGGTCCCAAGATATACTGACACTATCTCTATCCTGGCCTTTAGGTAAAACTGTTAAATTACCTATCGTATTAGCTCCAACTAGAAACAAAACTCATTAGCACGATCCTCTCGAAAGCGAATACTGCAATTACCTTTCTCTTTGGTTCTTATCGTTTCCCTGGCGTCATTTTCGCTGCATTCCTCGATTCCAGTTTCATTGTCGGGAGAGCGACGGCATGTGTGAACAAATATGTTATAGGTGGTGAAATGATGAAGGCCATCAATAACGATTTGTGTGCCATTCACTCGCCTGATAATGGAAGTATCCCTAGGTGGGGCATCCTTATGTGTAACATTCGAGAGAGCCTCTGCTGCTGCGGTGTCCCTTTTAGATCTTAAAATAGCATGAAAAATTTGGCAAATTTAATATGAACAGAACATCTAGCTGAATGCGTAACGTACTTTCTTCTCACGTAAACCAAATTCAAGAATTCGTTTTGAAAGTTGATGGCTTCAGTGGCTTCGCTTTCGTCGGATGCTTGCAAGGTCTTCTTATTGGAGCCTTCGCCTTCGCAGTTGCAGGGGCCGATCAATTTCGGTTTGGGCGTCGGTTTGCGTTCATCGCCCATCCCTGAAAACATTTTACCTACATTCAAACATCGCATTGGTGTGGATTCTAAGCATTTTAAATACAGGCGCTCACCTTCGTCGTTGCAGTGGTTGATGTCAGTCGATGAGTTGATTGGTTTCTCGAATTTCTTGGTTACGTTGATTTTGTAATGGGTTATGGGACCGTTTGGTTTCCACGGTCGCTGCCATGTGATGGTCATGGTGTTCTCGGTGGCACTTACGCTCGTTATGATGGGCTCTTGAGGCGCTAAATGTCAAACGTTTAGAATTTTTTTTAAATGAATTTAATCGAAAGGCTTACTTCCCGGCAGGGTTTGGAAGTACATGATCTCGCTCTGCGCTCCCTTCTTTTCCTGGGCTATGGTATAAGTTTTTACGTAAAAGGCATATTGAGTGTAAGCATTCAGCTTTGGTATTGTGTAATTGAAATCTTTAACGTCCTCTCTGTTGGGGAGATCGATTATATTCCACCTGAAAAAAAATATATTTATCGTGACAAGAAGTTGGTCCGAAAGCAGGAAATTTTTGTTTCTTTGCCGAGTTGGTTTATTAATGCGGCTTGTGCGGCTCAATTTGCCCAATATTTCACGTGTGCCAAATACTTTGTTGTTTGCAAATATGAAAGAGCTTTATTTTTAAGTGCAATTTTTATTGGCACGGCTTATCTCAAAAACAGTGTTTATTTTTATCCATTGTCTTCGATTGGTGCACTATGCAATTTAAAACGACTTAAACTTGACCCGTAATAAATGAATCAAATTGGTTGCTTCCTTTTTCGATAAAAGCGAAAACCTATGTTTTCGAGTTTCAATTCATAAACAGAATATTTGCTTTCGAACGGAAATGAGCGGTTTCCCTCCAACACAATTTTAAAATAGACATAACAACAATTGGTAAAATTTACTTACTTATCCTGACCACAAGCATCTATGCCGTCGTATAGTGAAACGTTCTTATACGGAGCCTCTACATATGAAATAGTGTAAGCTAAAAGTTTTCGGTAATCATCCGCTATGAACGCTTCCCAATAAAGGGTAACATTTTGTGATTCTATTTTAAGCACTGTGACGTTTAATGGAACAATATTACCTAAGAAAAAATCGTTAATTAAGTACTGCAGTAAGTAAAAAATTTTAATTATGGGTAAGTGCAAATTTGTTTGCAATATGGTCAATTCTAGGAGTTGATTCCACTGTATCTCACTTTCTTTTTCCTTTATATAATAGAAGTTGTCTTTGTTGCACGTACATACCATATTGCGTACAACTTAGCAGTTATCTGTATATCATGTTATACTTACAAGCAACTTTATCACCGTTGGAATTTTTCGCTACTTCCAATTCAGTAAAATTGTCTAATTTCGCGATTTGCTGCAGTTTAACAATTTTATCGTAGCACAATTTCGGATTGGCGTGGAAAAATAATCTGCCGGAATCGATTTCGATGGTCCGATTGGTCCAGTCCCACAAATCTTGGAGGTTCTGGTTATCGCGCACGGTGAACACGTATTTATCGTTTTCTTTTTGTTCCCCTTTTATCCGTTTCAAGTGCTTGAGGAAGTTCAGCGAAAGCAAGGAAAATGACCGGACCACTTTAAGATATCCGCTGATTTCTTCTATCATTTTTAGATTCTCCTCCAATTCCGTTATGTTGGCTGGAAATGAAGTAATTGTGTTACACGCGGGTTTTGTTGAAAAAAGGTGCTTGGTTACCTCCGCCTCGAATTTGAACTTCTAAAGATCCGTTAATGTGCGTGCAACCTCTAAGCTTTTTCGACATCGCTATGCTATCAATATTCATACCTGGGCAAATCTTTTTGCAATTACCTGTTAAAAACACATCAATATAGTATTGTTGCGATATGAATTCTATATTTGATAGTACAGAAAGGTACCTGAGCATTTTTTACACGTCGAATTAACTTCCATATATTCGGCCGGACAATCCATCAAACATTTACCCATGTGGATTTTGTAAGGTTTGGGAAGATAGTAATTATTTGTTTGCACTACTAAAGGTTTATTAACAGCCTGCAAACACTGGGTTTGGTTGATACAACGTCTTTCCGAGAACTGAAAAGTATGATACAGTATTATATGCAGTACAATAAAATGTATCAGCACAATCACCTCGTAAAGACCAGCAGGGCAATTATCCAAACACTCTTTATGTTCATCGAATCTGTAAGTTAACTTGGGACAAACCGTACAAATATTCGAGTCGTCGTTTCGGCAAGCTAAACACGATTTTTTACAACATTCTTGTCTTTCGTTGCATGCGGTACAGTTAGAAGGGCATTTGATTTGGCAGTGATTCTTATCCCAGCATAAGTATTCCGAATTTGTTCCCGACCGATCCGTTTGCGATCTCATGGGACACTGTACAGTTTTATTTCCAATTTTAACAACCGAAGGACACAATGGACACTCGTTCCTTGGCTTCTGACTTTTTAAAATGTTCTTTTCTGGTTGTTCTCGAACTATTTGGCTCCAGTCGATGGATTTCACGAAACATAACGAGGGGTTTTTGTCGATATATACTTGACCTTTTAATATAGCCGTTAGCGAATACAAGCCTATTTCCTGTAGGGTGGACATTTCGAATATCACTAGCGCCTTGTTAAGAAACGTATTTGAACCGCGGATCACCGATAAATTAGGAAACAATTGGCCGATACTACGAAGTCCATTTACTCTATACATTAACAAATAATCTGTTATTTCAGTCAATCTTGGGAAGCTGATCTGGGACAATTCCGCTGGATCGATATTTTCGATGAGTAAGATTGAAAGGAAACCTTCAATCACTTCGCAATATTCTAATTTCTTGAATGGTTCCAATGAATTTCTAATATCCATGCTTGAACAAACTAAAAAAAAATTGTTCAATTAATTTTTTAACGACTACAATGTAGTCCTATTTGCATTATATTTGTATCAAGGATTCTTGAGTGGCCTTATTACAAAACTTATTAAAATTAGTACTACAGTTACAGGTTGACATTCAGAAGCAAATACATACGATTTTAAATCTAACAAAAAAATTTTGATCGACCACATATACTAGACTTCAGGACAATGTTATCCAAAGCACATTACAGTTACAGTGCATTTCGTATGAGAAGATTGTCTGGGAGTATTTAGGTTATTGTGATTATCGTCAAAAATTGCAGTTTAACTGATGGTTACGCAGATACAGGAGGAGAAAGGGAACGGACATTGTCGATTCGATACCAGATTCCATGACCTGAATCCAACGGTCTCCGATTTTAAATAATCACAATATCTTTGCGGTAGACACCGGCGTTTCCCACAATTCGAATTCACTCGAGTTACTCACTCACACGACATTGAGAAAGCGGACCTTGACATTAAATTCTCTTCCGTTCTTCAATCAATTTTTAGCGAAGGATAACAAAGCATTGGGTACTTTTGAGGTTTTTCCAATGGGCCTCACCATATTGTTTACAAAAAAAACTTTATTTCGCAATATTGGAATAAATAACCGCATTCAATTTGTGAGAAACTTACTGACGATTCGCTTTAAGAAATGAAAGTAATAACCAAATATTTTCTTTATATTTCAACTTAAATAAAACCAATGGACTTTATTTATTCTACACAAAAAATATTTAAAGGATATCATTTTCTTTCTGATGAAGGGGTATTTTATTTAGAAAAAAGGGAAATCTTTTAATAAATAGTCAAAATAATGCAAATTAATTACATTATTGTAGTGTTATATCGACAGAAATATATAGAAAAGGGCAAGTACGACAATACAATAAAGGTCAAGGTAAAAATGTAGAATAATTATCATTTAAATCTAATTTTCACTAACATTATTGCATTTGCAATTGCTATGATACTGTGCAGTGCGGAATGAAATTATTTTAAATGCGGATTTGTAGTATAATTTGAAAATATTTGTTTTAGATTAGTACCTACTATCAGGTATTGAAACGCAAGCAGCGAAAAAAATTGCAGTATTCATGTATGACAAAACTTTAATAAAGCTAAACCATTAATTAATTAACCTAATTTATGTAATTGCTTTATAATTATAGTGCTCTTTGTTAGTCCAGATTTTTGTTCAGTTGAAACAAATATTTATCAAGTTTAACTGAAGGACTCGTGCCCAGCCCTCGTTTAATTTCTTTAATGTTAATCGTTTAATACGTAAAAAACTGCAATATCAAAATGCGCATTTACTCATTTTCTAAATACATTAACAAATAAACACTCAGAAACTAGTTAATTAATACTTAATAGGTTACTATTACATAGTTTTTTTGATTGTAATAACTTGTACACGTACAATTTGTAAGAGTAAAAAATTGCGTAGATAATGAAATACATAATGTAAAAATTTTGTTTCCACAAAACAAATAACAATAAAAACTGATTATTATTGAATAGGTAAAGTTTATACTGAAATAACTAGTGCATTTATCGCTTGCATATACGTCAATAAGCCATTATAAATGATGCCCGTACGTAATGCACATATCATTCTGAATATTATTTTAATTTACGTAACAACTCTACTGGGAAATTTATCGAAAATGGATTCAAAACAAATGTAATTACTAATTAAAATGTAATAAATAATAAAAAAAGTACTTACTCCTTCGGGAGTCATTATTGTGAATGGAGTCCGAAAGGTATTGCTCGGCTCGCAGAGGGTGGAAGAATCCCGGTATGGTTATGAAGAGGAGGCTGAAGGTGAGAATAGTTTTGGTGAGAGTATGGCAGCCAATAATTCGGCACAACCGGGCCGTCGAGGTTGAGCCGCTGACGGCCATCAGTGGGGTCCCCTACACATGGGTAAATTAGCTAAGCGAGCATTTTCATACAATGCCAGAATCAGACACAAATAGCATTGTGACAAACTTGCGGGAAACACGTAACGCTCCTTAATCATCAACATGTTATTCGCAAATTTCCCTGGCAAGTGCTTCAAACTGCTGGTGTTCGTTGATAATTACATTGTCTTCCAGCTTGTACCACCTACAAATTAAAATCACTACTATACTATAAATAACTACGCTACAAATATATATTTTTTAAATGTGTATGTGTATCACTATTACAGGTGGCGTTATAAATACGTTTTAATGTTCACCCCATCGCCCTAGATATGAAATAAAATAGCGAAATAACAGCGGAGCCATTAAAATATCTGATGTGCAAAACAGACACACAAACACTTCAATATACGAAAACAAATCGATATGCACTTTATTTGGTCGGTTAACAATGACAGTTTCGAAGAAACAAAATCATATCAAGCATAATATTTGTATTTGTGATAGAAACTATTTACCGAGAACCAGTATTAAATGCCATATACAACGTGACAAAGAAAAAACGTGAATCGGTCACAAACGCATAATATATTTATTATTGTACGGTAAAAATAACTATCCCGGTCAACTAGTAAACAACGACGCCAGTACTAAGGTTCAACATTAAATAATAAAGACAGTTTTAATTTTTTTTCATAGGTCAATTTTCAGAAAAAATATCAATGATGTGCTCGAACAAAAAATATTACATCAAAACAAAATCTCTAAATAAATCTAATAGTAAAATGGTAGTGTATTAGTAAAATAGTAATGTCGTGATCGAAACGAAATAAATGATGCTTTTTAATAGCATTAGAACATTTCGATGATGCATGTTATTTTAGGCAATTCCTATAAAATTATGTAAACATTTACGCATAATAGTGACGTAACTTATAAGTGTACTTACAAGCATTGCAACTCAAGTAGCAATAAATCTAATAAAATATTTCTTTCTTCGCTCTTTCCTTCTTATTTTCTTCCGCTTGATGATAGGAATAAATTACCTACTCCGCTCAGTTTAAAATAGAATTCAAAATATGTTTGTATAGATATTCGAATCTACTTGCCTTTCTCCCGGTTTTATTCGATTATAACCATAAATTCTGTAGTTCCCAAAGATATCTTCTCATCGTATATTTAATATTTTGTAAATATTTCAATTTATCATTATAGCGCATTAACCATTAATTTTATCTCCTAGTACCAAAAGTACATAATGAAATGTTTTTATCTAACGCGTGCCTAATTTCTGCATTAACACCATTTGGCTGCAGATTTCATTTCATTTATGGGCAAATATTTTGTTGTTTACTAACAATTACATCAACTCTTTATTGCATGTTATAATTATCAGATAATTACAATCAGTCAATTAAGTTTATTTATGGTGTAAATTTCAATTTTTTTTCTCCTGAAAAATGGCTATCTTCAATATCCATTAAACGTCATAATAGGAAAAAAAAATATCAGAGAAGAAAAATGTTTAAGTAGACAAAATTGAAAGATACGAGTATAAAAATATTTACATAACACATTCGATAGTTACTTACCAAAATTAAATATATGAATTATACTAAAATCTTATTAACAATACACTAAACAATTAGTATACTAAATTTTAAGTTTTGGAAAAAATTCAATAACCCTGATGAAATATAATACAGAAGCAAAATGTAACAATCTTTAAAGCATAACAAACAAATATTTTGTCTCTGCGACACAAGTGTATTTTGTTTCACTTCACTTTATGATTAATTACAAATAAGAAGGCAACTTGTTAACGGCTGCACGAAGAATAAACGTCATGATAAAAACAGTATTTAAATTGCCCTAGAATTTAGTGCGCGCAAGTCTGCGGTTACATAGGGTCTCAGAAAAAATGTTAATAACCCTCTTAATAATATATTCAATGCGAACAGTAAAGACACGTTCACCAGTAAGTAAATCAATGAACTGATCATACCATATTTACACAAATTAATATCTAGAAATTGCAGACGAAAATAACAATTTGTTATGATAAGAAAAATCAAAAATTAATATTTTGATAATTATTTAGAATTCTTATACCTGCGAATCAATGGACATTATAATTTATATAAGTTTTTGAATTTTATCGGCTAATATAAATTAACTTATTTGTTTCAAATCATTTTTTATATAGAACTAATAGCTATATTGTTTGAAAATATTACACCTAAAACCAATTTGTTTGTTATAAATTAAATAATAATTTTCATATATTAACGGAAGGTTATCATTTAAATATTTTTAAATTTAAAACTAGGCGAACAAGTGAGGAAAAACACTTAAAAATATGTATGAACTGTTAAGTCCGGATGTTATTTTAATAACGTACCCCATTAAGAGCGATTAATATTCATTAAAACTACTAGAATGGAATAAAACCGAAAATTATTCAAGTAATAAACTTAAAACGAATAATTTTTATTAAGTGGTCTCGGCAAGCTCACCTGAATGAATTCGACAACTATACGCACACCAACACCGACCTCAACATGTTATCGCTTGCACAGATTACTTACTGATTCAGAAGCTTTTATTCCTTTCTTTAATAACAATATGCAGTATGTAAGAGAGCAATTAGACGAATTATAAGGTCAATTTGATTTTGAACTCTCACATTTAAAGAACAACCTGATGGAAATCGTTAAACAACGTTATCATTAATAAACCGAAGGGAACCTATTAAACGATTGAGAAAAGTGTAACGACTTGTAATGTAAATAATTGATATAATATAGATGGGAAAATTATTTTTTCACGAGGTAAAATATTTTATTACAAGACCAAATCTATAATGTGCATATTTCATTCAAAATAACAGCAATAATATCAACATCGAGCAAAACAAAACCTATATTTTTGTAACTTGCTTGACAACATAAATTTCTACAGAAGGTACAAATATTCGCTACTCGAAAGATATAATTCCGGGAGGCCCAAATATCATCTCTGCCTTTCTGTAATTCCATAAAACCGGTGATACAGGTTATCAATTAAAAAAAAAGCATACTACTATATGTTGAAGGTAGAAAATCACTTGCAATGCCGATTGCTCAACACCGTCAAACACCCTGTACTGTACAATAAATGAAGAGTGGTATAGAAAAACTTAATAAGTCCTTATAATCTCCTTATGAATTTTAATATTCCGACTATGTGACAAACTGTGCGAACGTTTTCTTAACGTTTGTTCTAACTAGAACGATGATAGGAAAGAAAACTTTAATTGAATATTAAAACGTATCGAATAGAAAAAGCGTATGTAAAATGAACTATTTACATATGTTTCTCGTCTCTATTAATAAATAAGTCATAAATGGCAGTTTTTTTAGAAAATAACGATAATTGAGTAAATCGGGGGGTGAAATAAACAGACTTAAATAGCCTGGTATGTGGAACGAACATAATTAAGTACCGACGAAAATTAATTTGACATTTGTTTATAATTAGGTCACAGGTTATAGGAGCAAACCTACGTATTATTACAACGCAGTATAGAAGGTTCTCATGTTTGCAAATAAAACCTTAATTATAATCGAGTGTTGTTTTGTTATTCCTTTTGCAATCAATAAATTCGGTCATTATTTAGGTATATGTACATATTAATAAAGACAATGAGCCTATATACCCCTTAAGGACTTTATTGGACATTCATTACGGTATCATTATAATAAATAAATAAGTCAACACTGTTATTTCTGTCTTTTTACGTCATGATACGAAAATGGTATGTAATTAAAACTATTTGTTACGTACGTGGTGATTATGCCTAATTAACTAAACTATAGAAAGACTATCCAATGTATAATTTAATTTAGTTCATTATATTCCCCATTGTGTATGAATAATTAAAAGGCGAATAAATACCTAATTTTCGGTTTATTAGTGGCGCTAGTAAATTACAGCACTTACGCCTGATTTTCTAAAGATCTAAGCAGTGTCTAAGTCATTGAACATCGCTCGTATGAATTGGATAAAATTTAATACAGTTGTTTGCCCGACTTTAAGTTAATTACCACATTGAGGTTCTATAAAGATGTTTGTCAACAGAAATGAAAGCCAAATTTGGTAGCAATCAAGCATAAAAATTAGGAAATAAAAAATAGATGATATCCCTGTAGGCACAGCAATGTGAAATACGTTGTACTTACATGTACACAAATTTGTTTGTAAACTTTTCAAAACAGGATATAATTTTTGTGGTTTCAGTTAGCTAGCTAATTGCGCCATATCAGTATTTTATCGTTATCAGTGGCAACCAGATCACTATGAAATTCAGAAACATATGAATGAAAAACTTAGTCATTTCTGCTTACGATGATAATGTTCTAAATAATGGTTAATTTTTTAATGAGTCGAGATAATGCATGTTACTTCAACAATCCCAATAATTACGTTAAGAAACTTCAAATTACTACCTTATTTAAGATATTTTTGGATTGACAATTCCTGATATAACGTATACGAAGTTTCTATCCATACTTGAATCAACCACTGTCGCAAATAGCAGGGAAAAGAGCCGTTCGAATTTAAACTTAACTCGCAAACTATTGCGGTATTGCGCATTGTGGAGGCCACCGGCAGAGCTGTAAGCTGTAAGCAGCCGCATGTAGCAGAACGGAGAAACAGAAAACCCTACGTGACCCCTTCAATCAGCATTTTACTTGGAAAAAGCACCTGCGGCTTCCCTCCAAGCCAATTCTACGTACATAGCTCGCCGGTTCTCACGGCTTCCTTCTAAACTAATTACAAGTGGCCAATGGTGATTATAAATATGTAAGTGAAATGGTAACAGAATAAATTATTTCTACTGAATTAGGAAAAACTGGACGATTATAATAAATTTAAATTAGTTCGTTGAGCCTAGCTTGTTTAATTATCACTTACATCTGGATATGTAAACTGTATCGGTAATTATTGTACTAATAAATATTTAATTAGATTATACGTTTTTGTGTATAATTTTTTTCCGATGAAATCGGCGTTAAATTTAATTAATAATTTACAGCACACCATATCCGGCTGCTTACTTAAAAATGACCAAGGTCTTTTACCTTTCCCGAATGGCCCCCCCAATTGAAAAAGTGTTTCGGAACACAAGGGTGACGTTATGAGAATTCCGAGAACGTATTTTCGTCACCAAACTCATGCAAACAAAAACTCGATTTTCCGGTCGACGACCCGTCTCAAGCTAATGTCGCTACCTTCAAATAAAAAAAACCGAATAAAATTTTTAGATGAGTAATCTCGCTACATTCGTGAATAGTGAATACATTGGCATTGAAAAAATCAGCTGATAGATAATGCGCTGTTAGACATTTCGCCTAATCGTTAAAACGGAAACTTGGGATGAATGAATATATTTTAGATTCGCGATGGATTTACGATCGATCATTCGAAAATATTTCGAGTTTTGGGGTGCCAACTTCACACAGTTAAATTATTTATAAGGTGCCCTCATTCTATCTTACGTGGGAACCACCTAACATATTTTTGACTTTCTAAACTGATAATTGTGCAACGTCTGAACTAGCCCAAATAATGAGCTATTCAGACCAAGCCAAGAAAAATATATTCAAACTAGTACAAACACATTACAAACGAATTAATGCATAAAAATTTGTGGGCATATCTAAATGATTTTAAAACGACAAAATTCAAACAGATTATTCTGTGTTGTCTTAGTTAAAAAATAACAACAGAGGGAAATATAAAAATAAACTTCCTATTACGTTATACGTACTAATGCGTAATAATACCGACTGTAGGGTGCATATTTTTAAACCCCTCCATTCTAAAAATAAAATTAAATCCTCCGTATTTTCAAGGAAGCCTTCAGACAACTACAATTAGAAAATTACATCTCTAAATGAGCTATTCCAGTTCGCTTTTCTTTATTTTTTTAAGGAAATTTACGAAAGCTAAAAAAAATTGAAAAGCAGAAACTATAAAAATATATTTCGAATCATGAATAATATTTTTAAAAATCACGTAAAAACATAAAAAATCGAATCTTCAACAAAAATCTTGAACGAATTAAAGTTTATGGGGATTATAAATATAATATACACTTGCCTACAGCTCGTCTCGTAAAATTACGCTTCGTGACCTACAGCTTTACAGGGTGTTACGGAAAATGATGCCATAAATGAAACTGCTAAGCCCTTTGGATTGATTTTAGTAAGGGTGTACTTTTTTTTTATATATGATCTGAAGTTATTTCAAAACCATGAATAAAGTCGTGCATGAAATGTGTAAATACATTTAAAACAATGTTTAAAAATCACGATAAAAAATTTAAAAACGCGAAAAAACCTTCAGTAATAATCTTAGCAAAACAAGGACAAATTGCTAAATGCACTAATACTCAGGTATACTTGTCTACTGTTCGTTTCGCAAACATCCTACTCGTGAACAGCATCTAGATATCCAAGAAACAAGGTAAAAATGCACGGCCCGTAGGTCCCGAAAGGGGCTCTTTTTTGGGTATCGATACCTTTTATACCTGCACCTGAATGAAGGCGCCATCATGCAATATATTCTACCTCCGCATAGATAGCGTTATCAACGATGGGAAAATCGATATTACGTAGATGATAAGAGACGCACTAATTTTTTTTTGTATAAATGAATAAGTCCTATTTTAGCACGTGGTTTCGCCACGCCTCGAATTGTACTATAAGTTATTTTAAAGTGGGAGGGCGAATGTTGTGACGGCGAGCTGAATCGATATCCTGCAATACATTCCTTTATAGAGACGCCACCCATGATAATGTTTAACTGCAAGTTACAAGCCGTACATAAGTTTATAAAATGTTGTTACTTAATCAATGCGAACGATATTGTTTATTTCAATCTCTATATCATTAGGTTATTTGCTGCATCCTACTCTTTAATGCGGCGATAAGCGAGCAAAACAGCAAAACAAAATCTATAAGTACAGTAGAAAAAAAATAATAATAAAGGTTAGTGTTTAAAATTATACTAGATAAAAGGCTAATTAGGCAAATCGAATAAATGCGAATAAATTATAAGCAAACGCTTCCACGCACTCGGCAATGGGGGGAAATAGTATTCTTGAATGAATGAATGTCAGGTTGTTTACAAAACGCAATTAGCCGTTAAAATGGCATGTTTCCGAATAGTTTACACGACTTATAGAGACAATAAACTAACAACTACATCCCTTAGGTTAGAATTGTACGCACAGTTAAATGAAAGAAAGGAAAAAATTCGAATGCTTGTTACCTTTAGAAGCAAAACATTACACAATGTGATGAATTCACGATCCGGAGATAATTTTGGCGATTTCACACAAACTCTGTTAAACGAAACTCCGTTGTCACTTGAGAAACGGCGATTTTAATAAATGTTCAAACGCAAATTTAATTTACTTTTCACCTATCATGCTTACTGAAACCTGAAACATACTTTACTACTTCACTATATTTTGTTGTTTAGTACTCGCACTCGAGTCCAATAATACAATGTTGCCATTTTTACGCGGTTTGATTACCTTTCACTATTTGAGGAAAAATATGGTAAAAACAAAATCAATCTCGATGAAGGTCAGCAAACACTCTATTACATCATTAAATTAATTATTATTGAGGGTTAATGACAGAAACGTACGGTTTTGTATTATTCTACGCCGTTTTATTATTGACAAGACAGCTCAAGATATGCGCAGTAACCCAGCCAAGCCATGAGGCAGATAATTTTATTTTTTATTTTACCTCCTAACGCTCTCAGCCTTTAGCTCAGTTAGTTCGTTCAGGTCCGAATCCGAATCTAAAACTAAAAATCCTGCGCATGTTGTCTGCCTCTGCAACAACAACAGATCGGGACAGGTGTAATATGGAATACTCTACTCGCGATCACAACAAAAATTAATTATAGCACTCAGTACATACATGATGGATACTTCGGAAATTTTGGAACGAAATAACACATTGCGGCGGCAATCTAAACCTATTTGTATCGAGGTATTGAAATTGTTTGTTTTGCCGCTTGTGACAAATAATAATGCGTTATTTAAATGACCTAGCCAATCAAGTAAGTACGCAAATATCCTTGAATAATTATATATTTTATACTCGAGCTAGTAATCGTAAACAAATTAACAAACAAACCAAAAAAAAACAATACAAAGATTTCAAACGCAAATTCATCTAATTGCGACGTTGCTATAATTGTTATGTCAAAACAAACTATTCAAATTATGAAAAAAGAAGAAGAATCATTCCTAGTTATTCGTAACTGAAAGGTAGGCAACACAAATAATACGTTCTTTTAAAGTTTTCATGTGTTAACTACTCCATTGCTATTATTGTATTAAATTATATCTTGTTTGGACACACATGATGTGGCTAATTAAAAAATATGTAAACATAATATAGAAATTTATTGCAGATTAATTTGTACAGTAATTTGACATATAGGTATATTTAATAAAACATTTTATGTTTTTTAAATAAAAATATTGTTTTACGTACAACCTAGACATTTTGAATACTACAATTTTAGAGAAAAAATTTCTTAATCAAGAACATTAACAATTACATTGTCTCATATCCGTGATAACAATTTTAAATTGAAACACCAATAATACTTAAATAAGAATATATCATGTATTTTTAGAGTAACATTTTTTTTTAATAATTTATCTAAGAAAGTTTGCTGTATATGTTTTTAAACGGAGTTGTAGAAAACCTACTTAACAGATCTACAAGTTGAAAAGTTTCATCTAACAAAGAATATGTACAGTTAGATTTCGTTAAAAATTGCATATAGTAGTTTTACTACAAGATGTCTTAAAAATTTAATACGCATCTATTTTGAAATGAGAGTCCTATAACCTTATTAGGTAATTAATTTTTCAAAAAAATGGCACTTATTTTACGTAAGACAGAACGAATTTTTTAAAACATCTGGTATAAAATGTGTATATAAAAATTATAGTTTCTTGACAAAAAAAATGTAAACAAACACAACACTTGATAAAACAATAAAGAAATATATATAACTGGGACGTTTAAAATTTTCTAAAATCAAATAAGTACATCTTCAATAAATAGGAACTGCGAACACATTAAAATTTGTGCAATTTTAGTTGTAAAAATATTTTACTAGAAAACAAATAGTGAGCGAAATTGGAGATTCTAAGTACATAAACAGATCCTACAAATTGAAAATTCTTGTAAAATAATTGGCAGAAAATAAAAATTCCTAAACCAATATTATTCTAAGATACTATCTTGAGCATTTCATTTTAATATTTCATAAAAGTTTAGGAACACAAATATATTAGATTCGATCATACACAAACAATTTTGGCATACTGAGATTCGTTGTAACAAAAAATGCAAGTTACACCTAAACTTTTAAAATATCAATTAGCATAAATACCTCAAAATAAAATTTCGCAATGACAGGTAGGAATACGTGAAACCTTTGGTAATTATTCAGCCAACAGTCGCTTCGACGCGTCCCTGTTGAGCAAACCTAATCTCTGTTTTTGCTTGCGTTGCTCGGCCATCTGATCCTTCAGCTCCATCAGCTGTTGAGATAGAGTAGTAACCAGCATTTCCGTTTTCTGCAACTGATTTTGTAGGCTTTTAAACTCGATTTGCTCCCCTTCTCCTTCGACCGCGGCCAGGCTGATGGCTCTTAAACGAGGAAACCACTCCAAATTCGCGGTTTTTACCATGGCGTGAACGTAACTCTCCGGACCGGTGAATTCGGTCGGATCCTTCACTTTTATCAACACGATGAAGTACAAGTAGTGCCACATATTATGTTCGCATTTTATGTGATCTTCGAAACTTACGATTTTGTTGTCGAAAGCCGATCTGTTCAAACCTATTACAAAATATTACGCTTAAACAGAAACCACTCGTAACGATTATAAATATAACTTACCGCATATAAAACAAGTGTTCTTCAGAATGAGCTCTTTTTGTTGTTTTTCGGATCTCAAATCCGCGAACGTGTCGATTATAACACCAAAAATTAGATTAAGTACAATAATGATCACCACAAAGAAGAACAGTAAATCGTATACAACTCTGGCAACGAATAAAGATTCCTGAAATAATTTTGTTAAGACCCTTTGTAAAAATATAATTTAAGTGCACTTACTTCGCTGCTGGGCGCTCTTAATATATCACCAATACCTCCGCCATTTCGCAGCCCTTGATTTAGCGTAGTAATGATGCACATTCGTAAAGATTCACAAGCCAGTTCTTGTCGCTCTTCTCCCGTATCAATAAGTTCACAATACTTTCCAGACTCGTCTTCTTTGTAGGTTTTGCCGGACATTTCCGACAAAGTTTCACAAGACTCATCTGAATGAAAAACCAGTCAATAAGAGAACACGCATAAAAACAAACCTTTACCTTTTTTATTAACGCTAACAACGAAGTCCTCTTTAAAGAACATATAACCGATAATCGAAAACATATACACTAGGATTAGGGCTAAGACCGCTGTTAAAACAATAGATCGGCCATTTCTAGTCACAGACCTTATCACATTCAAGAGGGTTTCTTCGCGATAAACAACATCGAATAGCTGCAATCAATGTTCGTTTAAATGTAAAATACGCTCATTTGCGTCGATACTTACTAGTACGGAATAGAAGAAAGGATGCATAATCAAACCCAAAGTACAGAAAATCAGGTAGCACATGTGATATATTAACTCGGCGTCTGTTAAAATTTGAGCGTAAGCTTTAGTTAGCGTACCGTGGTTGCCCATTATGCTGACTAGATGTATACATTTCAGAAGAATCGTTAGGGTGCCCAGCAACCACAGTGTCGGTTCAGGACCCATTGAGTAAATCAGTCTAAGAATAGTAGATGCTACTAAAGTTCTTATTCCCGTTTCTCGAGGCAATGTGATCACAATAGCCGAAGATGATAACATAGCGAACCAAATGAGCACAGATATTGTCGGGGCGATTGCTAAAAATCAACGTTAATAAGGGTAATTAATAGTGGAAACATCACACTTACTTGGAACAATATTATCGAACGGATAAAAACAAGCCACAATTAAATTGATGAGTACTGCGCAATTAAAAAGAATATTGCTCCATAAAGACATGTAGTTACTGACCCAAAAGAGAAAGGGTTGCGCTGAAACGAAAAATACAATTAACTATAAAGCGATGAAAGAAAATGAAGTTACCTCTGAGTTTCTTCTGCCACTTCATCTCGTTAAACATGTGCTCGGTTCTGTCGAAGAAATCAGCGACTTTGGAACCTTGATCGTCCCTCTCGGCAGTGTTAAGTACTTTAATTTTCGTGTCTTCCGTTAAATATTCGCATATTTCCGGTATGGGAAAGACGATCTGCTCCAATGTTCTATCTTGCCTGACGATTTCGATTTGGGCCGTGTGCGGGGCGTAGTAAGTCACAGCTTTTTGGGTTTTGGGATCTCCGGTCTCGGAAGGTTTAAGTAACGATGCTAAGTCTTTGTTATGTTGAGCCAATTGGTGACACAAAATCCATATGTTATGTCCGACTTCCCTGGGCGATACCATGTTTTCGTTAGAGTCGTCCAATTCTTCGTTTTCTTCTTGGTGAAAAGCGTTGCAAGCTACATCGACAAGCTGCTTGGGGATCATGTTTGATAGTATTCTTTCAGCATTTTCACTATCTCCTCTACTTTCCATTATTGCCAGTAGTAGTTTAGAAGCGTTGTTTTTCAGTTCTAGAACTAAATCCATTCTGGTTTTTCCTAAGGGGTTTATGTCGTTCAATATCAACGCAATGATAATATCCAACCCGTTGGATTCGTGAGTGGCTATGCAGTTCTGATTTTCGTGACAAGGTCCTTGACAATATTCAGTTAAAGTTTCCAACGTCTGATTAATCAGCGACACGTTGTTCTCGTTGATATACAATCCTAACAGACCTAAACCGCCAGTAGTAGACCCGCAAATGCAATCCAAAAACAACAAAGTTTCGCTTACTAAATTAAAATTGCTCTTGTTGTTTTGATTTCGCAATAAATTCTGCAATGAAGAATTGTGGTTTTCGCATAATAGTTGAAGAAACCTTAATATCGGTTGCATGATTAAGATTTTGTTGGTGAGACCGTTCTGTTCTTCGCGATCTTTCTGTTTCTCCGACTTCTCTGCCAATAAATCCTCCAAGGAGGACGCTGTTGTAGAACCATCTTCCGTTACCAGGCGAATATTAGCCAGAACTTGAGCATCACTATCGCCGGCAGCGCATTTCAATTCTTCGCGCAACTCGGGCGTTATAAGAATACCGTTCGTTTTGCTATCAGATTTTTTTAATCTCTCGCCATCTTTACCGTTCTGCTTGTCTTCTGGAACTTTAGCTGGTAATTCGGATGTATTTACAGTTACTGTGGATTTTATTTCCTGTTCGGCGTCTTTCATTTTATCGTGGAACACCTAAGCCAATAAAAAAGCTTTACGTCTTTAAAATTAAAGTTTATGCGTTATAAAGTTAAAAATAAACTCATTTAAATAAGGAACAAATACATTTAGTATCGCGTTGAAAACCACACAGCACGCGCGAGTATTGTGTTATTACTAACAATGGTAAGTATATATTTCTTAAAAAATTTAATGTCGCATAAAGGTAACTTACCTTAAAAAACGACTGGCTCATATCACCGCCGAGAAGTTTATTAAACATGCTTTTTTGTATAATGGGATTCCCTCCTTCCAGCAGAGCAATTCCTAATTCAACGGCTTCGCTAAATATAGATGGGGAATTGCCACTTTTTATCACCAATTCCACGACTAAGTTAGATGCCCCTTCTCGATCTAAATGTGTCTGAACCTCGTGAAGACTTCTTCCCGCACGACTTAATATTTTCGCTATAAAAATACAATCAAACCCTATTCAAAATTGTGTGTACAATCATTACCTCCTGGACCATGGGTTGCTGGTACGATGAGATTATTTCCGAGTTCAACTGAGTTATTACTTTGAATGAATGCCCGTCCAAAGTAACGAGCTAACAAGCTGTTACGTAGAACGTCCCCCTAAAATTGATGCAACGTAAAAATCAAAGTTTGTTTCATGCAATTACCCACAAACATCGACTACTGTTTTTTTCAAAATAAAAATTATTCCAAACAAACAAAGAAAAATCAAACTACACACACAACTCGACAATATCATACCATTTCTGACTGTTTCTCACTCTACAAGTAGCATGTGGAAAGAAAAAAAGTTAATTATTCGAATTAAAAATATATATCATATTCATATAACCTTTTCTCCGTATTCGTTGTCAATGGCCATCATCTCCCTGAGCGTTTTTAAAACTTTAACGCATAATTTCTCTTCTTTTTCTTCCATCAATTTCTCTGTGTGCTTTATCAATCTAAAGAACAAGTATACCTAAGCGAACTGTTTGAATTAAATGTAATTAAATATACCTTCTTATAAAACCACCATTTTCGCATTTCTTTCTGGGTTCACTAGCAGGAGGAAACAGAAGCTCTGGTCGATACAAAACATCGACTAATAATGATAGCTCAGATTGAACCAAAGGTTTTAGCTGATCCTGCAGCACGGATACTATATCTTGTAAACCTTCTATAACGCTTCTATCCAAGCGCATAATCTACAATGAAACGCGCAATGTAAAACACATACTTACAAATGGAAATTAGTGTACTAACTTGAGATTGCGATCTTTCCATTTTAGGAATTTTCGAAGCCTGCAACCACTTACTGGTTTGCCTAGTCAAAATGGTGGCTCTGTTAAACATAGCCGAGACTTGGCTTTCTAAGTCAAGCGGAATGGCTATGCCTCTGTTCTTAGCTGAAACGAAATTTTCGAAATTATAACGTTCGAATGTGCCGAAAATGTGCGAAAACTAACCGACTTCGGACAGTGTACGGATGCAATTTTCAACATTAAAGCGTTGCGATGCTGCTAGCCAAGGACACTGCGACACCCTGAATGCCGATTGCAATAGCTGAACAAAAATGGGCTGTCTTGTCTGCAAAATATGGTTTCATAACAAAAAATACGACGAAAATAATAAATAATAAACAATTAAAGATATGTACACTAGCGAGATTAGTAAAATACAACCGCAGTGTGTCTCAAAAGCACATGCACTCAGTAAGTGTGATATATAACTTCAAAACTCTTTCCCAAAATATTTTTCATACGAGTTACCTAAATTATATTTACAAAAGTTCGGAAGAGTTTTGAAGAATATCTTTGCACTATTTTTTTGTTAAACTCTCTTCACAAATCCTAAAGATTGCCGAGAGACTAGCTATAGCTGTTAGAAATTAAAATTAATTCTTCACCTCAGGTATCGGCCGCCACTCTTAATGCTTTTATCGCTTCACTTGTGTTAAAAACCAAGGTATTGTATTTATTAAGTGTATTCGAGACCAACGTTAATTGTTACTGGATATTTTTATATTTAAACACACTTAATCCATGTATAATTCAATACAAATGCTTCTAAAATGTAATAAAGGGTCTCATTACAATGCATACAAAATTGTAAAATTCATCTGGTAATACCCATCATGCTCGAATAGTACACATTTTTAGTACACATTTATATTGAAGAACATACCATAATTAAAAAAAAAACATTTTTCAACCATCCGATCCATAAAACTTAGATGCTAGGAGTGTGTTTTGTGTGGTGATGTTAGTATTGTTCGAGTTAATTTGTTGTAGCTTAAACAACGGTTATTTCTGCATGTTTCTTAGACGATAATTAACTACTTACATTACTCGAAAATGGAGATTGTTTGAGTTGAACATTACCCGAGAACGGATCATATTCATCCATAGTGGAGTCGCTCCAATATACCCTGGCTTCATGCAGATGTTTCTAATAGAAAAATACCCAAAAAAGACACCGTAAAAGCAAGGTAAATCATATTGATAGTCAATAATGAAACGTTTAGGATTAAAAGGAGAACTAAACACCTATGTACCTATATCTAAAACCAACAAAATCTACCCAGTTCTAAAGTTAAACAAAGCAATAACCAATTCATAAGCACATGCAGTGTTAAAATAAGGAACTTCAAGGAATAGGAATTTTGTAATTTATATAAACCCTATGTGCATACCTGAACAGTCGTACTCTGATCCGAAAAAGGACTATTAAAAAAAGTCGAGATAATATTCATTACGCAGTTCGTTACATAATTTTCCAAAGCCCTATCAGAATGTTTTCTATCGTTAGGTGCTGTTGCAATATCCGCCATGTCGACTAGGAATGATTTTTCGAACAATGTCCACATGTGACTGGAATTGTATATTTCCTTCATTTCAACCTCTGTATCGATGTAGCAATGGTTCAAAAATCCAACGTAAGCCTCCTTCACTTCGGGTATGCAATCTGGGTGGATCACCATCACCACAATATCGTCCAATGGTAATAAACTGTGACATTTTATCTCGGTGTAAACATTTTTTCCCATAGTACAACAAGCCAGAAGCTTAACCAGCTCTACGTGGTACTTCAACGAGCTGCTTTCATCCATGGCATGTCGCTCTGAACGCATCATTTCGATGAAATGATTATACGACGCTTTATCGTTGTAAAATACCAATACGTCTTCGCCCGCGTTTATCAACTGGAATGAACGGTAATAAAATTGAGCCCATTTGAATGCATGTAAAAATCAAATTACCGCTTGCATCACCATATCCTGGCATTTTCTAATAAATTTGTTTTCCGCTTTCACTATAGTCTGTAGGAACTTTAAATATTGCACGTGTCGTCCGTGTGTTGCTATGCAGTGCACGAAATGTTGAATGACCTTTTCGTTTTCTTCATTGCACAGTTTCGAATTATCTTGGAATATCGCACAAACTGTTTGAGCTTCTCTAATCTATAAAACATAATTTACAACTTATCATTAATAACAGATTAATAGTTTATACATACTCCTGGATTGAGGAACAAATCCAACTGCTTGTAGAGTAGCACTTGGTTCTGCTGGTTTCCTAAACAGAAATTTTGTAAAAATTCGTGAGCCAATCGCATTAATTCGTTCATTCTGATGTCTTCTTTTTCATCGTAAGGTACTTGCAAAAGATCTAATACGACTGTATGAACACCGACGTTCCTTAAAAGCCTCTGTTCGTGTTTCTGAGGTTTAATAACGCCCCCTGCAGTTCCCTGAGTGCATAATTTATTCATTCTAATTAATATTTGCTGGATTTTTTTGTATTCATCCGCCTGATCCGGATGCAAAGGAGGCCCGACATCCAAATTAATGGCTGAACCTTTTTTCTCCAACACTCCCATTGTCGTAGCTTTAGTGTTACTGGTCGTCTCTTCTTCATCGTCTTTTGATTTCTTCACAGGTTGATGGTCTTCCAAAGATTTCGATTTGTAAACCCAAAGTTCGGATTTCTCAACCGATTGCCTCAAAACATCCAAATCTGCTTTGATCTGCTTGTACGATTCAACATCGCTGTCCGAAACAAGGAGCTGAACTTGCCGGAATGCTTGCAGAACTTCTTGCCTTTGACTGAAATGCCTAAAGAGCAATTGCAACGCTCCAGAAACCAAAGATGGATAATCGTGCATCGTTAAATGCAACAGTACTCTTAGGAATGTTCTTCCGCCGTGTCCATCCAGGTCCAGCACAGCGCATTCTTCGCTGCTACCGAATATTCCTTCGGCTTGACGGCCTATGTATTCGAAATCGATGTTCTTTTGGCCCAAGTTAACTTCGCTGCTAAGATTAGAATTTTTTTCGTTCTCGTCGAATTCTTGCTTGAAAATGCTCAACAGACAGCTTATTCTATAATCCAGTCTTACATCCAAAATGAACTGAAAAATGGATAAACTCATCAAGGCAATCGACGTCGAGTGTTTGTGTAACACTTTTATACCTGCAATATTTCTATGATTTTTAATTTAGTATCCATTACCAGCGGATACTCTTTCATGTACTGTATAGACCGGCCATGTGAGACGGAATTTGGAGATAAACCACCGCCTCTTGTCGATCCTAGAGTAAGCGATGTCATAACAGCCCCCATGTCTCCAATAGTCCTCAAAACACCCCCTTCGGCTACCAAAAAATGCAATTGGTTTAGTACCGCACAGTTCAAAAATATCGCTGACATTGAAACATCTAATTTACTCAAGGTGCAACAATATTTACGTGATCAAAAAAATAAGAAAGATATTTCCAAACTAATAATTATGTGATAATTGCTTTAAATTTCCAAAATGATCGTATTTAGAAATATCTTTTCTATAACCACACACTAAACCACACATAATATACCTCTTTGATCTGAAGCAGTTTCAGCAGCTGTATCAAAAGAAATAATGGACAATTAATGATAAACCAATAAGTGTTGCACATATTTGAAGGCATTAATAATATCTTCGATAATAAAATCTTTGTAAATAAAATATGTTTTCAAATTTGGATAAAGGTATAAAACAAAATTACTTACAGTCAATATCAACTGATGGAACACGTCCTTCCAAAAAATCACTCTCAGACACACAATCTAAAATATTGAGCAACGTTTTTGTTAGTTTCAACAAATCAGAAAAACTATAAAACCCAAAATAAATTAATTCTCTAGCTAATTTCACCACCTAAAAATCAAACGTTGGAAAAAAGTACAATACAAACGCAAATATCAAATAACTTACCTCGAACGTTAGTTTGTTCTGTTCCTGATCGGCAAAAGACCACATTTTTGCTACCACGTTGCAAAGATAGTCTCCTACGAAAGCGATGGTCGATGAAAATTTTTCACGTACAGCCTCCTTGTTCGGATTCGGAGTCTTGTTCGAATCGTAACTGAAAGTCAAATTGTATTTACAAATCGCTATTTAGAGGATACGAAAATTGTTTACTCTAGAATGGACATCTGAGATGGGATTTCGGACCACAATCGGGCGTATTTAACCGGCGTGACGGGCTCTTGGGGATCTCGGTCTACGTGCAAATGTAGCATCAGGCGACAGAATGACGCTCTTAAATCAAAACTGACGTTCTCGTCCGACATACACTTCAGTATCAACTCTATCGAGAGTCGAGGCGACAGATTATTGAGTGCTAAGTATTGCCTATTCAAGCACATATTCGAAAATAAATCGAGTTGATGTCTATAATAGTCTAATATAGCTTGGTCCTCTTTAATTCCCAATTTGGCGTTTCTACAAAGATCGGTTAAAAATATAGGCTTTTTAGGAACGCTAAATTGCAATTGTATTTCCTCGACATCAGTTATTAGGGACTCTTCGCGGTCCAAAGAGCCGTCTTCGTTGATTTCTTGTACTTCCACTTCAGTGTTAACCATATTAGTTTCAATAAGGATATCTGAGTTCTTGTCGCTCAGGACACTTTTACAAATTAACTCTTGAGTCACGGGAATAGCTTTTTTATTGCAAATGCACAGATCTGATAGATAATCCAAAGAACGAGATTCCCAGTTGTTCATATTCTTTTTAACTAAACCCACGAAAGTTTCGATTTCCGCTGCTGTTATGTGCTTTTCTAGCAGCTTCCTGTTGTTATGCAGAAGCGCAGTTATAGTATCTTCAGCTAGAATGTCATATCCAATTTGTTTTTGCATGAAACCAAAATGCTTAGCAATATATTCCTGATTCTTTCGATAATCCTGCTGGCTCAGCCTCAAAATTCTGTAACAGAGCCTGAAAATGTGCTTGTACGGAGCGTGCCTAGGATCGTTTAGTTCTTCTATCTTTAAAAACGGACCTTCGGCGCCGTTGTCCAAAAATGGACCCTGAAAAAGATTATTAAATTGAGTTTACAAATTTTTACTATTGAGTTTACCACTCACTTGCAATATCTTAAACAGTTGTTTTAATATGGCCTGCTCTCTTAAAAGCTTCTGTCTGTCACGATTCGGGTTTGTAACGATTAACTCCAAGGCTTCAGATTTATTTTGCTCATTTTCTAATTCAGCAACGAAGTATACAATGTCGTGAAGAAGTGTTGTTAACGACCTAAAATACTCAAATATAAATTACATGTTAGTTACATTTAAATTTTTTTAGTACCGTCTTTCATTGTGAGATATAGTACCCTGTTCTAAATTAACTGATAGAGATGATAGTAATTTACAGGCATCGTTAGCGAAATCTAGGTCTCTGACTTCAACTGGAGATACGGCGATTAGGGCAAATGCTTCCTTGTCTTCTTTAGTAACTGCACAACCTACTTTAGACATAACAGGTTTTTCCTCGTCTTTATCTATAGATTCAGCTGTTGAATGTACCCAGCTATTCGTGATCATATGATGTAATCGTACGTAGCTCGATTGAGGCACTAATGAATCGGCTCTAGTTAAACTTGTAGGATCCAGCTCGAAAAGAGTGGCAATATCGTAATTGCAACCAAAAGGAACCAAGTGGTATTTGCGATTGTCGATTATTGCATTGTTCAATCTTTCTTTGTCTTCTTCGGAACTCGTCACGTGTTCCTTATCGACATCAACTGCTAAATACTGGCCTGTCGCTAAATGTTTAAATCTGAATAGGGAATCCCAGTTCCCCGCTCCTCCTCTGCAAGGATCGTTTTTAACTACTTCCACTTCCCACAACGCTACAATTAGTATAAGTATAGAAATTTCGTTTGAGTGCATTCTTAATAGCACTCACCTTTACTGCTAGTAGCAGCAGTGGCGCTAGTACGACCTGTAGTTCTTAAGAAAACGTGATGTTGCTTCTTGTACTCGTCCATCGTTAAGAATTTCTCTTGTTCAGCGTGAAATAGCCTAACGACGTCCCCGCCTTTCAAAACGTCATCCAGATTTTCCTTGAACTCCAAAAACAGAGTAACTTTCCACGATGTGTTTCCATTTACGATGTTGACTTCTTTACAACTAGGATTGTCCGGTAATTTGTGATTCGAAACGTGAAGTTGCTGGCCGGGACTGAGAGGATTCAAAATTACTTTATCGCCGAGAACAATGTTATCACCGGTGGTTCGGAGTTTGTAGAATGGAAGAATGTAAAACCATGACCCTTCATTGCCGTTGCTGTCTAAGTACACTCTCATCGCATTCTTTTCCAGTAAGGCCGGCAAACGTTTGTTTACCGTTAAGTACTTGTTGGACTTCAAGTGTAGCAACTGAAATTTTTTTAAAGTAATTAGGGCGCATTTTTAAATTTTTAAAGGTGAATAAAATGTTTAATTGTCCCGTAGCATTTTTTTTCAGGATAACGATAACGTTTTAAAGTTTCAAAGCAAAATCGAACAACAAAATCGTTAGGCAAAATCATTAATTACTGCTGATAGCAAATCATTGATAAAAGGCGTAATTAAATCAAGATTTTTCAAGGAAATCAAAAACCGAACCTAATGATAAGGTCCCAACATTTTCTATAGTAGTTTATTTTTAAACACAAATAATCTCTGTGTTGGTACAATTTATCTTAAATTGGAACACGAAAACAAGAAAACTAAATTGGAGAACGAATAACTAGTCGTGAAATTATTAGTTTACAATAATCGATTTAATTGATTTAAATTGTTTAAATTTAGATTGCATATATGATTTTATTTATCTCTAGAAATTTGTTATTTGGATGCTTTTAAAGAGAAATTTGTACTGTACCTGCACTACATGCCCGTATTGCACTTTGGTGCCCAAGAGCTTTTTGTTTTCAGATTCATTTTGCTTCTTTTCGATTTCTGCAGCATGCTAAAAGAAATATTTGAAGAATAATTCGTGTATTGTTAGTAAAAGTACTTAGTAAACAATGCACACGAATGGAATCGAAACTTACATGTAGCCGTTTTAAAAGATTGGTATCTGTGTTTGCACTCATACTTTGCTTTGCTGCCTTCCAGAATTGCTTCTGAGCAGAATACCTGTTCATGGGACATATTTTGAAAAGACAATCTCTGAATTTCTTTGGTGGAGTCGTTAAACTCCCGGATTCCGGACATACCACACATCTGTCATCAACTAATCTAAAAGTAGCAGAATAATTAAGTGCGTTAGTTTTAATTGAGCAATTTAAGTAAGAAAAACTTACCCCAGGGTACTTAAAAATCCACAAACATTGCCTTCTGCATATAGGGAAACTATGTCCCCCAAATGCAGTATACTTGAATTTCCGAGTTCCATGTTTGATTCTAATTACAGTTGAACCATCATTAATTTTTGCATGTTAATAAACTTCAATAAACTAATGTAGGTGTTGGGCTAACACTAAAAATAAAATTAAAACAAAAATATTTTACATTTAAAATAACATCTGTCATGTGTCAGAGAGTAAGCTACTGGTATTGTTTATATTCGATTAAAATTAGAATCTTGGCAGTACTTAGGTCTCTAACAATAACAAATAAGGCAATAATTAATATTTAAAAACTACAATTAAAATTGGTAATTAACAGTGATAGAAAAACAAATATAGGTTATGAATATAAAAAGTTAACTTACCAATGGACCCAATTCCGACTAAGCTTCAAATGTAATTATACAAACGGCAATTATTCTAATTTTTCTATTTTACATTGCAGTAATATATGTATAGTGCAGGATTCTCAATAACTTCCACTTGAACCCAAAATTATTGACAAAAACCCTTTCAAATTGAGCCGTAGCAACTAGTTGCGCAGAAGCGATATATTTCTGTAACCTGTAGAGATCATTAAAAAATTATTGACCAATAATTTAATGGTAGATTTCTCTTATTTATATTTAATAAGAATACAGATAACTTTAGGCTGCTTGATTTACGTACCCGATATCACGAGCGTATTGAACACTTGTCGTTCAGTGTATAATTAAGCAATAAAAAATAACGAACCGTTTTAAAATGAGCAGTTTTAATTGACATATTACTAATTATTTATTTATTTGATATGGGTTTGATAAACATCCTACGCAACTTGATAATTAAAAAATGCAAAAATTACTGTATACGCTGGAATAATAATAGAAGTTACATCGTCTTAAATCCGTTCAAAATTAGATTAGGTAATCCATCAGCTTTCAAAGCTAGTATATTTATATGAAATTATGATTTTCTAATAATATTTTTAACAGATTGACACGTGGCCATGACACGTGCTCTTGACATATTTGACAGTGACATATGACAATGGCATAAACAAACTCGTTCATAGAACATCGTTTGCAGAATGACAGAATATTGTAAAATGTCGATCGCTATCTACAACGATTGCTTGGCATTAACGTTAATTTCATGCAGTTTCCTATTTAATTTTAAAAATGACCTAATTTTAAACGTGCTTTTTAATGTATGCTGCAGATGGCAATAGTAATTTTGATTTGATTTCTGTATATCGAATGTGTATTATTGCCCCAATCCCAATAGGTAGTTGAATAGTGACAGGTTTGTTGGTAATTTGTAGGGTGAAGAAGATCCTTATTCGTCAAATTATTTGTTCGATTTAGACACGGCCATTGTATTTCAAAAGTGATTACGTCTTCAAATATATATATATTTTAATTAGGTATACCAAATTCATGGTGAGAATTTCATGACAATCTAAAAATGTCGTCCCCAAGTGCTGGAAAAAGACGTATGGACACTGATGTTATTAAACTGTATCCTTTGTGTTCTCGAAATAATACCTTTGCTCGTTTGTATCAGCTGATTGTCGAAATACTGCTATTGGTTTTTTCGCAATTTTTAGGTTCATTAAACATTTGAAGTTTTTATTTAATAAGTTAGAATCAGATTTTGGTTCACTACGCAGAAACAGCTGATTGTCAATAACAATATGTTCATTTTCCTTAATTACTCATTTAGCATTGAGAGTAAACATGAGGTAACCATCCTTGGTGGACTTAATGAATTCTGTGTCAAATTTTATGGACCTAGAGGAAGTAAGTCTGATTATTGTTCTTTATTAAGAAGTAGTTTTTCTTTTTTATTGTAGCTCCTTATGAAGGTGGTGTGTGGAAAGTAAGAGTTCATTTACCAGAACATTATCCTTTTAAATCGCCAAGTATTGGTTTCATGAATCGCGTTTACCACCCAAACATAGATGAGGTCTCTGGAACAGTATGTTTGGATGTAATAAATCAAGCCTGGACCGCTTTATATGGTGAGTTTATTTTTTACTCAACCTATCCAAGATCATTTAATTAATTTTTTATAATCGCTTCCTATTAATACAGGTTTTTTTTTTAATTTTATCTGTTTTATGAGCTAAGTATAGACTAATATTTTATGGTTCTTAAGAGTAGCATCTAATTATATAAGAATTATGTATTTTAGGGTATTTTATATGGTAACATTTGTTCGTTTACAGATTTATCGAACATTTTTGAATCATTTCTTCCACAATTATTAACCTACCCCAATCCTATCGATCCTCTAAATGGAGATGCTGCTGCAATGTATTTACATAAACCGGAGGAATATAAAAGAAAAGTTTCAGGCAAGTACTATTTTATATAATGCTTTAATAATAGTAATAAATTCTTGAAAATAATTTCATATCAAAAAATAGTAAAACTTTAATCATTTCTTTATAAAAAACCCTATTTGTATAAGAGCGTTTTCACACGATGCAATATATTAAAAACAATAAAAAAATGTGTGCGATATATTGTTAATAATTGTTGCACTACTGCAATATATTGACCAAGTTAGAGCAATAATAAGGTAAAACCCTGCATCAATTTACGTGGGTTTCTACTGGTCACAATATACAATACAATATTGTACATACAATATACTATTGTACAATGTATTTTAACTGCAACAATTGCAATATATTGCGTCTTGTGAAAGAAAACGCTGTATTGCCATATTTTATTTTATTAGATTTTTTCGTTTAGAATTAAATGAGACACTTCGCTCTCTTTCAGAATATGTCAGAAAATATGCCACAGAAGAGGCTCTTCGAGGGCAAGAAAACGTTAGTTCTGATAGTGAATCTAGTATGTCAGATTTCTCTGAAAATGAAGCTGAAGACATGGAGTTATAACGCAGGCTATCATCAAACTCCACCATCTCGCTCAATATGACCTCCCTAAGTGTAGGTGACATTTACGTTTCAAATTTATATGTGATGTGCTTAAAAAGTTATTTATATATTCTTGATTGTTTTGCCTTTTCATAGTTTATTTTGTTGGTCAGTCTGTCCCAGGATTTATTAACGCTGATATACACTTCCTTCTTTTAGTATCCGTTCATACAACTTCGAATGTACAAAAAAATCCTGTTCTATATTTTTTTTAAAGAAGAAAGCGATAACAAAACTCTATAATGTAAACCAGTATATCATCATAAATCTTTTTTTAGTAACAAAAGAATTAAATCGACTGTATCGAGAAATGGTAACATTTAAATTATAGACAGGATTTTTTGATAATTGTAATATGGAGATAGCATGTATCATAAGAACCAATGTTACTAATGGCGATAAATTATAGTCACATTTAGTGCCATTCGAAAATAAAAAAGTTACTTATTTTTATTTTGAAGCCAAAAACTTTATTCAGTTAACTTATTGTTTTTTTGTGAACCATTTTAATATAATTTTTATTTATTACAATTTTAATTTATTTAGGAAATTTAGTTTATTTTATTTTGCTTAAATAAGTTATTGAAATATTTCAAACAAATACCGCGAATATTGGTTTTGTAAGGTTATTAAGTTTTCAACCAGCAATTTTTATTATTTTATTTTTCTTGAATAATTCGTGTTTCAAAAATAAGTAAAACGGTTTTGTATTTATTTTAATTAAAATATGCGACCAAAGAGGTGTTAGTCTTAATTTAAATAAATGGACACTTTTTGATGCATGCAAAATCTCGCCAAAACATATCTTGACATATTGTATCCAAAATACTACAGTAGTTTATAAAATACCCAAAAATTTGTAAAATGATATCCACCCTATAGTAATACATTATTTTAAATTTTTATTTCATTTGTGTGTTCGCTTAAAATATATAAAATAAGTACTATATAAATTTTATATACACAAAATGGCCAGTCTAAATTGATAATCTAATTAGATATTTTCTTTCGTATTTTTTATGCACGGAAATAGAATTTTATAAAATTTATCGAATGTAAATACTCAAGAAAATATTAAAATATCTTCCAATATCTATAAAACGGGGGCGATTAGTAAGGCTTAAATGGAAATTCATTCTTAAAAATGTACTATTGATAATACTTTTGATTTCTAAGGATAAACAACAATTATTGAATCATGTACATTTATTTGAAGTAAATTTCCAATGTGATAATTTGAAATATTTTGCCATTGCAACACCCCTTAATTGTTTTTCAATAAAGAAACAAACTTCTAAGGTGAAATAATACACTTGAATAATTAAAACGACACGTAATTTTATGATCACAACACGGATTTATGTAGTCTTGTTCAAACTACACAGTACTCTTACAAAAATATGTTCCTGCGTTAGTATTTACAGTATGAACAATGTGTTTAAATAACACCCGTGTTTTCATTTTTTTTGCTATTGTTCTAGCAGATAATAGTCAAATCAAATACTTGCGTATAATTAAAATTAAGCAGGGGATTAATCATAGAATTATCATAATAATCATCTTTTATTGTATCAAGTTATTAAGTACTATGCAAATTTTATAAATGTTTAACCAAAACAATTCATAGGAAGTGTTTTTGTAAATGAAAACAGTGTATAAATTACCTTCTTAGAGGTTTGTTTACGTTTTACTTTTGATATAAATTACAATCTGGCTTTTGTTTATTACCATTTGCACGTGAACAAAAATCATGAAAGACGATTAAAAGAAAAAAGAATCTGTATTTTTTGTGCATATTGTAGATACTCGATCCTTGTTCGTCTGGGACATTGTACATATTATAATATCCTATTAATAAGATTTTATGCCTTTTAACCATTCAGGATATTCATATAAAAAAGTTGGATATTGACATTATTGTAGTGCAAAGTTCATAAATGCATGTAATACATGTCGATATCCAAAATAAAAAGGATTTATTAGAGATTAATATGTCGTGTGATTTTTGATCTAAATGTGTAATTTTTCGAATTTTATGACAGTCATGTGTTCGTAAGCATGCTTACATATTGAAAAAAGAAGGAGAAAAAAAATAATATTAGAATTACGAATTCGTCTACAGTAGATGTATACATGAAAGTTTAAATTTCGTTGCCATTTAACCGTAAATATTTACCTTGCTTTCCGTGATGCTGTGTATTTCAAAATATATCTTAATGCAATAATTTGTGCCTCTAGAGCAAATATAAAATGTGTCCATAAGAGATGAATGTTTATTTACAATCTGCTCGTTGTTTTTAGTGTCTGACATGCATTTATTTGCTTTAAAATATAACTTCAAATTTTTGATTATTTAACGTTTTAAACTCAATTGTGGTTGCATATTGTAATAAATAGTCACACTTGCTCCAAAATTCGATAAAAGAGTATTTTTGATACGTATTACGTTTGTCGGACACTTACGAAATTCCATGGCAAAAATTAGTCTAAAATTACAAGAATGCAAACATTCTAAATATCTGATTAATAGAGAAGCAATTGTAATTGTAAGAAACACCAAGCGTCTATACTAATGTATTGTGTATTGTCAAATGTTCGTCTACTAAAATTGTTATTACAGTAGTATGAGCAGTTTTTCAATCCGTCCAACCAAGCACAGCATCTTTTTTTTTGAAAACGGCTTGTTATCGTTAATATACAGAGCTTTATACTAATTTTACCACCTTTCTTTCTTTCATTTGATTTACTAATGGCTTATAATGATTGCTCTCTATAGCTACTTCGCATTCAATTTATTCATCATTAATCCAATGTAAAATTAAGATTTCCGAACATTCATCTCTATTAATGAATTTTTGGACAATTTCAACGCGCTTTATTTTCGAAATTTACGTGTTTCTTGGACAATTTGTCTTCCAAAAGATTTCACCAAATTCACGTGATTCTTGTTCGTTTTTCCTTATTCTTAAAAAGAACGTATTTATGAACATATATTGTTTGCAAATGGGGTGTAATAACTGTGATTTTAAATGGACGATTTGGAAAACTACTATTATATACTTGTTACTGCCAATATTAATGACTTACCTGTTCAGATTGCTTAATAGTAATAGATTTTAGTTTTATGAAATAGTTGCCTTACTGAGCGAGAAATAATGTTTAGTTTAATTACGTATCGGTAGTGCAATAGGTTTATACTCTTTTAACTTACATTAACTTTCATTTAAGAGGTCATCACACTATTTACTTCGCGGTTTTTCTGTAATTAAACCTTTAAAGTAGAATTTTTACTTTTCTTAAAAAAATTCCACGTTGAAGCGAAATGCTTCTGGTAATGCGATGCTTGATTTATGAGAAACGGTTTAATTTTGTGTCTTGTGAATTTTACATTCGACAATATATTTTGAAATCAGGGATTTAATGTGCCTAGAAAGATATTGCGTACATGTAACTGAGTAATGTATTTTTTCTCACAATGAGCGAACGATAAAGTGTTTTTACCTCTTAAGATTTTGTGGTCTCATATTACATACAATTTAGTTAAATATTGTACATATTAATATTTATATTTAACATTTACCTATTCGCGTCAAAAACTTTAAGATATTATTTTAAGGTAAATTAGTGTAGTGAAGATTTTTTTACATTTTAGCGTCGTAAACTAGTTCGTAAGTACGTTTTTTATCATTCGGAGAGTTCATACATAACGTGTCTTACTAGTTACTATTTCAGTTATATAAATTAATTTACAGCACAATAACCTAAGAGTTTTCTTTTAAGGATTTGTAATGTAATCTTCATTTTTATTACGTTGCTGAACGATTTAAAAAAATAGTTTATATTATTTTAATGTGACACTTCTTACTTACGTGTTAATAACGTATATTTTTAGTTTCCTATGTTGTTACAGTGTGGTCTAACAAAAGATTTCAATTTCCTCAACAATTAATTCGTGGATCACTACATTTTTATTAGATTTAAAGTTGAATAACATAGTTATAAGATGTAGATTCCTAAATTTATATTGTAAATGTGGGCATAACCGTTTTTTAACTGTAAAATTGGTTGATATAATTTTTATAAAATTGATTATAGTTGATAAAAAGTAACAATAACATTCATATAGATCATTGATCACGGTTTCTATTTTTAATGAACAATGAACTTTTAAATGTAGATCATTTGGTAGCGTTCAATAATAATAAAGAACTACATTTATGTATGATTTTTATTTACCTTATATTCCCTCCTGAAAGTAGTACCCAGTGACAAAAAAGTTAAGCATTCGAATCGATGCGGTCCAAGAAATTCCGTCCAAAACCCAAAATATGAGACAAACTCTTTGTTCATTATTGTTGTCCATTTCAAAATTCGCAAAGCACTAGTGAGATGAACTGATTTCAATCAGCTGTGCTACAACTAAACTGATTGAGAAATCTCTAATTTTTTGCTTGCTAATTAAGATTAGTTTTCGCTACATACAGAAACAAGTTAAAAATATTAAGTGCAGGTAATTTAAAATTCCGGATACTTTTTTCCACAGGGTATATTTTATTTAGTAAGATTGGGTAAATTAAAAAACAGTTTTAATTAAATATATCTTTTACTTACAAAAAACTTCATTTCTTTTTTACCAAGAATAAATATGAAACCAAAATAAAGAAAGTAAATAGCAAATTCATGTATCATACAGTTAGAGTACCATAAGTACCAAAAGCATATTCAATACTCAATAAATTGGTGTTAAGACAATGTGTGACAATGGGTTCAATGTATTTGTTGTTTTCGCGACTTCTAGTAACATTCCAAATTTTAATAACCCCATTTAGAGTTCCAGCACATATCTCACTACCGTTAGTTTTCCAAATCATTTTTAAAATGGGCGCCTCTTTACACTTCAGTTCAGTAGTAACTTTAGAAGTCAATATGTCCCACACTCTAATAGATTTATCGTCACTTGCACTAGCTAAAAATTTACCACACGGACTAAAGACCAAACTATACACAATACTCTTGCTAGCATGTAAAAGTCTTAAGCAACTAGCTTTATTAATGCACCATAATCTAATGTTACTATCAGTAGAACCCGTTGCTAAATATAAACCATTCGAATGAAAATCTAAACATGTAACAGTTTGCGAATGACCACAAAATATCCTGAGTATTTTTCCTTTTTTCAATTCCCATAGCCTGGCTGTTCCATCGGCAGAACCCGTGGCTACATAGGCTCCATTTCCACTAATTTTAACACAGTAAATAGCACCTAAATGACCTGTACATTTTTTCACTAATGTCATGGCTTCTAAATTATAAATACATAAGGTTCCATCAGCGGAGCCCGAAACTAAAAATCTATTGTCAGGAGACAAGTCGATACAATAAATATGACTTGAATGGTGTATAAATTTCATAGGAGAATTATTACTTAAATTAAATATAGCATTCATAGGATATGTAGGCATTAAATAAAGTGAATTATGTTGAGCAAACACTACAATACCCGCTGTTCTTTTCAACAATCCGCATGACACTAAATGTTTACTGTTGGTTGAAACAAACTGCGTATTAAAGTGACACTTTGCAGAATTTTCCGTTTTAATGGGAAGTAACGAGGGGTTTGAAAGTGTAACACGAATCTGCAGTTTATCTCTAATTTTGACAATAAAAATCGGAGTCACTTCTCGCCTCAAATCCCTTAAGCATCTAAGAAATTTTTTTTGTTTGTACTCTTTTCTGTGCTCAATTGTACGCATTCTTTTTGGTTTCTTCTTCTTAGCAAAATCATTCACTTGAAAGTCAAAGTAAGTCTGTAGAATTTGCAGGAACAAAATATGACAATTTTCTAACACAAATAACTTCAAGTTTCTTAACGAATCAGGTTGCAACTTTAACACTATCCTATTGCTTCGGAATCTTTCCTTGAATTTGGCGATGTCCTTATCCTTCTTACCGTTGGCAAATATTAGTTCTCTTATCACTTTATCACATTTGTTTTCGTTTATCGAAGGAAAATGACACTTGAAAAACGATGTAGCTACATTTGCATCCTTGCATTGCAAGATTTCCATGTACAGATGATAAAATAAAGGAGCGACAATGCGTTCAATGTCGTGGAAGCGATTTCGGAATTCCGTCTGCTCTCTTAACCAGAACAAAAATTTTGTAAAGTTCTGGTCGATAATTATTGGATCACAGTTAGGATATAATATTGAATTCGATTTCCCCAAGGATATTTCTACGGCTGAATGGAGTAACTGTTGCCTCTTTGTAACCATAAACGTTGGCGAAGTATTGTAATTCCTCCGTTGAAGATACGATGCAACAGCATTTTTCACCTCACTTCTTTCATCCATTATATAATTAAAAAAAATGATAACGTATACATTGTTTTATAAAAAATAAAATTAACTAATTTAAACGTTGAACTACAATAATTATAAATTGCTTCGAGTATTTGAGGTTAGGTTAGTGCGGGACTATACATTGCGTTTTGACGGAAGCGGTTAGTGCGGGACTGTACATTGCGTTTTGACGGAAGCGGTTAAACGGGACACGTTCAGCCGCATTTTATTTCATCGGTATACATCCATCGTTTATCCCGCTAAAAAGGATGCGGCTCAGTCATTTCTTTGTAGAATTCAGATAGAAAGTAGATGGTTTGATGAAAATTTAATCAAATATTAAAATTGTTAGCGCCCTTGAAGCTACTGGCTTACTTAAAAAAGAGAAAGAAAATACAATATTCATCATTTTCATGCTTTTCATGTTCTTCGACATACTGAATGAATTTATCAGTGTCGAATATAATTAATACTATAAATATCCAACAAAATATTCAACAAATCCAAAATACTATATTCAAATAACGAAATTTTCTGTATAATGATCCCGTTCAACCGCACAGTGTATAGACGCTACAAATGAAATGAATGTGTTCTTGTCGATATGAGTTTTTAAAAGGGACCCGTTAAACCGCAGCAAGACGCGGTTGAATCCTGTTGCCGTTACCGGACCGCACATGCATAGACGATCTAATATAAAACAATGTTTTCTACCTATCCCGCGAAACCGGTCCGGTTAAAACGCTCTCGTCAAAACGCAATGTATAGTCCCGCACTTACGGTTAACCAGGATAGCCAACATTTTTAAGCGTCAATTACGTCAACCGTTCTAAAACTTACTAACGAATTGTTATGTTCGATATCTACACTGAGATTGCAATTTATATTAATTGGTTAAATAATTGGCAATATTGTACAGAAAATTTTAATAACTCTTATAATCTATATTTATAGTTGGATTTTTTTGAGTATTTATTCTATTTCTGTAGAGAAAAAGTTTCTGAGCTCAATATCACGTTACCAACATAATAATTCGGGTACGTTTTTTTGTCAAATCTTGTAATATATCAAAGAAGCCGTTACGGGAACTGTTCCTTTGGATTTTCGTTGACATTTGACATAAAAACATACAACTCTATACCTGTCTAATCTAAATAAAAAAATGGCATATTCCATAACAAATATTTTTCCATAAAATCGTCGCAGTATTATTTGAATATGAAAAATAACCCGTTGGATGCAAAAAATTAATTGGATTTAAGAGAATGCTATGAGTATCACTGACGTCGATATAATACTCAGAAGGCTCTCAGGTCGATTTCATAAAATATTTTACGACAGAGAATTCGTAGGTTGTATTCAGGAAGATTTTCAAGTTATACTTAAAAACAGGAACCGCTGTTGGTAAGTTCGCACTCTCAAGTATTATTTAATCGATTGCGCCGCACAAATACGCGGAAAAAGAATGTACGCTGTGCAGTGAAAGAGAAAGTAGAATCTTCAGACAGTGACTTCAACTATTATGTAAAGACCAATCTTGATTTTACTTTCATTGGCGTTTACTTTTAGTGTTGTTGTCTTTCCTCTTCTCGGTCCAAACTATTTTAAAGCAATCCAATATCAAGCAGAAATTTTTGACTTTGAGGTGTTTGTTTTGAAAAATAAGAAAATAAGTTCTATCGCAGTATGTGACAAAAAATTCTTGATGTAAGTTGTTTAACAGTAAATTTTTTGTTATTGTAGCGGGTTGTTCGACGTAGTTTTTCAAAATTCAACAGTATTCCCATTTTAGGGCTTGCAATATGTTGTTGTAGTGACCTATCTGTTATCATTTTTTTTTAGAAAAAACTCGAAAATTCCCGACAGACAAATAATGCCCATTACTGAGCAACAATGTGGTGTTGGCAGTACTTTAAAGAAAAAACGTCCTGAGAGGCAGCTTTATGTACCACCAGCTCAAAGGAAGCTATCTGTTAATGAAACTCAGCCGCAGAGTGAGCAAGGAAGCAGTGTAAAACTCAGAAAGTGCAAAAAATCAGAATCGTTCAAGAAAGTGAAAAATAACAATGAAACCTGCAAGGCGGAGCAAGAAAATGTGAATCAACTGAGTGAAGAGCCCAATAAACGAATCTCTGAAATTAATAGCTACAAACTTATGGAGAACTATTCGTTTATGTGGTGGAAATATGCACTGTTCGAATCTCCATGTGGAAATGACCATAATTTCTTTAATCCAACAGTACCTTTAACAAACATGCTGTGCCGTACCGACTTAAATGGATCAATGATATTTGATTCCAGAAGAAATTTATTTACTTTATATATTTTAGGTAATGACTTTGTACTTTGGCAACCAAAAGTCTACGCATTTATTAGAAGCAGCGATAATAATGCAAAAATCGTTCCTCCCAGTAATATTTATTTACTAAACAAAGAGGTATTTATAGCAATTCTACTCCATTTATTATCTAATCGTGTGTTTAATTTTTTGTAGGTAACTGTTTGTGAGAAAATGGCTTTAGCAGAATGTTCTTCCTCTATTACGACATACGTAGAAGTTATAAATAAGTATAGTATATATTGTGATTTTGATGTATATTTACTGAGAAGTATCGACAATGCCTATACTTTTTTGGATATGTACAGCCTTTGTTACTATTATCTGGTAGTAAATGATGAATACAATGAATCAGATTGGATAAACGAGTTGGTAAATATTTTTAACGTTGTTTAATACCTCCATGGAGCGATCCTCGACTATTCAGCGACCTTGAATTTTGCATTTTTAGTGTTTACAATAGCAAATAAATTAAAATTTAATGTCATCAACCTTATTAACAGGCTTTTCCTCGTTTACATCTTGAGTAGAATGAACCACTCATTGTTTTTAAACAAACTTTATTTATTATTCTAACTTATTTATATTTTATTAGTTGGCTGAAGATTGCAAAAACGACGATTCGAAGAATACGCCAAACAATACATCACAAGAAAAAAAAATGGTTGTTCGTGATAAACCGTCACAGCCAGAAATGCATTTACAAAAAAACAATTTGAACTATTTAAGAAGCAGCATGCAAGTCATTGATAACGTGAAAAAGGAGAAAAACGAATTGGAAGAGGAGAAAGAAATTATGAGGAAAACTAAAGAAAACATAAACAGAAAAACTCGTCCGATTATAAAGTATGTAGACGAAGCGAACGACGCTTTAAAAATCGAAAAAGACGATGTTAATAATTGGGAAGATTTGTTTAATGACGAAGGTCAACTGCAAGAAGATTTATTTAAACAGGTAATAAATATAAATTGTTGAGATATTTACATGTTAATCTACAAATTATCTTTCCCCAGATAATCCATAAAGTTGGAAACGATGTAACAATAATTAAAGCTAAAGAGGACTATTCGGACTACTTTACGAAGCAAGTAAACATCGAGGAACTGGAGCATATGGTGGAACTCTACGATTTCCCTCCAACTTTACAAACCCACGATTTGATCCAAGCATTCAGTGAAATCAACAGTGACGCTATGTATATTAAATGGGTCGATGATACCCATGCCATACTCGTCTTGGGCTCTTCCACCCAAGGTAGGTGCCTTGTCATTCTCTGGCTTTCAGCGCAATTAAAAGCGTTATATTTCAGCGCAAAGAGCCATAAACGTTAAAAATCCTTTGATAAAAGTTCGACCCATGACGGCGGCTAGTAAGGTTACTCTTTCTACTGCCTACAAGCACGGCCTGAAGCCGGCAATGAAACGGCCTCCCACGAATTTACAAACTGCTCGGAGATTAATCACGACCCATCTTGGAACCAAAAGCGGAATTAGTAAAGAAGCGAGTGCGAAAGAACGGGACGATTTGAAAGCCGCTCGAGGTACAAAGCTCTTCCTTAATGACTTGTATAATTTAGAATTCAGTCTTCTTATGTGCATTATACTTTCAGAAATGAAAAAAATTGTCAAGAAAAACGAACAAGACGCTTGGGAAGGAAACCTGAAGTCTTCGAAGAGTTCAAATTGATTATGTTAATTCTCCACTTGATTATGTCTTCAATGTTTCGCAGTATATCGTTTTTCCGTTAATTTTGTTGTGTTATATATTTATTTTGTTGATCAATGTTATTTGTTTAATTAGCCGATGTTTCGTTTTGAGATTTGTTGAGTGATTAGTTTGAAAGATATAATCAAGTTTATGGGAATTTTGTAATAGTTGCATTTTTAATGTTCTCGTTCAAATGGGTCCACATCCAAAGATGATATGATATTCAGTACCTACAACAAATTTTGTGCCTTATACCTTTAAAATAGATATGTATTTATTACTCATCTTGTGTTGATGCATTCATAGTCGTTTTATCAGGATGTGTTAATTAATTACTTAAATATTTTTACTATGTGTCTATTGTCCTACAATAAATTATAATGTATGGAATATTATTATTGTTTATTTAGCCCTAAATTGATTTAAGATGTGGCAAGACTTGAATATTGGACGCTCGTTTATTGTAATTAAGTAATTTTAGATTATTTAATGTTAATTGTGAGATATTTAGCATACGACCTAGAAGAACCTCTGTGCCCATTCATGGGAAAGCAGTACCTACTATTAAAATAGCGATGGGATCTTTTAGTCTTAAATCAGAGAGGAAGGATTGAAACGAATATACATTACTTCCCCTTTCCGTTTCAAGGGGGGAATGTATATAAGTCCACCGATTTTAAACAATCTGATTGAAAGAATCATTTGACGCTGTAGGATATCCTCCATTAAAGTCAATAAGCGCTCCCGGGGCAAGTGCTATTCTAGTTTAAATAGTAATGTGATAGTGAATGGACCAATACCTTAAAATTTAGATCGATTAGTCGGTTATTTTGTATTTTTAGTTTTTGTAATTCGTGTAAGTTTCGGTTAAGTGAATTTTAAATATAAGATACCTTTACTCGTTTAGTGCGTAGTAGAAAGTGCAGTGTTTTTTTGAAAAACTTTACCATATTTTAGTGTATAAGAAGTGTACGATGGAAAGTTGTTAATCATTTCTTTCCAGCAAGTTCTTCCACCACTATAAAATATATAGGTAGGTCTAGGTGTCGATTTAGGTAACCTTTCTGGAGAATAAGTAGGAAATATCGATTTTTTACGTAAATTTTTAAATATACTCGCTAAATCATAAACCGACTTGTTAATTTTTGATGAAATGTTACCCAATAAATCATCAAAAAGCGCTGTATTGGTTATTGGGCACATTATCTTTGTATGTTAGCGATTAATTGTGCTAGATTTAGCTTCATCAATTCATAGATAAGAATCTCCGCTTATTATTGTTTTATTAAGTATCCCATTAGAGCGATAGCGGATGCATTTGGTTAATTCGACAAACATTGTATTCATATCCGGATTAACGACTATAATGGATTTATGTAAGTCTATGCTGCCTGAAATTTATTTTAGGATATGAAATATTGATAACTCATTAATCCTATTATATTGCCCGAAACATTGCAAGTAAATCCTTCATAAAAAACCTCTTGGTTCATTTACAAATTCAACCTGCGAAATTTTTGATCAAATCAAGGTTTTTTGGCTTTGACTTCTCCAAAGTAAAAATTGGATTTTTAAAGAATTATTTTTAGCCTTTACTCATCGAAATTATTTCGAATTTATTAGAACACATCCCGGAAACAAATTATTGTATTCGGTTTAATTTTATAAATTACAGAAGCAAATATTCTATGATTGTTAAAATGGACTTTAAATACGTTATTAGAATCGGAGCTATTTGTGTCAGTACCATTTGTCTTATTTGTAGAGACGAATTAGTCAATCTGCATATTCTTGTTTAAACATCCTAAATCGTTCTTAAGTAGGATTCGTAAATAAATTCGTTGAAATTATTTTCAGATTTAATTTGGGTCATGAGCTGACGGTGGAAGTAAAAAGCAGGCAAAATGACACAGCGGAGAGAAGAAACCCAGGAATTCGAAGAGGATACACTTAAAATAAACCGTCACGAAAATATCGAACTACCGGCCCTAACGAATGTGCCAAACTTAGTGAATCAATTAACTTATAGCAAAACGAGTACTCCTAATTATCCCGAAAGAGGATCGTGGAGTACCAAATTAGACTTTATCTTATCCGTAGTAGGTTTAGCTATAGGTTTAGGAAATGTATGGAGATTTCCATATTTGTGCTACAAAAATGGTGGCGGAGCCTTCCTTGTTCCCTACTTCATTACGTTAATCCTCGCCGGTATACCGATGTTCTTCATGGAATTGGCGCTCGGTCAAATGTTAACTATAGGAGGTCTTGGAGTGTTCAAAATCGCACCGATTTTTAAAGGTGAATTTAATCCAATCTATCGCTCCCAGAAGTAATCTTCCAAATTTTACAGGAATAGGATATGCTGCCGCTGTGATGTCCTGCTGGATGAACATCTACTACATTGTAATTTTAGCATGGGCCATATTTTATTTTTTCATGTCTTTACGTGCAGGTAATGAACATACAGATAACAAACTTACCTCTTAACATTGCTAAATAATAGAGATATTTTATTTAAGGCCTCTAATATGTACAATGCTAAAATTTATTTTCATTTAAAAATAATTGTTGTTACATTTATCACCGTTTGTCTTACAGATGTTCCTTGGAGGACGTGCAACAATTATTGGAACACTAAATTTTGCGTCAATCCTTACGATCGCAAAGGTTTACTTTGCTGGGAAAAATATAACGTTAACAACACTTTAAGCAAATTTTGTCAAATCGGCTCGTACAATGTCTCAGCCAATGACTTAACAGATCCCGTCAAGGAATTCTGGGAGTAAGAACATGCTCGCTATATTTAATATTTATTTCAATGGCAACATTTTTTATTAGACGAAGGGCTCTCCAGATCACCAAAGGAATAGAACATGTGGGCTCCATCAGATGGGAACTTGCAGGAACATTGCTGCTAGTCTGGATAATTTGCTACTTTTGCATATGGAAAGGGGTCAAATGGACTGGCAAAGTAGTCTACTTCACAGCGTTGTTCCCTTACGTGCTCCTCAGCATACTCCTAATAAGAGGCATTACATTGCCCGGCGCCACGGAAGGCATTCGCTTTTACGTGATGCCCAATTTATCGAAACTCACCGAATCGCAAGTATGGATCGATGCCGTTACTCAAATTTTCTTTTCCTATGGATTGGGTTTGGGCACTTTGGTAGCTCTGGGAAGCTACAATAAATTCACCAATAATGTGTATAAGTAAGCTTGGAGCATCTATAGTTATTTAATTTTAAACGAGTAATTCAAACTCTTTTCAGGGATGCTTTGATTGTGTGTTCGGTCAATTCGAGTACCAGTATGTTTGCAGGATTCGTTATATTTTCTGTAGTAGGTTTCATGGCTCATGAACAACAACGGCCTGTAGCAGATGTAGCTGCTTCTGGTAGATTAATAATTTGATTATTTATCTACGTGTTAAAATTTATCTGTTTTTAGGTCCTGGATTAGCGTTTTTAGCGTATCCATCAGCTGTTTTGCAATTACCAGGTTCTCCACTGTGGGCTTGTCTGTTTTTCTTCATGATCTTACTAATCGGTCTCGATTCGCAATTTTGCACCATGGAAGGGTTCGTCACCGCTGTCGTCGACGAGTGGCCGTCTTTGCTGAGAAAACGAAAAGAAATCTTCATTGCTATTGTTTGCTTCATATCGTATTTAGTCGGTTTGTCTTGCATATCGCAGGTGAGTACTTATGCAATCGAACGAATTTTTTTCGTGAGGAGGTGTATTTATTTTAGGGCGGAATGTACGTGTTCCAAATACTAGATTCGTACGCTGTGAGCGGCTTCTGCCTGCTGTTTCTGATTTTCTTCGAATGCATAGCGATTTCGTGGGCGTTTGGGGTCGATAAATTCTACGATGGTATCAAGGAAATGATCGGATACTACCCGATAAGTTGGTGGAAATTCTGTTGGACTATCGCTACACCTTTCATATGTATAGTGAGTTGCGGATAAAGCACATAAAACCTAAGTTTCTATACGATGGATTCTTTTACAGAGTGTGTTTGTTTTCAATTTGATACAATGGACTCCAGTGAAATACTTAAGTTACGAATTCCCTCGTTGGGCGCATCTGTTTGGTTGGGTGACGGCCTTAACATCTATGCTATGCATTCCTGGTTATATGATTTACCTCTGGAGCGTTACACCTGGAACCAGACAAGAGGTACGATCTTTTGTTAAGTCTAACACGCTGTTTATACGTTTTTAACATTCCAGAAAATTCGTCTTCTTGTAAGAATTGACGATGATGTTCAAACTATAAGAGCAAAAATGCATCAAAGTGCGCTAGGGGTCGCCGTGTGATAGACTGACTATTAGCTTTTAGTAAATACTACTTAGATGGGTTGTCACTAACAAAATATTTTGTACATTACTTTTTTTTATAAATATTTAATTTTAGATCCAGGTAATTAAGTTATTCTATTGCAGCTGCCACAAGTAGGTACAAACTATACTGTGTAAATAATTTAATGGTAAAATGAAAAAATGTAAATAGTGTAATGCAAAAAATGTAATATTTTTGTAAATTTTGCGTAGATTATAACAATATCGGGTGTAAGCAACATATATCACTATTATATCGGTTTAAGTTTGTTTTTTGAGAATAGATATACCTTAAGTATGCATGAATAATCTTTTGCTTCATTAATTAGTATAATTATTGATAAATAAATCATTTTAGCCACATTTTCTGGAGATACTGCGGTATAAAAGAGGCGTAAGTGACCTTTATAATTTTTACGTTAAAATTAATTAAATGTATTTAATCAATTTAGATTTTTGATTGTAACCATTATAATATATTGTACTTGTTACTTTCCTAATAAGAACATTTATTTATTGCCTACCTACTAGTCAATGTATGTTTATATTTCAGTTTATTGCAGTTAAATTTTTAAATAAAACTATTCATAAACAATTTCTAGTATGTTATTTAATGCGTATTTGGGATAATAAAATATACTGGGATTGAATAAAAATAGAAATAGTTATTCTGGAATGACTACTTTATTTCAGGAGTAAAATAGGTAGGTACAATTGTTACATCGATTTTTAGCTACTAATACATTAGAGATCACACAAAATATATAAGAATTCGAAATTCCACAAAATACTTTACGACAGTAAATTTAATATATAAGTTAATAGAGAGGAGTTACTACTAATTCATAAATTCATATTAATTGCTCTGAAAACTCGAACATGCTCTAGAGAAGTTTAAAAATAAATGTATTCCAATGGAAACCAGACAAGCGTTTTTATGGACAATAATTGTATCTATTTTCGATTATACAGGGTGTAACACTCACATATATGTGACTCCACAGTTAAAATGCATCTCTACTAATGAAACACCTACAGGATCAACAAAATTATAATACATATATTTATCACAAAATTCTTAATCTATATTTGAATTACCTACCAAAGTAAGTGTTTAATATTTTTAGGAACGTACTGAATATGTATGAAGTTAATAAATATTTATCCCTATTCATCTAAACCTTTAAATGCAGGCAACAGTAATACACTTCATTATCACAGCTAACACCTGTAGGAAACGGGATCGAATTGTAACTCATGGGATAATTTCAGAGATATGTTAGAAGCAATTTTTCACTTGATTGAGGTACTTCTGGCCACGGTGCTTCTAACAGAAGATCCTCTTGTCGACACGTAACGCAAGCTGTAGGAACTGGTACGATCTGGCGCTCTTCCATCAGACTTCAGGCAAATGGCTTGAATGAAACTCTCGCGAAAAGTCTTCGACATGAATCCGTAAATAATAGGGTTAATGCAACTTAAATAAAATAATGCAAATTAGCTTTTATCGGAGCGATTGAATTCGAGATTTTCACCTGTTGAAATAGGCCATTAACGAAAACGCGCTCGACATGTATTTCAGCGTCCCGAATTTCTGGAAAGGCAGGATTCCATAAGCTGTAAGTACATTATCCACCAACATCGGCGTCCAACAAACAGCGAAAAGCACCACGACTGTAACCAACATGCAGATAACCTGCTTCACCATGTTCGTGTCGTCTCTGTAGCCGTTTCTCGATTTACACTTCTGACTGTCGTTCGGCGAGAATGTCCGTATCAATTTTTGATTTTGTGGCAGGTATTTGCTCGGGTTTCGTGACAATCTGTACAAACATTTTATTAATTATTCTACTCATTGATTATTAAAATTCACTTACGCTTGTTCGCTGGTCATAGCGGATCTTCTTTCCATTACTTTCCAAATTTCCCAGCAAATGAGCCCGTAAGAAAGGGCCATAATGCAAAAGGGCAGCGCGAAAATCAAGATGAACATGTAGAGCTCGTGGAATTTATGTATCGATAAGTAATTAACATCCCAACCTGCTCGCACGCAATAATTCGATTCGTTTTTCCGACCTACTGGTAAATGCAACTGAAAAATATGTAAAAGATTTACAGAAACATGCCAATTTTTTTCTAAAAAAAGCGCATTAATCAACTAAATAGTGTGGTATCTTCTATTCTCATATACATACATGGTCATAAGTAATGTAACTTAATTAATTAAATATTACTGTTGTAACAATTAATAAAAAATATTCTTGTTCTAAATAAACTTTGGTATGATATAAAACAAGCTTTCAATTTTCAATCCTTTGTAATTTACTTAGCTCACGGCAGGATAATGGCGACATATAGCTACTTACATCAAGAATAATTACTAAAAATTAGTATGCATGAGAGTGCTGAGAGCGAGGAGAGTGGAAGATAATTTAATAAGAACTCACATGATAAGGTACTCTATTTGTATTGATTAATATTTTTTGACTATATAAATTAGACAAATAGAGATTTACAATAATTCCTTACCTGCGCTTTTATTGTTGGGGCACCCAATATTACCGCCAATATCCATATGACTAAAATAATTCTTTTAGCCTGGCTTATTGTGCAAATGTATTTTGCTTTCATCGGGTGAACAATTGCATAATATCTGCATAAAAAGAAAAACACGTGTGTTAATCAGGAGCGTGCATAAATGCAAATTTTGCAAAATCTAAAACCAGCCCGATGATAACCCCTTTTAAATGAATGAGTTTTACTAAATTTTGATTACAATTTTTTGAAATCCTCGGGAATTATCGAGAATTCATTGATTAATTTATAATGAAGTTTGAGTCAATAGTTTTTGTTAAAAATAAATTTTTCTCAATTGATTTGGGTTGAAAATTTTCCATACCTTTCGATGCTTATTGCAGTTAGCGTTAAAACCGAACATATAGCTGAAACGTACTGCATGTAATGAATCGTTTTACATATTAGCTCGCCCATTTCCCAAGTGTAAGAAAATAGTTTGGCAACCTGTAAAAAACAGAATATGAAAGTTGAAAGAAGAAGGAATTTTAAAATGCCGTTTGTTGAGAACCATGAACCCCTTCTTATATTTATATCGGGCACTTACATCGTATCCATTAACACCCAATGATGAATTACATCATAACTTAAACATTTTTTGGCATAGATCTTTCTAGGACAAGTAAAAAAGATTTATTTCCTCGTAAACGATGACAGCTCTCTTAAATAAAAATCTAACCAGAGGAATTCAATTTTAAGTCGAATGTGATTAAAACCCGACCAGCTGGGCCCAACGCGTAGGGTTTATTAATATGTACAAATTTATACTACTTCTGTAAACTGTAACATTTTGTATAAATAAAATCTGTGTATTCGAATTGTGTATCATAAAAAATTAATTCATGTCTCGTTTTCAGATCCTATTTTTATACAATGTTAAATTTAGATAACTATACTATAAATTTAACATATTAGATTATAATTAGTATCCCTGACAGTCGATCATTTCTGGATTCAGGATAGTTAGTCGGATTAGTTAATTTTTTACATAACATAACGTAGATATATGTTCCTAACAATCTATTCTAAATTTAAACATTAACTGCACATCAAGTACAAGTGGCGGGAAATTAAATGCGTTTTGATGAGCCTATGTTTGTTCATAGAAAATAAATTGATGCATATTTTATGATCTCGTTAACTTGCAAGAAACGTGCATTTCTTCCAAAATATACCTATCGTTAACAAGTTTGGAAATTTCAAAATATAATCAGGATTCTCTACAAATAGAACACTCGCCAATGGCTCGAATTGTATGTAAACTTATACCCTTGAACGATATCTGCCATTAAAAACCACATTGAATAATGTGCTATTAAGTATCTGTAAACACATCAAGAGACTTGCAAATTTACAGAAATACAAATATTCAAGTACTTTTATGTGGGAAAAAATTAAACGCGTTGCACTTTGGTAGCTGATAGGAAATTAAATCGATCAACACAGTGTTTAAAATTTCAACAATTTTGGCATTGATATATCAACGTGCAAACACTTTCTGAGCACCAACAATATTAATAATTGTTAAAAATCAAAACCCGCGATTACAAAAAAGTAACTCAATTTTACTTTTTAAAATCGGATGTTTGTATTAGATGTTATAACGAAATTCACTTTCTAAAATGAGGTTGAGTTGTTTATTTCAAGGATTCTATCTAATAAATTATAGATCAATGACTCAAATGAGAAAAAATGATCATATCTTTTAATCATATAGAATTTAAATTTAAATAATTCACTATAAAGTAGTTAATGAATGCTATTTATTCATGGCATGGGGCAAGCTTGATCCAGGCTGAACATGTAAATGAAAAATGGTTTTATTAATTGCGGGTAGTGTTTTTAATAAATCACTTTCTGTTGGAGAGTTTAAGATTAGAATTCGTTTACCAGGACATAAAAATATTCGCCAGTTTCATAACTACTTACACACGTGTTTTATATGGGATTATGCGTTCGAAAATACAAATTTAATGAAGATAGGCCAAAAAACAGATAAAATTAGAGTGGTCAAAATAAACATAAAACTTGTTGAATCTTTAATAGAAATAAACATGTTCACATTTTTTTATTAGAGAAAACTAAGATAAATTGGTAACTATTTAGAGCTCTTTATTCGTAAGGTGCAATTAATGATTTTGAAAAAGCAATTTAGGAAATGCAAGTACAATGTGGTTCTAAATAGGTGTGATGAAATTTTAGGATCTTTGAACAAAAGTTTTTACGATTTTAGTTTACATTTTAAAGCGAATAGGATAAATGATAAAACAATATAGAGGGCAATTAGGTTTTTATAAATTTTTTACTCATTATTTACATTAGTAAGCTCAAACAGAGGAGCCCTTTATTCTTCAATTACCTACACCATGAAAGTTTACCAAATCACCCTGCAAAAAAATAATCAAAAACTGATCTAAACACATTCAATGTATAAGTACACCTCAGCTAAATATAAACTCATTCAAAATTGAAATATTTACTTTATTAAATTGGCTGTAGGCAATTTAAAATGCAGTGTATATTTTCCATTGCAAGAAATGTATACGCAGTTTTTTGCCGTGGAAAATCAATCCTAATTCCCATATATTATTTCAGATACTATTTCAGATAATACTCGTAAGTAAAATTAGGTAATACATTTTTAGCACCTCTTATCTATTGTGACATAGGTATACCTCGATTCATATTTTTTTAATCAATTATTCTTCTATGAATTATGCATTAATAATTTAATATAATCATGATCGATAACATTCTGGTCGAAAAGATATCGAACATAGATCATCAGATTAGGTGCATCTCTTTAATTGATACTTTTTTGATAACGTAATATAAAACATGTGTTCAATGTTTACATACTCTATGAGCGATAATGAACTGAAACTATTGGTAGGATTATGACAATAGATTAAAAAGGAATAGGAAGTTTTATACGTATCATAAGAAAATGAATTAATTCAACCCATTACGATTCCGAAGTTGCAACATAGCAACACACGGTCAGTTGTAGAATTTATTGAGGAAATGAGATACGCAATTTTAAGAGATAGTCAGTAACTAACGTTAAAGGTTATGTTATCAATTAAAAATTTCGATCCGGGCAATAACATATCGTAGTAGATACCTAAGCTTAAATTTAAATAATATACGTAATATTAAATTCGAGATTAATTGTATCTATCAAACATATGTTTGATAACCGGAAAGTTCTTTAAACTTTACGTCATTGCAATATAAATCTTAGAAATCTTACCTTAACAGGTATACAAACGATGATCAATATGAGATCGGAGCACGCCAAACTCGATAGAAAAACGTTGGTGACGCTTTTCATTCGCCTGTATTTAAAAGTAGTAAAAATAATCAAAATGTTCCCCGTCAATCCCAAAATGAAGGTGACGCTGTAGACAATTAGCGTAGGAAGGAGCTCATTCCAGTTGAAATTCCTGTTGAAGGAATCTTCGTAAGTATTGTTGCTGCCGTTCCCCATGAGGTTGATGTAGTCGTAGTCGCTCATAACTTCTAGTTAAGGGAATGCCTCTGTAATTGGACAAGAACAATCTTTAATTAATTATGTGAATCGACCCTTTTCTAATCAATTTTATCTCCCACGGAATTAGATCTCTATTTTGATGCTTATTTAATTCGCTTGTTTATTTCACCAATGCTTATGCCCACATATAGGACTTAAGAAGTTATTATTTTTTAATGACATTTAATTAATTTCTTTAAGCTGCATTTAGGAGATATGCAGCGTCTTCAACATTGCTTTCCAGTCGTTTTTAATAACTTTACCTGAAATTTGAAGAACTTGACTTATTAGTATGATTGAGCTCAGTGATTATTCATATGCATGAATAAGTCAACTTGCAATTTGCAGAATTCTCCACGATGTATACATTGTAAAGTACAATGTAAACTTGGGTAAACAAAAGTCTTCATTCCAACGAACAATTTATATTTATTGTAGGTATGTTTACTTCCAGTGTTCACAAATTTTCGACTTGGCAAATGCATTAAATCGTCGTTTATTATTTTAAACTGTAACCGTGTATTTTCGCATGTTAATTTACATTTTTTTATTATCTACTAAAAAATATACGGTTGCTATACGTTGCTTTCGTAAAAAGGGATGATTTTCGATGTTATTTTGAAATATTTTGCAAAATTTTACGTACATATGTTGCACTAATGAATATGATTGATGTTCACTAAGTATCATAAAAATGGTACCATTTAATGGTATCATTAAAATCTCTTTATAACCAACACTTTAACATAAAAAATAAGTCTTTTATTGCAACCACAAGAGTGTTAGAAGAAAAACTGTAGGTACGCAAGTAAATTTGGCTAGTTAAAAATATTAATAAACCAATACTAATGGAATCAATGTATGTTTAGCTTTGGATGATTCATTTGTTAACAACATTCAGTAAAAGGCGACGATATGATCGTTACCTTGTCAAAGCCGAACCAATTGAGTCGACTTAAATGGAGTTCCTGACAATAAAAGAATGCTTATGTTAAACACGTGTGGTATACTTGCAGGATCAATTTAAATGTCTTCATCGATAATAATTATGTCATTGGACTATTTCACAAAAATGGAATAAAAAATAATTAAATTTTGTTTCCATTTTCCAGCTGAAACAAGACTTGATGTTCTTGAAAATTACACTATTATCGTAATATCTATCTCATAATTTTATTAAAAAAATATTGCAAATTCCAATATTAAAAACTGAATAAAAACAATAAACAAATCCTAGTAGATTGCAGTTTTATTTAAATCAAAAATCAATTCTTTTGAGGATGTGACAATTAGGTGACTGTAAGTACCGTTTTATAATACAAACACGAATATTACAATAGAATTGTTGCCACCATTAATATCAATTACAATTTTTAAGCTAGAGGTCAAGGCAACGTTTTTAATAAATTTTAGTTGCCCAATTTAAAATGATGTAACTAAAAACTGAAAAAAATTATATATGTATATTTTAAATGTTTAAAACACTTCATTATACGTCATTAAGGTGATATTCATTGATGATTGATAAGAACGAGATTCAGGTGTATATAGATTTTAATTTTCTTTAGCGTAGTTTATTCGACATTATTATTGCGTTTCGCCTGCAAATACGAAAATTTACGTTCATCGATACTTTTAAGGAGCGGAAAAATCAACTGCACTTTATAAGAAAACCTGATCTACCCGTAATTATACCATATTAAAATCGACTTCTTTAATTAGTTGCATTACGTAGAAAAAAATCGTTAAAAAAGTACATCAATCAACGTAAAAATAACTTCGTTAATTATTTAACATTGAATGCCGTAATATAATTGAAACGAAATAGAATTTGTAATCAAATTGTCGCGGATATTTCATTGAAATTTTGAATAATTGAGTTACCTACCCCGCTAAATGTTATTCATGAAAAAAATGGTTGAAAATCTCAAACGACCATTTAGTTTTGACAGTATCAAAAGCGATTTATCTTTTACTCTTGGCTTCTCTGTAATTGACTTTTCTTTACCTATTACGTTTAATGAATAATAATGCCGTGTAGAATAACTTTACCTATACTACCTATCATGTAATCAAAGTTGTACCTAAATTACATAAATTTCGAATTACTTCGCATACGTACTGTTGTATATTCACAATAAGTAACTTTGAAGCGTTTGTTTCAAACTGAAATAGAAACTGTAAATACATTCTAAAATATGTACGTTAATTTTTCAAAGAGTAGTTAAAAGCAACGTATTTGTATTTTTTAACCAAATTAATATTTAAAAGCCTACCAAATATATGTTGTCGTATAACTAAAACGGTGTTGAAATTTTCTACGGTTATTGATAAACTCTTGGAAGATAACGCCGGTGACAAATGGTTTTTAAATAATATATACCAAAAAATGAGTTATTTTTCTATCTACCAACAAATAATTTCAATAATCATAACTACTACATATTTTGTATTGAAACTTAACCATTTAAAGTAGGCGATGTTCATGCTGCTTTCAAACAACATTTAGCATAAACAATTATAGTTATTATAGAATTTAAAATAAATTGGAGACTTACGTTCACAATACCTAGTTGTCGCGAAGCGTTGAGTGCGGAACCGTCTTACACTGGAACACACTCTCTAAGGGTATCATGACAGTCCAGAAATTGAGAGGATAACTAGGACGCCTAACGTCGGGATGCGTCTATATATCACTAAAGTTAAAATACGTTGCCGCTGTATATGAGCCTATTCTGCAAGCACTCTTCAATTTAGAGCATTATTTTGTGTGTTCGGGACGATTTCAATGAATGCGAAACATACAGGGTCACCTTTTGCTGAAAAACAAATATTACTGAAATTACTATTTTCTCCAATATTGAGACTTTTATTGATACTTTTTAAATACTAATACTCTGATTATTTAATATTTTGTTCAAAAGGTTTTGTATTAAAAATAATGAATAACAAAAATTTTGTAACCAATTTTTTCTGTTATTACTTAAGTATACTTTACACGACAGTTATTAATTATGAAAACGTGAAGATAATATAATACAAGAAATTAATATACTACTATACTTTCTACTAAAATATTTTTTTACTAATTTCACCATGTAAACAGTCAAAAAGTATATCAGTTAATGTATTAATGATAAAATGTATGATGTAATTGGAACCTGTTGCGGTGGTCTGGATTTTTTTGAATGTTATTAATAAATTTTTCATACTATTCTTGCCATATGCCTTATCAAATTTCATTTATAAAAATTCAAAACTGACCACCTTCTCAAAAACATTGGAAACTAATTTTTAACCTTCACACGGATATTATACATTTTTAACTTTTAAAACCAACATTTACCTATCAAAATTTTAATCACCTACGTTAACATAATAGATATATTTTATTATATTTTTCATGACAAAAATCACTAAGGACCTTTAGAAAGTTTTTAAACCACATTTAAATTGTTTTTTTTAAATTTAAAAGAATATACAAGTATAATAAAGAAACAATATTAAAATCAGTCTTTCATCGTAAAAATACATGGTACATCCAATTAAACCTACAATAGAAAAATCAAGAACAAACGGTCGTTAATTTTTATTTAATGTTTTACTCCTATTTTGTAATATACATTCTTAGAAATTAGATGAACCATCAATTTTTGTTACTAAACGGGTTGAATTTATCTCATTCAACTTCCATAAGACAAAATGCATCTCTTGCAAGTATTTATCTACAATTTTCTGTATAAAAACGATGGATTTGAGAATATCTGTACATTTCGTCGATCACCAAGTTATCGAAACAATATGTGGTCGCCAATTGTCCTTTGCTTCTTAGGTAAGTTAATTATTTCATATTAAAATAATAATTTGTATAATTTTATTATGTATTAATATTCCAATGAATACTGATTAATTGAAAATTGGTAGTTCCTTTTAGGGTTACTAACAATTTTCAGCATGAAAATTAGCTAAAAATTATTAACCAATAATTGCTTTCAGTGGGCTTTGCCTTCGCTGCAAACAACCCCGGCTGGAAAAATGGATCTGAATACGTTTACAGTATCCGAGGACACTCTTTAGTCAGTCACAAGGAAATTTCCAATCAACAATCTGGTTTTGTATTCAAAGCCAAATTGAGAATCCAACCTCAAAATGACGGAAAATTAAGGGCTCAAATCGTTCATCCCGAGTACGATGAAATCCACACCGAACTCAACAGATGGAATGCCCATATTCCTGACGAGAAACTCAGCTGGAAACCTCTGAAAATGAGTGGAAAGCCGTTCGAACTCGACATGGAACAAGGCAGAATCGTTGGTTTGTGGGTATCGAAAAATACACCAGTTTGGGAAGTCAACATGATCAAGAGTTTCATGTCTCAATTCCAAATTAACACCGACGCATCGAACCTTATCGAAAACGATTTGAACACCCTTCCGGAAAATGGAGACGGCGACAACGACGCTGTTTACACAGCTATGGAAGACACCGTCACCGGTAACACCGCTACTTTGTACCAAATCAGACCGTTGCCCGCTCATCTCGTTCAAGCTGACCCCGAAGAAGCTGAATACGTCGATGAAGACGGTGAGGTTATTGAAGTAATCAAAAACAAGAACTACGAAAACAGCTTGGAACTTCCTGCGTACACTTACGGATTTGAAGGACTTAAAGGTGGAAAGCCTGCCGGTAACCACATGGGCGAAATTTTCTCTAGGCAATCTACCAGCCGCATCTTGTTGACTGGAAGTTTGAAACGATTCGTCATCCGTAAATCATTCACCGCTAATGAAATTCACGTTAGCCCGACTTTGAGCTCTGACAAGAGCTCATTGGCTTCGAGCATAATGAACGCTACCTTGATTGAAATCAAATCTCAAGAGCAACAGATTCCGGAAGTTCCCCAACCAATTCTTTTGGAAAGTCTCGTTTACTCTTACGAAAAACCTTTCGCTGGAACCAACGAAATTGAAGCAAGACCATCCAACAAATACAGGCAGAATGAAGATTTCGAAAATTTGGAAGAATCTAGAACTAACTGGATCAGCCGATCGCCGCGTTCTCTACGCCGATTCCAACAAAACAACCAAAAACACGGTTTCAAACAAGAACTTTCCGCACTTAAAGATGCACCCAAGAGTCCCCTTTTGCCCTTTACCATGGGATACGAAGGTATGTCGATCAAAAACAAGATTGATACCGTTGCCGAAGTCGAAAAATTAGCCAAGGAAATCGGCCAAAGAATGCAAAAACCCGAACAAGACCATCACGAAGAACTTTTGGATATGTTCTCCACAATGGTATCTCTCATTCGCGTTATGGATGCTGAAGAACTTCACAAGGTAGCCAATCAACTTTACACCAACAACGAACAAGGTGTTGAACATGCAGTGTGGTCCGCTTACAAAGACGGAGTAGCCCATTCAGGCACTGGACCTGCTCTTCTTGTCATCAACGATTGGATCAAATCCGACAAAATCCGAGGAGAGGATGCCAGTCAAGCTGTAACCGCTACCATCGAGTCTGCTCGCCAACCTACTGTCAACTACTGCAGAACTTTGTTTGAACTTGCCAAGTCCCCTAAAGTAGAGAAACAATGGCCCTTGAACGATACCATCCTTTTGGGATTCGCTGACCTTCTTCGTAAGGTTTACGTCGACGACGACGCATTACAAGGACGATTCCCCGTACAAAGTTTCAAACCTCTTCGTACTGAAGAAGGCAAACAATTTATGGAACGTGAAGTTTTGCCGTACTTCGAGCAACAATTACAAGATGCTATTAAACACGCACAAACCCACAAAATCCACACAGTCATCCGTACAATTGGTACTATTGGATCGTACCACATTTTACCGGTATTCCAACCTTACCTAAACGGACGCGTACACGTTTCTCAATTCCAACGTGTATTGATGGTTTTGGCTCTTAACAAGCTCGTAGAAACCGACGGTGAAGCCGCCCAAAATGTTTTATTGAGACTTTACCAAAATCCTGGAGAATCTAGAGAAGTGAGAATTGCCGCCGTATTCCAATTGATGAGGACCAATCCCGACACTGAAATCCTTCAAAGTATGGCTCAATACACCAACATTGATGATGACGATTATGTTAACGCTGTTGTCAAATCTTCCATTCAAACTGCTGCTCAATTGGACACTCCTGACACCCAAGAATTGTAAGTCGCTTATAAATCGTTTAATTATACTTTTAATTCAATTATAATTAATCCTTGCAGTGCTCAAGCCGCAAGAATTGCTGAACCCTTGCTTACTGAGAAAATCTACGGCTACGGATATGGAGGAAATTACCTTCGTACCTACTTCATCGAACAAATGGAAAGGAGCTACAAACAAACTCTTCAACTTTTTGGAAGCGACGATTCTATGATTCCCAACGGTTTCAGATACAACCTTAGGAAACAAATGGGTGGACTTAAATCAAACATTACTGAAATGCATGCTATGGTCTCCAGCTTTGATGACTTAGTTCAAGTTGGAAAGGAACAATTCAAGCGGTTCGACAGGCAACAACAAGAACAGAAACAACACTCACAAGAACAAGAACAAAACCAATGGTCTAGTCAAAACATTGCTAAGTTATTGAACTTAGAAACTGATGATGCTAAACAACTCGAAGGTTTCTTGTTATTCAAGATGGGTAATTACAGAAACATGTTTGCTTTCGACAACAGAACCGTAGAAGGCGCTGCTGAATTCATCCGCAAAATTGAACAAGAACTTAGAGAACAAAAACCGGTTAGCTTCTTCAAGTTGATGACAAGAGAAATGGCTGTTTCTGTACCGACTGAAATTGGTATCCCCTTCTTGTTCACTTACGATGTTCCCATGTTCATCAAGGCCCAAGGAACCTTCAAGGCATCGGCTCAACCGCAATTATCGCAAAACGGTAAATTGCAAGTTCCTGAACAAATCGAACTTAAAGCTGACATGAGATTCACTGTATCGACCAAGGTACAAAGCAGACTGTCCGTAACAGCTCCTTTCAACCACAAACAATACTTTGCTGGATTCGACAAGCACTGGCAAGTCAATGTACCTGCCCGCCTTCAAGTTCAATTCGACGTCAAAAACATGAACGCCGAAATCGAATTCGAACCTACACCGAAGAAGGAATTCAACATTTTGCACTACGCCACTCGCCCTTACACTTCACAAGCCGAAATTGCAAACTTCCAACCCTTGAGCGCTAACAGCAACACCAAGGTAATCAAACAAGACGATTTGCAAGCTTTCGAAACTACTGTTGGAAAGAAATCCACCGGTATGGCTTTCCACGTAGAATTCGTCCACTCCAGGCAATTCTTCAGTACTCTCGACCTTAGCCGTATGCTAAGACAACAAAACAACTTCGTTGACACGTTGCAATCTCTCTGGGACGACAACACCGTTCAATACGGATCACTCAACGTAAATTACAACCCTCAACAATCATGGGCTCGTAAAGCTGTTTTACGTCTTTCTTACGAACAAAAATACAAGTCTCAACCATCTTCTGGCTCAGCTAGCGAATGGATCTTAAACGAAGACGCTCAACCCTCTCAACGCCAAGAAGAACTCATGCAAAAGGTCGCCGCTGACATCAAAAACGTACATGTTGTAGCTCTCGACTCTACTCTTGAATTCAAGGGACAACAGAAACTCAAGTACATACTCACCGGAGCTGTAGCCAAGAGCAACGTTGATCCCAAATCGCGTGTTATGATCACGTACAAGAGAAGCAGCGATGGTACTTCCAAACCTCATGAATTCCACTTTGTCGCCAAGAGCTACATTCCCAACACCAACGCTCTCGACGCTGAATACTCCTTGCACAAGGAACCCATGGCTGAAACTGAAATTAAGGTCAAATTCGGCAACTCTCAAGAACCCCTCGCTAAAATCGAAGCCCAATTGAAATACAGAAGGAGCGAAGAACGTAGCCAATACTTGAAGGAACTTCCGATGTACAGACAATGTAAGGAAGAATCCAGAGCTGGAAACAAACAAATGCCCGCCTGCCTCAACATGACGATGATCGCTAACCTCCTTGACAGCGTAGACTTGAAGGCTCATTACGAAAACTTGCAACCCGGAGTCGCTAAAACCGTAGAAAGATACTTCCACGCTCTACAAGTACTTGCTGAACCCTATGTCAACATTAACGAGAAGGACTCATCTGTAGCTGAAAACGAAGTTAGAGTACACGCTCGTTTCCACCCCGACTTACAAGCCCTGAACGTCACCGTCAAAGCCCAAAACCAAGAAACTAAATTCGCTAACATCGAAATCGATGAAGTTACTCAACAAATTTTGGTAGTACACCCCGTCTTCCACGTCTACAACAGGTTGTCTGCCTACTTGTACAGCCCCGAAGGAAACTACAGAGGTTAGTACTAACTAAAGAATTCAATTCAGATTCAATTATAATAAAAATGTTTTATTACAGATTCCTGCGTTGTTGACAAGTCACAAATCAACACCTTCAGCAACCAAACCTACTCCGCCGATATCTCGAAACACTGGACTGTTATGCTTCAATACGTCGCTAACTACGTCGGTAACTCAGAGAGGAACCAACCATCCGTATACCAACAATTGAAATCCCAACCCGAGAACTACGTTGTCCTTGTTCGTGAAAACCCGGAAGCCTCCAACAAAAAAGACATCAAAATCGTCGTCAGCACCCCGCAAAGCGACTACCAAATCCAAGAAATCGAAATGACGCCCTACCAAGGATCAGAACTCAAGGCTAAAGTAACCGTCAACGGCCAACAAGTCAGAGTAAGCGAAAAGGAGAGTCACGACGTCAAAGGAGGTTACATCCAAATCTACGCTTTGCCTAACGGCGAAGTCAAGGTCGAAGTTCACAGAGCTTTCTACGTCATCTACGACGGAGCCCGAGCTAGAATCACCTCCACCCAAGGCAAATTCAAGAACAACGTAGTAGGTGTTTGCGGACAATTCACTGACCACGAAGCCGACGACTTGACCACCCCTCAAGGCTGCGTCGCTCGCGATGCCGAAGAATTCGTCAGGAGCTACGAAGTCGAAGGACAAAAAGGCAAACAAATCAGGGACATTTTCAAGGGACAAACCAACAAATGCGTCGACAAGGAGAGCCCCCTCTTCGTCCGAGTGGTATCCCCTCGCGATTACAGGAAACAACCTCAATTCCCTGCTGCTTTCAAAACTTGCACGTTCTTCCAAACCAAATACGTTGAGAAGAACGGACAAACTTGCTTCACCGTCCGCGCCCAACCGACTTGCAACGAACAATGTAGACCTACCATGAGTCTGACTAAGAACGTTCCTGTCCATTGCGTTGATCAAGACAGCAAAGTAGCTAAAATCTGGAAGAAACAGATCGATGAGAAGAAAAGCCCCGACTTCAGTGGACAAAGGGCGCACAAAACTGTACCGATCACTGTCCCCCAGAGCTGTTCCCAATAAGAACAACGCCTATGACCTGTATTGTATTTAGTTTTAGGAGCAATTCAAAAAATGTAAAAAAAATATACAAATTAGAGGAATTCTAATAAATGAAATTTGTTAATTATAATATTTTTGTTTCATTTGAAAATTTTAAACAAAGCTTGAATCCAGCTAAATCTATACACCATTCACTATCAGGAGATAAGTACTAATAAATCCTAATTTTTAGTCGTGCTTCTGGAATATTAAATAGATACTAGAAGGATAGATATAATAAAAGATACTTGTCAGTTATTAAATTTATCTATTAATTCAATAGTACTTTTTAATTATTTGTTGGCGCGCTTTTACTGCTTCAAGGTTTTATGAGTATCTCCTGATAGCGAACAGAGTAAATTACTATTTGGAATACTTTATTGGAAAATTACAATTGACTTAAACCAATAGGTCATAAAAATTGATCAATAAACAAAATATAAATTCATTAACAACACATACATGTAGATACAATGAACAAATTTAATAAACTGATTAAAGATGAGCTAAAAATGAATGACTGGCGTTTCATTTAATAAATGTAAGTATTATGTATTTTCTATTATGTACCTACGTATGTACATATACTATTATTTTTAAACTACCTAAAGCTATGTACGGATATCGTGTAGCCGATTACTACTAGCCATTTAAGGTTTTTCAAGGGGTGTACTGGTGGCTAGAGGCACGAAAAAAGAAGTTTGAAAGTGAGCTCTCTGTATGTTAAAGTTGACCTGTTTTGGCATTTTTCCAAAATTTGAACAAAACTCGAAATATATGAGGAAGCAAATTTTAGTTGGGACACCCAGTATGTAGTCTAAATATAAATTGTCAAAAAGAATTTATAAAAAATAGTATCAAAACGCTCATCGTAGAATGGCTTATACATATGTATACGACATTTCAATGTATTAAATGATCAATATTAATTAAATTATGTCAAAAATAAATCGTTTCGTTACTCGTTATTCGTTTCTATCTCATACCAAATTATTAAACTTAATTATTATTATGTTTTTTTAAGTGTGTTATAAAATTTAGAAAATATAAAGATAGAAATAAGAACCTCCAAATAAGAGAGGGTTATTAAAATTATGAAAGGTGGAAAAAATGAATTTATTTTGAAGAAAATATTTTACTCCTATGAATTATAAGTTCTTAACATATTTTTTATAACTTAGAGTTTCAATGATATGACTGGTATATTTAAATTTAAATTTTGGTAGTATAAATAACCGTAAATATTCTTTTTGAGTTAAGTGAATTAAATAACAAGGTATAACGAAATTTCTATTTATTAAAAGCGTGGTAGTTTTGATAAGAACCTTAAATAGTATGGATATGCATATGAATTAAATCAATTTTTTTATTAATTGGAAGTTTTAGTGGGAAGGATTATACGAGTATTAATGTGCCATTTACCGTAAGCAATTTATCCTGATGGCCTATCGTAATAATATTTACTTAAACACCGCGTTTATGGTATCTACATAGATATTTTAAAATTTATTGAACCAAAACCGGCATATCTCTAGAGAAATAACTACATTTAATTTTCCTTTGATATAAATAGTTCCAACATATTACGACTGCAATAAAATTGATTTTAAATTATCTGATTATACAGGGTGGTCCAGAAATCGCGACCCCATCGGAATTTTGAAAACAACAATAGAGATGCCAAAACTGTAGGTGAAAACGTGAAAAAGTTTTTCCTTTGGAAAATAAAGATGATAAAAATCGACCAACCCAGTAATAGTTCAAAAACACGAAAATTAATGAGCTTTATCAATTTGACAGTATTGAAAAAGAACATGTTCTATTTAAATTCAAAGTTAACAAAAACTGTTATAAACAGCTACTAAACTAAACAACTATTAATCAACAAAGATTTGTTTGTAAAAACAGAAGGATAACTCAGGATAACTCCTCCTCCCGGGAAATCGTTCCCGAAGAATTCGAGCAGCTTTTCGTGCGTTTCGTAGACATTCTCCATAAATTATAATCATATCCATTCGGCGACTGCATGCTTATTGAGACTTCAGTAATGTCAAATTGTTAAAGCTCATTCTCATCATTTTCGTGAATTTGAACTATTACTGGGATTGGTCGATTTTAAAGCTCTTTATTTACCAAAGGACATTTTTTCCATTATTTCGGCTGCGGTTTTGGGATCTCTCTTGTCGATTTCATAATCCTTTTCCTGGTGGGGTGCGAATTCTAGAACACTCTGTATACATTTTTTAAAATACGGATAATAAAATAAAATTTAAGGCCCTCGAAATTTTCACAACTACATATTTACACACAGACTATTTAAATTTAATAATAATTTAGTAATTAATAATTAGTTTTACGGTAGGTATTTATCAATAATAAAAATAATTTTTATGCTTATTAAAAGTTCAAAGTGGAGATGCAAATAATCATATTAAAAGAAATAATTTGCCGAAAATAAAATTTGGAAATATTTATTAAGATAGCATTTGTTTAAATTTCCCTTTTTATTTATATTTATTAAAATTTTCAACATAGGTACATATTCGTATTTTACTTCTTCACTTTGTTTTTTTAATAATGTTTTAATAATGTTAATAATAATTACCTATTTAGCAAATTTGTATTTTTATAATATCTCGTCAATCGGTACTAAAATTTATAAAAATGCGGATGTTTTCATTTTCAGCATCTGCAACACAAAAGTGATTACTCGAAGAAAGCAATGAATTAGCAAAATCAGTTTTATAAAATCCGTGATAAAAAAATAAATACATTGATATGAATATCTTGTTACTAAAGAGTTGCATCATCGAATTTAGTGATATATCAAAATAAAATTTGCATTATTGCACTACGTAGTCAAATTTTCAGTATAAAAGACCTGGACTCTAATGTTTCTGTACACTACGACCAGTTGTATCCAGTAGTACAATCATGTGGTCGCACGTTGTCCTTTTTTTCCTTGGTGAGTAAAATATGTTATTTTTAATTAATATTAATTATTAAAATATTTATTATAATTCTATTATAACAAGACTGTTTTCAAATAGTTTTTAACCCCTTAAATAGGGAATTCGTATATTTATTTTTAATTTATACTTAGTTCGTTTTGCTCATTTATAATTTTCAATTCAGTGGGACTCGCCTTCGCCTCAAATAACCCAGGATGGACCGACAATCAAGAATACGTTTACAAAGTTCGCGGTAGAACTTTGACAGGACTTGCTGAGGTTGCCAACCAATACGTAGGAATCTTGTTCAAGGCTACCCTCAGAATCCAACCCAGAAACGATGGCCAACAATTGCAAGCTTTGATCACGAACCCAAAGTACGCTCAAATCCACGACGTTTTGCCCGATGCTTGGAAGACTCAATTCCAAGACGAGGAATTGAACTGGAAACCCCTTCCGATGAAGGAAAGGCCTTTCCAAATTCAAATGAAAAATGGCCTGATCGACAAAATCGTTGTCTGTAAGGACATGAAAAACTGGGAAGCTAACATGCTCAAAGGTATCGTTAGCGTTTTCCAAATCAACGTCAACGGTGAACGTGCTCTACCTAGGTCTCTGAACGTCTTGCCTTCTCCTGAATCTAACGATGCTATCTTTATGGCCATGGAAGATACTGTTTCTGGTGAAACCGAAACTTTGTACGAAATTAGACCTGTTCCACAACATCTTTTCGATGAAACTGAAAAACACAAGAACTTCCAACAATGGAAGAAAGACGGTGAGATCATCGAAGTCTACAAACACAAGAACTACACCAACGAAGAAGAACTTCCCGCATTCATATTCGGATTTGGTGACCAAATTGAAGGTCTTAACCCAGCTGAAACTAGCTTGGGAGATATCATCAGCCGAGACTCAACTGGCCGTGCCATCCTTGTAGGAGATTTGAGACGTCACGTCATTGTTAACACTACTACCACGGAAACAATTTACGTAAAACCTGCCGTTATCGACAAACAAAAAGCTGCTATCGTTAGCGTTATCCGAGCTGACTTGGAAGAAATCAAATCGCAAAACGAGAAAATCGAAAGTGTACCTCAACCTTTTGAATTAGACAATCTTGTCTACTCTTACGGAGAACCTTTTGAAACAAACGGCGAAGTTTATCAAACGAAAAAAGCACAAAGATCGCAAGGTAGATCGCAAAACTACAACGATGACGATGAAGAATACTCCAGGATCAGGAACCGTCGTTCATTGAGGAAATCTTCAGACGACTACTCCTACTATTTCACACTAGATAAAATCGAAACAAGTAAGGCTCCTCCAAGTCCCCTGTTAGCTTACTACACCGGACACCAAGGACAATCCATTAAAAAAGCTGGTGACCTCGTACACAGAGTTGTAAAACTTGCGAAACAAATCGGCAAAGATTTACAAAGCCATCAAAAAGAAGACCATGAAAAAACCTTGGACAGATTCGTTAACCTTAACGAGTTGTGCCGTTTGATGGACAAGGATGAGTTTGATCAAGCTACTCAACAACTGTACTCTAAAAACGCTAAAGGCGAAGAAAAAGCCGCATGGGCTGCATATCGTGACGCTCTCGCCGAAACTGGAACTGGCCCGGCATTTTTGTCCATCGAATCTTGGATCGAAAGTGACAAAGTTGAAGGAGATGACGCCGCTCAATTGGTTTCAACCGTTGCTAAAATCACTCACCACCCAACCCTTGATTACATGAAGAAGTTCTTCCAATTTACCAAGAAAGAGAAGGTTTTACGTGAATGGCCGCTCAACGACACAGCTCTAATCAGTTACGCTCATCTCATTCGAAAGGTTTACGTCGACGATGAATTGAGTCGAAGCGAATTGCCTGTACATGCATTCGGTCCATTCGACAACGAAGAAGGTGAAAAATTCATCAAGGAGGAAGTCATTCCTTACTACTCTGAAATGTTGAAGAAATCCATCGAAAGAGCCGACACGCCCAAAATCCACGCTTACATTGCTACGCTCGGTAAAATTGGCGCTCCTGAAGTTTTATCTGCCTTCGAACCTTACTTGGAAGGAAACGAAAAAGCTTCCCAATTCCAACGTTTAATGATGGTGCTGTCCCTTAGAGACTTAGTCGAAATTGAACCAGAAAAAGCTTTCGCTGTTTTGTACAGATTGTACCAAAACCCTGGCGAACACCCAACTGTAAGAATTGCTTGCGTATACTTCATCATGCGTACAAAACCCACAGCTGAAATTCTCCAACTTATGGCTCAAAGCACAAAAACCGAAAAGAACGAATACGTTAAAGCCGCTGTGAAACACTCCATTGAACAAATTAGCGAACTTGAAGATAGCGAAGAATACGCTAAAATGTAAGTAATAGGTAATATTTAAATTATTTAGACAATTATTAAAACGCATTTTTTTAATTTATAATAGCATCCGCGCTGCCAAAATCGCCAAATCTCATCTTACCAACGAACACTTCGGAGTCAACTACGGTGGAAACTACCTTCGTGCCTACGTTATCGAAGAATTGAACAAACACTTCAGAATTACAACTCACTTGTACCCAGCTGCTGATTCATACCTCCCTAAAGGAATTATGTACTCTGTTCGATCCAACAGCGCTGGTCTTCATCGTAAAAACTATAACGCCCGTGTTATCCTAAGCAGCATCGATCAACTCATTAACGTAGCATTCAGACAAACCAAAGCCTACGACAGACAACAACAAGAGCAAAAATCGAACGCCCAACAACAAGGTCAACATCCCTGGTCTAGTCAACACATTGCTGAACTTTTGAACATGAAGGCCCATGAACGCGAACAATTGGAAGGTTTCTTATCCTTGGAAATTGGAGCTCCTCACAGGATGTTTGGATTTGACAACACTACCATGAAACGTTTACCTAAATTCGTTGAAGAATTAGAAGCTCAATTGAGAAACGGACAAAAAATCGAACACTACAAAACCGTCGATTCCGATGGATTGGTTGTAGCAGTCCCTACTGCTATGGGTATCCCATGCGTCTACCATTACACCAGTCCTATGATCATCAAAGCTAAAGGTGAAGTGATGGCTGTCGCCAATCCTCAATTATCCCAGGGCAACAAGTTGCAAAGACCTCAACAAGTGAAAATCGATACTGAAATGGAAGTTACAGTAACAGGAAAGACCATTGGACGTTTGATGTTTGTTGCTCCCTTCGAACAACAAATTTACATTAGTGGATACGACAAACACTGGGAATTCAATTTACCCACACTTAAGGCCCAAATGAAGATTGATTTACAAGAACAAGAAGTCCAAGTTGAAATCCAACCCAAAGAAGAAAACAAGGTAAACATGTTCCATTACCACACATGGCCATACACTGCTATGACTGAAGTTACCAGTGATGAACCTCTTACCTCCCAAAGAAACATGAAATACATTGAACCCGAAAACATGCAAGAATTCAAAACTGTTGTCGGTAAACAATCAACTGGAATCGCTCTTGAAGTAGCTATCCGCCACGAAAGGAAAAACTTGAACGCCCAACTTATTCGTAGATTGTTCTCGTACAACGGAGCCTACGATGCATTGAGAGAACTTTGGGATGATGCAAGCATTCAAAACAGTCAAATTGATATCTCTTACCTTCCACAACAATCCATCAACAACAAAATAGTACTTCGCTCTAAATACAACCATGATTACGTCGAAAGTCCGGAACCCAGAGAAGGTAAATGGGAATTGAACGAAAAAGCAGAACCCGCACAACGTCAACAAGAACTCATGAAAGTCGTCGCTGCTAAAATCAACAACGTCGATGTATCAGCTTTGGACAACATCGTCGAATTCCAGGGACAGAGAAACATTCAATACTTGCTCACTGGCGCCCTAGCTAAGAGCAACGTCGATCCCAAGGCACATATGAGAGTTTGTTTCAAGAGGAGCTCTCCCGACAACCAAGTCAAGGATTACGAAATGCACTTTGTAGCACACAGTGAAGCTGAGAACACCAACGGCATGGACTTAGAGGATTCCCTCCAAAGCCAACCGCAAATGGACACTGAAATTGAAGTTTCCTTTGGACAATCCGAAGCTCCGCTTTCCAAATTGAAGGCCAAAATCCAACACAAGAGGAGCGAAGAACGTAAACGTTACTTGACAGAGTCTCACCTCTACAAACAATGTTTAGCTGAAATGGAACAAGGCGACAAAGCACTCAGCGCCTGCACGAAAATCAACATGATCGCCAATCTCTTGGACCGTGCTGACATTAAAATCAGATACGAAAACTTGAGCCACGAACTTAAAGAAGACATCCAAATGGCATTCGATGCCGGACGTGTATTGGCCCTTCCCAACGCTGAAATCGAATCTAAACAAACTCCAGCACAAGACAAAGAAGTGATGGTCCACGTTAAATTCCACGGTGATCTCCAATACTTCAACGCTACTATCCAAACTAAGGACGAAGAAACCGCCCTCTACAACATTCCTGTTGGTGAATTGACCCAACAAGTTCTCGTCCCTCACCCGGTATTCCCGGTTCCTGCTAGAGTTTTGAGCCAAATATTCGGTGCCGACACATACAGAGGTAAGAATTCATATTAAATTTACTATTAAATTGGTTTTACATAAACGTTTTTATTTAGACTTCTGTACCGTCGACCAAACCCAAATCAACACATTCAGCAACCGTACTTATGATGCCGAACTTTCGAATAGATGGACCGTAATGGCTTTATACGCTCCCAAACAAGCCCGTGAACAAGGCCAAGAACACGCTCAACTATCTCTCAAGAAACAACTCCAAGAACAAGCCGAGAACTTCGTTGTATTGGTACGAGAAAGCAAACAATCGCAAGACAAAAAAGACGTTAAAATCGTAGCCAGTGCTCCCCGAACCAAATACCAAGTTGTCGAGATTGAATTGAAACCAGGTCAAGGCAGAAACGTCGAAGTTGCCGTTAATGGAAAACCCGTTACCTTGAACAAAAAACAAAGCCAAGACATCTTCAACGGATACGTACAAATGTACGCCCTTCCCAACGGAGAAGTCAAGGTTGAAATTCAAAAGGCTTTCTACATTCTCTTCGATGGTGAACGTGTAAGAATGACCACCGTCCACGACAAATTTAAGGACGCCACCAGAGGTCTCTGCGGTCAATACAACGACCAAGACGCTGAAGATTTCCTCGCCCCACAAGATTGCATCGCCGCCGAATCTAAGAAATTCATCAGAAGTTTCGAAGTCGAAGGTGAACAAGGTCAACAAATCAGAAAACAATTTGCCGGAGAAGACAACCAATGTGTAGAAATCGAGCCCGTATTCGTCAATGTAATCACCAAAAACGAAAGGACCAGCGATTACTTCGAAGATGACGAGTCAAGGCACTTCAGTCAATACAGCCAAAGCTCCACACACCACAAATCAAACCGATTCGATGAATCGAGCCAATACGGTGACTCAGAAGAGACCAAGAACAACCCGAAACATAACGCCAGATGTTTGTTCAAACAAACCAGATACGTCAAGCAAAATGGCAAAATCTGCTTCACCATCGAGCCAGTAGTTTCCTGCAGGAGCCAATGCCGTCCCAGGAACTTCACAACCAAGACTGTAGGAGTACATTGTATCAACAAGAGCAACGTATCCGATTTGTGGAAGAACCAAATTGACAACGAAAACAGTCCCGACTTCAGCAGCAAAGAGCAACACAGAACCGTAGAGATGTCTGTACCTCAAAGCTGCTCGGCATAATCGGCGTGACCTTTAACTGTATTGATTTAGATTTTTAGAAGCATTAAAAAAATGTAAAAAAAATATTTAAATAAACGGAATTTTATCATTTAAAATATGTTTTATTCGTATACCTAATTATCTTGATACACCTAATCATCTGAACTTAAATGATCACTAAATGCTTGAATCAAATTTGTTATTAATAATTATTAATAAAAAATTTCAATGATCAAAATGAAGGTACTTGATAATAGTATATTGTAATTATACCTATAGGTCCCTAAGACTACGACAGAATATATACCAAAATAATCACTGGAAATAGATCTAACGTAAAAAAGTGTTCTTCCCGTGTCACAGTTAAAAAATTGTTTGAGAAGTATCTTAAATTTTTATGCGGCTTTATTCATAGGAAATTGCAATAATCAAATATTTGACGAATCAATTTTCGGTGTCAATATATGTTTACTTTTCTTATCGTTGACAGTTTTTTGCAATATTAGAATGTATAATATAAAGAGCTTTCATTATCTATAAACCCGTTGTTTAATAGTTATTGCATTTAATTTTTTCTGTATGCATCAACATGATTTTAGACGGATCAATTTTATCGTACAGGGTGCCTTGTACTTGAAAACTATGTCGGAAGTATATTTTTATTGGATTGGAAGAGAATCAACCAGAGCCAAAAATGATGAGAATAAATATGAGAATAAATATACACATATTGTATACATATTTTGCTAAATTTGTTCTACAGAATATTCACGTGCTTCTTGATGCCTTTATTTCAACACAGAAATCCTATTATCAAACATTCCCCTTTAGCAATTTTAAATTTAATTATAGCAAACAATAACAATTATCTTTGCTTATATTCAAAAATTCACCAAATTTATCGAAAGATGATATAACAAAACATAAAACGAAATGGAATTTTAGTAAATTTAATGCTTACCATATGTTTTATTCACCATAAACTGGCAGGTCAGTAGAAGGAAGTTTTATAATTGTTTCAATCGTAAAAATAATTAAAAAAAATGGAAAAAAGTTGTTAATGAGAAATTATTACATAAATTAATAATTAGATACTATTATATTTAAATGAATTTTTTTCTTTCGAAGACTTCACAAAATTTTAATGATTTAGCAAAAAGTATAAACAAACTAAACAGTAGGTGCATGAGATTAAATAAGTTCTCAGCTTCGAACAAAAGAACAATAAAATTATTAAATTATTGCCTACTGCAATAGGCTAAAAATGTAGGCAATTGGTTTAGACACACATAAAATATAATATAATAGATAAAATACAAAATACGAATGAGAAAGGTTTGAAGCCAAACCTGTAAACTGCATATGTTTCTAACATTGCAACAATTTCTAAGAAACGTTACAAATTGCACATAATCTATCAAAAATGACTTGATCTGTTTTGTTCATAGTTCTTTTTAGGCTTCTTAATTCGTTAGGATCAACTATATTGTGCAAAATTGGCCGAAAAATAACCATTGAGTCAATACGCGGCCACCATTGTTTATTCTTGTCCTCGGTAAGTTAATCTTAATTTTAATATAATTTAGGTATATCTAACTCATTAATGCAAGAATTTTCAAAATTGTATTTTATTTTGAATACTATATTTGAATATTTGAATATTATATTTCAAATATTTTATTTACTCTAAAGTGAACGTAAAATACCGATTTTACAAAAATCCTTTTTAACAAACTTACTTCCAATAATTTTATTTATACAGGTGTACAGAAAAGTAATCAAAGTTTAATTCGCATATTTCATTTTTGCACCGAAAACAATCTACGTTTAAATTGCTTCTAAATTAGTTAGTTAGGTACATTACGTGTTAAAAATTTTCTTCCATTAATTTATGAGTGTACAAAAAAGTAATCAAAGAGTAATCTGCATATCGGGAAACAATTTACGTTTTTAAATTGTTTCTATATAATTTGTTTACTGGTATTCATTTTATTAATTTTCCTCTACACTTCCAGCTGATTTCCAGAATATGAATCACCCCAAAGGAGAATATTACTTCATCGAACGAATCGATTACTAATACAGGTAGGGTTGTTAAAAATACTTTCTAAAAAGTATTAATACTACTTAAAAGTTTAAATACTACTTAATAATATATGTATGGAAAAAAATGTTTAAAATAAAAGGTGACTTTGGTTCTTCCATTTTTACTGTTCGAGCTATTATATGCAAATATATTTAATTTCGTCAATTCAAAAATTACAAAGTATTACTTGGAAAATTCTCTTAAATTGATTACAATTGACTAAGGACTAACTAATCGCTAAAACTAAAACTTATCACTAATTCTGTTGCTCCCTAGATTGAAATAAAATTGTATTCATATGTATAAAGTAAATAATTAGGTTATTAAGAAACATGTAGTTCAGTACATGAAGTTTACGTTTTATATTCTACTTTGCGAATTGAGGTGGGTGAACGTGTAAAAAAATTATTTAAATAAACGGAATTTAATTATTATAAAATGTTTCTTTTATATACCTACCTACATATACATAGTTATCTTTATACACCTCCATCACGCTGATTTCTCAATAACCACATGAGAAAAAGAAAAAAAGGTATGTTTCAGATTCCATTTTTTACGGACTTTTCAATGACCTTACACGACATACCTTTGCATTTAAAAAATAAAGTTGGGTAGTTTCAGCGTTTTTTGTTTAAATTACTGGTTCAACAAATTATAATTTTATTCCGGACTTTTGCCCAACCCTGTATAGGGATACCGAAGAAAATGGCAGAATTAAAATCTGGCAATAGATCTAAAAGTATACAAAGTAATATTCTACGATTATTGAAAATGGTTCTTCCCTTTTTAAATTTGAAAAAATCATAGAATTCATAGGCTTTGTTCATAGAAAATGGAATGTTCAGATATTTGACGAATTAATTTTCAGTGTCAATATGTTTACTTTACTTATCGTTGACGTAGTTTTTATCAATAGACATACATATGTACATACCTATAATATAAAGAGCTTTCATTATCTATAATCCGGGTGTTTAATAGTCATTGCATTTAATTTTTTAACCACTTCACAAATATTCATTCATATTTGATCACTATATTCTTATTTGCTTTTTATACGAGTATCAATATTTCTATTAAATTTAAATTCTTTAAATTCTCTAAAAAATTGTTGAATTTATTCTTATACGATTTGCATTGAATTAGCTTCGAGAAATTTGTATTTGGAATAGTATAAAATTTTCAATTTCCACCCTATTTCGATAGATTGGCGAAAAATCAAATAATTAATTAAACAATTAGGTACAATTTTAATATTTTACTTATCGAACCTGGCACTATTTATAAAAATACATACACGCCGAAAAAATCACTATGTTACATTTTGGTTTCGAAATAATTACAACAAAAAATACATATAATAAAATTTTATACTATACTACAAGTATTTGAAATATTTTTTACCTGTTAGTGTGTTATGTATGTATGAATAAAATGAAAAAAATATGTTATACGCAATCTTCACGTTGCTTCATGATATCCTTCATATTTCAACGCAGAAAACCTATTATCAGACACTCTACCACCTAAGCAATTTTAGACATAAAAATTTAATTACGGCAACCAACAACAATTATCTTTGCTGATATTGAAAAATTCACGAAATTTATCGAAAGATGATGTTACAAAACTTAAAACAAAATGGAATTTTAGTAAATTTAATGCTTACCATAGGTTTTATTCACCATAAACTGGCAGGTCAGTAGTAGGAAGTTTTGTAATTGTTGACTTGGAAAAATAATTTAAGAAAATAGAAATAGTTAATAACTAGAAATTACTAAATAAATTAATAATCACTATTATAATCACTATTATATTTAAATGAATTTGTTTCTTCCGAAGATTGCACAAAATTTTAATAATTTAGCAAAAAATATAAAAAACAAGTTAAGCAAAATAAACAGTAGGTGCCTGGGTGCAATTAAATAAATTTCTAGCTTTGAACAAAAGAATAGGGGGGCTAAAAATTGCAATTTATTTAAAAAATACATAGAATATTAAATAATGGATAAAATACAAAATACGCATGAGAAATATTCCAAACCTGTAAGTCCAAACCTGTAAACTGCACATGTTCCTAAAATTGCATTACTTTGTAATAAATAATACAAATTGCACATAATTTAATAAAAATGATTTTATCTGTTTTGTTCTTACTTCTTTTTAGTCTATAAATTATTGAGGATCAACTGTAGTATGCACTAGTGACCGAACAACCATTTGGTCAATATGTGGTCACCATTGTTTATTCTTGTCCTCGGTAAGTTAATCTTAATTTTAATATTAATCAGATATTTCTAGCTTAATGAAAGAATTTTCAAATCCCTATTTTTTAAATATATTTTATTATCGATTGCCTATTTGTCTTTAAAACATTATATTTGCAATATAGGAATTGTAAATGTAATGAATAACGGATTTTACAACAATCTCTTTTTAAAAGAAACAAAATTACTTCCAAAGCAAATTTTCTTCCATTAAGTTATGAATGTATAAAAAAGTAATTGTGTAAAAAAGTGTAATCTGTATATTTCATTTCTATATGGGAAACAATTTTGTGCTTTTAAATTTTTTCTATATAATTCGTAACTTTACGTCTTATTAATTTATTTTCCTCTACACTTCCAGCTGGTTTCGCTCTCGGCTCCAACCGGCCGGCATGGAGAGACAACCAGGAATATATTTACTCGGTTCAAGGGCGTGCTCTCGCCGGTCTAGAAATCGCCAACGAATTTTCGGGTATTTTGTTGAAAGCTAAATTAAAGCTTCAAACAAGACCCGATGGCAAATTACAAGGTATCATAATGAATCCGCAATACGCTCAAATCCATTCCGAACTTTCTGATGGATGGATGACTTACATACCCGATCACCATGTGAGTTGGAAACCTCTTGAAATGGTGAGGAAACCTTTCCAAATCGAAATGAAACGTGGTATAATCACCAATGTGATTGTCAACAAAGGTGTTTCAAACTGGGAAGCTAATATTATAAAGGGTATATTGAGTCAGTTCCAAATGAGCCTTAGTGTGGCTGATGAGCAAGATAACAGTCAAAATTCAGCGTACTTCAAAACTTTCGAAGAGACCGTCACCGGTAACACAGAAACCTTGTACGAAGTCAGTCCGTTCCCTCAATACGCTTTGAATTCCCTAAATTATGAAATTCCACGGTTACAAAAAATGAACGACAACTATTTGGAGGTCACTAAGCACAAGAATTTCACCAACGATATCGAACTTCCTTCATATTTCTATGGATTAGGAAATATTGTCAATAAGGGAGCAGTTGTGGGAAGATTCTTTTTGAGAAACACAGTCACTCGAGCCATACTCTCAGGAAACATGAAACAATATACTATTGAACATTCACTTACAATGAACGATATTGTTGTACATCCTACATTGAGAGATCAACAAACTGGGGCAGTGCACTCATTATGGAATACTACCTTGCAAGAAGTTAAGGCCCAAAGTGAAATTCTCGAAGACATTTCTTCACCTGTGTCATTGGGTAGCCTTGTATACGCTTACAACAAGCCGTTTGCTAAATTGAACAAAGTCGAAGAAAGAAGTTCCCAAAAATATGAATTTCTTAATGACAGACCTGCGTTGCAGAGATTAAATCCGCAACTTTTTAGCAGTTACCTGTCTTCAGAATTGAGACAGAACACACCAAGGCTTAACCAAGCAGCGGAAAATCCTTTGTTCCCCTTATTTATAGGAAATAAAGGTCACTCTATTAAATCTGAAATTAACGTCGTCGAAACCTGCATAAATCTTTGCAGAGAAATGGGAGAAGACATACAGGATCCTAGGAAGACATTACATAACAATATTTACGGAAAATTCAGTAGCCTTATATCCCTTCTCAGACTTATGGATGAATCTGAGTTAAGACAAATTTCAAAAGCTTTGTACAGAAGTGAAGACAATGCCGAAGGTGCTCCTTGGACCATATTCGTCGATGCCGTCGCAGAAACTGGACAAGGCCCAGCTTTGACCATGATTGAAACTTTGATCGAATCCAAACAAATCCAAAACCAACAAGCTGCACACATATTTTCCACCATGGCTAAAGCAACTCAACATCCTACTACACAATACATGAAAACTCTTTTCAATTTAGTAAAGAAACCAGTGGTTGCCAATTATTGGCCTTTGAACGAAACCGCCCTTTTGAGCTACGCTGATTTAGTTCGTAAAGTGTATTTCGGAAGAGACTACTACGATACTCATTACCCTAAGCACACTTTCGAAAACTTGAAGGACAAAGAAGGACTTAGTTTTGTCAGGAATACAGTTATTCCTTACTTCAGCCAACGCCTTGACAAAGCCGTCACACAAGCCGATACCAGAAAAATACATGCATACATTCGAGCTTTGGGTCAAATCGGATCACCCGATATACTCAAAACTTACGAACCTTATTTGGAAGGTGACAAACGTTGTTCCGATTTCCAACGCGTTTTGATGGTTGTTGCTATGGACAAAATCGCTAGAAATTACCCGGAAATAGCACGTCCCGTGTTAATGAAAATTTATCAAAATAACGCTGAAACCTCCGAAGTAAGAGTAGCTGCAGTATTTCAAATTATGTTCACCTATCCCGATGCGGAAACGCTCCAATACATGGCTTCTTACACTAAAATCGATACTGACGAGCAAGTTAACGCAGCTGTTAAATCCTCCATACAATCAGCATCTAAACGAGCTACTGAACAATTTAAAACACTGTAAGTATTGACAAATAAACGCGTTGAATAAATTTATCTTCCAATATATTATAAAATACTTTAAATTTATAGTCGCAAAGCTGCTCTAACAGCCGAGCCTCTACTCACAGACAAGGAATATGGACTACACCAAGGAGGAAACTACTTCAGAACTTACTTCATCGAACAAATGGAATATCATTACAAGCAATCCGCTCAAATACTCTCCGGCGACTGGGGATACGTTCCCAATGGTATCCATTACTACTCAGGCTCCGTTAACAACGCACTGGAATGGCAACACTTGAATGTAGAAGGTTGGTTGACAAGCGTAGGTCAACTGGTTTATGCTTTCGACAAACAAACTACATATTACAATGAGGAAAAAGAAATGAAGGAGCGCTTGGGCGAAAGTAAAAACCACCCGTGGTCCAGCGAGAACATCGCTAAAATGCTCAACATGAAGTCCGACATGATGGATGGCTTCGAGGGATATCTGTTTACACCTATGAATGTACCTTACCAAATGTTATCTCTCGATAACACGACTTTCTGGCGATTACCTGAACGTAAGATGAGTAAAATTTCGTTTTATAACAAACTCACCGAATTATATTTTAGTTGTCCAGAAATGGGAGAGAAACCTCAAAAATGGAGAGGACATACACTACGTCAAATTCCTTAATAATGACCACCTTGCCCTCGCTATGCCTAATGAATTGGGTTTGCCGTTCACTTTCACTTACAATGCACCGATGTTCGCCAGAATCAACGGAAATGTAAGAGCCGCTGCCAGTCCAGAATTATTCCAAAAGGGCAAAATTAATATCCCGAATAATTTACAAGTAAAAGTAAACGTTTCCATAACTGTAGGATCTAAAATAATGACGAAGCTCGCTTTCAATACTCCATTCGATCATCAAGAATACAGTTCCGGAATCGACAAAGTATGGCAAGCACACGTACCCATAGTAGGCAAAATTCAATTCGACAGTAACAAAAAAGAATTGCAACTTAATGTTCAGCCTAGAGAAATGCACCAAGGAGCGCATTTATTCCATTACAGCACGTGGCCTTACACTTCAATTAAGGATGTTATGAATGCCAAACCTGAACAAGAACACCATCAAATCATTAAACCTCACGGCCTCCGCAGATTCGACAACGTTTTCGGCAAAAAAGAAACCGGAATGGCCTTTAAAGTTGAAATGGAAAGGGAAAGAAACACCTTAAGCATGCCCGACTTCCGCGTTTTCTGCGAACACGGCATTTCTAACGGCCTTGCCAATATTTGGAACGACGACAAACTCCAATACAGCATGGTAAACATAACTTATTTGCCCCAAGAATCTTCTACCCAGGAAATTACGATGCGCATGAAATACCAAAAAGAATACAAGACACAAGGAGAACAATCAAACATGAACTGGCAAGAAGTTATGCAAACTGACAGTCCTTCGACCAGGCAAAACAGGCTATTAAAATCCGCTGCATCTGGAATTAACAATGTTCAAACTTACGCCGTTGAGGCATCGATCGATTTCGAGGGACACGACAAAACCGAACACGTTGTATCCGGAGCATACGCGTGGAGCAACGTCGACGCCAAATCGCGCGTCTACGCTCTATACAGGCACAAGAAAGGAAACGAAAGGGTTTCTCAAATCAAATTTGAAGCCGACAATACCGTACCCAACGTCAACTCCCTAGATTTACAAGACATCCTTTCAGCACAACCCAGAGCCAGCTCAAACGTCAACGTTAAATTCGACAACATAAACGGAGAAGGTAAAATTGCTGCAGAGATTAAACTCAGCAGAAGCGAAGAACGTAAGCGATACTTGAGCGAACAGCCATTCTTCCACCAATGCCTTCGCGATGAACGTCTTGGCAACAAGCAATCACCAGCTTGTCTTAACATGACCATTGAAGCTAATCTTCTGGATCGAGTTAACGTAGACTTGGACGTAGAAAATGTCAGCCCTGCCGTACGTAGCATGGTGGAAACGGTTTACTCTCACTTGAAATACGAGTACTATCCCAGTCTGAAATTCGAAGGACAATCTTCCAACGCTAATAACAAAATTAATATTCGGGGCCAATTCGATGACGATTTGAAATACTTGAATGTTACCGTTAAAAATGCCAGAGAAACCGTTACTTTCAGGGATATTGAACTCAACGAATACGCTAAGAGGATCTTGGTGGTACATCCAGTATTCGAAGCCTCTATAAGGGCTTTGAGCAAACCGCTCGAAATCGACACATTCAAATGTAAGTTCAACTAATATTTATTATAAAAAGATACATTTAAAGTGTTTGAAAAAACTATTAAAAATTAGAGGAGATCTATATATTTTTTTAATTTTAGCCGTTTGTATCGTCGACCAATCTCAAATAACTACATTCAGCAACAACACTTACCCTGGTGATCTTTCGAAGGAATGGACGGTCGCCGCGCAATTTGTACCGAGAATGAAACATGACGCTACCCGACAATTACAAAAACAACGAGAGAATTTCGCCATTTTGGTCCGTCAAAGTAAAGACCACAAACAAGGAAAAGACATCAAAATCGTCGTCAGTTTTCCTGAAACCAAATACAAAGTTATTGACATCACCATGATTTCAAAACCCCAAGGTCCGGTGAGAGCTGATGTCAAAGTAAACGAAAAGTCTGTTCAAGTCAGTGGTGTAAAAGCTCATGACATTGAAGATGGTTACATCCAAATTTACTCGACGCCTAACGGAGAAATTAAAACGATTGTACAAGGCAGGATTTACGTCTTCTACGATGGACAACGTGTTAAAATCGGAACCATCAACGGATTCCTAAGACACGGCAACAGAGGAATATGCGGTCAATTCAACGACCAATCTAATGAAGATGGACTCACCTCTCAAAACTGTTACACTCGCGATCCACAAAAACTTATCCAAAGTTACGAAATTCAAGGATCAAGAGGCCAACAAGTAAGGCAAGAATTGAAGAGCGACCCAAAACAATGCGTAGAGAAAAAAGTGCCGATTCTTATTGACGTTATCGATGGAAAACACGTCGATGAATGGCCAAACAAATACCAAGAAGGAAGTTCTTGCAGCAGATTTCAAACCAAATACGTCAAAAAAGACAATCAACTGTGTTTCACAGTAAGGCCTGTACTTACCTGCAGAAGCGAGTGCCATCCTCAAGGCTTCATTACCAAAACACTGGCGGCCCATTGCATTGATGAGACCAACGTTGCTCAATTGTGGGCGTCGCAAGTCGATAAAGGTGCCAGCCCCGATTTCAGCAGCAAAATTGCCAACAAGAATGTGCAAATGGAAATTCCCATTAGTTGCGGCATTTAATTTGCTATAAAATTTTATTGAACTCGAAATATACTAATGAAGCATTTTGAATTGATTATTTCCCTTTTTACTTTAAAAATAAAGTCTACTTTGTTTCCTCTAAAGACCAACAATTATGTATTAAGGTCGAGATGTAAAAATGGGTCTTGGAGAGATCATGAACTTATCAATTTAATAATTCATTAAACTATTATTATGTGTTCGTGATTAGTTCAGACATCAAATTTCAGACAAATATTATTTATAAAATTAATTCATTAATATTTAATAATAACTAATAAAGTAATTAAGCAAACATAATAAATAAAACGAAAAAGGAAAAATAGCACAAAAAAATTGTTTGAATACATTGAGTTGAACATTTAGATAATATTTAAAAAAAATGGAAAGCAAATATTTGTTAAGAACAAGGCTGATTGAATTGGAGGTGATGATATTTATACAGGGTGTTCCATAATGACATGCTAATATTTAAGGGGGTGATTCTTTGAGATGGAGCGTCTCAGCTCTTCTTTGAGATGAAACGTCTCAGCTTTCCAATCGCAGAACGTCGCACAATCCCAATGTTATCTGGCGTTCTGATGGACTTCTGTTGACCTTGGTGCTTCCGATTTACCACCGAAATCGCCACTACATACGAATCGATCGCTTTAGAAACCGCCTCGACTGAAAATAGAAAATCCGCATGTATTTACCACAAATTCCCCCCCAAATACTTTTCAAACGGTTGCACAGGCTGCACGGTTCGAAAACCGAATTTTACTGTGAGTCACCCTGTATGTATATCCATCAGAATGCCAGAGAACATTGAGATTAAGCGCCTTAGCTTTCCAGTCGCAGAACGTCGCACAATCCCAATGTTCTCTGGCGTTCTAATGGACTTCTGTTGAGCTTGGTGCTTCCGATTTAACACGAAACCTGTTTGTCGGAGATTTTAAACACCGATTGCACTAAATTTGTCACAGGGAGCATTACGTATACGCCGAATATTGTGATTGTTGCAAAAACGTCGAATTGCCACTACGTATGTATGAATATTTCGCTTTATAAACCGCCTCGGTACAAGAGAAATATTGTGTAAAAAATATTTATTATAAAAATTCTTTATAAATTTAAAATTTTTATTATCTTTGTAAACTACGTAATTTTTTTTAGTTCTTTTATTGTCTTCAATTCCTTTTTAGCAAATTGATTACACTCCTTTTATTTTACAACATTTATATAAAGAAGACTAATTTTTGGGCACTACATAAAAATAGGAATTTTTAATAAAATATAAAATAAATAATACATTACATCTAATCAATATAAACAAAAATAAATTAAAAATTAACAAATCTATTATTAAATCTAATATCACACTCACTGTTAATAGAACACATTTTTAATTTAACCACAAAAATGTTGAAATAATATAACTTAATATCACCCTCATTAAAATAAATTTAATTTGCAATATAAAATTTAAAAATTGAAAGTGTTATTTATACATTTAGGTGGTATTCGATCCGTTCAAATCGTTCACACATTAAATTAATATGCTTTCTTGTTATCGAAAGTTCTTGCAGCACATAAAGTAACGACTTCACATACCCGAAATTCCCTGAGTTACAGTTTTTCTGAAAACACTCAAAATTTTTACAATATAATCAAGGATAATTGGTACACTGCCCTCAATCTATAAACGTACCCCTGAACCTTAATATGAAAGTCCACTATGATTCTAAGCCTAGATAGTATTGCATCATTTTGTTTCTTACAAATTTTTATCACAAACATATCAAGGATATTTAAATATTAAATATCAATCTTAATCAAAAAGCTGAACTCAATTTTTACTCATGTACTAAGTGAATGTCCCGCGCTCGCATGCCTAACAGTTCATTTACTTAGTTTCACTGGGATAAACAGATATCACTAGAGTCACAATACTGTTAAAAATCGAAATTCCTAAAATTCATGAGTTACATGCACCCGCAACTGTCCACTATCATATTCGATAACAATTTCGTCGTTAACGTTTTGTTGCTCTGCATGTAAAACAGCTGGAGATTCTGGAATTGAATAGCCGTGCAACATGGCGTTATTTCAGGCCCCACCACTCTGTTTCTTTTGTGTCCGTTCATAACTTTCTGCAACAAAAAACATGTTTTTTCAATTAAATTACTCGAATTTCGAGAATTTTGAAAATTTTGGAATTTTAAATTTATGGACGAGAAGGTCATAAACACCGTTGATACAGAGGATATTCTTATCTGTGCGACATTTAGACTTTGACTTGCACTCCGCAATAAGTGTAAGCAATAAGTGTAAGCACAATGTTTCGATGTAGACATTTTTACGATTCTTGTTTACAAATAGAATATTATTCGAGTTGAATGCTATCGAAACTCACCTGGAGAATGGTGTTATGTTGGCTGGCGCTGAGCGTGATGGCCGATGACGTGGTGCACGATCCTTTGCAGAAATAAGCATTGTATCCCTCCGGTTTGATGATCCAATCGTCCCAACCGATTTCAGCGAAAGAAACGTAAAAGTTCTCCCGACAACATTCGTTTAGGCCCGGCTCGCAATTTGCCGATCGCTTGTGTCTTCGATGAGACAGGGTTCTTCTTTGCTGCGTATGCGTGTAAATCACCAAAAAAGGCTTCAAAGAGTTGGTAAACGATATAGGATTTTTAGTTTTATCCATTCCGCACGTTTTGCACACAATGTTTATGGCGTGAACTCGCGAATCTTGAAAATCTAGCCAATTTTTGGCGACGTAAGTTACGTCTATTTTCAACCATCCTTCTGCAATTAAATGAAAAATGACGATAACGATGATTTATTTCCCGAATTTTACGTCTATTTACCGGATAAGCTCGTTTCTTGGATGGCAATAGGCGTTGTCTTCTGGAAGCTTTTCTTCGTATCCCAATGCGTTACTTCGTATATAACGAACGTTTGATTGTGTTCGTCTAAATCGTCTTTTTCTTTGTGAATCCACAATTCCGCGATGGCGACATCGGTTGTGTGAATGTCATTGGGCATTTGAAAGGGCAGGCAGGCCGAAGGAAATCGTATGGTCCTCGAACAACGGGCCTCGTCTGAAATATAATTATTTTCCTATACTTTCATTTCGAATTTTCTGGTATGAAATTTCAAATATAATGGATTATCGTTATTTGGTTACAGTGCCAAATTAAAAAATATACTGCTTTAACCAATGAGTAAAAACAATATTAACTGATATTGCTATGGTTTGAACAAATAAAATTAAATACAATCAATAAATGAAAGTAATTTTATTTATTAATATTTCCATGATACAGTTTTTAAATAAACAATTTCTTACAGCAATATACAACATATTTCTACTAGTTACCTTCATAAGGAAATATAATAGCTTGAGTAGTTTTCCCATAAAAATCATCAGAATAGGATTGTATACCCATATCATGTGTAGGCAACAAATTTTCGTATTCCTTAATTGGCTTGGGCAATTCCGATGGAGTTATGGTAGGTTTTTCCTTGAGCCTCAGTTTCTTCAGTATTTGGTTCTTGATGTATTCGATCCTGAGTTTAGCGAAATCATCCTCGATCACTTTGTAATCCTGTTTCTCAGCATGAGCCGCCAGCGTTTGGGGCACACTGTTGTCCTCCTGCAAATCCCCGTTGTTGTTCGAGTTCGAAAAGAACACTCCGAATACGGAAGGCACTTTAGCACCCGCGAGATTCGCGAGAATCGTCAGCGCAACTACCAAATGGATCGAAGGCCTCATTGTAACTCTCGAATTTTGTCACCACCGCGTCCTTACAACAGCACTTATTTACAAATCGCTACGGATTGATCCTGAAAAGTGCAGGCTTAAAATCATTATAAACTTTATTTACCCCACTCTTTTTAATAGCATTTCTGTAACGAATGATTCGTTTGAACCTTGAACCCCGTTGGATCTGGAGTATACGAAATTAGATAATAAGGTATGAGTATTTATTTCACTATTCTTCGAGTGGAGAATGCCACGATAATTCGAGCACGTGCTTGCCACTTTCGTAAAAATTGATCAGCGACGTGCCATTAATGCCATTATTGTAAATAAACAAAATTAGAAGATATTTCCACATTATTATATACGAATATTTTCCAACATTATTTAATGTGAATGAATCGTTTTAAAAATTTTATTACATAGCAATTTTTAAAATTTCTTTTAAAATCGCAAAAATTAATTAAAAAAATTATCTACATTCTACGGTATGGAGTTTGTATCACCAGTCATGTACACGAATCTGTTGTTAATTAATCCATGTTTTCGCTTAATATTTCGCAATACGTAAAGGAATTTTTTTGGTTTATCTTCTATTTTAAATTAAAACGGTTTTACTATCTTTATCATGCCATTAGTTGAATTAATACTCGACACGTGTTCGAAATATCGCTGGACCGAACATTTTTGCAAATTAATTGCGTGATCGCAGTTGATTAAACTATAACAAAAATTTGAACTTTCGGTTTTTTGAAATTGTGTAATGGTTCATTGATATTACATTAAAAAATGGGTTCATAGATGGAATTCGCTGAACACTGGTAAATTCGCTACCATGCGACCCATAATTAATTTGCAAATTGTTGTTGCCATAAAGAAAATGAACTTTAATAAGTTTATAGAAAAGCATGTCATTTATCGTACAAAATTCGGTATTTTTTTTAATTAATAGTGGAAATATATCAGGAATACTGGATAGACTCAAAGAACGCTGAAAACAAATCATTTACAGTACATGTACCTACTGGCAATGCAGCTATTTTAAACACACTTCTATTGAATGGTAACCGATTTGAACGATTTGGATACAGCAAACCCACATTTTCTATTCACTCAATCCAATTATAGTTTTAAAAAATCCAAGGCATTTTTCTGAAAATAAGAATCCTAACATTATTTGTTTTTACGTTCCATTCGAATAAACTGTATAATTCCGATGCTAAAAATGCGCTTTAACTTGATGGTGAAGAGCATGAACTTTAATGCTTTATTAATCGTAAAGAAATGAGTACTCTGTCCCCTACTGAATAAACAGTCTAACGTAAATGATCAATCTGTGTCATTTAAATAACTTTAATCAGTCTAACATATATTTTTTTGTTTAATATGAAATAGACGCCTTTGAGAATATACTATTGAAATAGTCTATGTGTCTTGATCCCGGACTTGTACTATGGCCTATGTATGAGTCAATACACTATTCTTATCGCGATTATACGGACATTTTGCTTTACAATTCTTACAACAATTAAATAAAGTATTATTATTGTTTATACTCTTTTGCAAATAAAATAATATTTATTGTATGAAGGATCTGTTTGAATTTTTCGTTGCCAATCATCGGAGTCTTTTCCGATATACTAATTAGGTTTTCGTAGGATACACCTAATCTGTATTAATTAAAATTAATTGATGTTGATACATCGTTTTTTTATACAACGGAACCTATTTAATAACCTCAGTATCTAAAGTCGATGTTATCTAATTCTGATGAAATTTTTAAAGCAATTATATTACTTTACAAATTGTTAGAATCCGGGTGTCGCAATTCGAAATCCAGATTGATTGTATTACAAAAATATATTGAGATTTTCTGTATGTAATCCGAATAGTCATTAAGCGATTTTGAGCACGAACCAGGAAATCACACACGTTATCTCCGAGGCGTTTTGTGCAAAATAAAATACATATATTTCAATGAAATTATCGTATTCTCCGGGGTTATCGTGATGATGGATAAAAATATTCAAATATTTACATATATCGGGCTTTTCGCATCTTTTTAAGTCATGTGCTACGAATTATTCCCATTGAACCTAAACGTATGTAATTTGTAGTAATTTCTTAACTTGCACGTGAACCATACTTGACTTTTTTCTTAATACTTTCTCATTCAAAAATTTACTAAATAGGTATAATCAATTTTGACGCAATGATTGGTCATGTATATCCATGGGAATCTGCAATTTACTGATGTAATTATAGCCACTTAACTGGTAACATTTTACGTTCAATTTTACACATTGAAAAGACTTCGTTGGAACAAATGTTTTATTTTATATTGAATTTAAATTCAGTAAATTATTTTTGTGTGAGTAAGGTTAAGGGTAAGTATGAAAGTATTAAATTAGGGACAATTCATTTATTTGTCTCGACAATGATTTGGCAAGAATATACAAATTCTTGTCGTTCAAAACCCTTCTTTATAGTTAGGTACAACATGTACTTGCGCCCTTTTCTATCTAGTCAAAAAGTTACAAAACATCATTGACATGTTGAAATAAAAACTAAATTTTAATTAGATAATTAGATAAATGTGCTAATTCTAACACATCTTATTAATCAGACGATATATTGGTAACATTTTTTTTCTGGAGCGTGTCTTTGATAAAACTGAAAAAATGTCGCAGTAGAGTTAGCGAAACACGATCCGTCGACATGGATAAATTAGACGAACGTCCTGATAAAACCGAAAGCAAATGATCCGAAACCTCCTAAATTTGTACTTTACTTAGCTGCGAAAGTCGAACGTAGATCATGTGAATGTTGCTCAAATTGGATTAATCGACTGCATGCATTCCTTTACAATCGCTAAGGTTACGAAAACAGGACTATCAGTTGACATTCCAATCAACTGCAACCAAGGTGTAATCACCTTTTTTTAAGGGTTTTTTGTGCGACACGAGTTATGCACTCATATGTTATCTTGGTTTTATTACCTCGTGATTGTCTGTAAAAGATTGTTCATGTTACTATAGAAACTCATGCATTATTTGTTAATATCCTATTATATTTTGCAAAATCTATCAAGAGAGATGTAATCGTATCACAATACATAATTTGCATACACTGTGTCTATGTTCGAGCGCTACATTCGTCCGCCGATTCATCGCGCCGAAGCCGCGCCTCTCCACAGTTCAACTGATTCTCTCTTTCTACTGTTTGCAGCGCTCGGACATAGACACTCTGTATATGTATCTTAGGTCAATAAGAAGGTAACCAAAGCTCCAATCTCACCAATCAATTTTTAAAAGTCTCTTCTTGGTATTCTTTCCCACCAGTTATGTGCTTTCGAGCATGTAACAAATCAAGGCTTTAAAAATATTGTAGTAATGTACAGAAATGTAGGTCATCATTCAGCCGTCTATTTAATTGTGACAGATGATTAGTCGTGGAGACAAATAGTCTGCAGTTAAATATAAACAATTTTAAATTTAAGGCATTGTAGCAGAGAATCGAGCTACAAATGTATCCGTGTAACGAAAATAAATGGACCTACATAATATGTGCGAGTTAGTTTGCAATATCTTAGTAGATGCATATGTTAAAGCTGCACATAAGGCAAAGTGTTGTTACAAATATTTGGGTAATTTCCAGTTCTTATTGTTGCCAATTTAAACACTTCGGGTTTTGCTGTTACTACTGCCAAATAATGAAATTCTTAATCAATAAATAGTTTACAAATAAAAAATAATTATTAGCGATTGCTGTTATTTGTTGTTTATCTACACAATTAAGTTTTATCTGGTTTTTGAGTGAGCAGCAACGTCTTTTTGTTTGACCCCCTTCATCAACCACTTTCTGAAACTATTTATTTTTATATAGATATCATGTTGTCGTTGTGTGACTGAATTTTATCGAAATTATTTAAATTAGTCAAAAGTTAAGTACAAAAGGACAACAGAAAATTTAGAAGTCGCTGGCCTACGAAAATTTATCTGTTGATTTCAAAATTGGTTGAATTTAAATATGTAATTTTCGACTTAAAGCGTAGAATTACAAGATACCGTGAATTTATCACAAAAATTAATTTGTTTAAACGTTTTTCGCACTTTTGCGAATTATTAACGCAACGATACATTAAATAAAAAGCTCAAATATTATGTAATAAATCTAGAATTTACTTACATATGTATATTGAAAGTAAATGTGAAAATATAAATTTATAAGATAAGTGAAATTGTAAATATTTTCATATGGCGATTCCGTACACAAATTTACGCTTTCACACTATTTAAAACTTCAGTAATGCGTATATTAATCAACTTTGGATTTTATAAACATTCAGATATAACATTTAAAATATTTAGGTAAGCCTGTATGTGTTTTAGGCTAATACAAAAGAAGTAAAATAATGGAAAATGTTATATCTGTTTTTACAAGTAATTAATATATTTTTCATGATATATACCAACAAAATAAATCTATAATTAAATAAACAAATTCATAATAAGCGAACTAAACAACAATATTACGATAATTTAAAAAAATATAATTATTTATAGTTATCATCAAAAAAATATGTTTACATAAAGTAATAAAAAACTAGATTCTTAAGAAATCTCGCTTGTTGGTGATATCCAGGACTTTTCTTTCTAACTTCTTCCAGATTTAATGAGACTTAAGTGTAAATTAAAATCGCCCAGAATTCCCCATAATTATTAATTAACTCTATTCATATACTTAAATACATACGATTGTGTTTGCAACAGCTTATTTTATCTTTTAAAATATTCGTAATCCACTGTAGTTGAGGCAGGTCATTGATAAATTATTTTGAAAACAATTATTCCAAAAAATAAAAATAGGAAATTATCGATTTATTAAAAATTTCATTTAATAATATAAGCAATTTTTACATCTGCGATAAATTGTAGATTATACTTTAGAGAATTCAATTACCTAATTTGTGGATAATGAAAATTAGATAAGTGTCATAATTAATGTAATCCTCCCTCTGATCTGACTAATTCTCATGCATGTGTTTATAATAAGTCTAATTTTATAATTACGTCCGTATTAAAGTAATTACTGTTCAATCAGTAACTTAAGAAAAACTGCTGAAACACGTGAATTAAATTTACATTGAACGTATTTGTTGCCAATAAAATGAAATTATTTTCTTCAACTCCTTGGCTGCCACCCAACTCAACTTTGCATCTTGCATTTTTTAATGCAAAAGTATGTCGTGTGTGAAAAGCATTGAAAAGCTTGTGAAAAATGGAATCTCAACATTCCTTTTTTTCTTTTACTTTTTTTTTCTCTTTTGTTGCTATTGGGAAATGAGAGAAAATGAGAGAACAAAAAGTTACAAAGGGGATGAAGAAAAATAATCACTTTATTGTCAATAAATATGTCCAATATAATCAATTCACGTGTTTCGGCGTTTTATTTGATACTGGTTGAACAGATTTTATTCCAGGGTTTTGAGCAACCCTGTGTAATTAGTGAATAATGCAAGTAGTTGGGTTTTCAATGCGATAAGTTAGTGATCCAAAGGGAAATCTTTCTTAAATGGAAATTTTTGCTGATATCTCTTAAGTTGCATAACTATGCAGTATTAAGGCAACAAATATATTAGCGCCGTCTAATTTTTGAAAACCGTAATTAACTATAATTCCTAATCGCAAAAACTGCGTAATAAGCCATTTTATTTGCATAATCATTGGTTGGGAATATTTTTATTTCCCTATCGCAAGAAATTCCATTTTTTTATCCAACGAAATTTGTACAAACAGGAATAAATATTAGATAGAGTTCAATGATGTAGAAGATCATACTAAATAAATATTGTTCAAATTTTAATCAACCTATTTTTAATTACTTCATTAATTAAATCTCCGTGATATTGGAAACACGCTTCAAAAAATGCTCAATTAAAAATAATCATATTTCCAAGGGATATTTTATTCAAATAAATATTACTCAAATATTAAACTAGGGTAAATTAAACAATATAAAGTAAATATTTTATCACAGTTTTCTCCTTATTTACCTACAGTTGGTCGTAAATTCGGAATTTTCGAAATTCCCCACTATTTGTTTGGGACAACAAATCATTTTTACACAATTTTAACAGGAGATAAAGAGAAAAGCAATCAATAGGTTCGAAGAAACTTTTATTAAAGTATACAAAATTTTATGACTATTTTCATATACATATTTGATTCAAACTGAATGAGACATTTTCAATGATACATGTACATACATTATAGATTCAACATAAGGCAAAAATTAAACTTATCAGCATCTTTTTATCATTATCAAACCAACACGTCTTACACATGGAATATATTTTATAATAAACTAGTAACTAAATAATCCAGCCTAGCAGCTTACGGTGTAATAATTTGAAGTCCAGCTTCAACGCGTATGGTTTCATTATCAGGTTTTCATTACTTTTTGAATTAATTTGCTCCTAAATAAAACGCTGCTGATAATAAACAAGCTACATGGCTAAACCACTTTACTAACAAACTTTAAATATTAAATCATTCGAAATCTAAATTAGAAAACTACAAATTGGACGTACCTATAATTTAAGTAGTATGTATTGAAAATAAAGTGGGGTTGATCACGAAAGCTTCTCTATATATTATTTAAAGTTGCTTTACTTAGCAAAACATCCATCAATCATACAAAAGAATAACTTATTAAATTCAATTTTTCAATAAAAGTGCGACTAGAGCCTTTTGAACCATCGACATTAGCCCAGGAATGGATTTTCCGCTTGTGTTGTAAATCGATTTTGAATAGGTAAATTTTGATTAATAGTTAGGAAATATGGTGTAAAATCCCCGAAAAATCTGATTAACTAGTCGATCAATATTTACATATAAAATTAACACTTTAAACTTCCAAATTTATCAAAGAGTTCAAAATAACTTAAAGTATTATTTATACATTCGATTTTCCGAGAATTCGCCAATTATTTAAAAAAAATATATATTTAAAATGAGAAATCAAACCAAAACAAGTTTTCATGTTAAACTATAAATTTTGAGAAACGCTAATACTGATATATTGAGCATATTATTAAAAAATAGATCACTTCTTTTCCATTATATCTCATGGTGATCAATCCCCATTGACTAAAGATGGACTGGGAAGGAATGTATTGGTTAGTTTTATGTATTTCTAAAAGGCTTTTAACACTATGAAATCAAATACGGAAAAATATATAATGTATTTACAATACAAGCGACCTAATAGCTGAGAATTAACTACATGAAACTAACCTGTTTCTCGACTAATTATACAGGGTGTCTATTTACTTTGTAATTGTACTTGGTTAACATATTTTAAAACTTTGAGAATAGTCGATTACAAAACCAAATGGTCAATAATTATATGCATACATATCCCAGAATGTAATAATTTCGGGAATTGAATAGGACGTTTAATTTAAAATAGGTATGAAATAATCAATCAAATCGGCCACTCTCGCTATATTTACTTTCAAACACGAGGCGATAATAGGTAAACTAAACAGCGAATGAACTTGGGGAGAAAAGTTGTAAAATGCCATCATTTAGCCTAACACAGCAAAGAGACTATTCTTATTTGAAAAACTATTCCATTCGTAGCCTCGAAATTTTAAGAAAATAAGAAGTACAATAGATCTCAACAAAACGGAAAATATTTGATTAGTCTAATAATATATTTTAAATGAAATATAAGTCGCACTTCTGGTGGATTGTGTTCCAAATATTGCTGCTATATTATTATATTATGGTATATAATTAAATTTTGATTCTTTTATTGAACTTGAATTCATAAATAAATCCTAAGGAATTTTTAGTGAATTGACATTATAACGATTATTTCTTTGGGCAGGTTTCAAAGGTAAGCTTTGGACTAAATGTCTAAAGCTCTTTACATAATTGAACTATTAAACTCGAATTATCTTCAAAAAGTAGTTGTGAAATTCTCTTTGTGTATATTATTTTTGAACTATGACCTACATGGAGCATTGTCTTGTAATGAAATGGCTCAGCATCTTATTTTAATAATGATTCGATTAAATATGATTTATGCAAAAAACGAACAAGGTTGGAACCAATAATTCTCCAGTTATCCGCTGTTTATAGCCTATTCTCTTCAGGGATGCCTTTCAGCTACTTGTAGAGAAGCTCCACTAAATAATTCCATATACAGTCAACTTTTATAAAAATAGTTTCACTCCAATAGAGAAAGATTAACTAATATTCCTTTGCTCTTATTCATAAGTAAATTATAAGAATTTTACAGCTACTTTTGGAGATTTAAAACTTTTCAACTATTCAAATCTGCATAAAAAACAGCAAACGCGAATTTTGATAAAACTATAGAATCAACAACAGAAGTAATAATACTGATACGAATTCAATAAAAATTAATCGAACAAAAATTAATTTGAAACTAATTTTTACATGTTATTTAGAATTTATTAAAACTAAATGTGGACTTGCAGAATAGACTAAAGAAGAATTGCATATTAGACTAATTAAACATGACAATGTTGTATTTAAGAATCAAAACGCGTGACTAAACTATCGATAACCACAAAAATAAACCCATACTGTAAAAACCCACATTGATATTTTTGAAGAAAATAAATAAAAATAAGTATATTAACCACAGAGCACCAATATGTAGGTAAATTTCAATGAAAATTAAGTAGATACACAGGGTATTTATTAATGCTTGAATCGATAAAATTCTGTCGTTAAAAATTAATGACAAAACCGTTTCGAAACCAAATATTGTGAATAAACATAGTCACAATTATCAGCTCCACATAAATGTATGAAAATTCAGCTTTTATTAAATTTCTGAATAACATAACCTGTTTGTGCTAACTCTTTTAAGGGTGAATAAGTACTATTACTATGACCTAACATAGTCAAAAACAACAATGTATGTCAAGCATTCTATGGTTATCCCTTTGCTTAAGTTACGCACGCATCCACACAGTCTCATCATTCAATACATTCACGCCCTCAAAAAAACAAACAGTTCAGATCACAGTGTTTCACTATCAGATGCAAAGGCACTGGCCATCAATTGGTCTCGTAACTAGTGAGCAAGGCAGCATCTACAGGCTCCAAGCAGCTAGGACAAGTAAGACTTCTCATCAGCCAATCATCGATGCATGCCATATGATACGTGTGCATGCAAGGAAGATAGCGTAATGCATCACCGACTAAAAATTCACCCATACAAATTACACATTCCCTAGCCTTCTTGCATCCATCATAAGTTCCTGTCGGAAGATGTTGAATAAGACCGATCCTTTTCGCAATCTTCACCTGTTCTTCCTCCGTCAATTGCGTGACTGAACGGGTTACACTAGGAGACGGGTGGTATACAGGAGAAGCTGCTTGTATCGGGAGGGTTTCCTGTAGAACAATTTCGAAATCAAGAAAATTTCTACTGTAAATCATTTCGAAGCATATTATTCATTAAACATAAATTCAATTTGTCCTTACTAAATGCTCTAATTATAATACTTATTCGTAACTATCGTTAATTTGTACAGTAATATACAAATAATTGACAATATACAATTAAGTTCAATTAAATTTACGAACATGTATAAACACGACAAAGACATTAATATATCTATCATAATATCTGCTATACTCAAAAAATATGAGTCAAATATTTGTATACTAATTTTATGTTTAAATATGTCACAACAGTCTGCTTAAAACAATGAGATAAACGCAATATTTACCTTGAAAGTTTAAGGAACAAGTTGTTATTGTACAAAGAAAGAGCAACAGCTGATTGTCACTAACCTGATATGCTGGGGGTCCCAATTGGTCAGACGAGGATTCTCTAACACTATCACTGCCCCTCAGCAAGGAAATATCGTCTGTAGTTGATCTTCTCAAACAGTTACCCATGATTATGCTCGTCATACGATTAAGTCGTATTTATAACCATTAATGTCATATTTACCATAGCTCCTACGAGACCATATTTTTTTCCACATCAGTGTTTCCTGATGTATTAGTTATTTTAAAGCTAATCGTCGTATTGTTATATTCGAACATAAGAACACAGTAATTTGATAAAATACTCACAATGGAGAATACGGAGCTCACAATTACTTTGTTTTTTTTTACTTTTGCTAATTTTGGAGATGTCAAAGTCAATAGTCAACTAAATTTAATTACATTTGCGACATCTTTTCACGAAGTTGCAAATCAAAGCAGGCAATTTCTCGCAAATTTTACATCGAGCTGATTTGCACTATTTTTACAATTTATCAATAAAATCGACAATTAAAACTCACTACAACAAAATTTAACAATTTTTCACGAAATAATTCTATTTTTAAAGAAATATTTACAAATAAAATGGTTGTCACTTGTCAACGTCATTTGCAACATGTGACAATTTTGACGTTGACGTTTGATGACGTACAAATAAACATTAACCTCTGTTTAGAAAAATGTAGAAATTGTTTTAATATTAAAATAGCTTATAATGAAGTAAAGAAATTATGGCTTGGTTGCAAAATCTGGCCGGTCGAGCCGAAGACCTTTTAAATAAAATAGATCAAAATGCAGCCACTGTTTTAAACGAATCAAGTTCAAGTTCAAAACTAGTAGATGATGAGTAAGTTAAAAAAATCTTTCAGGAAACAATGATTTTTAACTTTTAATTTCTATCAGAATACAAGTGCAAGATCTAAATTACGTTATTGGCACAAAAGAAACGGAATCAAACAATAAAATTAAAATTTCACCCCTTAACGGTAAAATAAGTAGGAATTCCAGTTTTAATAATTCTCCTAACAAAGACATTAGTCCTGCAGTAGAAAAGGATGTTACAGATGGCAGCATATTTGAGGTACCAAATGAATCTAATGGTATTTTCAAATTAATTTTTTTTTTATATTGAATATTACAAGTTATTCTTTTATTAGGTGTTGTCATTGGAGACGAATCATACTTAGAAGATTCAGTAAAGAGCTCTTTAAAAAGCGATAAAATGTCATCTTCTAGTTCAGTGCATAACAGGTAAAATAACAGCAATATTTAATTTATTCTAGGTGCGCAAAAACGGTATTTACTGACGTGCTTATAGTTTTGTTTTAGCTGAAGAGACTCAGTTACTGCATGAGAAAATAGCTCGACTAGAGTTAGATAATCAAGATTTGAATAAGCAGCTGTTGAATATGCATCACATCTATTCAGCATTGCGAAATGAAAATTCAAATCTGCAATTTCAAATTGAAAGAGCCAATGAACAAGCGGCAGAAGCTCAATTAGAGAAAGACCAATATTTAGCTAGGGCACAAAGAATCCTACAGGAAAAGGAACACCTGTTGTCTTTAAACCAAGCAGCTACTTCGGAAGACGATAATATATTTGCAAGTTACAACGCAGAACTAAAGTAAGTATATAAATTATTTATTTAAAATGAAGTGTTTAACTTCGGTCATTATAAGGAAAGAGTTGGAATTCCACCAAACCAAAACCGAAGAACTTTCTCAAAAAAACGCCCAGTTGTTAAAAGAAGTTCAATCATTGCAAATGCAACATCAAGTTATTCAAAACGGCTTGCAAGCTACTAATCAAAGTTTAGAACAAACTTTAAATAATGAGAGAAAGATTAGAGCTATAGCCGAAGAAGATTACCAACTAAAGAGTAAAGTAAGTGTTCATAATAAAATAAAACTTTATTTTATTCGATATATATTGCTCCTTAGGAACTACATAAAACTCAACAGGATTTGAATAATCTACAAGGTATTATAAAAATGAAAAACAATGAAATTTGTACCCTACAAGAGACCCTCAAAAATAAAAGTAAAAATGTATCAGACGAAGATATCGAATCGAGAATAAAATCATTAACACAAACTTTGATGGTAAAACAAAATAATTTAGAAACCATCACAACAGAAAGAAATGCACTGAGGCTTCAAATAGAAAAATTGGAGGTAAGGTTTGCATAATCGTAAAGTTGGAAGGTTCTATGCATACAATTTTTAGAATGAATATAAAAAAAATTTGGCACAAATGAGCAAGTCCCAAGCTAAAGTTATTAATATAGGAGAACCAGACGGTAAAAATTAACATATTTTTAAGTAACAACTGTCTGCAATACAACATTTTTAGATTCAATACCAGTACCAGTTTTTATGAGAGTCTCTCCATTTGATGCTGGAGTTACGAGAAGGGTTAAACATGCCTATTCAACTCTAGATTCCGTCAGCATAAGAACAGGAATATTTCTTAGAAGATATCCTGTAGCTAGAGTTTTTGTTTTCTGTTATATGGTATTACTTCACATTTGGGTGCTTATTATATTATTCCTATATGTTCCCAGCAATCATTAGATATAGAAATTACTGTTATTGTATAAAAATATTTTATATTAATAAAAATATACAATGTTATAAGAGGTATCATTTACTTTTCAGGTTGTTTAGCTCGTACAATATTAAAGCTATGCTAAACCTAAATTTATGGAACATTCGTGGTTCCAATTCAATTGTGTATCTACTTCCATCTTTCTTTGTTAAAGAAATTAGAATTAAATTAGGCACTTTTTTCGCTAGAACACTAAAAACAAATTGTATAGTAAATAATTAAATTTTATAACTGGTAAATGTTTACCTGTGATCTAAACTGACATCAATTCTCCATTTTAAGAGATTCAATCTTCCGAAATCCATGGTATAGCTTTTTTGCAGGTTATTAATTATTTCCTCCCTGTTTCCGAGGAACGGCAATTGTTCCAAAAAGCCAGCTGTAAACCCCAGCTCAGCTAGTTTTTCGTTATATTCGTTATCACTACCTTGCAAAAAGATTTCTAGTAATGATATGTATACGCCTAGGACTTCGTATACATGTTCTTTCGGTACGTTAGCATCTCTTGATATCACATCTATAGCTTTTGAACGGTCTTGGGCTGTGGGTAAATACGAAGAGATCGCCACTAAAACAATTACAGGTAACTCAACGTATTACAAAACATTAATTACTAATATTACATTTCAATATTTTATTCCTAAACTCATTGGGAAATTCTTCCGCTAACGTTTTACTAGCTTTTGATAATTCTGTGTAATTCATTATTTATGTTTAAATTAAATATGGCACTTTATTAATATCTAAAAAATTTGAAAGTTTTCAAATATTTTTTCAAAATTCTAACCCCAAAAACATTTTTTATATTGATGTGTCAAAGTCAATTGTCAAAAGTGTCATATTATAGAAGAATTAAATGTAGAGTTGGGACCAAATTTTAAATAATAGAGTATTGTAGTAACTTTGTCACTGTGCTTACGAGTTGAAACTCCAAATTAATTATATATGAGTAAAACGATAAATTCAAGGAAATGCACAACTAGGAAATAAATATAAATAGACCATATGCTTTATTAAATTTTTTATTGAATATCCTATATACTCTGGTACTTTAAATTAACATTAAGCATATTTCAATAAATATTACCAAATTGAACTTTCCAATTTTACTACAAAGTAACAACCAAATTTGGACTTTATTTTAGAAAAATATACATTTTTAAATTACTAGGGTTTGTTTAAATATGCATTTGATTTTTAAAAAGGTATAAAATAGTGTATAAATTAGGATTAAAAAAAATATTGAATTTGTAAAGGTTTTCACAAGAAAATATTTAAAATTACAAAATAGAAATTTTCAGAAAAATAGACATTTCAACAAAGAAAAATTTGTTTTCAAACATGAATTTTTACACTAAGTTAATAATGACAACAAATATAATGCCACTTAAATGGACAGTAGTTGCAATAGATCAGTAAAGTACTAAATTTCTATTTCTGTAATACATATATTCTACAATAGGATTATATTACTGTGGCGGTCAAAACTACAATATGGAAAATACGGACTACTAAAATCTTTTTATTTATTAAAATATATCGATATAAAAAATTCGAACTTGTAGAAAAAAATGGTCCTGTTTTATTTACAAGAATAAGGACAAAACTGACAATATAACAATAAAGTTTTTAAGACATGCATAATACACTTACTAAAATGTTAAAGTAATAAATAAATCTTTGGAATGGTTGAGTAAACCAAATTAACTAAACTATTCCTATAACCAAAACCAAAATTTAGAGAATTTAATTTAGTCGGACGCTCAGTCCAACTTTTTGTCACGTAACATATTTGTTAGAGCGTGCCAAAAATAATTTCATATAGCCCGCGGTTTGTTACATTTACATAAAAATTCAGCTTAAATATTTTACAAGGAGTTAAAAAAAACTTAAAACTTTGTACATTCAGCTTATAAAAAACATTTTTCTTACGTGGCAGGAGAACATTTCGTTTAGTTTTACAAATTCTTTTTGTACAAAAACAATATTTCTGAAAAATAGAAATAACTTTAAACATACAAGTATGCTAATTCTACAAGACCTGTATGGAACAATTATTCTGTACCATCAATTTCATCTTGATTTGATTAATACTAAGAATACATCAAATTGATGAAACAGACATTGTTCATTTGTAGTGCGAAATGTTTCAATCTTATACAGTTCTTAATTAAGTAATTACTATAGTATAATAAAATTTCTAGTACTACAAATGTAGCACTTACATGCGACACTTATGTTAACAATAATAAAATAAATAATTATATATTTAAAATGAAGTAAGTGTTTTTTAATAGAAGAATTAAAACATTCACAGTAATCACAATGCACTTATAAAAATAATTTAACCTTTTTACATAATTGCACAAATAAGATGATGGGACACTTTTCTATCATTGATATGTAATAACAACGTTTTAAATATCATTACATTTATGAAATGCTGTCAGTCAATCTATCAGCCTTTAAATGTAGATTGTAATATTTGCATTGTCAAAATATCTATTAAAATAAATAAGTTCTGCAATTTTTGGATTAAACGCTTCTGTACTGAATTTATCAGTAATCAATTAATCATTAAACTGCTGCACTGTTTTCCTCAACTTGTACTTGTGCATTTGTAAAAGAATATAGTAAATTTGAAAATTTAGGAAGTTACAACCGACAGTGCAGAATTTAAATAAATTTAATAACGTTTCCACTAAAGCCTTAATACAAATCAGGCATTGACGCAAATGAATTTTGTTGTGCTAGATTGCACTAATCATCCTGACGTTGCTTATATAACCAATAACTGTATAATAGAGATCAAGTATCAGGAGGGGGTTTCCCATTACCACCGCAAGGTACATTTGGAGATGAACTTCTGTCTCGACTGTCTTGGTCTTCCAAAAACCTATCCATAAAATCTGTCAAACCTGGGTGAAGGGCATACTTTTTCTTCTCTAACCTCGCCTTGTTTGCAAATATGTCATGTCTTTCTGATTTTTTCCAGAGGTAGTAAAACTGAACAAGCTCACCAACAGACCTTGTTCTGACCTACAAATGTACATTAAATTAAAATTAAATTAACGAGAACAAATGATAATTTTACCTTATCCTGCTGGATTTTGTGAAAATTTTTTCCGTAACACCTTACACCAGATTCGAAATTTCGACACTCCTCTTCAGACCAGAGAGATTCGTTCATAGTTTCCGAAGGATTAGCAGGCACCGTCATTCTCAATCTCCTGAGCGCTTCTTCGACGTTATGTCCACACTGTTGCAGAAGATACAAGGCCTGCTCATCATCTCTTAGCTGAGTACCAGTAGGAATAGGCGGTTTCGTAATAGCTGAAGCTTTCTTCAAAAAATCTTCTACTTCACTACATAACATCACAGACGGGTCCCACAACAGTTTATCTTCATTTTCGTATGGGAGAGCATCATCATAATGGCACAAACCTTCCGGAATCTGGGCTTGATAGTCACTTCCTACCATTATAGTCTGAAACATATACATTGCATACCGTTTACTTTATAGTTAACAATATAAGCAAATGATAATAATGACAAGAACTGAAAAGATTCAATTAAATTATGTACAATAGAAAGCACATGCAGTTAGTAGATGAGTAATGAAAATATAATAACCTTATTAACCTTTCTCCAGTCCTCTTCATCGGGACTATAGTCGTAATCTTCTTCTTCCTCCTCACTAACCCTTGATACCGCTGTAAAAAATGTGATATAAAATTAAATCGAATTAAGGAAACAACAAAGGAAGCTTACACCGTAAGAGGCGAGATTCATCTTGATCTGTTTCAGGCATTGGTTCATAAAGAGCGCTCAATTTTGATGGTTCCTCAGGTGGAGAAGGTTCGCTTTCCTGTTCTTCTATTGGTTCCGACATCTCTGGACTATGTTGCTGTGGTTCTTCCTCTTCTTTCTCCTCTTCTGGACTTTCGTTTTCTTGATTTTCACCTCTATAACCATACAGGGCCAACAATTCTTCTAAAGGCATATTACTCTCCTTAAACGAATTAAAAGTTGTTATTTTCCTTGCTATTTATATTATTGAAGGAATATCAATTACAACATAACTGCGATTGATTACCTTCTGTAAACTGGATAGTTCAGCATCTGGATCTTGGAATTCACCTGCTGCTAAAGCTTCTTCTTCTTCTAGTGTGCGTTCATCATCGAAATCATTTACTAGCATATCAATAGAAGGATCGAATAGTTTATCTTTCATTGGTGACTCGGTATCTTTTCCATCTTTCTGGGGGGCAACAACTTGTTCCATATTATTGTCCAAAACTACATTAATCACTAGTTAGTCCTAAACCAATTTTAAAATATTTCAATATTGAATTTATGAGCACTGATAAATATAATGGAAACCGCACTGTTATAGAATTTTAGAAACCAAAACAGTGGTATTGAGGTTAGGGTTACCATTCTGCAAAATAGGCGCGCTTGTTAATTTCATGTATTTGTATCATGAAACATTCCTTTTTTATTAAAATTTAAATGATGTTGTAATTAAGTACCGTTTCAAATACTTATAAATAGTGTCTTATTCCTTGTGGATTTTTCGCAAAATTACGAGCTTTAACTGCTTGCCAAGGCTGTCAAACAAGCAACATGGTGGAGTCTACATTGGACACTAAACTATTTAATTCTCTTTGTTCCTTATTAAAATGCACTACATAATTTATAAATCAATTCGTTAGTTTAGGTATAAATCACCAAATATAAATAACTTTTTAAACGAATCTGGCGTAAACAACAAGCAATCCTATGTTAGTCGCAATTCACACTTCAAATGTCAACGTCACTTTACTTTTGACACTTGCCACAAAGCAGTATGCAGGCTTACCAATATTTTTGTTAGTTACAAAATAGTTTCCTACTTCCAAAAAACTTGACAGTTATCTGTCAATTTCCCGAGGAGTTATTAAAATTGTTCGAAGATGGCGAGTGAAGTTCAATCTTCTGTAAATTTCCTGTAAAATTTAAATTATAGCACAATATCTTTAAATCAGTAAGTAATTTGATTCTATAGTTAACATTTCATAATATTTAACTATGAGATTGTAGTGGAATTCTAGGGAACAACATTGCATTTTTTAAAGAATCGTAAAAAAATTTTGAAAAAAATTTAAACCAAAAAAATTACTCACGTGAAAAAACTACGCACATTAATACATAAAATGCATTCGTTGATAAATTTTACTTACTTACATAATTATTTTATTTTATTATAATAATTTAATATCTACTGCATTACTGATAATATTTACTTCCGATATATCTAGAATAGGCTTAAATATGAGTATTATAAAAATACCCAGCGTAAAGATATGATATCTACATGATAAATTAGTTACATCTAAATTTCCAGAAATTTAATGTGTTCTGAAAATGCCCAATATGATTTTATTGGTCGATTTTAAATAAAAAATTTAAACAGTTGAACAAAATTAAAAGAAAAGATGAAAAACTGTTTGGAATAACACATTTTTTCACAAATATTATTCCATCATATTTTGATTTTATTAGAACTTTCTTAGCTGGGAGGAAAATTAAATTCGAAAAGTTCCGATGTTATTCTTAAATTTAAGATTTATGAATACGTTAACTAAATGCGGTCAATCGATATTCCCCAAGGCATTAGAGGGTCCAGACTGACCCTTTCATGGTCCATTGGTGTTGCATGCGTTTCCCTAGCGTGTTCTTTCTTGCTTTTACCGATCAATTGCTGCAAATGGATATCGAACCTACAACCAAAACCACTTATCAACTACCGATCACTTTATTTTGGTACGCTCGAGAACCTCACAGATTTTCCACGTGCTCTAATCCCTATTCATAACCAAGTTTCTTGTTTTGACTTCACGGTGTTTTACTTACACTTTTGATAACCGAAAATGTTGGGAAAATTTAAGGACAACTTAAGAAAATTTGACCAAACACTGAAAGTATTGAGCTTAATTAAAATTTAAGATGTTACTTTAACCCTAAACAATCTATTAATTTAGTTTGATAGGGTAATTAGAGTTTTAGTATACTAATCATTTGGGTATAAACTTTTTATACTTCAAATTCGCAAATTTCTAGTATAATATATTATCACAAAGGTTTGACTGTACAATCTCGGCGAAGCAGCGGGTTAACATCTTGAGAGGGGAGTTTGAAATAAATCCCTGCAGCTCGACCGACGCTATGGCCTTAATTGATTTAATTACATTTTGTTAATTAGGGTAGCTGTTTGGAAGCAATTGAATATAACCCTACAACATACCGCTATCGCCAGTGCTGCCTTCTCGGCTCTCGCTATTCTATTTCGACTCGATCCATTCAAGGAAACGACCAACAATCAATTACCAAGCAAATCCTACAATAGATCTATTATTAAAATTATTGGGGAAATTGGTTGTTCTTTTAAAGTTTGTTAATCTGTATTATTATGAATTGTGCTCGGCCTTTGATCATCTTTTTTGTAACTATAACCAATTATTTTTATATTAGAATGTGCATGAAAGGTTAATACCCACTGTTAAAAAAATTAATCAATAATTTGCTTATTTCTACAACGTTAATTAGTAAAAAATGCACATTGTGTGGTTTATTTTTTACTCGTATGGTGCAATTGATTCACAGAAGGAGATTTAGGATCCGTGACTGTCCTCTCCGATTGAAAATGTTCCTCGAAAACGTCGGAACAACGGACTTCGATTAGGTAAATGAAGATTTCGAGCATTTCAAGGGTATCGGAAGAAAACCAGTAGCCGCCTTTACCTTGTTCTCGACTGTCCCTTAGGAAACGAATGGATATATCGACACGCCCGCTACCGTCGTTTAAACAAATTTTCCATTGCACATACTAGCCCCTCTGTTATTTGGTTGGATGTAAAGGTTAGTGTATAGCGTTTAGCTTTTATACGATTTACTAGAAAATTAATCTAAATAGTAATTTTTAATGTATACATATTTACAACAGAAATAATTCAGTTTGTTCGGAAATAATTGTATACCTACCTAGAAATATTAGATAATTGCTAGATTACTAATAATAACTTAGAGACTTAATTTAGTGTAATCAGCATCATAACGGCATCTACAAACTGATTTTGATTTCTTTTTTTTTACATTGCCATGTTTCTCGAAATTAAAATTAGATGCTTTCCAATCAAGAGTAAATATCGTTGATTATACGTGTGTAGAAACTCGTGGTGTATAAACACGTTGCGACCTCTCTTGTCGATTTCATCCCTGTGGTGCTTTGTGGTCAGTGTACACCTGTTGGGAGCCCTTTCAGGCCCTAATTATCTCTTTATCGGGTGGCAATAGTCAGACGGCCACTTTCTCGGTCAACTGGCTTTGTTTGGATTGGGCCGCTTTGAAGGGTACCGCCGTTTCGTCCCGGCATCGGACCATCTGATTATTTCTTGTTAAAGACCTAGATTATCATTTTGAGTTGACCGGAAAGCAAAGTTAAGTAGACATTGCGAAGGGATAATGAATCGGCCGGTTCGTTTCGAAATAAGTATGTTTTAATCAGGCTTTAATCAAAGAATTCTCGTTCGAAGGGTTTAGCATACATCGAATCAATATTATCCCAAGCGTTGAGTACTTGTTAATTACTAAAAATAATATAAATTAGATATATTTATTATAAAGTAAATGAAATAATACAATTTAATTAGGCATAAATAATAAACAAAATGCCGACTCTAGCCACCTGGTGCTTTTCTTGATGACTTCTACAGATGTACAATTAATTTTATCGCTACTTAGATATCTGTCATTATACGTTTCTCTGTTCTGCTTTGCTACATTTACGTCCTAATTGCTGAACGTTCGTGTTTATTAAGAAATCCCAGTTCCTCGACTCCATTCACCGAATGTTTCCTCTTATACTCCCAATATACCCAAACAATATTACAGGAAGGAAATTTCTGATTTCCGTTTCGGTCGAAAGTAAACTTATAACAACAAAATTGCAGTAAAACAATAATTGAAATTCATATTTTATTTTATTTTCCCGGTTATTGATCGAACATAATGCGAAAGGGATTTTATCACAAATGTAACAGCGCCAAATTTTACAGTGTACTTTGCAAATTCTTTACTTAATCCTTCCAATAAATAAACTTCAAAGTTGGATATTCCATATAGCTGGGAATAAAACCATTCGCGAACCTCTCACTCGAGTCAGAGCCCAGGATGAAGAAGATAGTCGATTAGCAATGCATGATAAATCACTCAGTAGTATTTGGATGTCGTGTTGTAGCAAATAAATGCTCGAGCACAGACTTAAGCCAGTAAATGCGCTAATAGCATTTACATAGGATAAACAAAGCCTACTATTAATCTTATGTACTCTTGACGAGAGCTATTCTCAGAGAACTTCGGTAAAGAACACGCCTTGCTTGTGTCTGTTCTCTTCGCGAAATCGCTATGAAATGATGTTTTGCATCGAGATGTTATTAATCTTGGCGAGATGTATTCAGGTGGTGCTTCTATCAATATTGTTTTTCTTCATACGAACAATAAATTAAATTTTAATATAAGAAAACCCAAAAATGATTCATACGCAGGGTAATCACAAATTTAAAATATAACCTATTTATTCAGAACTTCAGAAATGTATTCTATATGCTCTATTAAGCAATTGCAATTTTTTTTTTCATTTAAAAAATCGTAGAGAATTTAAATATTATTGGTTTTCTTGAGGCTTTTTATAATATATCAAAAAGTGAAAAAGTGTTTTACTCCTAGGTCCTAAAGGAATCTGTACCTATAGGTAATGCCAAATAGGCAATTTCGAAGCAATCTTATTTATGCGAGGTTGGACGCTTTCTTCCCTTCCAAGATAATTTGCGGCAAAAGTAAAAGTTGTTTGGCAGAAATACCGGGAATATAACATAAAAATTAACGTGAACATAAGTACTTTCTCAAGTTAGTGTTTAAATGAGAATGATTGCGGAGGAATTGTACACAAGGGTGCTATAGCATAAGAGTGCGACGCGTAAGTGTGTCGTAGACCCAGTGCAGGTCAGGCCTTAAAGATCAAAAGGGTGAAGTTTGATTCACTAGTAGAATTCTCACGTTAAATTTTTTTTTGCAAATCTTGAATCAACCGAATACTTGCAAATTTTTTCTAATTTTATCCATTTATCAAGCAATGTGTAACAACAAAGGAAGCTTGAATAAAAACGTATGAGCTATTTTTTTAATATTTTCATGCTTATAACTCATCTCCAAATGTTTGGTCAATTCGTCTGATCAAAACTTCATTTTGATTGACTAAAATTAGATTTTTATATTTTTTTTCTTTTTCGAAAAAATCTTGACTGAATACGAACCTATTTAATACCTACCCGCTCTGCTTGAGGGGTGTATAGGGTTGGCTCTACGGCTCGATTAAGAACTTTCGCACGCAACGATCCGCTACGTTTGTTTCTCCTTTGTCGTTCCACATAAACTACGATCACCCACAGCCTGCGAACCATCTCCAACTTGTTAACTTTTCATAGGCAATTTCATACAGAGCGAATCACATTAAGAGTTTAATGGGATATTTTTAAACAGTTATTTTCGATATTTTAAACTCCCACAGCAGCGACATTTTTTGATGAACGTCTTTAAATATCAAAATAAAGTGGCTATCGATTTCATCGCTCTATATAGCCTGTTTGTTTCCGGTGTGGTGGAGAAATTTAAAAATATAAAATTTGGGGTGGTTTTCGTGCCGTCTTAATCATTATTCTAAGCTCATTCGAGTGAAATGAAATTTGTGATTTTTTTACCCAATGGAGTTCGGAATGCTGAATTTTAATCGACACCTCCGTTCTATTTGTATATTCCGAAGCGGCGGCCTCGACTCTTGTAATTCTTCAATTTTAAATTGAACTTTTCCTCCCTCATTCACAATCAACATCCATAAATAAGAAATAAATCGATTGGACGATTCTTTTCTTTTTTTTTATTATTACCTTCTCAACACTTTCGATTTTTCTTTTAGAAAAAAAGTAATAAAAATTAATTAACTAATAAATAAATTATAAACGAGGATAAGTTATAGAATTGATTATGTTAAAAGTAATTAATATTTTTTTTAATTTACTTTATTTAACTAAAATAAAAAAATGGGTAAAATAAAAAAACCCAACAGTTAAGAAACGTAAGCAGTAAATTAGTATCGACTAAATGAGACGTAATTTGTAAAGAGGGAAACAAAAGGGAAAGCATGAATAACATATTCTCCCCGACGGAGCCATGTCGTGTCGGAAACTGACTCTTAATGCTATTACAGAAGAATCCATAAAGCAGCTAAGATTTGTCGAGCATTCGGCTCCTTCTAATAAATATTTGACGTTACAGCCCTTGTCTCGGTTACCAATTACACAAATGTATGGTTATCTTTGTTTTAATACGCTCATCTGCCGGTTAATAGCTGAAGCTGGAATTAATATAGGTTACACTTGTAACTTTGCTACTTACTAAACAAGATGACGTTTGCTTTCCCTATCGGATTAATCCCGACGTTCCATAATTGCAAGGCAAGAAAAGGATAACGGGATAAACTGCAATAAAAGTGAAATTTTACAACAATCACAAAACTTTTATTTTTTATTTATGGTCTTAAATAAAAATTAATGATTACAGATATTACGTTTGTACTGTATAAGATTGCAAAGGAAGAACATGCATTTTGATCTTTTTGGCTCGATAATGAAAGTGGAAAAAATTATTACGGGCAAATACGCCTGAAAAAATTGATAAAAGCACGCCACTGTACAGGTCATCCCAAATAGTCCCTTCGGATTAGAAATCGCAGGACGGAGCAGGAGCAGGACAGTCCAGGAAGGAACAATGGCTTGCGGTAAATCGTTTGACCCGAGGCGAACTGTAAACAAGCCGTTCGTTTTGCTGTCTTCGGTTACTTTCTATGTTCACACTCTTGTAGGGGAGACAGAACACTGCATACGTCAACAATATATTTCGTCTCCGGCTCCACCTCCCCGTATTTGCCAATAAAGATAAAATGAATTACCGACCCTAAAAGGAAACCCGACATTGACCTACGTGTTCGACTTGATTAAAATTTTTAACAGATATTAAAATTTTCACCCTGCGATATTAAAGGGTAAAAACAAACACCGTTGTTGTTTGTTGTTGTTCGCGAAAATTATCTTTAAACCTTGCCGTGCTTGTAAAATTTTAAACCCGTACATTTCGCTCTCATTGGCTGAAAAACTTGGTTAATCCTATTGGTTATTCAAAAAACTCCCACGCGTCACTTTATTTAAACTAATCACTCCTGTTGTGAAGGTGCGAAAGATCCTTCACCGTGCAACCTAAAAAATAACCTCTTATCAGGAACGTCAAGTTGTTACAAGCTGTGAACTTCATCCTCGACGTCGAGCACTTCTTTTTCTTTGCCAGCTTTCAGTGATTTATGGTTTTACTTACCACATATCAAAGCTGTTTATAAAACAAATTGCCCGGAGAAGGGCTATTTATTTCGCCGGTGTTATTCAAAAATTGGCTGTTTACACGTTGTGGGTAAGATTAGATTCGCAACAGAAGGTTTTCGGGCCGATTCGAAGGAAAAACAGCGAAATTGAGTGAGAAAAAGGATATTGGGGATAAATTTGATGCGAGTTTAAGAACGTTTCATGGTAAAATAAATTGATCTTTTGTGAGTACGATTTATTATTTTGTGGTATGTACGTACATAAGTGCGAATTTATTTTCATTAAAATACGGATAAATGCTCAGAATGATAGTTTCATATTAATTCAAACTGTTTTTTATTATAATATATCTTTTTACTCGTTTTAACGTTTACAGAACAATTCATTTTTAGAAAAATTTGATGTTATTTTGAATTTATGAGTTCCAAGGTTATATGTTTACCAGTAAAAGCGGATGAGGGTATATTAAAAATTAGAATAAAATGTTCCTTGATTCTGCAAATTTGCCCTAAGGGGAAACGCTTAGCGTGGAGAGCGGCGTAATTTTAAGATGCTGTTTTACAGGCATAAAGACGCACTTAAGATGAAAAATACAATTGTTAACGTTTCTTATTTGCATAAAGACACCATAGACAAATAAGATCTTATGAGATTTAAAATTTCTCCCCTTTGTTAATGTATTTATCGCCGCTGCATCGTTTAATATTGTATAAATTATTTTTGGAGTGTGAAGTAAAATTGCCATGGTTGGGTAGAAATTAACTCGCAGGTAAATTTAGTATTTGCGTGTATAAAAGTAAGTATTCGTTGATTATTACAAATTGTGATTAAGACAAATATGATATTGCTCTTTCTTCAGTGTTACAATAAAAGATTTATGCGTTCCTTGTTTTATAGGCTACTTCAAAAGGAATAATCGAAAAGACGACCATTATTGGGGATTTATTATATTTTTCCCAGGATAAAAGAGATAAACTATAGCTGATGCATTGAGAAAATTCTATTTTTGGAGTTCCGTTTTATCCCTCAAGCTCTGTATATCCTAACCGCGATATTTACTAACCCGAAAAGGGTCGAAACTATTTCGCAACATACGACAAAATCTAAATTATTGCATATTGCTTTCTGTCCGATTCTTATAGTTATTCGATAAGAAAGTGTTCTTATTGCTTCATTTATTAAAAAAAAAACACTATTCAAAAACTAATCTTAATCAAAATATAAAACGTTCACCTATCCCGTCAAATTCGAATAAAGTACCACTTTTAATGAAAGTTTTACACGCAAAAATATTTCATTGGATTTTTGAGACAAAGCATATAGAATCAGTAGGAATCCGTTCGTTCACTTCTGTTCAATCTTGTAATTAAAACTGACGTATATGTCTACAACTAAGGGGCGGTGGTACAAAGCTGCGCTGCAAATGAAAAATCTCCGATACTTGAAAGAATTTCACAAATGGAGAACGGGTTGGATCAAGGCAACGGTAACGCAACGCGAAAAGTGTTTAATTCGGAAAATCACCGCGAGGCTGCTAATCGCTATCGGCAAATTCTCGCTTCAATAAATCCTACTCCCTAATCCACACCCATGCTATGTATTTTCAATTTCACGGAAATACCTGTTATACTATATTTTATAATTCAATGTACCTGCACCTACTCCTCCAACGAATTATTCCATTTATAAATTACACATTTTTAATGTTACTATTAGAAGAGGTAAATTGTAGTGTATTATCAATGGAATAATTTATAAAGGGAAATTTAAATAAAGGGATAAAGCTTGCATTCAGGATTCAAATTCTTCTAAAGAAAAACGTAAATAAAAATCTGAAGGTGAAATACATATCTGCCATTCTTTTTTTGTTCTTTTTGTTTCAAGGATTTATTTAGGTAAACATCAATTTACGCGAGGCAAAGTGAGGAAAAGTTTTCGCTCGGCAGGCAAGAGTGGAGTTTAGCTGCTTAATATTCAACCGAATCTGGCTTATATTAAATAAAACCCTGATGTGTCACTGGTTTTTATTGAAATCGCACTCAGTTAATTTGTTTTTTTGTCTGGTGCTCGCATTGTACGGTGTTCTCTATGTCGGATCTAATACACTTTCTTTTTCTTTTATTGTTTTTGTAATAAACTTTGCGAACCATACTTTAAGAAGTATTTTATTAGATTAGGGGTAATACATCCCCTTTCTTGAAAAAAATTTAGAGCTTGAATTAAGAAAAAGCGGACTTGGCGGGGCTTTTAAAGGTTGTTCATTACGCGAATATAAAAAGAAAAATTACTCCAAATAAACAGAGCAATAAATTGATACTCTTTTTTATTTTCACCTTAATTTCAATTATATTTTTTTGTTATAAGTATTTTGATTAAACAGCTAATAAAGTACGTATCTAATTAAGTTTGATTGTATTGATAAGCGAAGAAATCCTTTTTTTTTTCGTAAAATATATTTTCTTACAGCACCCTCGCACCTTTTATTAACTGGCTTATTCGAGCAACAAGAGCTTATTCGAAGGGAATAAAATAAAATAAAAGCAGTCATTCGACGATCTAGGTGGAAAACGTATAAATGAGAATTGCTAACTGTAGTCTTCTTTCACCTAAATCCTCTGATTTGAATAAAATCCAAGTATCGTTGCCAGGGTGGCGGATAGCGTAGTTTATCAGACACATCCGTTCAATCAGGGTGGCTGCAACCCCAGAACGTATTTCAGCGATTTTTATTAAATGGATTCTTCGAGTTCGAGAGAGACAAAGCACGGGACGCAGGTCGTTTCTTGGCGAAATTCAGTCCATCTGCCGGATTTCCTTCCATCTCAATGAGTCCGAATGCTTCTAAACGCCTGCCAATGGGGGCCAAACGGCGAAAATCATTGCGGGATAATGACATTAAACTCATTAAATCAGAATAAGAAGCCGTGATGCCTTTTACCGGCTTCATAAGCTTCACTGAGTTACTGAGTAGTTTTCCGAAAAATCTGAACAGATAGAGAATTAAATAACCACCCGATGGCTGAGGTACAAATTCTTAAATTAAACTTTCACGTTATATAAATATATCGCTTCGTTTGGATTTCGAACAAATAGGGGGAATTACAGTTGATAAATTAGGGTGGATTTTATATTAAGTTTTAAAAATCATACAGAACGCTCCCTTTATTATTAGACTTTTGGTTGGTATTTCACATTTTGTATGTACTTATAAAATATGAAATTCGAAACATATACTCTTTGAAGATCAAAGTTAATCCACCTTAATAATGTTGTTTGGTAAAAATTTGTGTAATTGTTTTTTTTATTTAGGAGCAGGATAAATAAAAATACTGGCAGATAATTATTTTTTAACAACCGTTTTTTTCGATATGACTTGTTGTGAAACGAAACAGTAAATTTGTTTGATGTTTGTTTATTATTGCTAGGTATTAAACGTTTGTCACATTTTGTTATTTTCATTTGGATAACTGCTGATTGTAAATCACTTAAACGGTAGATTTTGCTGTGTTAAAAAAATTGACAATAATTATAGCCTAAAAATCCAGTGGTAATAGGTTCCCTAAATTTCCTGTAAAATTTGGTTAAAACTTGGTAGTCTATTGTTCAGGAAATGCACGCAGACTTGCCGAAAAGGCAATAAAGAAGCGATTAAACTGACCAAGAGTGAAAGCAGAAATCTGAAAAGGGGCTATAAAGGCGGAGGACCGAGGCGAATACCGCAGAGAAAACACAAACGTGCTCGTTAAAGAAATTGCCCTATTGATGACCGCAGATTTTATCAGTGCCTTTTTCTTTTCGCACTCTACTCCGATACCATCACACTAAATACATAACATACTGTTTGCTGCACGGAATCAATGCCCAGGAGCCGAAAAAGACTTATCTGTCTCGCACATAAAAACTAATATTCCCAGTCAGCAATGGCTTCAGATATATTTTCTTTTTATATACCTTTAAATTACCTAATTACTAAAAGCCCGTGAGCAAGAAGAAGAAAAAATTGATTGAAATAAACATCGATACACTAAATTTTTAATATTTTATGCAGGAAACTTATTTTAATAACCTACTTAATTAAAATTTTATCCTTAATAACTCTTAATGATTAACTAAAATTATAGATATAATAATGTTTAAGCAATACGTATTTATAAAAAACAGCAAATTTTAACACTACAAAAATACAATCATTTAACATTAACATTAAGGCAACTATTTCTTTACAAATTCATCTGCAGCCATTTCCTCGAAATTGTTAGAAGAATCGTAAACTGCTCGAACAAATAGGTTGATCATAAATTTCAATAGCAGCAAAAAGAATTGCGTAGCATCTTTGTACGAGGCTTCCACGACTGAAAAAAAATAAGCATGAATTTATTGGTTATAATTGATTTGCGTTGTTAAAACACTCACATTACTTAAATAATATTAAAGAAATTAAATAACTCACCTCTCGGACAATCTCTGGGATCACAAATATATGTTTTGAGTATGTGCCAAGCAAGAATGAGAGTGCACGTAAATGCCAAAATGGTTAAACTCATTTTTAAAGAAATTTACAAAAGTGATTGTAAAATTATTGACAAAATATAGGGCAAATGTCAAAATGCATATGATGACTGACATAAATCGTGTTTGTGAAAGAATCTGCTTTTTAATTAAGCTTACAATCAAGTAGATACATTGTTATAATTTTTTTAACTACATTTTGTTAACTAATGTACCAAACATTACCTCTTAATAGAGTTTGGGGGGTTTCTTGATTGGTATATTTAGCCTGAAACAAGATTTTAATTCCCTTAGATGGCCAGACGGAATGTATAGGGTTGTAAGGTCGGAGGAAAAGTCAAAAGTTTTCCTCTTTTATAACATTATAAATGAGGTAATATCCTTTTGCATTTTGGTTGCATGCTTTAATCTCCCGGCAATAATTAAAAACAACGCTCATTTTGTCTTTACACAGATTTTCTCCGTTCGCAGACGTATCTTGAGACAGCAGACTTTAATCTCCATCAATCTCTTTTTCGCGCTTAAAATATCCGCTCCTTTTTTACCTTTAATTTAATTATCCAATGGGATTATATTTGCATCTTAAATAAAAGGTACAAAAGTTAGCCATTACACATAACTATTTTTTTTTCGTAAAGAATTACCTCTATATATTATGCCTTCAATTTGTCATAAAATTATAAATTATAACTAACCCGTGAGAATAAAGACAATTATTTTCATTTTAACTACAATTTATTATAAAACATAGAAACTAATTAGGCGATAATTGGTACAATTATAAAAAATTCCCCTAGCGATTTGATTGTCTGATCCCCGTCTATGACTTCACTTCGAATACTTGACAAATCACGTTTTGGATGCCACTCCGGGGAGAAAATATACACTTTAGAAGTTCCCCAGGCGTTGAACCGACAAATATATAAATATATTTACCGTCAAGGTTCTCCTCAACAAACATATCATCCCTTCAGGACAATTTCTTTACTTTTCCTGTTAGATCCTTTCCCTTGATGTTGAGGGTCTTTCAAAGGCAACTAACCACTTTACGATATATTTCATAAAAATAGCAACTATATATTTGAATATCTAATACTGGTAGGATATTAAAATTGTACAAAATAAAAAATGTTACCTTTATTTACCATTGCATCATTGAACGTACTGCAGTTGGTGTAAAATGAAAGGAGATAAAGAATACCCAAGGAAAACGATACAGTCTGAGCCGTATTATAATGTCAATGCGGCAAAGTTTCAGGAATAATTAGTTCCTGCTTTGGTTTTGTCGAGTGAACACTAAAATCAGCATTTGGGATACGTACAAAAGAGCTGTCGACTCAGACAATCCCAATTTTGAATTCAGTCCTCATGAAAACTTAATAAAACCAGTTGGATCAGGTTGTTCCATGCGCTAAGGATTCCCTAAATGTGTTACGACACCTTAGAAGATACAAGCCAATGAAATTTAAAAGAATCAATATAGGTACTTAAGAATGCAAAGCATGGAAAATGAGATGATTTGAAGTTGAGTAATTTAATTAATACAATTTGGAGAAATCTTTTGAATAGGGCCAATCGTAAGGGTAACTTTTGCCTATGGTAAAATAAATACCAAGTCATAAATAACAAAACAGTAAATGCGAGAATTACAGGAATTATATGTAGAATTTGTATGAATCATAACTTATTTAACTTGATAACAGACTGTAATATTCAAATGAATAATAAATACCTAAACGGAAGTGTGTCTATTTAATTTGCTTTTTGCCAATTTGAAGTAACGAAATGTATTCTCAGATTAGTAAGCACAAAACGTAGAAACGGTGAAAATACGAAGTTTACAAGTTCACTGAAAGCGAAGCAGTGACTTGTTATCAACACTCCCGGCACATTCGCTCGCAGTTATTTAACACATCGAATCTGCTGATGTTCCGACCTGCATAAATAGTGAAACAAATGCGAAGAAATCTCCCTGTTATGGACGTGAATGATACCGAAGTTTTGCTTCTCCGAATATATTCCGGTTTTCAGTAAAATCAACATTTACAGGCTCCGGATAACACGCCGCACGAACATTTTCCGCAAAAACTGACCTGTGTCTCATATGATCGTTGCTATTTTTTATTTGTAATGAACTTTTGCATATTCTCGAAACGAGCGAATACTAAATCTCTGCAATTGTCGGATTTCAATGTGCAAATAGGTATCAACGAGCAGGTATCAGCGAATGTACAACGTTGAAATAAACTGTGAATTTTCTGATGCTTCTCATTTTGGTAAATCCAATTAAAATACCCATTCTCGTATACCTATTACACTCGTACGTATCTAAAGCATAGGTACTCAAAACAATATAGTAACAATAGTTAAGGAGACACACTAAATTCAAATTAAAGTAATTGGTAGGTAGGTACCATAAATATGCATAGTATAGTAACCAGAAATTAAAAAATAAATTGTTAGGCAAAGAGGAGAAGGAAAAAATGTTCGAGGCTTTTGTATTAAAGTAGCATAATAATAGGAACGATACCCTGTTAAGAAAGAATTTAACTTTAACGTTTTTAACGACTCCGTAAACGTCGAGAGTTACCCTCCCTTAGGTAACATTATATATACGTTCATCTGAACTTCGAGAGTTTTTTCAAAATAGTCGGCCGGCATTGTGCTGCCAAAGTTTGAAATAAATAGCGACATTTAGAGGTAGTTATAAAATATATATTACGTGGCAATATATAAAACAAATGGTCTAATGCCTTCGGTGGATAAAAGAATTTAAGATAGGAGATACGCGCTGGCCAGTCATACTGGTAACAACAAGGGTCCAAAGATAAAGTAGCATACAGTTATCTCCGGCATACATGCACGTTTTCGCACATTTGCCTGCGTTTCTTTTCATGATAGCCTACCTACCTTCATCCCCAGCGGCGGGGACTCCCCCATTTTCTACTCCATTCAATACTTCTATTCATACAAGAACACAGAAATAGTAATATAATAAGTTCATAATAAAATAATTAGCAGTTCTTCCGAATTAATAAGAATTTATTCAATGTATTCAATACCACCTACAATTAACGTATAAGTAACAGAGGTATTTATTTATAAATATAAGAAAACAAATTGATTGAACTACAGTAATAAGTATTTCATTAGTCCCTAAATTATGTATTTAAGTATTAAAGCAAAATTAGGAAACAATATCTTAGACGAGCCGCCCATGATTCTTTTGTGTTCAGAAGAGTCGATGCTTCGCTAGTAGCTGGAAGAAAATTCGCAGATTTATTGTAGCGGAAATTATTCTTGCTATTTTTATCTAATTCCGCTTTTCCTAATTAAATTAATATTTATTGCTTTTATCTGTGCATAACTAAGCGAATGCTTTTATGTCGTAAGCGGTATGCGAAAAATATGAACCTCTTAACGCCTTTAAAATCAGTCACAAATAAAAAGTATTAAAAATTTCGTATAGGTAGGTGTTAAAATAAAAATGGATATATAATTTAGATAAAAAACGAATATAAAGCCATTTTAAAACTATACAAGGAACAATCAGGTAATTTTTAGTACATTTTTCTTTAAATACATATATATTACCTTGAAGGCCTTGATTATAAAGATAATCTACTTACTTCTTCTTGTCACTTCGATCGATTTCATTAAAAAAGACCATTAATTAAATTTTTCTGATATTTAATGAGAATATATGGTTCCTAAGTTTTTGTATCAGTGAAGAACATATTTTTCTAGGGGCTGAAAATTCTTAAGGTGTCGAACAGTCAAAGGGCATGTCAATTGCGTCGAATATTTTGCGGATATTCCTCTTTCATTTTCCATTTGAGCTCGGCGCTGATCCTTTTCATTTAGGCTCTACAATTAAGGCAAATGCCACAAAGTTATTTCAGATATTTAATTATAATTAAAGGCCGTCTTGGCTATTTACAGTTTGGGGTAATTCACTTTTTATTAATATTATGAATACGTTCGCAGTTTACACAGGCCCTCATTCAGGCAATTTCGAGTGAGGGAATTAAAAATTGGTGTCTGTTAAAATATTGAATTTTGTTCAACCATTTTTATTACCTTATCATAATTCTATCATTGCAATACGGATTTATTTATTTATCAAATAGCATATTTATTTTAACTAGTAAAGTTGAAAATTTTATGTGGAGTCCGATTCTGTGGCAGTTGAACGTAATTCGAAAATAATTAGAATCCAATAAAGAAAGCGGAAGGAAGTTAAAGGGACAGGAGCCAAAAAGTTTACTCCCACGTGTAAAATATACTTTTAAATTATGATTAAAGACAAATCCATCGCGGAGTTTTTAATTTAAACTGATGGATTTGCCAATTAATTGTTAACTTCGAAGTGGATTAGCGCCTCACAATGCGGTGCACGCTTGGGAAAAATCACTAATTGAAACCTAAATAAATTTTAATTCTTTCGTTTTGCCTACTAAACAATGACCTTTTATTATCGATCAACATGCATGGGTATTTTTTAAAACTAATTTTTGTAATAATTAGTTCTAATGGGAAAATGACATAATTCATTCTGATTAATTTGTTTTATATATGACACCAGCACTGTGCCTCAAAGTTACCAGATTTTTTTATATTATTCGAAAGTATCTTGATAACTTATTCAGAATAAGTAGGTATCGAATGAAAGTTATTTTAGCTATAGATCTTCATCCTAAATCTTCTTGTTTACCCGGTTTCGCTGATCGATACCGTTGTTTTCTATCAAACAGTAACGTTTATTCGTTAGTGCGCCAAACGGCATTCGACCGTTTCCATCGTCACTTAGAACATGAATTAGAGAGCCTCGGTTTAAAACGAATGTCAACAATAACTTTAAATACAACAGTATGGCGAATTTTACATTCCATAATCCATAACTCCTGTGCAGCTCTCAGAATCCTTTAAAAGCTTTTTAAATTCGAAAACAATCTCTGGAATTTATATCATCAATATTACGATTTTATTTGAACGATATATTATAAAAGGTAAATTCTAATTATAACAATTCTTTATTCGTAACAAAATAGGAAGTTGAAAAAATTTTGACCTGTGGGAAAATTAGTTTTTTCCTCCAGCGCATATCATTATAGCTATTTCATAGTCTTCTATGCGTTTTTGAACAGCTTTACGAAAATATCAGTGTCATGATGTTTGTTGGGATTTTCTTGGGGACGCGGAAATGTAAAAGTGAGGGTGGCATGATGCGAAAAACAGCTGGCCCTAATGCTCGAATATTGAAGGGTGCAGCGGAAATTCGGAACGTGACCTTGAACAAATTATGGAATGCTCCGGTATACTTACATAATATTTATAGTTATTGGGTGTCGTACGGGTATGTTTTGGAAGCGTTTTAAAATACACATGAGCCATTTTAAAAATCGTTCGACGTGAATTATAAAAATAATACGTTTTCTTTTGTATCCCTAAGAATTTATTCATATTTTTGAATTTATTTCTGAAAATACAGTCGCAATTATTCTTAATTCATTTCCCTTCTGTTGGTGACATGAGACCATTTTTGTTCGATTTAAAGATGCACCTTAACAATGGCCACCCTTATTAATTATACTTCCGCCAAAGCCATCTACTGCTTTTCCCTTTAAACGCTTTTCAAACCACCTTACTTTCAATATTAGACCCTTGTTTATCAAACTGGAAGAAATTGCCGCGGCGAAACAGGGTGGACGTAAAAAATTAAAGTAGACGCCTATCTAAGAAAAATAATTACAAGTTACCGTTGTGTACAATCAATCTTAACGACACTTCCCTTTTTAGTTAAAACTACAAAGTCCTTTATGCGTTTGTAGAAAATTACAATCTAGCTTCAAAATTCTTGATACATTAATGCGGGATGATACAAAATGACAGCACCATACAGAGGAGCAGAACCTATTGTCCAAAGCTGACAATCGGAGACGATATGACTCGGTCTTTTGAGTCCTTTTGAGCATCACCCGCATAGCCAGAGGGTCCGAAACGGAATGAAAGTTTCACCACCAAAGATGTCCTGCTATCAGCGCGACGCATGCAATTAAAATCAATCTACCAAACTACCAATAATAAAAATTTTAAATAGCTCAAAAACACGATACGTGTACGAATTGAAAAACAAAACAAAAACAAGCTAATTTGGCATTTATATCCTTTCCTCGGACGGTGTGTTCGAACTTTTATTTCGAAAGTGAAGTTTGTCTAATATACGGGCGTACAAAGCGAACAACGCAACGTGGTGAACGTTAACCGGTCCGTCGAAAGCACAAAACATGCCAATCGTCGATTCGTAATGAGCGGCGTCGTCGACATCGACGTCGAGCGACGCGACGACTGCTATCGGAATCGCGTCCGCATCTCGCCCTGCTACAATCAAATTAGTTGCATCGCCGGCATTAAATATTGTCACGGTTGCGTCCCTATTTTTTGCCGCGTTCATTATACCTACACAAATTTACGATGGAAATTGATTGGTTGTTCATTCCAAAAAACTAGATTTGTCTATAGTGTTGTCTATAGAAAAATATTGATTAGTTGAACTGGCACTACTTTTTTTGTAAGTAAAAATATTTCATTTCTTTCATTAGTTTTTTTTATTGCAATGATTATTACCTATTTCACTTGCTCCAATTTTCCTAAAAGAAAATTATTTATTTAGGAAAATAAATGATCTCTATCACCATCATTGAAATCTATCAAAACAGTAGGTATAAATAAAATAATTCAAAGGAAATAATTGTTATATATTTTGCAATGACAACGATGTGCAGTCTGTGCGCCGCCGCCCCACGAAGCGCGAGAGCATTATCAGTAGTGGCAACTGGTAGAGGCAGAGGCTAAGAGACGGCCACCACCACCACAGTCTGACATCAGCCACGGTATCGTTGTGTACTGTCTACCCTCGATACACGACTGTCCACGTGCCGCTTCGCCGTTTACGTATTACAGCTGTTTGGGGGAGTTTGAGCCAGCCGAAGCTGCTTGTCGATGTTGGAGCCGCGCTGGAGACCCGTCCAGGTAACATCCAAACACCAAACACAATCAACATCGGTCCGTTAAACTTTTTAAACAGGTGTAATGCAAACGGGTTGGAGTGCGCGTGGGATGGTGAGCGGTATGTGGCGGCGTGCGGCGCGGCTCAGCTTGCTGTACTCTTGGCTCTTGAGAGAGAGACCGGGCCGCCCCCGCCCCCCGCCCCCTCTCCCGGCGACCTCTAAGGAGGATCTCTTCTTCACTTTTCGCAGCTCCTCCTACCACCTACCGCCCCCACGCGTCCGCCGTTCTCTTCTCCAAACTCCGAGGCTACGGTGCCGCTATCCGGCTATCCGGTTATCAATCCTCCTCTTCTGACTCCCTCCGGCCGCCACCTCTTTCGCTTCATCCACCTCACTCCATATTCGCTCTCTTTTATTTATCATTTGTCCAACACGGCACTTTTTAATTCTCGTGCTTTCTCATCCGTATACTTTCGCCTGTGATCAGTTTTGACGATATGTCTGTCTTGCTTCCAAATGTTGAACTAAACTTCCACGAATACAAATCAAAGCAATATTAAATTTATTCATTACTATTTTAATTATTAGTTATTATATCGCTTTTGTCGATTTTTGTAACTTTTAGTACATACATACACACCTCAATACTTCGTTAGTTAGGTACTTCTTACCTACCTTCATGTAGAGACGTACATTGATAAAATTAGAGTGCGTGGATTGCATGATAATCCTAATCAAAAATTTAACTATCCTGTTTTAATTAATTTAAACTTCTATTTAATTACCATGACTTCGAGTCGCTAAAGAAATTAACGTATTAGATCGTATCAAAAGTAGGTCACTTGGAGAAAGACATACTACTACTACTTAAATTGATATAAAACCCTCCGCTTTATTCAACTGATTGTAATAATAACTTTTTCTCGAAAAAAATATACTAAACCATCATAAAAGTTCCATACAACAAAAGAGAAACATTAGGTTGTTTAACTAGCCATTAAAACGAAACCGCTATTGCCACCACAAAGCCCGTTACCCGTTCGCAGTTTGTGTTTCGGGTGCCGTCAAGTTTTGCCACCTCCGTGTTTTCGCTCTCCTGCTCCTTTCCCGACTTAGTATCACTTAACTGGTATTTAGTCGTATTAGCAACTCCAAACTAATTATTGCGTGTTGTTTCTCATTTTGACGGAACCAGAATCTGCAACCGTTCCCGTTCAGCAGGCACGGTTTCGCGAAATTTCACCAATTAATTTCATGCACCAATTGATTATTTAAATGCATCTTTATATTATAGTCTATACTGGTTTATTTTTAAAGTGCTGATCGAAATTAAAGGTAAAAAAAGTTTGGTTTTTTTAGACGAGTGTAGATCGATACTCACTTAATAATTTAATTGTAATTGGAAAATTAATGTACTTATTTGAAGATTTATTACTGGTATTTAGGCTAAGCCGGTGCTGTTTTCAAGTCTTTCCCTACGATAAATTAGGTACACCTTTATTTATAGTATGCCACCCATGTCTATTGCCACTGGGAATTTATCGGTTCTTTTGCTTTTAGTTGCTTATTTGCTTGTTTACCGGGAGTTCTACCAATTTTCTAGTTACTTGTCTTTTAATCCCTTGTTTTCATTTAATTACTTTCCAGAAATGAATAACGACGAAGGTTGTGTAAATAGTTTAATCAATATTAAGAGCGTCGGAATTAATAACGCGATGTTAAATGTATTCAGGATTAATGTAGGTGTTTAATTTGGTAAATAGGATGCATATGAGTGGAAAATTAGCTTCATTCTGGTATTGTAAAAATTGGTGGGAGCTTTTATTTAAAAAATTGGTGGACAAACTGGTGAAAATGCGCCCATAATACAAATTATAGGTTTTGGAGTAATTACTGAATTAGAAGTGATAAATTTTATGCAAATAAAATGATTTAGTGCCTGAAGTTAAATTAAATTTTACTAAATCTTGTTATTATCCCTACATAATAACACGGGTGAGAGTCACTTTTTGAATAATCTTGCTTTTATAGGTAGGAGATATAAACGAAGTGGGTATGTGTAAATTTTGGCCATGCAAAGTGTTTGATAAGGATTCGTTAGAAAACATTTACGAACCTTAGCAATTTATTTGCAAGCTTATTAGTTATTAATTATTATTATGCATATACATTTCATATACAGAATACACATAACAATATAAACACAATCATGATATATTCCATTTTAATAAAACAAATCCAGTATAGCAATTATTTTAGATTCAGAGTTTGTTCTTTCGCTTAATTCGACCGAAATATAATTAGTCATAACGAGTACCTATCATGTTTGCTGTTAGGCAATAAATTATTAAAATTAGTTTTACTACACAAAACATTCTTGTTGACTAATTTTGGATGATTAATACACAATTCGTGTACAAACGGCTCGCATCAAAAACGTATAGTCGACGTGCATATAGGTATAGAGCATTGTAATATTACATCATTCGATCGCCCACTAAAATAAACACAACAGGGTTGGTGGATTTTCTCTTTATATTCCGAACCGTCTGATCGAAGAATACAGAATTAATAGTACGTTGGAAATCAGCTGAAAAAGAGATTATCGTACTATTAGAAGCTTTTCTGTTTTTATGAGTACAATCTGCCATATAACGTGTTATTTGAATTATTTTAAATTCGATGAAGCAAAAATGATTACTCAAAGAAATAAAAAAATATAAAGATTCTAAATTTTTATGAAACTTTTCGCACATTTAGTTAAGTACTTCTAAATTAATTTTAAGACAATTAAATGAAAGAAAATTTTAATTTATGTAATACCTAGTAAGTTGTTTATTTCCTGTATATCCTGTAAGATAAATAGAATGTTCTAAACGGATCATATCTACAAACATTGCAGCCATTTTCATTGTGTACATTTATTACTGTTGTTTCAAGGAACTGAGATTTTTATGTAAACACACAAAGAGTCTTTGCTTGTATTCTTCAAAATGTTTGTGAGGTTTGTATGAGAAAAATGCACCTATTTACATTGAATGTATTTACCTTTGTTTAGAACATTATTTTGTTGACGACAACTTTGTCGGCATTCAGCACTTAAAGGAATTTATTCACTCGCCACAAAACTAATATTGTTGTGAATTTTCATTAAATTTTTAAATCAATTATCGAATAAGATTACAAGTAGTAACAAAGGCAACTATGCCTAATTAGCAAGATTTGAAACGACCGAACTAAATTTATACGTTCAGTCTGGCTCAAGCCACGTCTTGCATTTTCAAGTTTGTTAAGTTTCCGGATATAAATGAATATTTAATGGCTTACCTTAATTATCAACCACCAGCCTTGATACCTCGGCATTCTGTCTCGCAATTCGTATTTTATACAACTGGTTCCTTAATTTCTCCATCGTTCGCCTTAATGGTAACTCAATTTATTTTTGTCACCACAGTCCATTTAATATTTTTTAATACTGCTGTATTTATTAATAAACTTCTATACTTCCGAACCTTTCTAGTCGTAAATAGTTCGTTTCCTATTAATATTCATTCGTCGAGCTTACCCAATTTGATATTCTTACGTTTCATTTATCTCCTATTCGACATCTGCGAATGAAGTTACCTTTGAAGTAAAGCCGGTAATGCGATTATGAAACTCACGGTATCGCTTCTGCGACTGCTGTTCCGGATTCCCCCATTTAAAATTACGTCAGTTATTATTTAACAAAATTTTCCCAAACAAGAACAGAGCTAATCAAAACACTTCTTAATTAATATTGGACAAACAGGCAATTCTCGTGAAATTTACTTTGTTCGATTTCTTGTTATTAGGCATTCTCGAATGCGTTTTTATAAGCAACAATATTTGTGTGCAATATTTTAACCGGATTATAACTTTATGACTCGTGTTGTAAGCTTTAACCTCGTGAATAATACAACTCATTTTGCAGCCAATCAAAGGTATATGGTTTTAATGTCAGTGTCATGACAACGCAAAAAAAATTCATTCTCTACATTGAAATTAATAAATGGATATTTTTCTGTGAACTTTTATTGACTAACAGCTGATATTTTGCTGTTAGTATACGTACAGATTTTTTGAAAAAATGCAACCCTATTCAAAGGGAATGTAGGTTTTATATTTACATATATGCGGATTTTTTTCTATAATCAAAAAATTTCCATCAATAATTTAACCATTACAGGTGATCATTTCAACTATTTAATAATGTCAAATGAAGGAAGTTAATTGAATTGAATTGCGATAAATTCTTCTAGTCGTAAAGGGCTTAACCATTAATTGCAACCTGTTATGTTGATGTTTGCTGATATTCGCAATGTTGTCGCACAACCTCTTATTTATTCGTAGGCTTATTTCCAGAATACGACACCTGACATTTTAATATTTGTGATCCTTGCCCGATATTTATCGGAAATTTATCTACATGCGTTATTGGGGAATTCACGACCGGGAATTTTTGTTTTACATATTGAAATATTTGATAAAATTTCAAATAAATTCGACCGGAAAAATATTACAGAGTGAAAAACACAATCGTAAACGCTCGTAATGAAAAGAAGAGTAGGAAGGAAAGAACATCATCTAATAAATATCCAATGATCGTAACGGGAAATCGATCTCTTTAACGACTGAGCCCATTTCCTGTTATGTCTAATAGTCCGGACTAGTAAAAGTAAGGAAAAAGGATACCTTGTCAGCCTAATGCCTTTACTGGTCCGCCAACAGTGCTGTTTTTATTTCGGCTTCTGCCGAAATAACAGAAAACTTTTCGACTCAAATTCGACCGATAAAACAATGACCAACCATCTCTTTGTTATTTATTTTTGTCCAATTTTTTTGATACAAAATATCCATGTAGATATTTTGTTACCTTTGATATACCGAACTAAAAATTTTTTGTATAATTATCTAAAATTTTTTGTCGTTAATATAGTAAAGCATTCCCACGCAGTTGCGATTCATTTCCGTTGCAAATATTTTTTATCATAAATGGATGCTTCTGTATCAAATGATAAAAAATGGTGATTTACAGTCAGGATTTGAATCGGTATAAATAGTCTGCAATATTTATTACATTCATTTAGTGAAATCATTTGGTGTTGACGATTTCTTCAAAAATGTTTATTCAATTATTCCTTGTGTGTTTCTTGGTATTTGCGCAAAATGCCAATGCTACTCCCGTTGGGGGATACGTTCCTATTAACGGTAAGCAACTATTCAATTTAATCAGATAAAAAATATTTTATTCAAAATTCGTAATATTTTGTAGATAAAGAAATGATCTTCAGTTATTCACCCAGTACAATGGAATTGCAAAGATACCAGGATAGTTTGTATTATTTTCAAACGATATTTAAGGTACATACATATACACATACCATAGTTACAGTACATAGGCCCGTATTCAGCGCCTCTGTTTAACTTAAACGTGACTCTAAACGTCTCGAGTCCCTAGTTACTCCATAACAACAATGTAAATCTGTCAAGTTAAAGACGCGACTCTAGAGACACTCTAAAGTTAAACAGAGGCGCTGAATACGGGCCGTAGCATTTCAAAAAATTATAAATACTGAATATTTTTCAATTTTTAGGGAACTTTCTTTCAAGCAATGCAGTTCTGCAAATTTCATGGAATGGAACTTGTAAGTATCGAAAGCAAAGATGAAAATGATTTTTTGCACGAGGCGCTCTCCAAGTTTTGTAAGTATATTTCCGAGTAATTACTCTGTCAATTATATGTAAGTACTTATAATTTTTCAGTAACTGCTGGAGATTACTTATTCTGGTCCTCTGGTATAAAGGTTGAACCTGATAATCGCTGGGAATGGATGGGCACAGGGAAACCCATATCTTATTTCAATTGGTTAGCTGGTCAACCCGGTAATACAGCTACTGAACGATACTTGGAATTGAGACATTTAAATGCTAATAGAGAGATAGTTTATAACGATCAAGTTGTAACTCAAGCAAATTATGCCATCTGCGAGGTTTCAATTCCCAAGACAATCAATTTATAATTAAAATCATAAATTACTTAACAGAAAATATGTTTATGTTTACGAATACCTTGTTAGTCAAAAACGAATGATCAAGTAATAAATATCTGAACACTTTCTCCGTTGACTTCGTCGTTTATTTATTCCTCAAGCTTTAGCTCGAAGCAGCAAATCAGTTTATTACCCTTCTAATTCATTACTCCCAAAACTTCGCTCCAGTCAAGTGAAATTCGGAATTGTATTTATCGAAATTAGTCAACTGAGGGTTGTTTTGTTAAGACTCAATCGATCAACATTCGCAGGAGCTGTAAAGTACTTTTATCTTTCGTTTTAAGTTAAAAAGTTTTCATTCTTATTATCCCGTTGATTTGTGGGATCTATAGTCCAAGAGATAAATTTTATTTTATTTTCTCGACGCAATTAAAACAATAATAGTTAAAAGTAAAAAAAAATAAAAAATTAATTAAAACGAAAGAGAAATCGATATTTACGTCGATAAGTTTTCTTAATAAAATTCCGCAAAGACGGGCTAATAGCGAAAGTTTACGATATGAATTGAAAGTTTTCCACATGTAAACTAAGAGGGCGAAGACAAACGAAATACTTCTATAATGATTTATAGTCCCGCTCGTTTAAGGTAAGACCAACCCTTTATTCGCAAAGCGGAAACTAACTAAGAAGTGACAGAAGGTATTTGCTGATATATATTCCGGCTGCAAAGTCTCTTCTAAGACGTTTTGCGCGACAATATAGAACCAACTAATGCTTTTCTGACCAAACTACATAAATAATCTGCGAGGGGCAATTAAGATAAGGACGTGTTTAATATTTCAATGTGCTTATAGGAATAGATATTGGGGTCCGTGAGTATATATTGCTTAGGTGTTAAGACTATTGTAAATCCCCACCACTTTAATTAATTCCGAATTTTCCTTCCCTAATATTATTGCCTTCGCGACTGTATCGGTATACAACTTCACGCCATATTTTAAAATAGAAATTAAATCAATATAGAGTATACCTATCTTTTTTTACAGGGTGATTTTATTGATCGTTGAGCCAATATTACATTTTGTGTTTTCCGTATCATAATATTAGTTCCTTTTTGATCGATTATTTAATTATTACCATCATTATTATATTTTTTCAACAATCTTTCAGCATTACGCAAACTTTGCTAAATATTATAATATACAATGCAGTTATCATCGACTGTTAGTATTCTATATTTGATTTGTTTACTTTTTTAGCATATGGCGAGCAACAGCGTATCGGTCAGCGTACATACAAGAATAGTGTTTCAAAATTAATAGGCAATATTGTAATAGCAATAGATGTACCAATCATGCTTCCACTGGTTATTGAATTATATTTGCCATATGGCGATGTGTTGCATTTAACAAAATTTTGATGGATTTTAGTTTACAGTTTACAGTAGTATACATTAATGGGACGTATTTGAACATTGTGTACACATATTTAAACCGATTATTATGCTTTTTACGGTTTTATATTTCAGTAATTTTGGACTTTTCACTATTTCAGGTTACAAATTTTGTCTGTACATTTCAGCCCTGCTTTAGATGTATACATAAAGACGTCGTAGCATAATTTTCCGACGTTTCCCAACTACACCCTAGTTCCATTGCATTTCCTCATCTCATCACTCGTACAGTTTATCAAAAAGACAGCCCTTAGCCTTACCTGTAGTAGTTCGTTACGTTTCACATCAAATGAATGTTCGTTACCAATTCTCATAAGAGTTATGGTCCTCTGCTACGTGATACTGACGCTTAATTTTAGATGTTTCCTCAGTCAAATTTATTCCTACGTAATTTTCAACATCCGAATGGGACGATCCCCGTCTTATACTCTCCTTTGTTTAAAAAAATGTCTAAGAAACGCGTTCATTACGGAAGGGTTGACTTGACGGTTCTTTAGTTTAAATAGACAATATTATTTCGCAGATTTTACGAGTTGGGTAATTAATCAAAAGCGTTTAACTAACATAACAAACCGAATTCGGCATGCCCGCATCCGAATTAACGAAGATATATGTCCGGCGTTGGTACGGCGGTCTCGCATCTTGTCAATGACCGAGTGAGAAATGGACATTTTGGCCTTTGTCATCCGAATAATGACTCCTTGGTAGATAAGGCGGACAGTCAATTCCGATGGTCACTTGTGTGCATCGTATTTGTATTGTCCGCCGCGGGCGAATCATTGTGGTCCGCTAAATGGAGTGTGAAGCGATAGTGAGAGTGACCAACAGACTCGCGCTGACTTATCTCGGTCGCAAACAATACACGTACCATCGCCGCGAATTTTGGATTATATTCGTGTGTTAAGAAATTGCCCTAATATAAAAAACATGTAATCTTCCGCGAAACGGCCGCGACCGAAACGCCCTATACATCTTAAATTTTAACGATGGCACAAACAGAACGTGATGCCGCTCTCGGCGAAAATATCGGTTGTTTCACCCCATTCGGGTTGTAAGGACGTTTACGAAGCTTGCATAGAAATTAGCGAAAATGCCCACCGATATCCCCGAAGATTCAACTTTACACTCTTCAGGCCTCACCATAAATTTTCGCGCTACCTGGGCTGCTCCCTCAATTTATGCGGCTACATACGAAATAATAAAATTACAAAGTTTTTTCACTAGATATTCTCAACGTACGAGAATTTTATATTTTTTATACTTGCATTATCATCGTCAATTACCAGATACTTTCTTTAGGTGATATGTTTCTTAAACACACGTTTCTCTTTTTATTTCCCGTAGGCGAACAATCTTTTTAGACGTGCAAAATCCTTGATGTATAATGTACATTTCCGAAGCATCGACACTACAATAGCTCTTATATGTCCAAGTAATGCCATCACATTTATATGGAGTTCTTATGTTATTAAGGTGGAGTGAAACGCGGATTTGGGTGTACAGCACGTCCTTTTCCAATCGTCCTGGTCTTCTAATACGCCCTGCGAGACCTCTTATCCTCCAGAGGACACATCACTGTCCCTACCTTATTTCTGTTATCAAGTAGGATCTACATAATATTGATATTCAGGATATTCAGCGGCACGACAAATTTCTTTTCAGTTTTACGCCTATTGTTTCTTACGGGCTAACGGTTTATCCGTTATACGTGTTTAGGGAGGATTTTCATCGTAAAAGCCTACTAAAAATTTATACTTATATCTATAGGGTTTGCTAATAAAATAAATGTATTATAGGCACTTGATATTTGTTTTCTAAAATATAACTTTGTTTTGAATTTAAATCGGAAATTTCTAATTCGTGAATTAGTAAATGAAAACCGTCTAATGGCAAGAAAATGCAAATATTTATTTAAGTGGCTGGTTGGCGTAACTTCAAGATAAACGAGATAATGTGTGGCATAGTAAACTAGTCAAGACGAATAAGACGGCTAGACATAAGAGTAGACCCTATGGGTTAATCACAGCCTCAATTCTGCTAACTAATTTGCATTCGTTCTTGTTTGCTCTTGGTTTGAGTTCAGTCTAAAGATACGGAAACTCCCGGTAGTAAGTAACTGCACATGAGTCCAAGATTAATCTATATCACATATCACACTCATTTAGATACAATAGATAATGCATATCATAAACTTTATATAATTTTATTTAACTTAAATTAACGAGTTTGTTCAGAACAATTATTAGAAACAAAAAAATTTTAATTATCAAGTAACAAAAGATTCAGTTAACAAAATATTCCAAAACACAAAGCGGTTTGAAAATTCCGAAACCATTAACAAAAAAATTAATTAATCCTCATACATTAACTTAAATAAATAATATCACTTAATTGCTTCATCTGAATTGGTTTAGTTGCAAATAATTGTCGTGAACAAAAAATATCACTGCGGTAGGGTTCATTCACACTTTTCTCCCTTTCTCGCCCTTTCGCTCTTTACACTCGGAGCACGACAAAAACAACTATATATTACTAGTCCATAAACACCTCTAATTGCAACGTCAATATCTCTACACATTTAGCGTTCTCTTTTCAAAAATTAATGCCTGCTACCTTTCATAAATAACGAGGTTAAAGCAGGAAATAGCAATTTTTGAAATGTTCCCAAGTTTTGCTAGTAAGTTTAATTTTTTATTGGTTGTAAAAGTTGCAGATTTAAGACTGCTAATCTTTAATGGCTTCCCGAGAATTTTTTTATTAATCCGATGATTTAAGATAACTAAATAGTAGAATAAATTTTAAGTTGTTTTTGGGTCGGCGAAACTCGTTGTAATTGTCATTCGAACACTAATATTTACCCCACAGTGTAATTGTTCTTCGTCCTAAAACAACTTCGTTAATTTCGAGCAACATTTTATAGCAGGCGCCCAACCCTTTCTTCTCGCGATTTGTTACTTTAATTTAATTCGAGCCCCTTATGTTACAGTTATCTACTTTATTTGCAGATTATTTTTTTACTTGCAAAGAACCTGAAAGTTATTTGAAATGAACTATAGTTTACGTTTAATCTACACTAGTATAGCTTTTTAAAAATATTTGGAACTCCTGAACACCCTGTAAGTATTGATACATTTAGGTAGTAAATGAATATTTATTTCAACTAATTATGTCATAAATGGTGGAAACTGATTCTAACTTATTATCTAAAAACAAGTATTATAAATGTAAATTATTTTAAAATAAAATTAACTCATATACATGAATAATAGATAAATACATATTAATTCTAAAACTAATTTGTGTTGATTTAACATATTTGGGTAAATACGTAATGAATGGATCAATCGTCAAAAAGTTTTAACAGTACATTTCACAAACATAATTATTTTCTAAATAGGTGCGTTTTCAAGAAAAAATGTTAATTCAAAACTTATTTAAATCGCTTTAATCCAACGTTAAATTTCATTTTAATGGCCGATGAATAAAGTGCAAACGTAAAATTAAAATATCAAATGAAAGAAGTGCTCGAGCAAATGAAGCAACTTTGGAATTCAGAATGAATTTTCTTAATATTTCATTTAAAATCTATAGCTGCGAAGTTATGAATTCAATAATTTTGAAGCTTTCCCAAAGCCATAATTAAAAAATTCAATATTCACTAAAAGAATATTTTTGTAGCTATAATTCACAAGGTTTTATCTTCGTCATAAATAAAAGCTCCCTAATAATTAAAACTTTTTTCTCGCTCACAAAAAGATGGGACAATGTCCCAAAAGCTACGAATGAATTTAACCGGGATCAACCCTCCGCATCTACAGGACTAAGGACCAAGGACGAAAGACGAAGTATTACCGGCATAGCATTGCATCCTACTTTTGCTAGGGTGTGACAAATATATTCCATTAACCGGAAGAGTTGACATTACTTTTTTTAAATTAAATATACGAATTTCAAGAAAAATCCTGAAAATTAAATGTGTTATCCTATAATTGATATTTTGTGTCGCAAGATTTTAAATCGTATGGAAATTCGGCCCTGATATCACCGAGAGCACTAGCTCATTTTTATGCTGAACCGGAGAGTAGAGCAACCCTTTTCAGATTATCGCACCCCAGCGTGATTCACTATTTACATCGTTGTTTTCTGTTAATAATTCTATTCTATTCTATTCGGATTTCTTCCCCTTAGTCAGCACTATAAAAGTTTCGTATAGTTTATACCATTCTCACAATCGCAAACAACGTAACGGGATATACGTATTCTATAAAATAGGCTACAAAGAATTTTATGAATGTTTATTATGTAGTTATTGATTTAGATTTAAAATTTGGGAAATTTGGGGCGCAGCTTGAACGTTTGTATCAATTTCGAGTTAGCAGTAGCTCTGCATCGATTTTCACAATCGATTTTCCATTTTTAAGGGCAAAGGGATAGTTTAACGACCTGTTTTGTCGCACGCTTCTCAAAAAACGTGAAGGAGTTGTGGACGTGACATATTTCGAAAACGTTAGGTTGAACAAACTTTTGAAATATACGAGCATATACATATAACATCAGATATGCGTATTTTTAAAAATCGCCCTTAAACGCAAATATGGAAGCCTTCGATTGAAGAGTAATGTATTTATAATGACTGTCTTTTATTTCGTTGAATTTTTTTTGGTTTATTTGTAATAGAATATTTTGTTAAATATTTTCAATGTTTAATTATTCATGAATTACTTTCTAGAGCAAATAATAGCTGTTTCTAAAACAACGTGAATATCCCCGATGAATTATACCAACCGAAGAAACGGCATAGAAATACTTAATGTATCCTGAATAGTGTTTTAAATAACGGTAGGGGATTTTCGTGAAACTAAACTACTATAAATTTTCCCGAAAGCGCGCTTGTTTAAAGAAATTGATGTAGTCAAGACGAGAATGAGACAAAAACTCTATAATAGGAACCGTTTAAAAGTTTTGAATGCCGTTGCAAGTAAAAAATCGTTTAGCTGAACTTTTCGCACATTAAACATTCGTTCATTTTTCTACACTAACAAAAATTTTACCACCAAATCTATTTCTTATTAACTCGCGATAATTAAAAATTAGCCTTCGTAGTTATATCCAAAATCATAAACTAGACGAAATATATATGTCGGTATTAAAATTTTAAGTAAATTTTTGATTAAAAACTGTTATGAATATACTACATATTAAAAAAAAATCGATGAAACGAAACGGGCGATAGTGCAGTGTGCACGACCGGAATTACCTAGCGCTATAACCAACAGAGACAATTTAAAATTCAATCTTGAACATTTTCTGGTTAAATTCCCTCCAAGCAATATGTGAAAGCACTTTAGAATAGAAGCCACGAATCATATAAAGAGGGGTAGTCTGGGTAACATAAGGTATTGTATCGGGGATTACATTCTGTTGGTGTGCAATAATAGGGAAAGTTACTTAGGAAACTGTGCACGGCTCCGAATCTTTATACTAGTTTGTAATTCGGCTCTAATTGTAGGTAAGTATAATTGTTCCAGATAATAAACGAAACGGTTTATTTCGATGTCGCACCATTGCGGTAGGAGTAAAAATTTATTTCGATACTTTCCAGGATTGTACCCGACATAAATATTTAATTTATCTTGATACCATTGCACTAAAAAATTAGTATAATTATAATTTCAAATTTTATAACTATTCTTCTAATCTTCCAATTAATCTTTTTCGCATATTAATTAATACACCGAATAAATGAAATACCTTTCAAAGACTTATAATGCACCGCAGCTTTATTAAATTTTTCATATTTAAATAAATAAAATGATTATACTTATTTTAAATGGTCTTAAGTTTTCCGTTTCATTTTTATTGTTATTGGTAAAAATTAAATGCCGATTCTGTACTTTCCCCTTTATGCTTTCTCCCTCGAGGACTTCCTTCTTCTTTGTCGCCAAAATGGCACTGTCTGAATGAGAATTTAAAGGCAAACGATTATTATATTATATTGTTAGTATCAGCAACGATAATCTGTTCGAACGTGAGGAGAGAACTTAGGCTCGTGCTGGGGAGGTTAAACGTTTAGGCCGGTGCAATTTTCTTATTATTATTTATTCTAAAAAAAAATACAATTACGCATTAATTTTTCACATTTGCCTATTTATCATCCGGTATATGTATTTTAACAAACTGTATTTACAAATTCACGACAACATAAACTAATGCTTATATTTAGATCTAGCTTGTAAACACCCCATTTGTTTATTTGATCCATCCTGCATAAAATAACACATTATCCGTTGGAAATAGCGAATGGTTTAAGTGTGAAAAGCACAAAATTATTATTCAACACTTCAATATGCTTGTATAACCTGCTTTTATGTAGTACCTATCTATAAAATATTTTTTGGGTTATATTGTTGCCCGTAAAATCAGCCACAAAGGCGAATTTTAACTAGCAACAATTCGACGATGCTTCAATCGTTTTTGTTATTTTCATTTTTACAGGATTTTTCAGCCTAGACGTTGTTAGTTGATGCTTTTGTATGCTCGTATTCGCGTAATTTACTAACGCATGGTTTTGAATTAGGATTTTTTAATTATTCATTTTGAGAAGGGTTCAATTCGTTGTTAAATTCTTTATCTGAACGTGTATTGATTTACCATTTCCATCATCTGCTTTTTCATTTACAGACAGTTTTAGAGCATTTAGAATAAAATGAATCTCACAAATTTTTCCAGCTCTTACTTATAAAACGTATTTACTGCGCACATTAATGAGCGGTATGTGGTGACAAAAGACATAAATACCTTGTGTACTTAACGAATAACTCTGAAATATTTCTTTACTTGCTTTACACAATAGAGATCAATAAACTGAATAAACATAGACAAAAACCTGAACAGCCCACTTGACCAGAATTGTTGAAGAACAGAAAAATAGCAACATAAGACTATGATTTACAAAACGTTTATTATACATGGATATTGTCCCCTATAACCTTATTAAGTTTGGCACAACCTTTTTGGAAAACGCTGTATAAAATTCTGTGCAATATCATAATCTAAATTCAATTCAGTTATTATCAAAAAATGCTATTGCATATAAAATTTTCCTGAAAAGCATTCTTTATTCACGGTCATAGAAGCACAGGCCCTGACGTATAGAGACAGCGATACATAAAATCCCATAACTGTAATCGTTACTGGCAGTCCGCTAAAAAGAAAACGAATCCAATAAAATAAATGTCGTCATATATTGTGGAAAATGTAAATAGAAGATGGAACACTGTGTTCAGATTGTGATAGGTAGGTATATGGGTATTAGTTCGTCGGATATAGAATAGGGCGGGGAAAGTTATTGGGGATGAAATAATTGATAGCGAAGTGTTTTATCCCCGACAGGTTCGGAATTATTGGAAATTTAGTTTGTACATTTTTTAAAGTATTAAATGTTCGGCTCATCTCTGTAATTAATTGCAAGAACTTTTAAATAATTAAAAAAAAAATCTATCCGCAACTGTCGATCGATGCGTTTCATTATGGACGAATATAATTCGAATGTATTGCAATTAAATAAAATTTTGTATCGGTTTTGCAGTTCAAATATAGCACACTACAAAGCGGTATACAATCCAACAGGTGGGTATTTTGTTGTCCGATGATGGTGTACGTATGAAAGCATCATTCAAAATTATGTTTCACGTTTAAAGCATCATATTTTAACCGTCAAAACATTAAACGGTACAACGAATTTAGCATGTGAACTTCATTAATATCAGTCATTTATTACTGGAATTCAGGGACTTAATAGGACGTTATTACAATTTAATTAATCGATAAGAGAATGTTATTATTAATTTATGGGGACAAAAAAATAATAGATATTTAATTATTAATATATAATATATTAGGCATTATTTTTTTGTACGATATTATATTTATTAAAATTGTTTGCTAATATTATAACGGTGTTTGAAATGCAATAAAAATGCGTACATATATGTACCTACACTAAAGGAGCAAATATGAATGTTAAGAATAGAGTTAAGTGCAGCGAGCATAACTGACCGTGGAACACAGCACACAAATGGCACAAATCGATGGCAATTAAAAGTCGAATCTCGTGAAGTAGGTAATAAACGCAATAATTACGTAGCGAAATACGTCGGCCGGTCGTCATGCGAGAAAGAGGAACGAACGTGCGGCGTAGCTCGATAAAATGCCCGCTCCAGCTCACAACTAGCTAACATTTTTTGTTTGTTTTTCTTCCCCTGTAAACAACATGCATGCAACAAGCCCCTTACCCCACCGGTCTTCTTGCTTTAGTACAAATATACTACAGTATTGATTTATTTACCCCATCCCTAACAAACAGTACTGTGTATGTAAGGAAATACAGTTGTGGACAAACATTTCGTTCTCCATCGCATGGAAATGTTCATTAGGACTCTCGCATTCGTTAACGATAACGTGTTTTATGAGAAAACAGCGCTCTTTGAATATTCAACGTTTTTCATTTTCTTACCACTCGGTTTACTGAATATGGTGAGTGTGAGATCGAAACTTTTGTTTTTCGCGCGTGCACGTGTTTCACTGTGACGTCACTTATCATTTACGGAATGCCAGAGTTTGTAAGTAAACTTTTCCAAATTTTATTTTTTTGTTAAATAATAATTACATAATTGTTTGTACACACTAAATTGGTACCTACTTATTATTTTTTTTTCTTGACCTATTTTAAAATTTTAATATTACCTATATATTTACAATAATTTGGGTAGCAAAGTTTTGGATCTTTACATCATTGGTACATCAAAAACCATAATTATTGTGTTGCACAATTAAGTTGAATCTAATAATTCAGCTACACAAATAACTTTGAACCATTTAATATTATTGACAATTACTGTTATAATTAAAAAAAAAAGATTTCGTGTCCTGGATAATGAATACGTAATGATTGAAAATTAAAAAAAAAGTATTACTTATAAATAGATTATTTGAATATTTAAAATATAATCAATGAATATTATTAGAATTAGATTTCGTGTTTTCAATATTTTTATTGACGCACAAAAAAACTAACAAATTTACCACTTAAATATTACCTCTATCATATTAGTAGTTCATCCACTTAAGCTAATTGAAAGGAATATACCAACAAAGAAAGCACTTTTTTAATAATATAAAAGTTGTTACCTTTACATTAACATGCTTTATTAAATTAGATTATTCTATTATAGCAGTTGTACTAATTTGCAAAACAAAATTAGAGCTCACCAAATTGCACTTTAAGTGGACATTGCACAGAAATTAAACTGAAATTTAATGCCGCGGCCGTTCATAATGTTAGATTGAAAACAATGGGACCTCCAATCTTGGCCCTTTCTCCTTGCTCTCGCCCAAGAAATAGCACGGCAAGTCAGCAAACTTAAAGCCAACTTAACTTTAACAGCAAAGTAGTTAGAAACGTAAAAGTACAAATACGACGGTAGGTCTCTCGAGACAGCGAGGTCGTAGGATATTTACACACATTGTTTCAGAGGAGGAACAAGTTGTGCGAGACAAGGATACATAAAGGGTGTCGATTGCAGGTTCGGATTTCTATAATTTATGAGGAAACCATAGCACTTGAAGGAAATTAACTTGAATGAACATTATTGGAGTGGAGTTTAACTGAACATGACTACAAATAAGCAAATAGGGGGTAAAACAATGATACAACTTCATTATTGAAATAGAAAAAAATTGAATACGTCAAGAATATATGAAGAAATTTATTATATTGAACGATGAATGAATTTAATGTTATAAATTATTATCATAACAAATTTTAAGAAATGAAAAAAATATATAAATGGACATAATACTAATAAACATATTTTAGAATTGGATAAATCCAAAATCCGACTCTGTCGATACCGTTCCAAACACATATTCTCTTTCTCCAACTCTAAGTTTTCGTGAAGTTTTGGAGTCGTGTAAGTAAACGGCTTTCAATATACATGTCGTTAATTTAGACCGTGGCCATAACCCTCTCGTTCGCTGAGAGAGATTGTACTCCAAGTTGCTACTTGATTATTCCCTTAGGCCTCAGATAATTGTGTAGTAATAGCAAGAAGTACGGAGCAATCCTGCCTCGAATGTCTTATTAAATAACTTGTTCAGGTAGATCTAAACTGATCGGGTGTAATTTTTGCCGTCAAAAGTTATGGCGACATTCATTTTAAATTGCCACGATTTCGCGATTTTCCCGACTAGTTGATACAAAGTAGAGGAATTTTAGTATACCGTTCCGTTCGAGCTAAAAATCGCATAATGTCGCTTCGAAAACGATTGTTATTGTATTTAAAAAACAATTTCCATTAAGACCATTCCTTTCCATCGCGAGCCGCTTGGTATTGTTCGAGATTCTAATTAAAGGTTATGACTCTCTAAAATTATTGTGATAACTTCTAGAGAAGATTGCGGAGAACATTAAAATTTACGATTGAAATTCGGTGCGTGGCTTCGGCCGCGGCGTGGTGTGGTCTGGTGGTTTGGTTGAGCAACTTCCATCTCCGGAGTAATAGCCGTGTCATTTGTTTGTACAGTCGAAGATTCGCCATTCATAATTAGCTCGCCGGATTGTCTAATTGCTCTTCGGCTAAACTCGATTTGCCTGCTTATATTTTAAACCCACCTAATTGCCAATATTCTCAAAATTTCTTTGATATTTTTTTTAATTACAACAATCATTATATTTAATGCATACACTCAATTTTGATAATGCAAAGCTAAATGAAAAGATAACATGGAAAACCTGATAGAAAAAATAAAATATTTTTTCGACGAGTCGTCACTGTGCGAAATAAAATTTTAGAACAGTATCAATTTATTAGTCCTGTCGGAAAGTGTTAAAGTGATTCGTAGGCAAAGGGTGCGTGGTTTCAATCATCGAAACGTGAAATATCCGTCTTCGAAATTACGGCAATGGCAATATATGGGCAATGTGTAAGTTATGACAAATTGTGGACATCCGGTCAGCGAGTCCCTAAAGGGGGAATAGGGAAAAGGCTAGCTTGTCAAATCACATGAATGACCTCATCAGAACGGGGACTGTTTGTCAACTTTTGGCTCTAGCGTACCTTTTGATTTGAGTTAGGAATATGGAATTTGGAATTGTGCATTCCAGCCGCATGTTGATTTTCCCAATAAAATCAATCCTTACGCATCAAGATGCAAACTCCAACGGGACCCCTAATTCGATGCGACATCATGCACCAGTGCCGGCACTTTCAAGTGAATCTATCCCGGTAAGTTTAAAATAAAATGAGAGAATCTTATGAATTTTTAAAAGAAAATCGTCTCTAAAAGTGGATTTTAGACGAAATTATCATAATACATTTTTTTATTTCCATCGATCGGTCGTTCGACATTGAAATTCACTTAATCGCACAATTTATTTTCTTTTTTTTTATTCCTAATAACGTGAGGTGGTCGTATTTCGGTTTTTCTAATTTTTTATCCCCGCCCCGTAACGATTGGCTGCAAATTGATAAACTTTTATTGGGAACGCTTGAGCGTGAGGCTGTTTAGCTTTTGTCTGAGCGAAGAATTTGTCGTAATTTCCTTCGTTTCTGCATAGAAAACTTCGCGGTGTCAGACATCATCGGCGAAGCGTGTCATTATAAAAACACGAAAGAACATTAAAACGCCTTGGAAACTTTTGACGATGGTTACTTCATTAGGGTTGGGCGGGCTTAATCGCTGTTATGCTATCCGCCTCGGGGTTAGACCGCCACCGTTTAGAAGTCGGTATTTTCTTCTTCCCACCACCGAAAGTAATAACAATCTACACCAAAGATTATAAGAAGTTTCAGCCAAAAATACAATGCAACTTTAACTTTGGAATTATTCGTATTTACAAATCCCGAGACGTCTCGAAATGAAGATTTTTAATTGAGATTTTCGCCTGAGATATCCAATTACAATTTAGATTTTAAATTAGCGTCATTTAATCTTTTGCATATTCGCTAAACTTACACTGCAAAGTTTTGCAACAAATAAAATCTTTAACAAATAACAATATTAAAATATAACTGATGACAATAGCATTAAAATATTATTTAGGAAAAAAACATCTGTTAAGTGTGATTTTGTACATTTGTGAATAACACATTGGCACAGTATTGTTTTCTTAGGACTGTTTGTAGTTTACCTGTAAAGACACATTGGAAAAAGTTTCGAATAAAACTATACCATTTCCGAAACTGGATATCAAAATACCCTTGCAGCACTCGGATTCAATTTGTTTATAATAGAATAAGGTGGCACTCAAGGGAGGACAATAAAAACAAACCGATAAAAGCAAATCCTTTATTATCGACAGACTTCGTCAGCTTACTTCGACTGTTTATCCTCTTTTGAAAGTTCCCCCTGCAGCGGCTTCCGCCGATATACTTTTAAATAATACAATTTCAACTTGGCCAATTCTTTATTTCATCCTCATTGTTTTCGTTATTTATTAAATACAAAAACGGCATTCGATAACGATATAGAAGGAGAAAAGGTTGTTTTTCTTTTGCGGGACAATGCCTGCCAGAGACATTTATCCTTCAATTTATTTTTATTTCGTAAATAGATTCCTCGATTAGGGAATAATGAAGGAATTAATCTGTTTTTTGCTTCTTTGTATAAAATTAAATTTATGCAGGCAATTTTGTTTTTGTTGAACAATAATTTATTCATTTGTACCACTTGTACAATATCTATCATTATTGTAATTTTCGTATTGGCAAAATTTGGAGAATTGTTAAAATTTTATTTACAGTTTCCTCAAAATATTATCAAATCTAATTAAATTTACGTAATCAGTATATCAGCAATTAACGAATCAATATCAAGGTGTTTATTAGTAAATACTTTAAAATGACAAATAAATATAGATATTAGTTATTTTGTTCAGTTTATTATCGAAAAAAATTGGATTTAATCAGTTAATTTCCGTTACGTACCTATATTTTTGAGAAAATTTTATATCATTTATCTATGTATTTGTAAACTGATGTAATAGCAATCCTATAGAAGTAGTTTTTATATTAAAGACATTAAAGTGTATAATATGTAAGTATATGATTGTAATATCACAAATACAACAGGTATGTTACATTGAAATTGACAATAAATTCAATTTCGGATTAAACGAACATAAATTTTTGTTATATCATTTTGAAGTGCTAACAAGGTCATCTTGAATTCGAGATCTAGTATTACATTGCTTTCTTTACTATATCCCATCTTTATTTGATAAATACAACAAAATAATAATAATAGATGCTTGGCCTTCGCTTTATCTTGAGTAAATATATTTAGTGAGGAAAAAACTGTGAAGAAAACAAAATCGTTCCTTGATAAGTGTCTAGATATTAACAGAATTTATTTATTTAATTTAAATGACAAAGATTTTAATTTTATTCGCTGTTACATAACTTAGTTAAGTATATGTAGGTAATCGATATAGTACATGTATGTATAGTACATTGCATTGTATAATAACGTAAAATGTACCTATTGGATTATTTAATTCAGCCTATATTAATTGCATTTTTAATATCCATAGGTACAAAAGTACGAGTACTTTTACATAATATGCATTAGCATTTCAGCAATAATAATTAATAAATTGCCAGCAATTTTATCAATAGGAAATAGTATAAATTTATGGAATTTACTTTGTATGTATGTTTGTATGTATGTCTGAGTAGGAAGAGTAGGTAACTCTTTTTAAAACTAACATTTCTTTGATACATCTCGAAAGTATTGAACGTAAAATTATCGTTTAACCGAATTATGAATAGGAATTGCAAGAATATTCATGCAATATAAGGAAATTATTATGGATAAATTTATGTCACATTCAGCAAACTATGTAAGGAAAGTAAAACGTGAAATGTTTCATAAATTCGTAGGTTTTGAACGCCTTTATGGTAATTTAGACACACGAGCGGTATTTTAAACATGTATAAACCGGCAAGTTAAACTTGTACAGTTTTATTAGTTGTTATTTACGGATAAAAACAATTTAAATATCTTTATGATTAAATTTCATAAACACATAAACTGATTAAAATGCATTAAACTGTATAAATATTGTAAACACCTAAACAATTTATTTTTACCCTCGCGATCGCCATATATGTAGCTATAAATAATAGAAAAAGTACCCATTTAACGAATCAAATTTATAATTTTTGTAACAAATTTAAACGGATACTCGTGTCAAAATCGCAAAATTCGAAATAATTTATCTTTTTCAGTGATACTCTCTATAGAGCACACGTGGGAAAAGCGACTCCAGCTGTTCGGGAGAGAATCGATACTCGAAATGTAAGGGTAAAATGTAGGTGAACGCATAAAATTAGGATAACCATTGTTTGTGTAGCGATAAATTTGTTAGGCACAAGAATTTAAATTTCCCTTCAATTTAAATATCAAAGTATTTTTGCTTTCAACTATTTTTTAGTTAGTTAATTAATTAACTTTATTGTAATTGAATTGTTAGTATCTACTTATTATAAAAAATATATATGGTATAAATCAGTGTATTAAATTCTGCAAGCGCTTTTGGTTCATCATCTCGCGGTATCTCCCCACATCCGGAACATTTTTCCTCTAGGAAGAGGAATAATAAAAGAAATTTATTCAAATAAGAGCATTTCATTGACGGATGAATGAGAATAATTTAAAAAACCGGCAACGTAAGAGGCATAAATTAAATTTATGTCGCTGGAATTTAAAATAGGATGATACAAATACAAAAAGTGATAACTCCTCTATCGATAGAAGAAGCGCGTCCTCTGGGTGGAAAGAAATCAGTATTCATATTAACTGCTCCCGATTCGAGCAGTGCAGTAGAACGAAGGGTCACTGCATGAAATACAAAACGATGCGAAATACTGCATTATTTAGGTCTGTTGCTATTAATATTCACGTTCATTTTTCTTTAGAGACTAATAAAAAACCGGAAATCGGATGGATTAGGAATCCAACTAGTTGTTCTTTATGGCTAATATTGTAAAAAAATAATTAAAAAAAATATCATCGTTGGTAATAATATATGATAATTAGGTATACATTTCTGATGGCAATAGATTTCTTAATATTTTTGCGTTTATTACGTTGGATATGTACGCCATTGCTTCTTGAAATTCCCTTGTTGCCTACCGCCTGACGCCTTTTGCAAAGGTGCAAAGTTATTATAAGGGTGTATTCGAGAAAAGTCAGTATTACAGGACCCTTGATACTCGCTCGAGAATTGAGCATTCTTATTTTCTATCGGGATAAAGAAAAAAGTAACTGTAAATTTCTCGAAATATTTAATACGTACTTCTTTTAATTATATTTCAAATACTATTTTTGTCAATTAAAATTGACGTAGCAAATAATTAATTTAAATTAATTTTTGATTACCTATAATATACATAAGCATTGTAAATATAAACACCCATTTAGCAAAATTGAATTTTAATGAAAATAAATAAGTTTAGTAATTGTGTTTAATTTGTATTCAATTTAAACAGTTTCACAGTCCTCGTAATCCAATTTGTTGATTTTTGATAAACTTCATTAGCTGATGTTTTATTACACTTTATTCGACTCTGACACCGCCTTATCGAAGAACACCCAGCAGGTGTTACTTACTAAACATCTCTTTCTGAATTCCAAAAATGGTTTGTTTAGGACTACTCATCAAGAATAGTTGTCTTCAATTTCAACTCGAGCAGTGCAAATATAAAGAAAAGAGTGTATCAGATGCCTAGAATTCTATAACAAAATATCTAATAATATTGATACTTAAGTCAAGTTTTTTCTTTGAAATTTATTTGATACATAAATATTGTATTTATTAATTAGTTGCATTTTTTGTAGTAGGTATAAGTTTTGATAAAACTGGTAATAAGAAAGAAAAAAGGTGTAATTTTTTATAAGTAAAAAGCGTCTTCGCAACCGAAATTTTTTGAGCTAATTTATACTATGTATACGGGATTTATTTTTTGTCCTATTCTGAGCAGATTCCGTTTGGTTTACACAACATCTAAATTCCAGTGCAACACAATATCATTAGGAAATAAATATTACAGCCTTATCAATTTATTAGAAGTGATTTCGATTACAAATTAATAAAATACGGAATAAGTTATTAAAAGCAATTTCGTCGATACAATAAGAGCATTAAATTGCGATAAACAAAGCAAATAAATTGTGACAATCCGCCCCTGTGTGAATCTCCACTGAAGGCAGGTGTAGTTAGTTTGCTTTTTCATTTCTCTAAACTCTAAATATAAAACTGTGTAAACATCTCTCATACGAGTTAGGCGAGCAGACAAGTAAACAGTAAACAACAGCACAGTGTTCAGCCGTATGCCGCTCGACCGTATGCTTACATTCAGTAGGTTCCTGACTATATTTCGTACCGCGTCTAATATTTTTACTGCGTACGTCGATCTCGCCGGTGCCTGCTGTCGTCAAACTTTGAATTTCCCGCCAACACGTTTATTACGTAATAGCCGTCGCCGTCGGTCAGAGTTCGCGAAGTTGGCGTTTCGTGTTTAGCGGTGTTCCTCGTGGAGTTTGTTATTTTTTCGCACATACTTTACTTCGGATCTCTTACGCACCGGATACGTACGCGGATCTGTGGATTATACTTTTTATTTTTCATCGATACGCATCTTCACATGGATGGTTAGGTATTTCACATTATTTTAAAGAAAAAATTAAATTTGATGCCTACTTCTTAAATCTGTTGATTTTAGATTTTAAATAATTGAGTTAGTTTTTTTTTTAAATGCGAGGTCCCTGTCTCTATTTCGATCTTTAGTTTATCATGTATTTATTATTTTGTAATAATCTCATTGGTAAGTTTCCTATATTTTAATAATTTTAAAATGATAAAAATTGTTTTTATTGTTAACAATTAATTTCAAAGTCTTTAATTTTATTCATGACACACTTAGCGTATAGTTTGGTTTATTTTCTCTTAGATCAAATCCGTGATTTCTATATTTAGTTTTATTTGCTGAAAATGAATTTCATACACTCCAAGTGAAACAAACATGTATGTATGTATGTACATGTATTCCAGGGATATTTAATTTCGGAATTTTTCACTTCTAATCCCCACGGGTAGAGAAAACAAGGTTACAACAAATTTCTGTTAATTAAAACTGTAAGGCAAACATACTTAAGTATTTAAAATAGGAATTAAATAAAACCAGATTTTTTGTTAAGATTTAACACTACAATGATATGGTTGTTTATTTACTAAACACAATAATAATCCCTAAACAATAAAAGTCAATAGCCTATTGTTATTTTATCATATTTGTTAATACGTTTTGTTAAACAATGTATTTCACAATAATACCTATGATACAATTGTTCTTAACGAAACGGGAGTTATTATCGAATTTTGTCAAATTTTAAGATTTAAAATATCCAATCTGTACATTTAATTATGCCTTGAACACACATTTCCTTCTATCTAATTAAAAGTGTCACCTAAATGTCATTATTTTCAAACATATATCAAAATTTAAGTGGACTATGTGACCTAATTTTAGAAACCTACAGGTGTTATACAGAGTCACATTTAGAACTTCAGCCCACATGCTTCATTCGTTTCCTTATCGAATCTAAGAAATAGTATTTCTAAAATAGTAAATGCGGTCCTGAAACTATGTTATCATCACCAAATGACTGACATGTCACTGGTGGCTGAAAATCCACTGCCTCTGGTAGGTAATTATAAATTTCGTATTCCCGGGTGAAACAATTTGTGCACGACCTTGACTAGTCCCAAATTTATTACCAAATATTTATGATGCTTGAATGATACTGTTTTGGTGTAATAAATAATTATGCCGGCATTAAAATAACTTAGAACTTGACTTTTTGGAACTAGTTTCGTACTAAATAAAATGTACTAAACCAAATTTCCACTTTTATGATGGCATTTGAGCACGGGGAAAGTAAAGACATGAAATTAACATTATTTCTGCTCATAAATATTTTTTTAATATTACACCCACTACTTTTATGTGCTTAAAATAATTTGATATTAATACAGCTTTATGAAGATATAACGATAGGATGTACATATACTATTAACAGGAATATAACAAAATATTGAGTAGATAGGTGATAATTACGTAAATTTATTCTACCATTGGCACCAAACATTGAAAAATGTTATATAGAGTTTTTTTACCTTTCCGTTGCTTCAATACTCTACGTTATTTACTTTGTACTTTCTTTTTATTTTAAAAATAGGTGCTGTGATTCAGTAATGGACGAGACATTCGTAGATAATTTATTTAATTCATTTTTTTAATTAAGGATTAAAAGACTTTTTATTAATTCACAAGTACGTTAAATGAAATAACCTAATTTATAGAAGGTAAGGTATTGTTGGTGCAAAAATTTCAACCCATAAAATAATTAATTACTGATAACAAATTGATGATAATGAAGTAAATGTATGAATGAAGTTAAGTTTAATTTAAATTCAATATTAAATGATAAGAAAAAATTATGATTATTTCAGTTACTATAGTCACTAAACTGTCTTTTTCATTTGAAGTAAAACGGTTTTCTATAAATTTAATAAAATTTTGCAAAATAAATATCTAATATCATTTAAATCTTTGCATTCCGGAATTATTAATTGTCTTCTAAATATGGATCTCTTGTTTGACTCGAAATTTTTATTGCCACTGATGTTTGGCCGGAACTCGTGATATTTTCAAAGTTGCGTCACTGTAAAGTATACAAGTTCATATTTATTTTTTTCTGTAAGAATAGTAGTTTATTTGCAGTTCTTATTAGCCTCATTTTTAAAAATTGTTATTGTGGCTTAAATTAAATCCTCATGATGTGGTTGAAGAACTCGCGTAAGAAAAAATAGTGGCGACAGTGTCATATATCTACTTTGTTATTGAGAAAATATTTGTGTACGTGATAGTTTGTTGACCCTTTTAAAAAAATTATATGTAATATACTTATATAATTTCTATTAAATGTTAAATTAAATTTCTATTATTATAAATTAGTTTTTCCGTTAAGAATTGTTCCTTATATTTAGTATAATAACTGCACTAAGTTGAATGCATTCAGTTTAGATATTTTAATTTGTATGTTTAAGCTCCTTAATCTGACATACGGTCCTCCATTAATTAGGTCATAAAGCTCTTAAAAATAAAATATATTTATGTAATCAAAACAATTTATTTTGTTTATAACTAGATATAAAAATATTTTGTTTTATTCATGGTGATTATATTTTTATTAATAAGCAATAATTTATTTGCAAGTGGAAGTGATTTTGTCGTAATGAATTATAAATTTCATATATTTGTTAGAAATAAATTTAGAAATTGTTGAATAGTCGGTGATTGCTTATTTAAATAATTTTTAATAAATTGTTTATAGGTATGCATTGTAGTGAATTTGGTCATTTTTAGGTATAGCCTTGTAGATATTTTTGATAAAAACGCACGTTTATTTAGGTTACATGTGGGAATAGAAAACAAAACGAGGTCCAAAAGTTTCTTCGTTTGTTTGGAATGAAATATATCAACGATACAAGTTATAATTCGACACATATTGAAAGTAAACACTGTTTAGAAATAACTATCAAAATACATAATTTACAACTGGTAATAAATAATTTCATTTCAAACAATCATTCTCAAAATATCTAATATTCCAACATTTATTTTAAAAGATAGTTTTCTTAAACCTATAATCGTAAAAATATACAAAATTAAATGAACCATTAATAATTTGCTTAACTCATTATTGCCTCTATTATTACTTTTATAAATATTGAAGGATTTGATCAATGTTCGATCTTATCACACACTCTTTTTTGGTTCTATTATATTCTACAATTATTTTTTAAAATTACCTTTATATTATAATATTAAAAAAAATAAGTGTGTCATTGACTAATTTGGCACAAAATATTCACAATTCGTTAGCTATTAAAATCAATAATAAAGAATTAGGAATCACTCGGTAATATTTGGAGATGATTACGTAGGTTTCTATGACACGTTTCATTTTCAATATTCAAATATGGGTAATCTGATAGTAAACTGATTACCCCATTAAAATAATTTATCTATATAAGTATAGATTCTGAATTCTATATACTGTTCTATGTTTTTATTAAATTTAGTCACCAACGAAACGCATTTCTATCTTTCATTTATGCTTAATCTGCTAAACAGTTGAGTCTTGTTTTCACATTAAATAAGACAATCAATGTCCAACATAAAAGTATATTAAATTAATAACCTTTGACACCGGAGAGGTTACTATTATTTGTACTCTCACTGTTATCAGATTTGGTATTCCGTGGCATAAAAATGTTTGTAATTATCAATAAAATAAAATATTTACACTTGTTAGAAAACCCAAACTTATACACAATTAATGAAATTATTTCAATCAAAAGCAAAAATGCATGTATCATATGTAACAACATTTTACTCACGCTTGAAAAATTGAAAATATTTTAATATAATAAAAATTCAGGATGCCTGCGGTAATAATATTTTGTGGAATAAACAGCTATAGGCCGAGATGGCATCTAATTTAGCCCACCTTTATAGAGTTCCTTCGTTCTTCGGCATGATGAATAACTGTTTTTGCTTTACCGCCTCTTTCTTGTTTGTGTGAAGATGAAGAGACACGTTAGAATTTTAAATTCGCACCGTTCATATGAAATAGCATCAGTGTATTTATCATTAACATAAAAAAACAAAATAGGAATTCATCTATAAATGTTTCTGAATTTGAAATTGGATTTGCAGAACAAAAATTATGGGTATTTCAAGTTTTTTTTAAATAAAAGAAGAAATAATTTTATGATTTATTATGTAAATAATATCGAACTTACTATAATGTCAAGTTAGACAAGAAGTTCCGTATATCTGTACAGGAGTTTTTTGGGTCACTGCTCTTCTCTCTGTCACAATGGATAAATAATGGGGAAAAGTGCAAACTCAAGGTTTATATTTTGTGGTGTAGGAAGAATAGAATGGAAAATTCGTACGGGACATTGCGTTTACTCGAAAAATATATTATAATTTCATTCACTGCTTTACTATAAAATAAACCATTTCTGTCACCATTATTTTTCACTATTCAACAAAGAACTTACAGAAGGAGAAACATTGTTTTCAGAATATATCTCAAGTTGTTTAAATTAAAAAAAATCGGTTTATTTGTTGTTTCTCCTCGCTAAAAATACCTAATATCTATCTATTAATATTATATGTATTTTGTTTTTTTGTATATTGTTTAATATAAAATATGTTATTTTGTTCACTCTATACAAATATGTTCTTTGAATTAATTGGCCCACATTGTATTCATAAACGTTTTATCAATAGCCATAAAATGGTTCAAGTTGAGTTGGATAAATTTAATTATGAAATTCTCATAACAAATAGTTTTGCTATTACTAAAATGTTGTTTACAATCATTTATGTTTATTAATAAACTATTTAAGCAAAACGAAATAAGTAATTTTGTAGTACGTATTTCATATTTAAAATAACATAAGTATACAACATTACATTCTTTACAAGTTAAAGAACGTTATAACACTTTCGTAATTATTTTTAGCCACACATTATAAACAAATTTAAACAAAATATACTAAGAATTTACACGCAATATTATTACTGAAAACCACCAACTATTAAAGTAATCCTCTGACATTGATATAAACAATTGTGAGCAAATATTTATAAATTATTCGTAACATTTTAAAACTGCGAGAATTTTTAATTTGCCACTGGACGACAGTCTAACAGCCAAACGAATTTAACACGTATGGTATGTATTATGTTATGTTAAAGATTTGCGATTTATTTTTTTATTAATTTAATTAATTAATTATTATAAATATCATTGAATATTCAAATGAATATTAAAACAAATTTGATCTAATACAGGCCTAATAAAAATAGACTCCCTAAAATTCCTTTTTTTTATTTTTTGTAGCATTAATTATACTTCCTATTTACTTATTTAAAAATAAATGCTGTAAAAATTCGTAGCTAGATATTAAAAAAATACGTACATACATTTCACACTTTATTACCAATTGTAAATAAAAAGGAAGTAATTAAAATTAATATTTTGCTTTGTATCAGCAAAATATTGTTAATTGACAAAGTAAACACAAATCAACACGTAATCGACAACAACAAAATATTTAATTATACGACACACGTCAAGGCTAAAACTACTCTGTAAGTAAACCTATTAAAATAATTATAAATAAAAAGAAAGTAAATTCTGGGTTTGAATGATTTAAAGTGCGTAAACATTTTCTTGTTTTTGAGAAGGCCATGTGCCATAACTATTACAAAATATTGCAAATAGAAAAAAGTACCTATGTATATTAATTATTAAAAAAGTTTAGCGTTGTAATTCCGTCTAGTTGCAGCCTGTTTTCTATGAACAAAGTTATTGTAAGCAATATTTCATCAAAACATATGCAAGACTCGATTAAAATTAATTAGTTGTTATTATGAACCACACAACAAATATAGATAACTGAATAACATTCTAATAAACTATTACAATTTAGAGTAAGGATAATTATTAAATTTAAAAGGATTAGAAAGGATAAATCAGATTCTCTCTTCATACGAGTTAGGTGTCAAATCTTGTTTACATACTCGTTTACTTACGAAATAACCCTTCATAAAAATTTGATTATTACCTAAACAACACACTGTAAACGGTGTCATTATAATTTAAACGTAAACATCAAATTGGTTGATTTATTACGCATTCTTAAAAAAGGATATAGTTTATTTTTATTTTATTGTCTAATAGTCTACAAATATTCCTAAAATTCGTTTATGTTGGAAACATATGAAGGAAAACAGATTTGTTTAGCAATGAAATTTTTGCTTGGATGTATCGTTTTCGAGCTCTAAATAAAATAAATATCCGGAGTAAACGATTTTCACACATATACAAAGTGATTAATTTTTTTCCAATACTTTATTTTTACGAATCGAGACAATCGCTTGAAATAAAAATTCTAACATTCGAACATTTATGTCAGTGGCGTAGTTTTTTTGTCATTCGTTTACTTAATAGGCACTGTAATTACTATAGGTACCACCTAACTAATGGGTTTTTCTAAATTTATTTAATTGTGTAATTTCTTTTGTTCATTGAAAATGCGATAAGTATAAATGTTTACAAATAACTACCTGCCTTACATAAAATACAATGTAAGTACCAATAATTATTACATGTTTGAGTATATACTTCGGTCACTGAATCAGCAATGCTGATGAAGCTCAATTTAATCATTGTTTTATGTTTAGTTGTTTAACCTAATTTTTTTATAACTGCAATTAAAAATTGTAAATAGCAAAAAAACGTGAGGCTCGGACGGACAATTTACCGTCATGCGATATTTTGTTTCTTGTAGTTACATTGTTTATATTTATTCTTTTTTCCTTTGTACGATGTTTTTTATGAGATTTTATTACCACCAGAAATAATAGGAGTCGTTGTGTTAATTGTTTTTGTTTAAAAACACGTAGAAGTTCGTGACATCTCTTGGGTAAATCTATTTTACTCGATTCCGAATATGATATGAAATTAAATTCGACAAAGATTGTACAATAGGGCATTGACATGCAAACCTCACGCAAAAATTACTATCGCAATGTAATTATTCCTAAACAAAGTCATTTTTCTCAGTGTAAAAGTGATTCGGATGCAACAAAAAACGTTAAACATTTTTCCTATTGAGTTGAGTGCCGAAAATTAAGATGAGATCAAAAAGTGACCAACGAGACGCAGGAAGCTTTCCTCGGCGAATTTTCCTACTCCGAATTTCCGACAGCTCCATTCAAGGTCAATAGGGGTTGCTTAATCCCCTTATAATAGGAAAATAAAAGCAAAATATTGCCCGCTGTTTTTAACGGTTTTCCACTTTTCTTTTATCCGTTTTTTGCCAGACGTCGAACAATTCACGTCTCTCCATGAATATTACGATGGAAAAATATTTTATAAATTGAACTTCTTGGTATAAGCAATTTATTTTTTTTTTCCTTTTAAATCCATTACCTAACTTCATTACGCTGGCCTGATGAATCAATCTAGAGCAAAAAAAACATGGATTTACTTGTTTCAATAAATTTTCAGATAAGTTCACCGAACCACAATAGGGATGTAGGTTGATTGCTTTTATTAATTAATCCATACACACAGGCTACCTATTAATAATTATATTGTAAATAAAATTGCATAATTAGTTTATTTTTTAAAATAAGACATTTGCTAAACATTGTTCCTTAATTATCTTAGATACCTATGTATAATAATAAAATTTAAAATTATGTTATAAACTCAATAAATAAGAGAGCTATCACTGTATTAAGAAAATTAATGTAACTGAAAAATGTTGGTATGGTAAAAATATATAACAGTTATTCCTTTGTAATCCCCGCGAAGTATTAAAGATTGTTATTATTTTGCTAGATTGATACATAACTATGCATGCTTATGAAATTATTTTAATACATATATCGAAAGTGGTAGAGATGATGCTCACTCTGGATGTGCGAATATAATTGATCAGCAGAAAACTTAATTACATCTACTCAACTAGTGTGAAATTAAAAAGGTTATTTTCGTATGTGTTCGCGATTTGTTTATTTGGGTGTTTATAAATGTAGATGTGGGCCTGTTATACGGCCGCCGGGATGTTCGTATATTATTTAAAGAAGATGGCATGAAAAATGTTTAAAAATAAATTTGCCTTAGTTGCTAGAGGAAGTTGCATTGTTTACCCTATAAAGCAAATAAATAATTTTATGCTTTCGCTGTTCATAATGGAATAATTCATTTCTTCCAGTGTAAGATTTTATTCCAAACACCCTATCGCTGATTAAGTGTGGAGGGGCGGTTTTTCACGGCTTCCAGAAAATCTTTGCCTCCGTCAGCATCCCTGTGTAATGAGATACGGGGATGATTTCGAGTAAACGACATTGCCGGCTGCCGCTGTTTCGGTTATACTGCCCTACCGCCCCTGCTTCTCCTTCATGCCTTCTCGTGTTTTCTACCCCCCTTGTTTTGTTTACCATCAGAGACGATTTATTGTTTTCCTATCATTTGGACTAGGGCTATTCTCGTTAAAGTGTTCACTAAATTTAATTGGAATTGCATTTACAACTTTTTCAATTACTTATTTTTTATAGTAGGCGAAAATAAAAAAAAACAAATTATTCAAATAATCTATCCTAAAAGGCATTAGGTAGCCTGGTTGCCAATATTTAATATTTCATTATTTTTCGTCAGGGAATTTGGCGAAACTAAATAATTGACAAAAAAAAAAAACTTGTTATCATCAGTTTTATCTTTAACCTTCTAAATAATTATTGACAAATTATTTACTTTCTAATCATAACCTAAAGTAAATAAATAAAAAATGTTTATTGGCAATTTTAAGCTAGTAGGCTCATTTTTAACAGCAATTTCCCAGTATAACACAAGTTCTGTTCAATTTATTTTTTTTAGGGTCATATTGGAGACGTACAGTTTGAAAGCGCTGTGGGTTGGTCATCAAAAAGCCATTATTCCGCGACCGCTTCTTCTTGGCCTTTGGCAATCGGACAATCCAGATGCAGTGTAAGTACCTTATTATTTTCTATAATATATTGACTATTTAAATTTTAAAAGTGAGAGAAATATCCAATTAAATTCTGATATATCGATCTCTCTGCATTTCCTTCCATTTTTTACGGTTTATCTTAATATATTATTTTTATTATAAATTGTAAGAATGTAAACGTTCGTATTTACATACATACCTATGTATGTATATGAAATTTATAAATTAATCTGCATATACATAGGCATACATACATACACTTTAATTATTTATAACCATAAATTTACTGTTGATTCGCTATTGTAAAATTTAAGTTGACATTCAGTTGATGGACAAATGCAATATTGAAGTTTTTCTGATAAAACAGTTTGTAAAAATGTTGTACCGATTGCCGAGGCAAACAAGTAAGCATGCAAGTTGCATATCGAAGTGAATAATAAAAACGAAACATTAAATTCAGAATAACACCATTATTTCTAAAAGTTTCTCTTGATTTTTGAGTTTCTTATCAAGTCGTCCGAGAGTTTTACCCTACAACTTCGGGCTGAATATTTTATAACTTAAAAAGTTAGAAAAGGATAAAGCTTGTTTACACTCCGGTTCGTCTTAACGCGAGAGATTATGTTAATTCGTTATTTATTTTTGCTTAATAAAATGGTAAAATGTGTTAACGAAATAAATTTTCCGGGAGAGTCTGTCAACGTATTTTGTATGCATATACAGGTTCAACGCCTAACAAGGGAGTTTGTTCAAACAATAATCTCAAATCACGGGCAATTTATGGGATTTTCTGGTTAACGCTTTCAACGTATTCCTCGTTTTTTTTTTCGCTGAAACACGTTTTATTCGCGAACGTGTTGCTGTAAGATCGAGGAAAAGACTAATTTAAATTCACTCAGGATTAATTATTACAACAACCGATCTAATTAGGAAAGCATGTTCTGTAATCAAAAATAGATTTATTTGTATATCAATTTAGCATTATTTGATTACTGTGAGATTTATAAAACAAATTAAATGTAAGAAACCTATCACTGATTTTATCAGAGTCGATTAATGCGTAGAAAAACAAAACAACAGTTAAGCACACTATCATATTCGATTTGAGTAAGAGTGTATTAAGATAACTTAGATAAAATCTACACCTTGATATATTTACTTAGTTTTTGATGTTTAATGTAAATAATTTAAATGTAACATGTACACAAATTATATTATCTTAAAAAAAAGATTTTGTGATAAATTTTGTTTCCAAGTAACTAGGTTGAGTTGTTTAAACAACCCGAATTTACAGTAAACAACTTTTATAATTATACATTAATTAATTTGATTTTATCATCACAGATTTTTAATATAGGTCAATTTATCTGATAATAATCACGACTTTTATTATTTGTTGCTAACACGTTATAATTTCAACGTTATTTTGATAAATTTTGTATGCTATTAGATTTTACAAATTTGCTTGATTACTTGGGTAATTTTGAGTATTTTTCAGAAATTTCAGTAGTTTGTTGTAACTTATTTTGAGGAATGCTAATATTTACAGCGAATTAATAAATAACAATTTTGAATTTATCATACAAAGTAACCTATAAAAATAGTTACAATATAAAAGTGTTAATGCAATGTGTAAGTTGTAAGTTTCAATATGTTGTAAAGCTTTAGGTATAATGGTATTTAGCAAGCTTTGCTATCAAAGCCTATTTTCACATAGAGCCGCGTCTTTAAATCGATTTATCTATGTTTTTTGAATATCAGACTTCCAAAATGGGATATTTACTTTAAAGAAAACACAGAGATACTTTTAATAAAATACAATATCGACTCTAAGTCGAACACAAACAAAGCAATCTCTTTTTCTTCCACAAAACCGTCCAAGTTATTATGATACTATTATAGTGTAAACAACAAACAAGGGAGGAAATTTAAATTCGGTTGGGTCTTGTCCTTCGGCTTTACATTGACATCTTCTCTTTTCTTATGTCTTTTTCCGACTTCTATATATTTTCGGTAAGAAATAAAAAGGTTATTTCTTACACCCTCATAAAAATAAATATGATGCCTTATTTAGATCTGCGACATTCCAAAACGAAATTAGATAATAGCCGTCACTATTGTAAAGGAATCCTCGATATTCATCCTTTGCCCGATCTCGACCATCTGCTCCTAATTCCTTTCTTAAGTCTTTGAGCATTAAAGTCAAAACGAAAGGAACGTCGAGAGCATGATACTTTAATACGTACTGTAAACACTCCGGTCTAAAAATTACATCCGCATATTTGTGGTTTTGATTAATTTTGTTTTCCGACAGCTTTTCCTTAAGTAACTTCTTCAGTTTAATATCTTTTCTTACTTGTCGTTATGAAACAGGAAGACCTGGTTTTAAAATGTTTCATCGTTCTCTTTTGTTCATCTACCGCATAATTAATAAAAGGAATGGAGTCCTACACGAGGAGAAAGTTTAAAAATTCCGAAAGTCAAAATTTATTCTTATTAGAGAGTAAGTACGTAAGTAAAAAGGTTAGGCATACAATACAGAGGTTATTTATTTCGTAAACAAAGGTGCAAAATTATTTATTATTAGGTAAACATTGTTAACCTAGTGCTTGATAGTTATACCAGCAGGAATTTGTGCAAATGATTTAATTGCATTCGTTATTCTTACCTCTGTATAGCATGTGGTAGATTTCTCTAGCACCTATAATTAATTCTCTAATAAAATTGTTTAACAATTTGTTGGCAAAAATTCCAATAAGAAATCACCGATTTACAAAATAAATAATCATTATAACTCCATTATATTCCCCAATATATTCAAGAGCGAATAAAAAAGTTGAAACGAAAAAAAAAACAAATTCGGGTTTATCTTCCCTTCTTAATACAAATACTTCAAAGAATTTGCAAGGTTTTCAGAAAAGTACCTACCCTGTTCTATCTTGTTAATTATTATTTGTTTAAAGTCTTTTCTTGGTTCGTTGAACGCATCCAGTTAAAAATTGAAGAATGGTTTATAATTTTATGTAAACAATCGATAATTCGAATCGTTTTCGGAATATAAATTGTCCAGCAATCAGGGCCGGATTTGGATTTAAATATTTATGTCCCAAAATTTCAACCAGTAGGTAAGTCTAGATCATCTAGAAAATTTGAAGTACATATTTGCAATAGTCTAATTTCACATTAGTTTCGTAGTGTTTTAAATAGAGCTGAAAATTTTCTATTTTATGTTTGGTTACTTCATATTTACCTATACTGTGCTTTTTTTTGTTGACACAACATTTTTGTTGACCTATATTTTGACATTCTTAGAACATGTGCCAAGGAGTTCAATAGGTAATTAGTTTCGAGTGTAAAATACCAATCATACATTTAAATTAAGAACAAACCAATATTTGATGGAAAGCTATATCTAGTGAATATCTAATAAACAGATACAGATACTGTAAAAAATGTAGGCAACATTGCCAACAAAAAAATTTAATATAATATACATATATTCGCGAACAAGTTTAAAAATAACCTTCTAATTATACATACAAATACATGTTCGAAAACAAATAACCTCGGGCAATAGGCATTGTCAATTAGTAATACCGTGTTGTACCTATATTTATTTTTATTTACCCGATCTACAGTAGGTACCTATGTATAAATTAATGTTTGTTCTGTGGCTTGAAATATTCATTACGACGTTCTGTTACATATTATTATTATTCAATGTCAATAATTTCAGCTTGATAAAGCAAATTCGAATTGATTTTTGCCATACTGATTAATAAAGGGAAACAATTTATTAACAAATATTTATATGTAATTATCCATAGCACGCGGAATGTATAAATTAAAATAGTGTGTAGAGGAGAGATAAAAGGCTATATTTAAAGAAAAGCAAGATACATACCTACATATCATTAGGAGATTTCAAATGAATTAGAAAGTACTTAACACGCGTGTAGTGAATTTTATTATTCGAATATACTGCTTTATAATAAATTCTAAAGTACATTTATCGTCCAGCTGAGCAGGTAGTAGTAAAATTCCTCTTTTCACTATCCATTTATCCATAAATTTTACACCAAGTATCAACCTTAATTTTCATCGCAGAATCACCCCTTACATTTTTTCGATGTATACACCCTGTATACTAGTAAGAAGGTGAAGAGGGGTTCTTACGCTTAATTGTCTGTCCACTTGCTTCTTTAAAAACTTGCTTTATTTAATACTAATAATTAAATTGTGTAAACAAAATTGGTGAAAACACAATAAACAGATTTTCAGGAACATTTCCAATGCTGAGATATAAGTAGAATAAGTGCATTAAAAATATCGAAATTAACAATGATCTCAATCAATGCATACAATGCACTGTTATGTTCAATAAAGTCGAGCACATGGCAGAATGGCAGGAGATTTTGCAAATTCATTCAACCAACGACAAACAATGGCAAGCTGTCGATGAGGTAATAATCATCGTTGTGGGAAATATCATTGTTTGTTGTCTAAACAAATTTCGTAAATGTGTAACCGAAAAAAAAAGGATTATATAAATCCATTTAAATAGCTGATTAGTTGATGCCTATACTCATTTGCATGTATTTATAAATGACCTGTTAATATAACCAACAAATTATAATTGCAGAATTATGTTTATCAACTTCCTGGTTTAATTCCCAAGCGCCTATAAACCTAGTGACGATACTTTTATTTTAATCTCGCTTTTTCTTTACCGTCGCGTCGCATGAACGATAAAATGGGTAATTTTATTTAATTTTATAAATTGTACACTAAGTTATATTACAAAATTGGTTATTTCATTTTTCACTTAATTTGTACATTTTGTATTGAAAAGAATTTTACAATCTTTCTAGGTAATTAAGGCTTTAAACAAGGCAATTACCTAACACTAATTCCAATTTATAACTGTTATAGCAGGAAAATCGAAAATCCTTGAGTAGAAATTTTCATTTACACATAGAAGAAACCGATCGTTATTTACGAAATTTTGTTATTATGTGATAACTTGAATTGTTGCCAGCGGTTTATTTGCGGCTTTGTTTATGATTAACTGTCGTCGACACACAACCATTACGTTTTGTCCAAAATATTTTAAAAACTCATTAAGTTCATGCACCAGATTTGCAATTTTAACGGTGTCGCATATTTATTTGCTTTAATTTTGCCACTTTAATTGTCCACCGAAGTATTTTTACCGGAATCAGCTAAGTCGGTGTTCTACAAAGAAGACCTTTTAATAGTGGCATTGAAGTTTATAGTTTTTACAGTAACGGATTGAGGATTATTTTGGTGCATATGCTGTTGCTAAAAATAATTTCAATTTAAGTAGACATTAAATTTAATTGTTTAGTTGAACGTTTGTTCGGTGCAAATTTTGGCTACTCAAAATATAGTTGATATTTTTGATTTCCAAGTTAAAACGATTTCCGGGTTGCAGTGGTTGCCATATTATTTTCGTAATTTTTTTACAACTCGCTGATATGTGATAAATATGGCAAAGCAGTCTTGGCTATCGTATCGAAAATAAATCCGTGTTTCGTAGAATAAAGTAAATAAATCCATACAACTTAGTGCTGTAACTAATTCGAACAATATCCTCCTAAATGCGCCACTGGTATGTAGAACAACTCTAACCTTCCAATATTTCTAATTCTGTCATATAGAATAAACAAGTGACGTCATTACATAATAAACAAACAAACATGATGTGAAGATAAAAGATGTTTATACAATCATGTGTAGTTGGAAACCGTCGAAGTAGCTATCTTTGTTTCACTCACGTTCCGTATCATTGTCGCACTCGTACTGGTAACGTCAATAAGATAATGTATATTTAGTTGTTAAAGCATCAGTGGCGTAGATTCGGTTTAATTATAGTTTCGCAGAGCAACACTCCCATTATATGCGCTATTACATACGCCAAATGCTACCAATTACTCTAATTATTGGGATAATTTTTCTAGTCGATTTATTATCATTACCATTACACAATGTGCTAATAATTCTTAACTCCCTGTGTAGGCATTTCCTTGCCAACACAAGCTATGTACCTAATGTTGATAATTGAGATAATAAGGAGTTTTATAAATATTTTTTAATACACATCTGCTGGCTCTGAAATACAGTTACAATCAAAATGTAATATTTACATAGCTTGTGTTGTGTATAAAAATGCCGTCGTTTGTTTGTTTGTGGGAAACGAAGAATTATTACAATGCGAAATTACATAAACAAAATGAAGCAATTAAGTTGTGACACTCTGTAACATTGTTTGCGCTGTACAAAGTCAACGTAAACAAATTATTTGTTATAACAAACAGAAAGCATAGTCGTACAGAATCAGTAATTTCTAATTAAAAAGCACACGCAAATTGAATTTTCTTTTCAAATTTGTAATTTACCTCTCACCTATTGGTTTTGCATTAATGTTGCGTATATTTGTGATAAAACTATTTATTAGTAATGTTGAAAATTGTTATGTACTATATAAGAATATTTATTGAATATTGTATGTTTTATATCTTATAGATAGGCATTTATAAATCACTAAATCACAAATTTTGTCTCAGTTTATTTCTATTAACAGTAAAGATACTATGTATTGTGAGATGTGTTTCTAGAACGTAGAAATAAGTACATGGAAATTAAAAATATAGATACTATGTACATTCTTCTGTCTATGTGTCAACTTGTATTTTTATTTTATTGTTAAAATTCGTTTAAATTTTAATGCAATACTTAATTAAAAACAAACGTCCTTTTATTTGTTTTCCTTTTATCAAATTTCTATTAAAAAACACTTTGCTTTGTTATTTTTTCAATCGATTTAACGAAACTGCGAAAATATGTATGTTTCAAATTTATGATAAATTCAATTATACAGTTTTATTGTCAAATAATAGTTGTATTAATTACTTTTAGAAAAATATATTCAACGTTTCATTGTTCGTTTCAGGTATTCCAGTTAATTTTAGTCGTTTTAACGAGTTAACATTTTGTTCATTTATTAGTATACAATCATCGGTTTAAATCATTAAATGCACAGCGCAATTTACTTACATTACGTAAAATAATTGCAATCCTATTTATTTTGTTAGTTTGTTATTTCATTTGGGGTTGTTGTAATTTTGCATTTCTGTCGATTGTAGCCCTCGGGGACTAAGCTACATTATGACCAATCTATTTCAATTTTAAATACAATAATTAATTTATTCATGGTATATTGGTCATGTTTATCAGAATATTTACTTAAGTATGAACTTATTTTTACTAGTCACAATTAATTTGAAAATTAAATAATATTAAGTCTGCCTAATTTTTTCTGCATACTTTACATTGATTGGACAAATTAATAAACAGAATAAGAGTAATGTTTGATGAAAGTTTGCTTTGCTTTCGTGCTGATATTTATATAGATGTTCATGCTATAAAGAAACGCTCCGTGGATCTCAAGAATCTTTGGAGTATTCATAAACTTTGGTCATTAGATGTTCAAATAAACGGAAATGCCATTTCGAGGAAATATTTAACAAACACATGTTTTGTATATATAGATAAAACGAACTAGCGGCTTGTTTGGCCATTCTAGTGTATATTCATTTTTTTATGTTTAAATAAATAGTCTTATTTGAGTACAGATGTGTACAGAAAATCAATAAGTATTAAAAATAAATTTCATTTTTAACATCCCTCTGATGCTTTGTGTTTAACTGTTATTTATGCAAACAATACAGAATGGTACTTTCTAGAAAATGTGTGAGAAAACAATGTTTGGGTTTATTATGAAATACTTGAAAGTAATACCTTTGTAAAAACAAAAAACCTTTAGATAGATATTTATTAAAACAAATTATAAAAACTAATATTAATGTAGACCTGTTTCAGTAAACTCTTATTTTCATCATATATGCACATTTAATGTTTTGTTAATCTTTTTGTCGTTGCCTGCGTTGGTTCTCATGAGCAAATTGGTTTAAGGTTCGTTTCAGCTTTCCAGAAAGATAATAATGTGTCGGCGCTTGTTTGTATTGTTTAATATTCGTTTTAGTAAACCGAAAGGGGGTTAATGAATGCGCACAGTCGTACAATCGCCCAATTTCCTTTAGTCCCTCATACCAAATATCCTGCATCTACTCGCGTTACTTTAGGTTATTTGAACATTCGAAGAGGATCGCAAACCATCTTTCGTTGAATCGGCTAGGAAAATTTAAATTTTTAGACGGTTGTTAAATATTGAAACGATTTGTTTTTTCTATTAAATTATAATTTCAAATTCAACATAATGGAATTTTCTCATCAATTGTTAGAAATAGTGTAAATTTTTAATACTTTCTGCGCGTCCCTTGTAAACACCTATAATAAAGCCCGATTTTTTTGGTTCAACGGACCCTCGATCGCTGATTATTCGTTATTTTCGTCTTTTGCATTGTTTTAAACAGAGCCGAATGGAGAAGTATAAAAAATACAAAAGTCTCCAGTGACCTGTGAAAATGCAATCAAATCAGAAATGAGCAGCGCCAGATGGGGAAATAGTGGTACGCCAAGAGCTTTGGGTGATTTTCTTAAAGCTTTCGAGCTTTTGTGTCGTGCTTAGCTGTTGAAAGAGGATTTAAAAGTGATAATTAAAAACTCTTCCTTGTCAAAGTGCACTCTTCATTATTTCAAAAATTAACTCTAATCGATAATTGTCTTTGTTAGAGACGAATTTCTGGTGCTGGGGATTTAATTTTTTTTCTTTCTTGTCTGCTCAGCGGTAGATAAAATTTTTCGAACGGGGTCCAATGAGCGCCATTTAGTTATTAATAATTTCATTATTATTGGATTTACATTCCTCTACCTAGATGAATATATTAATTTCAATTTTAATTATACAAACACTTAGATATTTAATACATAATTCGGTATACGATTATATCTTTTAAATATTTAACGAATTATTTTTTCTTGTTGGACGTTATTAAAATTTCCCTTTTATATTTAATTATTTAATTGTTTATTGATTTTTATAAATTTGCATTTTTTTGCATGTTATGTTGTCTGTACCTATGTACACGGCTATAGATATTATTAGTTTCTAATCAAAGTTTTGTGTTTTTAATGAAAATTGCCGGGTCTTACCTTATATTTACAATATTATTTTTAATAATGATTTGTTGATGTGTTTTTTATTTCGATAAAATTTTTGCCCAGATTTAAAGCGCTTTTACGAGGGGAGGAATTACAATAGCCAGTTGCGGCACTTTTTATACACCACTGTGTCTTTCTGTCTTTGTCGCCGCTAGACACTTAATCAATTTCTTGTGTACATTCGCGAAATTGCGATTCTTCCTATTTTTTCCCTTTTAATAATTAAAGACGGTGAAAAATTAATTGCACTATACCGAAAAAGATATTAAAAGCAAATTCAGATGTTATTAATTTTCTGGGGCGATGGGGGGAATACAGTTTTTCATCATTTTATTTTATAGATTGGCCTTATTAGATGCAGAGACAAACGTTATTAATTATACGTAATTGGATGGGAAGGACAGATGTTGTTTTTATAAAGCTTATCCAACGTTTATTGATTATAGATTAGATACTTTAAAAAATAATTATTACCTACTCGTACATACAAGGAAAGATTATATTTATATTTTGTTTTATTACTACTCATACAGCTTGCATTGTACTTATGCAAGGGGTCTTACTACTTATTACTTATTTTTCTCTGATAATGAATTATCTGATCGACTATAATGTATGAAACAAAATTAAAAATTGATGCTAAAAAATGTTCATGCTTTTTCAATCGTCGAATTTGAATACGCAAAAGAGGAGGAAAAGTAAAGACCACGTTTCCAAAAGTTGTTTACGTTCTCGTATTGTATTTAAGCATGACTAGGTGCATTTAGGCCGTCCTTTTCTTCCCCGTCTTCGTAAACAACAATGACGTTACACTTTTCCGCGTCTTATTTGCACAGCCGACCGAGATAAAAATGCAATTATGCTTGCTCAAGGATCATCGTCAGAAAGGAGGGTAAAAAAGTAAAAAGGGAACATGCGTCCCCTATAAAAACCATAGCTGAAAAATAAAAAAACGAGTTGTTTACGATTTTACCTATGATACAAGTATTCTTCTTTGATGATTTAATGATAAGTAAAATTGTAGCAGGTTATCATTATATTATGTTTATTTCGTAATTTACAAATATTTTTATTGAAAGTATCTGCTTTGTTTGAAAGTTTTTAGCTAAGGAGCAATAATGAGAGGCAATGAGATACGAAAATATAGTTCTTTAGCCGTATCTTTTTTTATAAAGATTTCAAATAAAAAACTAAAACAATTAACCCTTAATATTAATTTTGAAACTAATATATGTTTTAGACTAAATATCCTGTAAAATTAAAATCATGTATGTATAGTAATTACTTTATAGTCAAAAATGTCTTGGTTTACGTAGACATGTTCACTAAATAAATCGTTTTCGTGAGATAAATCCGCTATAAACATAAGTAAACTTATTGAGGTAAATGTGGCATTTGAAAAATCGATATAAGTAATTCTTTAGAAATGTTTTATAAACAACGTGTAAATGTATTCGCAGTGTTGATGTTGTCGCATATTTTTACTTAGAAGTTTTAGCAGATATACGTGTTAATTATCGTTAATTATTATTGGCTTCGCCATTACTAAACAATTTAGTTCATCTGTAAATATAATAAATAGAATTAATTAATACAGATAAAATAATAGAGAGGTCGTTAAAATTTGTCACACATATGTACCTATGTACCTATATCTACAATTAACAGATGGTTATTTAGTTTCCTGATGGTTTTTAAGTTACTCAATTGGGTAATTTTACTAGACCCCATGTCCCAACTCTGAAGTATTAGTTATAAACTAATACAATGCCATGTGTACTCCTTTTCCTGCTAATTTTCTAATCCTAAACCCTCTAATCCTGCTAATCCTCGATTTTTCATATTCTTTTTGCTAGTTATTAATAGAGGAATATCAATTGGTATATCATTGATTTAGGGAAGTATAGTTTCTGTTTCGTTCATCATTCACCATGTGTACGAGGTGTAGAATAATTAGTATATAAGATTACAATCAAAATGACACGCATAATATCAGAACATCTATGACCTAAATTTATTGCTTCCTGAGTCGTGGTATGTGTGATAGGGTATATACATTAAACATTTTTTATTGTATAATGCTTGATCTATATTCCTGCCTCTTTAACTAGCAGTCCCTTCCTGATGGTATTTACGTTTACTATAGGTTTTCAAAAATACATTACCTACCTAATTAATTAATTTTTTTCCTGATTAGGAATGCCTTTCTGTTGGCATATGAGATTCATACGTTTTCAGAAATAGTACATAATTAATATCCTACATTTTTGTAGTTATGCTAATTTTCCCTGATTATGCTAATAATCGATAATTATTACTGAAAGATCAATATTTTATTACATATTATGTTTAAAGTATATTTAATTAGAAGCTGGATCTTAATAAAAAAAATCATGAATAATTAATTAAATGTATATGAAATTAAAAAAAAGTATTTGCGAAAGTTTAACTGGGAAATTAAACTTGTAATGGAAAAATATCCCCCATGTTAATTAAGTAAACAACGGTCGTGTGCACCCACCGTAACAGACGGGGTACGATAGCGTATTTCTAAACCCCTAGACAATCGACACGAGATCGTCGTCTTGGAATCCCCGGCAGTGTGGCAGCGGATTTACACGTGGAGCGTAGCCGGCGTCGCAGCACTGGCTTGCGTTTCTCGGGTATTACCACGTGCTCGTGTGTCGGAGAAGCGGTCCACGGCTAGGTTTGACCGCTGCAGGATGCGCGGGGGCGTGGTGGAAGATCGCGCAGACGCCACCTGGTTGGCACCGAGAAACCAGCAGGTCCGCCCAGCCGCGAATCCGATGGAAACAGGCGCGGCTCCCAATACATGCTGCATTTATTTTGCTTCTTGTCTATAAAACAACAAAATAAAAGCCGGAGATGACACGACGACGTATATCTTAACCTGGTGGCGCGGGCGCAAACCCTCCTAGGACGGCCCTAATCGCGGACCTTCAAACGGTCAGACCAATGCAAGTCTCAACAATCCATCCCAACAAAACAAAAACAATTTCTACTGCGCCATATATAAGCTGCAGATTTATATCTCGGCGAATACAAAGAAAATTCAACATATGTACCCAAAGACAAACAATCAGACTCCTGCAGTTATAAATAATCAACGTCAAGGTTCAAATCATTGAGAAACTGCAAAGAGAATTCGCAAGAAAACCATCTCTATTAGTAAAAGTAATTGGTATTTACTCAAAAATAACTTTATATTTCTTTAAGTACGTCTAGCAGTAGCTCCTGTTTGCATCCAATTCTCTTCTTTAATTTAATTAATTCATTTATCATTCTTTTAATCGTTAATCGGGGAAATATTTATTTCGACATAACCATATGCATATACCTGGCAAAATAAAATAACAGATATCCTAATGATGCTCAAGCCTAAATTTATAAAGTTTTTATTACTTTACAGTAGATTTTAAACCTAGTTCTTTAGCTTATACATCGCAAAAGGTACTCAAGGTAGACTAAAGATATCTTACCCAGGTAGATTAAGATACTGGATTGGGGAACTTGTCAATTAACTTTAAGGTTCAATGGAGCTAAAATACTGCCTCATATTAAAAAAAGTGACTAGATACTTGATATTGGTCCGCAATTATGATCAAAATCTTAATACCATATAAGTCTTCTATTTTTTTAAATCCAGTTAAACATAGGTATACTTGTTAAGTACATTAATTACAAGCACCTTTTTTAGAACTTTAATTTTTTGTATCTAGATCAATTTATAGATTCGTATGATATGTCTGATGTCATTCTATATTATTATATCTACGTATATTTATGATCAGTCTTAATAAAAAAATAGGTTTTTTTCCTGTAAAGAAATTTGGAAGCAAATCTTCTCGTTAATATTTCCTGAAACAAAGTAAAATCGATAGGTAAAACATTTTCCAGTAGGTAGGTACGCAAAGTGACTTTTGGTTTACATAAAAAAATAAAAGAAACCCCCAAAGAACAGCTTATTTTCTTCCACCAAACGACTTGTCTGTTCTTAATGGTTTTTTTAATTTTGTTTTCTACAATAGGTATGCGCCATCCGGTGGATCGATCCCTTTTGCATTCCAAATTGTGATTCGCTATATTCCGATGAGAATCTCTTATTGGAAATACGAATTGCCTGATGTTATCAGAAGTTTTTCGCCAGCCCTACCCTCGGACCTAAGCATTTTCCTCGATTTGTTTTATTCCGACAAACTTTGACAAATTATTTTAATTCCGTTACCGCTGCGGAATGAATTAAATTTTCGCGATCAGTTTCAACTATACAAAACGTTTTATATACCAGTCGTGTCGCTCCATATACATTGCAGGGAAATTCGCGGATATAGATATGGGACAGGAACAACTTTTGATATAACCTATAGACGTATTTTATTAATACGCTTGGTAATATTTTTAGTTTCAATATATTGACGTTATTTAATTATACTAAAAGATACCTATTTTACTCATATTTTTTATTACAATATACTTATAGGGGTAATATTACCACAAGAACGTTTTCCATTGAAATTGAGTATAGGTAATTTTTTATCGCGAAACAAAACAGGTTTATTAGGAGTATACACTTAGAAGCAGAGCCTATGTATTATTCAAGACAAACAAGCCGGCTCAAATGTTCCGCGCTTCGGGCTATGGCCTCCTCCTCCAGATTTGCCTCTCCGAAGCCGCCGCTACGTACCCCGAACATTATAAACCAAATTAATCAATAGAAACTTCAGAGAGCGTTTTGCGCTGCAAAAAGTTTAATCTAAAGTTGTAATAAGATTACGATTATTATTTGATATTTCTTGCGTTATACAATCGTAATTTAGGATAAACGCTTGGTTTTCAAAAATCGTGGTATAAGTAATTGAATATCTATGTATGCCTATTAAAAATCTTATTGATTTGAATTTTTAATGGTCGCTATTCAGAGTCACAGTCGAACGGTTAATTCAATATCAATCACATTACACAATCACAGTGTAATGTGAATATTGATATAGCCTTTATTATGTCGGTATCGAAAAAAATACATAAAAAAATGCATTAGAATATGATGAGAATAAATGAAAAATTAGGTAACGACAGTATGCTCTTCTCTTCATAAATTTTGCGCAACAATCATCTACACTGATCGTTCCTGCGACATCGGATACATTCCCAGTACCGCTGGCAGATGAACGAGGATCTGCCAGACACGGCATATCGATTAGCTAATTTTTAATTTTGTTTTTTGTGCTTCTCACTTCTCACTTCTCACCTAACGTCTGAAAAGGCCAATGTTCGCCTAATCATTTACAATCCCTATCATCACTTACATTTTTTACGGAAAATGTATCAGACATAATATACGGAATACCAGAGGGGATGGATGCTAAACGACGTGCTCGAGTATGAGTTTCGACGGTGATATTATACTTTTTAAATACTTTTGTATTTTTTTGGAAATATTTGGAGAGAATGTGGATATCGTATGCTCGACGGCATATTTTCTAAAAATGTCTGTTAATGTTGTAAATTAACTTTCATGATTATTAAAAAAATATTAAGATATAATATTAAAAACAATTCTAAAACTCACACACATAGAGAAAAATACATATTTTATTGTATTATTTTTTAATAGACATTTATTCTTCATTTACGACAATTAATGTTTTGATTTAATGTATATGCTGAAGAGTAATTCAATTGATTTGTTACGAACCCATTTGTTATAGTATAAAAATAATATTAAGAAAATAAGGTATAGGCGTTATTCGGATTTTCCGGGAAAATATCGGGTTACGACCGTGAGTACGAAGATGAAGATCAATCGGAAACGTCGAAATGGGGTTCTCACCCTCTATTGTTGACCGGTGACACGCAGCATTGGACCGTCAGGGTTTATTTCGATTTCTCCTTTCGTCGACGATTTGAAATTGTAAATAAGAGCTTAGTTGGCCACTCAAATAGGTCATCTACTTTATTTGACGTTTGAAAGCGCCGGCAAACGTAGAAAAAGACGATAATCAACTTGAAACGCCATTGTGGCCGGTTGAAAAATGGCGATACTTTGCTGCAGAACACTTTGTATCAGATAAAGTGATTGTGATTTATGTTTAGAGTTGAAGTATTGTTTCTGCAGGCGAGGCATTTTTTGCGATGACCTTACTAAAATACATACATTATTAACTTTAACGAAAAAGCTTTCATTACTTTTTGCATACTTTCAATTTATTAAACTCCGAAATTCTTTACACACGAACTGAAAACCACTTTTTAATTTCTTCGGATGAAACGTACTTATAAGTCCTTAAACTCTCCCTTGCCCTCGCTACTTAAGCGATGATTAAGAATCTTCTCCTTTTAAAAGTAAAGAGAACGAGTCCCGATAGAGTGACAGCAATTTCCTTTTTTTTTTCTTTTAAAACTTCAATATTGCAGTAGTGCAAACAAATTGTGTTTGTTACTGTTTGGTGTTTGGGAGTGAGGAATGGTTAATGCATTTAAGAGTAGAATTTAAAGTGGATAAAAGTTTCAGCCAGAAACGTTTTACCCTGGAAAATTGGATGGAGTTTGTTGACTCTGCACAGTTCGAGGTAGTTGTTATTAGATACTTACTATACGTATTTTTATAAAATCGATTTATATATTTAGTTAGGTACTTAGATTTTCAAAATGAAATGAACTTATTTTATTTTAATTCAATTAGGAATATTCAGCGGAAAATTGTGCTAGTTTTATCCAACGCAAATACAAATTTTACCACAGGAAAGTGTGTCCCTGGTTGTCTGTAAAATGAAGCGAGAGGGCAGAAAACAGTGGATCACACAAAGCAGTTGAGTGGCGAAGATAACTGGGGAGCTATTATCCAGATTATCCTTTAAATGGAATAAATGACCATGAGGGGATATCTGACTCGTTTCTCTGCACCTTATCTATTTTCTTTGAATGCTTTAAATTTCTTATTTGTGCGCTGTATGCAAATTGATGCCATTTTACCAACATTATAGTAACAATATTTATTATTTATGTATACTATAGCAACTATATGATACGTAATACAAAAATTATATAACGAAGATATATAATTTTTTTTCACAAATTAAGGTCATATCTCTTATTAATTTTAAATGATTTCAATTTTTTATACCAGGAACAAGGAAGGGTCGTTGATGAATATCAGATTATTTATTCGGGAGCCTCTGCGTACCTTTTTAATTAAGTGATATCAGAACTAAAGTAGTAATCTTTTCGTTTCCAACCGAACCCGAGGATATTAATGAATATTAGATAAAAAGGTCGTAAATGCTCAGAGCTCATATTCGCCATTAAATAAACAAGCTCATTTAAATGTCTGAAAATAAAATTTTAAACACTCAATTCCTCTTCGTTTGTTTTACATGTTCGCTTATTTCACAATTCGTATTGAAATTAAAAATTACTTGTAAATATTCATCTTTTTTTATTCCAATTGAGTACCTTACAATTTTAAATAAGCTCATGTTTAACTCTATTTTCCCCTTGAATGAAAATCTAAATTAGGAGATGATGGTATGATTATAGCGTTTTTTCACTGAAAAATAACGTCGCGTTCTACCGAAAATATTGCCCACGTGGCATGAATAACTAAGTAGAGTTGCGCCTCCAATATTAGTATACATGTTTTTCGATTCCATCAAAAAAGAAACCCGGATGAAATATTAAAGGGAGTTAATCGAGCCAGTCACCAATGTTGCGCCATCCAATAGCAATAAATTAGCAGATAGCGTCGAATATCGTTCTTGGTAATTTGTCTCGAAAGAGACTCGTTCATGAATATTATTTTTGTCGCAATAATATAAAAAATTACAGCATTTTGCGATATTATCATAAACTTCACTCGTTTGTAAGAATAAACTTAGAACTTCCAATTGACTGCGCCAGTTTTGATACATTCACTAAATATGTTGTATTATAAATTTGGGGATTTTATTATTTATTTCAGACACTTTATAATGTAGAAACATAACTATAATACTTAAATATTGTATGATATACATTTAAGTAAATATTTATCCGTACAAAAATTATTCCGAGTTTATGTAACTAAATTAAGAAACTATTTTATCGGACGATTGGAAGAAGTTTAAATGCCAATATTAACAATCTTTATTTTATATAATTCGATAATTTAAAATTTAATTGTATTTGTTTATCACAATTATTAATACATCAACCGCTGATAATTATTTAAAAAACGCTTAAGAATAATTATAAATCATCAAACTTGTCAACAATGATGTGTTTTGCTTCCGTTATTGTTTATCATTAGTTATTAATAAACTAGCCATAATAATTATCTATTATTTTCAAAAATGTATTTCCTAATTGATCCGGTACATTTAAATGCAAACAAAACTAAAAAATGTTACGAAGATTACATTACGATTTTTTTATTAATTCAGTTCCTTATTTACTTATTAGTAAACAATTAGTTGCTGGGAATTTCGCAATAATTCTTTCATTTGCTTTTTTTTGCTTCAGGATGATGGCACCATGAATCACGACGTAGACGGTGATGGTGTTATCAATTTATCTACGTCACAACGACCGTCAGCAGCGACAACGCCCAATAATATTCTTCCATCTATTAAAACAGAGCCGGTGAGTGATAATAAAATTACTGCATTTTTCAGCCAATTTATGTTTTATTAATCCATCGATGTTCGAACGATTTTCAATGCACCTATTGGGCGCACTGTAGGCATTCTGATTTTCTGAATTGTTCTATGAATGGTTGCAAAATTCGGTCAGTGGGTTTAGATACAGTAAGATCCCCATCTCCCGAGCCGACTGTATAAGGGCTAGGGGGAGCGAAGCGCAAAAAGAATAGGGATAGAAATACGGCGCTGATAGTGGTTGTCCTTTCTAATCAAGACGGTTCGGTCGGGCTGCGGGCTGTCTACCGCTGCCGCTGCACAATCCACCGCCTCTTGCTTCTTCCCATTATCGCGTGCCAGCGTCGTAGGAAGATTCAAATTCTGCAAAAAATAATAATAAATTAATTTAAACCTCACCATCTAATGTTTATTTGCGAAGTGTGCACACCGAATTGTTATTAAAATTTAACCTGAATATATGGAAGCAAAAATTAATAAATATCCTGCGATAAAATTATTCGAGATGCAAATGTCGCAATCGCAGCGATTCCGCCACAGTCACAGTCGATTTTATCCGACTGACGACTCTCTATATCGGGGACATCTGGCCCGAACTCTTTTAATTAAGATGAAAAATCCAAATGCATTAACCGGTGGAGACGGAAGAGGAGCAGGACGAGAGACCGGAAGAGGAAGATTAAGTAAGCGTCATGGGCGCCGCATTTTCGAATGACTATACGAAAGAGATTTGTCGTTGATAAAAAGGAATTTGAAATCTCGAATCGATGCATTTACTTGCACTGGGAGTAATTACAAAAGGGTTTGTGGATAGGATTAATTATTGGGAAAGTAGTAGATAAGTAATTCATACTCGTATGTTACAATTGATATTTATACCTTTTTGATTTATAATAATTGATTTATTATCTACTAACCAAATTAACTAGGTAGCAGGTAATGGTAAATTTAATAATCATGATGCAAATTCAATTATAACGTGAAGCATAGTAGGCTTGTTGAATGTTTGGCGTCCAAATAAAATAATCTACAAAATAAGAGCTACAGCTAGAAGCAACGGACGATGGCAGTGGCGATGGCGAGATGTCGGTGTTGACGTTTTGGGATGTTCCAGGCATCGGTCGCCGCCGCATGCAAAGACTAAATTGAATTTGGGACTGGCCAGCCTGTTTGGATTCCAGAATGGTTGTTTAGTTTGCCGGAACAAAGAAAACAGCCATGTGTTTATTCTGCTTGAAATAGCATCTATTCCCTGACTCTGCCCGTCTATGGCTCTCTCTCTCGACCTCGACCGCGGCTCCCCGGCTTCGACGAGAGAGAGTCCGAGAGCCAAACGGTGTAAACACCTCGCCACCTCGCTTCGTTTGGATTTGGCTTGCCTGGCCGCTCTCGTGGACGATGTTGATGATATGACGAGATACGCGTATTTTATCCAACAGTCTTCCAGCGTCGGCGTCACTTATTATCTACCATTTTTTGTTAATTACCTATCATCTCAAAATTATTTTATTATTAAAGGATCAATAATGATCCTTTGAAGTGCAACCTCGGTAATTACAATGCTCTCTTAGAGTTCCACATTTATTAATAACAAAAAGTAAGCGTCGGCGTTTCTTATTATTATCTACCATTTTTTGTTAATTACCTATAATATCAAAAATTTTTAATATTGAAGAGGATTAACAATGATCCTTTGAAGTGCAACCTCGGGATTTACAATGCACTCTCAGAGTTCCACATTATTATTAAATGATTATTAATAAACTCTGAACCTCTGAAAAAAATCCTCTGAAAAATTATTTCATGGTTTATTAATTTTTCTGATTTATTTGTTATAATTTAATTTTAATGAGAAAACGATTTCCTAGGGGCGAGTCCATTTCTGACCGGTCGCTTCGAAAGCCATTTGTATCGCAAACACTATTGTTCTTTTGCCTCCGGCCTCCCTTATTTTCGTATACTTTGTCTTTTTTTTCGCTAAAATATGCCGAAACGAAACACGACAGAAAGAAAAAAAACAGCAGGAAAGGGTCACAAAATGCAACGTGTTCAAATTTATTTGCTTACTTTCAATTCAAAGTGGATTAGGATAACAAAAGTGGGGGAGGGAAAGTTTTTGAAGGGAAATATATTGATGAAGCATTCCATGACTAAAATGTATAAAGTAATTAGGATTGGGATTCCCTTTTATATTTGATGCGATTTCTGGAGATAATCGAGGGGGGAATTGTAGGAAAAAAATGGGAGTCTTATAAAGTTTGAAATGGCAATAGTATTTCATTAATTGTAATTTAGTGTTTTATATGAAGAAACGCGAGAAACTTAAAAAATGATTTCGTGTAATAAATCGAGTAGCAAACTTTTCCGAGTTGATGGATGTTTCCAATAAACTTTTCCAAGTCCAAAATTAAGATATTGGCGTTGTGTAATTAGAAATTAAGCTAATTGTGCATTCTTTCTCTTCGGGTCCGGACGGGCGAGCATCGACACCCAATGCCTGCTTTAATTAAGGGACTTTTAACAAATGCCAGGTGCCTTCTGTTCACTTCGCACCTCCACTTAGTGTCAAAATTAAAAAGCGGTTTTAAATATAATTCAATGCGAATTCTGTGAACTTTCCTTCATCATTTAACTGTCGCCGCCCGTTTTAAATTGAAAACAGAAACTTTTCCGACATTCTTTTATTGAATGCCATTATTTCTGCGCTTAGTTGCAAGGATTTTCAACTTCCTGTATTTTTCCTTGATCTTAATTTGATTTTTGAACTAACCGTTTCCGTACTAACTTATATTCAAAATCAATACCGCTTTATTATTACTAATTGATAATATAAACGTTTATTGTATACTGTACAAGTACTGAAGTTTCATTCCATTAAGGACACACTGTCACAAAATATTTATCTATGCAATTTTTATTACGTTTTTTGAAGATTGGACATTGCTAGCTCCCAATTCGATGCCCAATTAATCGTCTGCAATCAACAACTGAAAAAACGTTAGAATTGTTTTCATTGTTGAGATATTTCACGAAATAAAGTTATTGCTGATTGGGCGTGTTTACTGTCGAAGTGAAACGGCAAAGTGTACTTAGGCAAAAGAGTGCAGGAGACTGTAAAAGCAATTAAATAGGGTATTGTTTACCAAAAGTGTAGCTGGAGTATTCGATATGCGTTAGCCCTGGCTCTCTCCGTATCCCAGTTTATCATAAGCGCCGGCAAATGGGGATTTTAAAAAGTTTTCTTACAGTTTGTTAGCTATAAATTTCCATAAATTAAATTGTTGTAAGATATTTTAAATAATGAAAAAATTGCGTTTTATACAATTACGATAATAAAATTATCTTATATGTGGAAAAAACGTATTAGAACCAGCGCCCCTGTTTGAGGAAGCGGAATTTGAAAATCGGGATCGAAAAGGGGCAACTAAGTAGAAAACTTGAATAACGTTTCGTTTGCGCGTCGGTAAGTTATTTTCGGGGTATCTTGCTTGCTTTGTTTTATCGAGTTTATTTTCCATGATTACCGCAATAAATTGATATAAAAAGGAGGCAGTGGAAGGTCCTAAAACGTGATATAATGTATTTGGGATACATTAGGGATTTGAGTTATGTATATTGGGAATCGAACCTGCAACCCTGCAATACTTTGCTCACTTTACTAATAATAATAAGAAAATAAATCGTTAATAAAATTACGTCGGTATATTTTTAAACGCGTGAAATCGCTCTAACTTTCTTTTTATTCCATCTTTATTCTCCTCGCGCTGTTTTCCACATGACCGCGTTCCATGTGTCACTTCTTAATGCTTTCGAAATATATGATCGGGGGTGGTGTAGCGAAGGTGGAGAAGCCATCACCTACTGACAAGAGATTCTCATCGATAAGAGAAAATAACTAATACAAACAAGGATTTACTCAATATTGCTTTCATATGCGTCTGGGGAACGATTTTCATCACACAGGGCCGACTAAAAACTTATTTCTCGTTTCTGTATAACACACTCTATTCAACCAACATCTTGCAGATATTATTATTACTTACAAAACGTGATAATTAATAGAATGCAGATGAGCCTAAGAAAAAATATTCAAGTGTTTAGTGTCAATATTAAAATTCGAAATGAGATTCTTGTTCGGTCCTGTGCAAATCTGAAGCAATTTTTCTTTACACTCGGCGGGTTTTCGTTCTTGTTTGATATAAGCGTTCATTCAGTTCGCGAGCTTAATGGTTATCGATATTACGATAGCTTTATCCATACATGATGAGTGACATATATTGTATACCCGATGACTTATAAAAAAATTCTGTAAAAAAATGGAGATGCTAAACCGAGCGAACGCAAATCGGGTTTTTTTGCATTTTTATAGTTTTAGATTTTTGATTTTTTATGCCTCTAAACCACGCAAGTTGAGGGGTGATATTTATACAACCAATTTCTGTAAATGAAAATTGTAGAAATCTCTGTGTAAAACCAGATCAATGCGTACAATCATTGAACACCGTCAATTTTACTAGCAGCCGTTTCTTGGGTGCTTTGTTGGCGCGAAAAGCATTAACGACATTCCGATCATTGCAAAGTCGGCTTAAGGGCTTTCCTCCGAGATAGTGTTACGGCTATCACTCTTAAGTGAGATGTAATTTTCTTTAGATACAGGGAGTATTAGCGGTTCATTGCTGTCTCGCAGTGTATTCCGCATTTTCCTTTTATCTATATGTAAACGAAGCTCAATTGATGGGATGGGAATGCAATCGATAGGATTATCGCTGGAATTCGGAATTTAAATAAATAACGCGTACATTTTACAGTTTTTTATTGGAGTTAATTTATTGGATTTTTATTTTCGCCTTGAAATTAAAATGGCCACCTCTTCTCTTCCTGCTAGCAGGAACCGTCGGCATCGTCGCCGCCGTTTATTTCTATAACAAAAAGACAATAAGAGCGTTGGCTAACAGCAGTATTTGTTTTACAGATGGATTCCGAAACCCAAACACAAACAAGCCGGGTAGAGTTGCGCGGTTAGGGAAATGTGGACTAATCCGTTTGTGAGAAATAAACTCAACGGTTACCCATTATCAGACGTTTCTCTTTCTGCTCTCTTATTCCATCGGAGCTGTATGCCCATACTCGATTCGGTAATACAGGATCGAATTTACGCCTGTTTATTGTTTCTCAACTTTGTTTTACGGTTTTAATCAAAATATAGTGTAATGCAACATGTGCGAAATACATCACCCTTCCCACCAGTGGAGAATGGTTATTGGGAACAGTGCTTTTCGGACGTGTCGCTCTGAAAATATATAATTCTTCTACCATAACTAATTTTAAAATAAGCTACAACTTATTGTCTATGAATCGTGCACCGTTACTTATTATATCTACCTAGTTTATTGTTTCTTTGATTACCTTTTTATATTTTTAACAGATTAGGTAATAAGCGAAAAGAGTTCGGTCCTGCAAAGCCGCTCGAGGTTTTTACGAGTTAGCTTATGCACATTATTTTTTCAATAATATTTTTACAGTACGCATCAATTTGTTATCAAATCACATTACTGAGGTGCGTTTTTTTCTAATTCCCTGGTATCTAACGCGAAATCCTTTAGATTGTGAAGTTCTTGTTGACATTAATTAGACAAAACCTAAAATTGCGTTTATGAAAATGAATAGGTAACATAATTTGTGTGTAACTTTAATTTCATAAAATCACATAAAAATCGAATAAAGTCCCGTTTAAAACGCTGGAGAGAAAAGAGATAGAGAACGAGGCGATCCTTTTGTTTAAAGAGATTGCGAAAAGCTATTGATTAGAGGAGGTAAGAGAGGACAAGCGCCGAGTGAAAGCATATTGAAAGTTTGATGGGAATAGGAATGGAAATGGATTCTGGTTGATCTTCCGGTCACTGTCTCTTATTATTTCGGTTTAACATATCTCATTGCGCTCTCGGTAACGGCGTGACGGCCGCAGCAGTGGCAGTGCTCAGTGCTCGCGCCCATCCGCCCGCGCTTCGCGAATACTAAATAAACATAAGTTTTAATTGAAGAATCTCGTTGTATCTCCGAGCGATGTGGACGGTATTTTCTCCCTGCGTCCTGCGTCCTACCCGTACACCCTCTCCCCAGAGTTATTATTAGATCTCTACAAGCCGATGCAAATACAGATTATAAAGATCGGCCAGATGAAAAATGAGATACAGCATTCGTATTGTCTTATGTTATGACAATGGCGGTTCCCAACGCAACCGAGAGACCAAATATTTGTCTTCCACCATAATGCTGCATGCTTGTGCTTGTGCTTGGCGGTTTGGTTGCCGGTTGCCGCTTGCCGCTGTCGCAGAGCATATCCGAATCACACCACGCTCTACTGTTTCCACTTTCCGCTCTTTACCATACATATTATGCTACACTCAAAGAAAACTTATACTTAAAGATATCTATTTAGGTTCTACAAAAACTATGTACCTATAGGTAATCAATAATATGTGCCTACATTAGTTTATAATTTAATTAGATAGGTACTTATAAATTTTAAAAAATAAGCAAGTATGAAGTTCACTTTCTAAAATTTGTTAGAAACATCAAATATACTACTACTATAGTCCTATTTTGAGATTGTCTAATTTTCATAAGCCACCATTTAAATAATACTTTGAAACTCCAACTATTCTTATGAGAACTAACTCATAATCAATAGTACCAACTCCATTAATTTAACTTTTCGAAAATTATTATTCTACCGGCATCGATGGCTTTTTCCCTCTTATTTAATATTGTCAAAATCTGCTATGTATAAGTAGCAGAATTCTTTTCAGTGTAGGATTCAAAAGTCTCGTCGTGCATATTTATCATAACTGCTGTTTATATACCTTTACCTCACATGCTTCGCTTCCGCCGAATACCTCCGATTCTAGTTACGTATGCATTTGTAAGCACGCCAAACCGCCGCGCCAATAATATTAAAATTTGATTCTCGCCGTTCTAAAGCCAAAGGGAATCGAACTTCAATCAGGTCTTGTCACATACTTTTCTGATCAATAGAAATTCACTAAAAATTTTAAGCTTCCGTTGGCGTGTATTCGTAACTTAGCGATCCTCTGTAGCTGGTTTAATTTTGAAAATGTGCATGTCGATTCTTGCATTCGACTTGGTTGTTAATTGTTTTTCTTGAGTTAGGCCGAAATGTTTGTTAGTAAACTGGCTTGCGATAGAAATTGTGAGTCACGTTTAGCACGAGAGCGAAAAAATCTTTTAAAATACTCCTCGTACTGGCGATAAAAAAATCACGATTGTTTTTATCGTGCAAATTAAACTAAGTAATTTCAATTTCAAAAATTGTGAATACAGTAAATTCAAACATAGTTCTATTATCGGAGTTGTTTATTTTGATTTAAAATGCATTGTAATTTGTCTTAAAAGCTTATTGTGTAATATATACGTAAATAGGAACAATATAAAGTTTATTCATTATTAGAGAGTTAAAAAAAATTAATACAAGAGTATCTACATTTTTTATTATAGGTATCTGGGAGAATATTTTATAAATAATTTGATAGTTGTAGTAGTATTGGTAATAAATGTAATAAATGGATGACACATCAAAAGCAGGCAGTCCATAAGAAATTCGTTTAAACAAGAATGACCCTTTTTTGTGGAAAGCAGGAAGCAAAGAGTAAAAACCACGGCAGTTAATTCGGAGGGATTATCGATTTAAAGTAACCGGTGATGGTATTTAAATTATTTTCCATTAAAGTGCACTGACGTTTCTTTGCATCATCGGCATTTGGTCGGGTGTTTTTGCCATCCTTAACAATTTAGTCGGAGTTGGGTAAGTGGCACCCGTTGGGCCATTATCGGAGCGCTCGCTGTCCATTTGGCTCGGCCGAAGCTACGTCAGCAGTCTGTCGTCGTATTTGTATCTCCCTCGCCGCCCTCGCGCTTCTGCTGCCCGCCACCCAGGCTGGCCCCGATGCCCGCCGACTGCTCTGATTTCCTGGCCGCGAATTCACCGCCACGATGCGGTCTGCGAATCTCGATCTCACGCCCGACGCCCGCCCCTCATTATCATATCTGCGGATTTCGTGGATATACAATTGCTTCTCTGGCCGTTAGTGTTTATTCTTTCTTTGAATTCGTCGTTTTTCCATATCCGCTTATCCAGACCGTACATCATAGATTTTTTTAATTCATTATAAGTTTTTATATACCTACACAACTATAGGGTCTTAAAAAATTACGTACAAGGAATTTCTAATAACTATTAAGACGATAAATTTACTTCTGAGGGTCACATTGTGTATACGGCTATTTTGAACGGTACAAAAGGCAATATAAGAAGGTCTTGGTCCGCGTGCTGCGATCGGTAACATATGCAGAAAAGTCGTAACTCATATTTTTAGTAATATTCACGAGCCACTGACCCAACAAATAATCGACACCGGTGTCAACTCAGAAATAAAAGCAATTTCGCAGATACAATCTTCTCATTTTTCTTTCGAATTTGCTTCCCGGCCTTTTCAATCAGATTATATGTATGTAGACGTTGCGATGCACAGACGGAAACGTTGAAGAGAAAATTTTTAGGGGACTTGACCGTACCGGGGATTATAGTTGCTGAAGAAGGTGAAAACCGATAACTACAAGAACCTTTAGTTTTTATCCATTTTTATTTGACTCTGTCGAGAAAAAGTTCAACGAATTATCCGGTAAAAATCCTCCACACAAACATTTATCGGGATATATTCTAAATATAGATAACAAGCTTGAACGAACGAAAGTGTTTTGTGTAGGTTTTGTTAATAAAGATTGATAGGCCCTCATCGAAGTTGCCGAAAAGGTATTAATCAAATAAAACCTTGCAAATTCCTGACGTTATCGCTTTATATTTTTTCATAAAACAAATACATTTCCAAAAAACCCTACACAGCTAATGTTGGTAAAAGTCCTTTAATCCTCACCTATAATCAAAATGACCTTACGTGATTAAATTGAATTAATTTTTGTTTAGTTACAAATACATACATAAATACATTTTCGATTTGAATTGTAGGTGCTAAAAATTTAACCAATAGAAATAAATATTGATGGTTTATAGAAAACCCGAGTAGGTATTAATCAAAACGAAAATCTGAGGAGTTTTTCGAAGGTGTCCGTTCTCCGCGATGCGTCTCCCGGAACCCTCTTGTTTTATTGGAACACTTTTTCTTTATCTTTTTTCGCAGTCCAATCCCGTGTTATGGTAAGGCGGTGGTAATCTCGGACGGTGACGTGTGACGAAGGACGGCAATCAACGTTAACGGTCATCCGCTGACCGGCGCGTCATCCGACCACTTTTCAACTTCGATTTAACCGAGATACGGCTAAATGCCGGGGGATTCCATTCTTTCTATCACGTCTGAACAATCTACCCTTATTTGCAAGAAGATTCGGCGCGGAAAATCGATAATGTGTGATGTAATGCCGTTCGTTTTTGATCATTGCAATTGCCGACTTTCCTCGCATAGGCGCACCGAAAATACTAAAATCATACTACATTATATATTTTTTTAATTATTCATTAGTACATTTGTGATAATCTCAATTAAATGAATAACAATATGCAGAAACGACTGAATTAAATGATAAAAATCAATGAAAAAGTCGCAACAATTTTTGTTCCCTTAATCGAAATAAAAATCTCCAAATTATGCCATCGCATAAACGGAGTAAGATTTTCGCGAATTTACAATTTTCAACCGAGAAGCTTTTAGGAACTACGTCTATGCCAATTCGTATTCGTGATCGTATTAGCGTTTATAGGAGCACCACGACGAAAAATTTCATTTGACTAACGAATTGTCGGTCGGTGTAGTTTAGTCGATATCCTTTTGGAAATTTTTTGAATAAAATTATTTTATGCCTTTTATATATACTGGGCGGGTATGCGCTCAGCGATTGTGACACTAGATACAGAGCTTTGTGAGCTGAAATTTATATTGTATCACTTACAAAAAATTGCAATTGGACTAATTTGTACCGCCGTATATAAATAATCAATGCCAAATAAAATTGGATCCCATTTTAGCAAACATCAATATATCGACGAATTCTTCAAAACAATATCCTTTCGAAATAATGTATTAATCAAGGAGATTTAATTAGGAAAACAGAAATCCTTCTAATTTATCGTATAAATAAGATATCAAAACGCATTAGGGGGAACATTAATATGTTGTGTTTTATGTGGTAATTATTCAGCAGAATAAGAATCACAGTCAGCAAGAGTGGAGCTTAGAGCTAAAATATGACTTTTTATTAGTGATGAAGTGGTTCACGCTAGGCCGAGGGTGCATGAAGACGAGCGGAAACTGAAAACAAGCCAAGTTTGTAAACAAATAAATAATAACTTGCCAACGAACGTTCTCTAGGCTGTGGTCAGTCGTGGGATTAATTTCCATGTAATTAAAACAATATTTGCCTAGTTTTTAATGGATTACTTTGACTAAGCATCATCTTAATAAGCTCAACTAGATTAAAAAAATAATTGTACAAAAATCACCTTAGATATTAATTGCATTACAACTAAATTAAATGTTCGATTTACGTTTACCAAAAAGGGATCACAAATGGCATTTTCAAAACTACCCCACCGCCGTTCTATATCGATCACAACCTGTAAGGAAACCTTTTTATTAGATATTCTAGGTCAATGGCACAATTACATCCATCCCTTTTAGAACAGGAAAACTTTATCAGGATACCTAATAAAAACCAGCCAATAACAAATCCGACACAAACAATTGGGACATAATTTCAAAAACTTGCCGCTCCATTTTTATGTATCGTTAATTTTCCAAATAGCAAATATTTTAAACATTTTAATCCCTATAAAATTTAATGGGAGTCGCCCCGTGTTATTTTACTCTGCAGCTCCGCGAGAAGAATTAATTGGAATGTTCAAAATTGCATTTTCCAATGGGATAGGCGGCAGGAAATTCGCGAGTAATTTTCAGGTTATCGCGTTTTGTTTTAGAAAATGTGTCGAAGCGCGAGCCCACTATCATGTGGCTATTCGAAGGCAGGAGGGCGTTAAAAAGAGGGGCGATGCGAAAAAAGGGACGCGAAAATGATGCCGATGCTCTCTTCCCAAGAAGGAAGACATTTCAACCTCGTAATAATTCCCTATTATTATGTGAATTCGGGCTAATAAATCAAAAAGAGAATATTCTTTTTTTAAATTGCCCTTTAAATTCATATCGGGTGGCTTTTTTTTCGTGCACTTCGCGGTATTTAGAAACAGATTACCAACCTTGAATTATAATCGTTGGCTTTAAATTTAAGAAGCTATCTTCCGTTAGACTTCAATTAAAACGTTGTTTTTTCGATTTTTAAATACAAATTATCTTTATACTACTATCATGAGTGTATCTACACATAAAATTCATTTTTAACTAGACATCAATTAATTAGTCTATGTAATATGTGTGTAGCCGTTTATTATTTCTTATTGTAAACCAAAAACAATAAGAGTATCCAATAAACGCGTCTTTTTCAGTCAAACTATCCTATTTGTTAAATTGGTTGAAGAAATTGCCAAGCATATTCTCCAAGGCCCTGTTTTTCAAATTATATGCTGGACCTTTGGACAAAATCCCCCGACCATTTCTGTCTCTTAGAATATTTATTGCACCACGCTTTGGATACTAAACAGAAAATGAAAAAATATTCCGAAAGGTGCCTATAATATCCATGTTCTTCTCTAAATAGTCCCAAAGGTCAGATTATTTGCATGAAATTAAATATGTGTTGTGCCAATCTCGAAGACGTCACAAAAAACTAATTTTTCTTGCATATTGAAAAGTCAGCACGCGATAAATATAAGAGCATCCCCCTTCTTTGGTGCTAACCCATAAAGAACTTTCGAACAGATGCGTTTAGAGAGAATTCAATAACATCTACAAGTTATGAGTTAACGTGCTGGGACGATATTCCATAAAACATCATAAAATTGAAAACTTGACATTTTCTATTCCGTAGACAAAGTTACGATAAAAATCAACCTAGAAGGAATATATTTTATAATAAATATCCCGGATCTCCCCGGATTTTTCGATAAAAAATAGTCCATCGTGGAGCTATTTATGATGGGATTTGTCGTGCAAAATGCAATTATCAATACACCTCTATATGGCAACTCGATATTATGTTAGTAGAAGAAATTAGACTTAAGAATCTTTTAATAAAAATGCTTCTATCTGTTCTAATAGAAATTACTATAGGAATATTAGATGATTCTTTTAAATGTTAGATATTAAAAGTATGGCCTAAATTTCTAATGCAGGTTTTCGCGTTTGTAAGGTCAGGATTATGTGACAAAAAGGTTTAAGAGAAATCTTATGTAGTCTGTCATACCATTGTAATTATGTCCTTACGATATAGAACACCCAACCTTTTTGTTTCATGTACCTATACTCCAAAAATCAGTTTTTTAAAGTAAAAGTTGGGAATTTTTTTATCATTAAGTCAAAGTAAAGTAAGATAAAGTAAAATAATGTTAAGAATAATTTGTATTTAATTAAATGTATATAAAATTAGAAATTTAAACGAATAAATTGTAAGAATAGGTAGGTGGATATGGTCGTTTCTGTGAAAAGGGATTTTCTTTTTCGGACGAGACTGAATAAATAAATTGCGGCTCACGTGAAGAGAAATCGAAATCCACTTTTTTACTTCACATCAGGATCAGGCGAATACAATAATTTGGCGGGGTATTTTTCAGTTTATTATGAGGTGCGGGACAGGCTAGACTTGGAGGATGGGGTACAGCTTGCAACTGGAAGACGTGGACCTTTAGGGAGGTGGTAAAGTGGAGGTGTCAGTATTGCGCGGAGTGACTTGCGTGCGTCCGCCCGCCGCTTGATATTGCCGGCAACGCTATAGATATACACACATACAAACAACACAAAGTGCAGCGGTAGCGGCGCATCTAGGAACGCGCGGACCGCCTACGAATTCGTCCTAGCATCTCAGCGACTTCAATGACCCTTTTGCGCAACAACACAACTAACTCTTGTTCTTTCTAGCGAAAAAGAAATAATTAATAGAGGCTGTTACCGTTTATGTGTTTAGTTGTGTTTAGGTGTTGTTCTGTGAGTGTTGTGTTTACCACCACCCATGAAGTATTGTGAAACTCGCATGCTGGCTTCTTTTGCCCAGGTACATTCTTATTTTTAGATTATTTATACCTCTACCGTTCATTTCATTCACATTATTTAAAATATTTTAATTTTAAACAATTTTTTCCCAGCACTTATTTATTTATTTATTTGTTTACCGCCCGCTGGTAAGAATGTCACAAACAATCAAATTTATAATTCAGATATTTTTAATTTTGAGCGAATAACTAAAAAAATATTTGCCACATTATTTTTTATGATTCTATTGCACCTCTTTTTGTAATAGAAAAAATAATTAAATTCTTAATAACATACTTCGGTTGTTATCAATATTAGTATAGAATCATTGTTTTTGTTTTAACATAACAATTTTTGCAAACATAAACAAATATTTAAATAAACAAGCGACAATTATAGGTATGGAATACCTATTGTTTAATGACATTCTCCCTGTTTATAATTACCGTAACCTTGTTATCCGATTATTTATAATATTATATTTCTATCAACTACATTATACTAAATTATATGGCATAAAGTAATCCTGCTGTACTTAATTTTTTCTTAAAGTTTCTTTTAAAACGCATATCGAGTGCTATCATTAATTATATCAACATTCCTTCTCAAAAATTATGATATATCCAAATTCCTACATTAAAAAAAGTACAAAGTAATTTGATTGTACCTTATAAACAATGTAAAATAATATAAAAAGTAAAAAATGCGAACAATTAAAAAATACCAAATATTTTTTATTTTATTTATCATATAAACAATTGTTTCATGTTTTATTTTATTCTTATTGAAACAAAAATGGCGACCAACTATTTTCTTTTACCTGTGCGGTGACGAGTTAAGTCTACGTGCGTATTTGAATATTTAGTTACCGGCCTTATGTAATTGTTGAGGATATATACCTCTCAACATATGAAGAGTTTGTTTTAAGCAATTAACAAATTAACGACTGTTTGTTTTAACTTTAAAAAATAAACAAATTTTATTGCCCATGAATAATTTTCATTGAAATAATACGAGGTAACCAGAAAAAACGTGTGTTACAATTTTTGGTATCCACGTATAGGATATTTGGTAAAATATTTTTGAAAAATAAACAAAATTTAACTTTTAAATTTCAAAATAAGTATATTTAATAAGGATATTCTTACATTTATATTTATTATTGGCTTGTTTGTTTAATTGTAATTTTTTTAACTTGAAATATATTCAACTACCTATATAGATATAAATGATCGAAAAATAATTGATTCAAAGTCTTCACGGGTATTTTCAAAATATTTGTTACATAAACGTAATTTTTTAATAAATTTTCTATTATAGATTTTTAATTCTTACTTAAAAATTAAGCAAATAGATTACATTTTTTGAGGCACAATCATATAGGTAAATCGATTTTAAAATATGTATTGTAATATTAGATTATTGGTTGATGCAAGCATTTTATTGCATGTAGCTAATTTTATTTTATCAAACTAAATATCTTTATATAATTAAGCACATAATGAATGAAACCATAGATGTAGAGAATTTAATAAATATCATAAATAATTAAATCAACATCTACTAATTAAAACGAATTGAAAAAAAAGTTGAAACCATAATTGATTGGGATAGAATTCTAAACTTGTTTACAAATTTAGAATTCTTCAAATGAATATTTTCTTATATAAGACTATTACATTTACACTCAGGAATTTCGTTATAAAATTACCTACGTGTTTTGCAATTTTTTATGAATTGGTGTTTACCTGCAAATATACTGGGTTTTTTGCGAAAGGAAAAAATATTTTTTCATTCGTAAAAAAGAAATAGTCGAAATTGTGACAAAGTTTGTATGAATTACCAAAATACTCGCAGAAATTCCATATTTATAAATTTATAACCTGTACGTAAATTGAATTACATAATTAATTATATAGGATATCATTTCATTAATACATTGAAAATATAATACATGCGTATTCATCGACATTTATTTAATATAAATTCAATATAATGTAAATGCTACCTACCTACTAAAATTTTATTCCAAATAATCATTAAATAAATATAAAGTTAAAATAATATTGAAGTGAACAGTAGTAGGTGTGTTTACAAGTTGATATTGAGGGCTTGTTGAGTACTATTAAATCATACCTATATTACAGCAATTGAAAATGTATTTGTTTTATTCGAAAATCATAATTCAATTATTTCAAATTAAAATAGGATACACATATTAGGTAATTAAGTTATTTGATTATTGTCGAATAATAAACCGCAAATTGTTTGATAAGTCTTTTGTCGTTAGTTTGGATGTTTTAAAATTTATTATGGACGATAAAAAATTATTAAACATATTTTGATAATTTTAATTGAATAATTTTTGTCTTTGCTTCTTTTTCTTTTGGTATTAAAAATCCATGGAATTTATAAATATAATAATTAGTTCTAATCAAAAATAATAAGAGCAAGAACAAAACTATTATAATATTTGTGGGTATGTATGTATCTATGTACAAATATTGTAGTTAGGAATTTATTCAAAAGTCATGCCCCGATTAATTATAGTATTGTATTTGTATATTGAGGCTATTTTCATTATTTGTACTAATTAATCAATGAAAAAAGCAATAACAAAATGACTAATATTTATTATTTATGTACTACCATGAAAATGTAAATTTCATGAGTGTTTTATCTACTTTTAATCTTAATTAAAGCAGCATTTAATTGCATGAATTTTTTCGTGGATAATTAAAAGAACAATTCTACGGTCCATCTCTGCCCAACTTATTTATTATTCACAATTGATCCTGTTCTTTCACACTGCATTTAATTTAATTGCTTTAAAAACATAATATACCTACAGTTTATAATAAAAATTAAATATCGCGTTGTTTTGTAACCAAAAAATATTCCCGTAAAACGGAAAATCTCTCGTTTCCCAACGGGACACCGGATGAAACGTGAAGCGACGCTAGCTTTCCCGCTGCCGGCGTCACACTGAAACTGAACCCCGACCAGCCCTTACTCTTGTATACTATATATACATAGCATCAAAATATACACGTAAACAGCGGCTGAATTCGCTCGACACATCTTCAAAGCAAAAGCGAGAGGGCGTTTAACTTGGAAATTAGGCGGAAATGGGAAAATACGGGAAAGGAGTAAATTATGAGGGAATTTTTTCACCGATTTAGTGATTTGATAGCGGGTTTAAAGGGTTTATAATAGACTGGTAATTGATTTTGTTTGGATTTTTATTTGTATTGTTTTTGGAATTTTATGGTTCGAAATAAATTGTTTTAAATTAAACCGTGTAGGATAAGATGATTATGATAAAGATAAAAATAAAATAACTAAAAAGGCTAGACAATAACTATATAGCTAAAATGTACCTATAAACATAAAGGTATAAAAACTACTTTGTGGTCAAATTGAAGATTGAGTAGATTCTTAAAATGTTTGTAATAAATCTTTTTTAATGTAAATAAATCATTAAGATTTTCTGTATGAAATACGACGTCTGACTACAATGTAATCACCTTTTTCTAAACATTATTATATACATATATCCTAATCAAACATTTCAAGAATTTACGAGATCGCTTATTTGTTCAATTAATCATTAAAAAGTATATTACATAATATCAAATCAAATGTTGCTAGTTTAGTAAAATTGCAGCTGAAATAGAGAGCGTTTGATATTTCTTATCGATGAAAAGACAGAATTAAAGAAAGTGGAATATACCGAAACTGAAAAATCAAGGAAACTTACGTTATCCTTCTCATTATGGAGAACAGGAGCGAAGCAGGAAAAAATTTCGAAGCTAAAGATCAAGTCTTTTATATTTAAATTGCAAACGGTGGATCTCCGGGTGTAAATATACGTTCGTTCATCACAGATACAGATATTTACTCAAGTGTATTTTCCTTCGAAGAATTATTCAGAAGTTTTTACCCTAACTCCTGCCATCCTCTAATTTCATTGTTCTTTCACCCTTACGGGATGTTTTATGTTTCTTTGGAGGTTTTTTATTTGACTGTTAGGATGATGCATCTAATAAGATGGTAAATTGTGCCCCCATGCTTCCGCCTCACGAATGAATACTAGCTAAGTTTTAGAAATTAAGACTTAAAAAATGTCTATTTTTCAAGAAAATTATTAGGCATATAAATCTAGCAACTAAAACTAATGACAGTTCATTTTTATCCAAGTTGAGATTAATGTTAGTCCAAAAAACTGGGGGCAGAGAAATCGCGTTTCTATTTTTTTTTATTCGAAGAGCAGCACCAGTATAAATTATTTTAACCCCATGTAATACTGAACGATCCGATGCCGATGCCTCTATTTTCCGAGAGGGTATAGGAGTAGGAGGGCAAGCGATTAAGCTAAGTGGTATATAGATCCATAAATCCCGAGGACCCGCAGCATGCAGGTTGACCAGCTTCCTGGCCGCCTCCACTTTAAACGGCCCAATTAATAAATCGGCCAAAATTCTGTAAGAGTAAGGTAATAGGAGTTATTAATATTTAGCAGTCTCATATTTAGTTAGGAGGCTTGGAAGGGAACCCGATGAGGAGTTACAAATGATTGCTGTCGGTGGCAGAACGCCGACCCGGCATTGGCACATGGCGCATTGACATGTCCAGCGAATTCTCATAAATTTCCACTACGTTTTAAGTAAGCCAGGACCGTTTTGTACGACTTTATTAAATCGCGAAATCCTACGATACCCCATTTTACTTTTTATACTAATTTTATATACGAGTATGTCACATGACTTGGATAAATGAATATTAATTAATAATTTAATTACGAAACTGGATGAATTTTCATCATATTAAATATCATATTAAATATTTTTAAAGAATATGCTAAAATTTGAGAGAAACCTCATTAAGAAATAGTTATTTTTTTAGGTAAAGTATAAAAAATGTAATGAAAATTACATATTTTTTAAACGTATTTAAATGGTCATACACATATTGCCTCATCCAACGAATATTTTTTTAAATTTTTTCATAATAAAACACAATTTTCATTACAATAGTTCACGTTACAGCTTTTGACTAAGAAAATATTGTATAATAAATTTATTTTCTTGAGTATTCTTTTAAGTGAAATAAACTAGCGCTTTTAAACATGATATCCAGTTTCAATTTTCAGTTTGTATCATAAAGTTTTAAATTTTTAAGTACTTTTCTGTGTGTAATTATTATCGTCATTACTATTTCATCTTATATTAAATTTCTTATCTTAATATTAATAAAATTATGATTACGGTCCTTTTCCCAATACTCACCATTAGGCCCGTAAAATACGAAATTCGGCAATCATAGGAGACATTGAGAATGGTCTGCTGTAAATTATGAGCAGGAGCCCGGTCTCCTTTAAAACTGTACATTTGTCAACGTATATGTACGCACTAAGCATGTTTTATAGGGTTATTTAGAGGACTGTCCAGTTCTCGCTTTGTTTAACCCCTTATTTTTCCACTCCCTCTCTTGAAATTGAAAAATCTTATTTGGATCTATTTTAGTTGAATAAAAGGATCATTTGTCATACCTTCTTGTCTTTATAGTATAAGGAAAAAATCCATATATAAGAATAAAAGTAAAACAGCACCATAAAATAGTCTAAACAAGCACTCTTAATTAAATTTAAAATCCATTAAAAGTGATTCTAACAAACCATCTGAAATATTAAGGAAATTATAAAAATGAAAAAAATATAAATAATAAAAATATTTCAAAAATCGTTCATAAATTTAATTGAAAATGTTCAATTACAAGCATAGTAAGCATGCTATTGCAGAGCTACATTGTGTATAATCAAGCTACCCTTCCCTGTTTATTTACTCTTATATTACATCTGTTGAAGTTCTGAGTCACTCTGTACACGTTTTTTAGATTCAATCGTCACCATCTTGCAAAAAATTGATCGTGCATGGACCTAACATCGAAAGACAATTTCGTTATCCGAAATATTAAAAGTATTTCACATTCGGAGGGGTTGTTGTTTGTTTATTGGTTTCATAGAGAGAGGGTGAGAGATTACGAGTATTCGAAGGGGAACTCGAGTGCCAAAATAACTCCAATTCTGTAGACGGTGTTATTTTTGCAGAACAAACACCGTTGTGCGACTCGCGCAAAATTAGTAAGGGCTACTGGAAAAATTTTACTTGCTGATTGCGATCGATAAATTTCGTGAATATTTTTGTGCCGAAAAATTCTTTAAATGTACCTGTACTATTTTATGAAATCGTTTATAATGAAAGAATTGAATTGCCTGATAAATCAAGTTCATCGAAATTTTATTAAACAATTTGCATCCCTCTCCTCACTCTCGGACCCGACGCAATATTTCTTCCAAAAGAGCGAAGAATAATTACGGCTCGTTCCAATTTTCCAGAAAACAAATAGAATTTTCATAAGACTGCAATTATTCTTTTCAAGGCTAAGATTGGCTTTATATAATTCAGAACACCGCTAATTGATATTGAATCATTAATACGACGAAAACAGAATACAGTAGTCCCTTTCTGTTTGTAATCTAAATCGGAAGGGGGGTTATTATATTATACACAGTGGGAATCTCGTTTTCATAGACAATACTGCTTTGAGTCTGCATGTATTCGCTTTATTTCTTCTCACTCTCTCTCTCTTTTTACCTAATTAACACGTTAGTGGGATGAGAATTTCTTGGTTAAGAATAAATTGAGTTTGTTGCAAATGGTAGACTTTGTTACTCAGGAGAAAGATTATTAAAAAATATTTACGTCTCAAACAACACTAAATATAAAATTATTACGTAAATTATTACGAATAAGCATCTATTATAGTTAATACATAACAAATAGTTTCACTAATTTTCTCACAGGGAACTTTGTAGGCACGTCAATAGGCGCACCAAAATCAACAAACTAACAAAATTGTAAAATAAATTGACATTGCAAACCGAGAAATTAGAGGAGACAGAGCGCAATATCGGATTTCCTTAGACCTATTTGACGTACGATTTACTAACAATTTCTAGACCCTCACGAGGTTGTTTATATGTTTATTATTGGCAATCCTTATATGTCCACATTGCCTGAGGGGTCATCTGTCAATACCAAATATCTCGAGAGAAATTAAATTATTTCTCAAGATGTTTGCTTAGGGAACGTTTAGAAACACTGAGGGTGTATTTTAGATAGGTGAAATCAAACGTTACTGATAATTGCAAGCTTCAACAAACATGTGCAAATTATGGTAGGTACCCATTATTTTATTTAAACAATTAAAGATTCCTATCGGTATCCTATTTTATGGTCCTAATTAAGGTAAAATGGATAGCCTGTTATTATTTATATTTTAATCCTTAAATTAGACTAAGATTTGTTATGATAGAAGTAAGGTTGTTTTAATATTTATGCTTAAAATCCCAAATATCTATTTCATATTTTATAACGAAAATAGTTGTTATAAAAACAAACTTTTCTAAATTTTGGCGAAAAAATCTAAACCACCATTTTTTAAAGTTTACTATAAAATACTCTAATAAATTATTTAATTATTTTTAAATTGGTCTTTATATGAAACTATGATTGGTATGAAGCTGAGAATATTGTGTTATCTATAAAAATTATATATCTAAAAATATTATAAACGTATCTTGTGTTTTTTTTACATAATCCACGACGAATACTCGAAATGCCATAAGTTGTTTTGATAAAATATTTTTCTAAAGTCTTCTTATGATGTAAATAATGTAAAAAATATGAAATCTGATTAACAGGTGTAAATAAATGATGAAGATAAATTGTATAAATTCTCAATTTTACAGTCATACTACACTTGTAATAAACAAATATAAAATAGTAGAAATATTCTCGTCTTGTTTTCTATAATATATTGATTTAATTTGGAATTTAGTTTATACAATTCAAACATATTTTAATATAACCTATTATTAACATTATATTATTATAACGCATGTATTTCAGTATAAATTTTGCACGTCGGCACAGACAATCTTCAAAATTTTCTTAATGCATTTTGTGACCTAAATGATAACAATATTAATAATAAAATGTATTCAAGAAGCAATTTAGTTAAATTTTTATATTGTACAAAGCCTACTGAAGGAATCAAAACTATGGATCAATCTGTTGTAAGTAATTAAATTACCTATAATATACCAATAAGAAATCAGTTATTCACACGAATCATGTACCCATTAGGTTAGTAGTAGAAACTAATCAGAATCCCTTAAAGCAAAACATATAAACCAATGACATTTAAAGAATGATGAAATTTCATACAGTAAATTCAGCAAATTTTACTTTTCATATTCAATGTAAATACCACAAATATTGCTATTAAAAAACTTGTGAAAACTGGTACTACACTAAAATAATGAAAATATTATACCTACTCCAAACTTACCCTCAAAATAATGACGAACATTTTATATGATAATCTCCAACAAAAAAGACTCAAAGATTCAACAAACAGTCTAATATTTTTTTACATTTCGAAAATAAGCATAAAAGAATCTGATAAATGCGATCATCTCCTGTTAAATGACTCGAAAATAATGCACGCCACTGCAATTGTTATGCAACTATTGCTATAAATTGTGAAAAATCGCCCTTAACAAATATTTACCGGGAAGCTCGTTTTCGTAAAGAGTTGTGAAGACGCCGCAATGAATGATAAGACGTTAAAATGCATTACCATGATGTCACATGAAATAAAACCCATATACAGAGCGGCATTATGTGAAAAATATGGAAATAATATTGCTCTAGCTAGCAAAACAGCTCCCTGCATATGAAATATGTGATCAGGGCTAAGGAGATTTTTTTAAGTTTCTGCACCACGTTTCGCAGTGAATATCAATGCTGAGGTGAGTTTCGTTGATGTTGATACTATGGCAGGACGCCAGCGTACGTCTTTAATTTATTTTCCTATTTTGGCTGACTAACCCCGAAATTTTATTTATTACATAATCATGCTAAACATGTAATAAGGAATACAATATAAACAGAAAATGTGGGTTGTTATTTGGATATTCAATCATTAAATTAGAGATTAAAGGAATAATTCGATCTATCCATCCTTTTATACTAATTTACGACGTCTTCGTGTTCAAATTCGATTTATAAATGTAAATTCCTCTGTAAATTTTGTTATTTCAATCTTATAACGAATGTAGAGTGATACACAGTAAACAAAGACATTGTTTTACAAATGCGGAGCGCATGTTGTACGTTTGTGTACTGGTTTTACCCCATTTGTTGATAAAATCTCCCAAAGCATACAGCGGCATTAATTTCATGCAAAACAAACATACCAAATCGAAGATATTTTTACGTTACATCGAATTGTATCAAAAAGGAATACGCTCGATAACGGCGAAAGATATTGGCGTAAACAGCGAGATAAATATTCCCATGTAGCCAATAATTATTATTTATATATTAATATATTATTTGAAACTTTTTCCTTAATAATAAATCGTTGGTTTTTGAAACAATTTTTAAATTGCACGAGAAAAATTCCGGCGATTTCTCCTCGAGTCTAGGTTTAGAAGAAATTTAATTAAAGGGTAGTGCGTCTGTGCTGGTGATGGCATGAATCAGAAACATCGGAATGCTGAATAAAGTCAATTAATGGTTCGCAATAAAATGTTAATTCAGCCTTCCACTTGGAATCAAACCGAAATAACTAATTCATCAAATGAAAACCGAAAAAGTCAACTGTTAATATTGTGAATGCAAATTCGCGCTTTTAAAGTATTCTTTCGCATCGGTCGAAGGAATATCCCCGAATTGAAAAATACGGCGTCCTCATCTGTCATCGTTTAATTTAAATTTTCAAAGTATTCAACTTTTGAATAAACATTTCGGCGGACCGACCCTTCCTATTTTAGTCCACTGATAAATATGCACAACTTTTATACAATTGCCGAATTTGTCTTCAATTTTAATTTACATTTTTATGATTAAAACATTAATGGACACACCGAATGGATTTCTTTTTTCACTTTCGTTTATTTCGTAATATTTTTTGTGTGTACCTAACCACTATGTGTACGTAAAATATTGTATTTTGATCCTTTAATATTAATTATGCTTAATATAATTTGAATTGTTATCTTTTTCGATATATTTTCATGAAAAGGAATTGTATTTTTCATTTTTTTGTTAATTAATATTGGCTCCTATTTTTTATACGGATTGGATGGTTGAAATAAATTTGTTTTCGTTGGAATATGTCGTAATGCGAAATATTTTAATAATTTTATAAGTTTTATTTTCCTAACATAATAATTAGGCATTTATCAGAATAAAATATAGAGTAGGTACATATTCTTGTTAATTAAAAGTCGCGGTTATTACATTTCCATTTTTTTATTTTGCTCCCTCATCTCATAACGCATTTTTATATGCAAACATTTCCCGCTTTTCGTGACTATATTCAAATGAAAGAAAATAAAAAAAGATAAAACGACGCTGGTGAAGACACTACATCAAGATTATTTTTGCGAATGGCCATATATCTGAGGAAGGTATACAGGTATTATGAAGAAACTATTGCTCTAAGATGCATGGCTTCCTCGATTATAATGCGGGGTCTTGTACACAGCGAGCGCTCCGAGAATCAATCATATTTATATCATGCACGAGCTGCTTTTTACATGGGCGGAGGCGAATTTATATTTGACTTTAAAAATGTATTTTCTCATTGTTACAGCAAGCCGCTTCGCTAGAAAAAGTATTAAAGGAACAACAACAGCAATTAGAACTGGATCGAAGTTGGGATCAGGAGAGGGAAAGGGATATAAAAGGAAATGGCAGCTCAAGTCCGATGTCTGATCATAGGACGCAGGAACAGTCTCCTCCACCTACGTCCGACCCGCAGAAAAATCTATCGGCAACGATTCCACCAATACAAGTGAGCTTTCGCAAAAAAATTTCTTCCCTATAGACTTGGTAGAATCTTGCATTTCAGAATGATGCAACGAAAATACCAAACGACTACACTTATATCCAATCACAAACATCTGGACCACCATTAATGTCTTCACCCACATCAAATCTTCACCATATGCAGCAGCTACTTCAGCAACATGTACTCAGTCCCACGCAGCTACAGACTCTAATGAAGCAACATTCGATATTACAGCAACAGCAACAACAGCACCAGGTAAATTAATCTACCACGCACCTTTCCATTAGAATGTGCTCAATTTGTTTCATTTGTTTCAGCAACATCAATTAGCAGAGTTAGGTAAAAAACAAATAGAACAAACAATGCAACAGCTACAAGAACAACTTCAACTGAATCTCATCCAACAAACACATATCTTACAAAATCCAGATAAGAAGAAGGCATCAGGCTCAATACAGCAACTAGCTCTTCAACAGCAGCAACTGATTCAACAACTGCAGCTCGTTCAGAGACAATATGTTGTTCATCAAGGAATGGGTATGCAGCCGTTAATACTTCCACAAAATCAAGGTGAGTAAGAAACACTCATAATTGTGTTTTCTTCAAGAATAAAGTGTTTCGTCTCATCAATCAATTTGTTAAGAAGATAAACTGTTTTCTTTTTTCGAATAAAACAGCAAATAATATTTTTAGTCATAAATACAGTAGTGCCAAAAAGTGAAAGAAAGAAAGAAGAAGACATAGGGAAATATGTTGGAAGATGGCCTCAAGAAGAAAGCGCTGCATTAATTGTAATTTCATATTATTTCAATTGCATACAGATATCAAATTTAAACGATACTAAAAATTGCATACTTTATCTTAACTTTGTAACTGTCAATTATTTGAAATTATTTCAATTATTTGAAATGAAAATTATTTTATACGAAGATTCGTCTGGTACTGGTGCGTTTCCAGCGTTTTGGTACGTATTTTCCATTCCCGTCTTAAACCCGTACCTCCCATACTATATCCTTCAGCTACAATGCCATCATTTCTTTTGTCATTTTATTCATTTTTTACTAGGTTTTGCGATAATTAGAGATTGTATTAAATAAGTTTAAAATAGTAAGCGAAATTAATGACAAAAGAAATTATTTATCGACCAAACAACGTTTCTTTGAGTAGGTATGTACACTGTTAAAAAACGCTGGAAAGTGAAAAAATTATCTGGCAATTAATTATCAACTCTGATGTTACTAATGGTCCCGCATGATGCGCCGTTTGTATCAAATTAAAGTAGTATTTCGATTTATAGATTCAAATGTACACCTATATTTTTTATTTATTGTGAAATATAGCAACGCATGATTGTTTTTGCAATTAATGGAAATATGACGTTTTAGGAGACTAATAATATAAAATTCCGTATTGAAGAAACGTTGTGGCGAAATATATCCTCGTCTTGGTCTTCCCTTGTCAATGGTGCCCAAGGCGAGTGCCTATAGCCGGCCCTTTACACGAGACGGATGGTTCACGTGCGGTTAAAACTATTGGCACTTGCCTTTCCTTGCGAATCTTCATTTTTCCCTTTCGTTATCCCGCATACTTTCCACCGAACCAAAACGCTTGAAACAGCCGGCCGGTTGCCCAACGGTTTTAATCGCACGTACCAGTGTCGTGACAGCACCACCAATTATGAAACTTCTTCATAATTTCCTATTTTTTTGCTTCCATACAAGTAGCTTATTTCAGAATATTTCTTTTTTTTTTCGTTTAGCTCTTAACACAAGAGATGTGATGAGTCCATGGAAAGACGTAGGCGATCCGCACGCGGAAAATAAACCTCCACCGGAATTAAATGGTGAGCGGCGTACAGAAATTAAGTTGACTATTTTTAATCGCGCATCGTTCCTTGCTCATTGTTCCAGATAATTCGCCTGGGTTATTAGGAATTCCACCTAGCAGATCGAGTAGGGATGAACCGATGGACGATAAGTCCGATAGGCCCGCGACCCCGGATAGGGTGCATCACCTTTATGGTCACGGTGTTTGTAAATGGCCAGGTTGTGAAAGTCCCTGTGAAAATTTAGAAGCATTTATAAAGTAAGTTTTCAATTATTTACCTATTTATAATAAATGATCGGAAACTATTATTTATGTACTCGTATAATACTATAAATCCAACGGAATTGCAAAGAAAAGTATCTACATTATCTTCATTTAAGTCCTTATTACGAAGTTTTATCGTTTAAAAATGTCTTCCGTATCTCCGGCGTCACCTCTCCTAATTTCATAAATAAAACATTTCGCTCGCAACTCTAGATTTTATCGCGGCCCGCCAACCACCCTGTACAAAACAAAAGGGACCTTTTTCGTGGGGAGGAAGTAGACTCCTTGGGAGATTAACATTGAATCCGGCAACGTGGTGATCAAACGCCTTGCATATTAATTAAACATGGCGTAATTAGAGTTTTTTAACCGCGATGTCTTCTTTAATTTATGCCAGGTTGGCTTTTTCTTTTGTAACTTAAAAGACGAGGATGACAAAATATTGTAATTTGATGTTTCGGTTAAATCCTCTTTCATTCAGGTTTTAATTAGTTTAGAAAAAAGCCAAAATGAATGTTGACTTTGACACAAATTATGATGCCGGCACCATCAACGTAATTAATAAAGTTCTATATTAAAAATACATAGGTCATCATTCATCAGTTTTGCATACTTAGGTAAATTTTTTTTCATTAAATATTTTTCCAAATAAAATGTTTTTTGGTATAAAAATATCAATATTCGATTATCGCTTCAGAACGATCAATTCCCTTTGTTTTACTGAAAACAAATTCGCGACAATAAAATAAAAACAAAGTAATTATTCCAATTTTACGACTGTTGCGTTCAAGACATAAACAGAAAAGTTTTGAATAAACGACAGTTAAGTTTCTCGCTTTTGCACTGTTTTCGAATAGTTCGACAATAAATTGGAAATTTATAGGTTTACATCAATGAATTTTATGTTTTGTTTTGTTATATCTTAGCTATAAATATTCTACGGGGTGGCACAAATTACCAATAAGAATATACCGCAGTAAAAAGTCGAATCATCAGAATTCTCTTATAAATAAACAATCAAAAATTTCATAGCAAGGAAAAATTGCTAATTAACAAAACGTAGCTCTTATGTAACCCTTAAGCAATTCACTTGCAGGCATTTAAATACCGAACACACCCTCGACGACCGTTCGACGGCTCAAGCGCGCGTACAAATGCAAGTAGTATCGCAATTAGAATTACAATTGCAAAAGGAACGAGATCGACTCCAGGCGATGATGCACCATTTGCATCTGTCCAAGCAGATGGGCTCCCCGGACTCCCATAAGGATTCGAATGCAGTCAAGATCGCGGTCAGTGCAGCTCTACCTCAACCACCCGTATCGATAGGACCGATGGTGTCGGCGGTGAGATCGCCCGTGTTACATTCGCCGGCGCCCAACGTTGCGGGGCCCATCCGACGGAGGCTCAGCGATAAATCTGCGTTGTCATTGGCTGGGGGTGAGTTTTTAAAAATTTGAAATTCATACGATGATATAGTTTAAAAGTCGAAATAATCGTCCGAAACTAATTGAATTAGTAAGTTAAAAGTTGTCATTGTTTTCTCTTTCCATGCTGCTTATTAGGTTTACCGTATATGTTAGAACGAGCTGGATTAGATGTTCAACAAGGTATTTTGATCAGCGAATGACTTTTATAAATATTTTTTGTCGATATTTTGAATTCATGTTGGGGTTTAATGATTTATAAAAGTACTTCCTTTGTTTTTACTTAATTTTTACCGGGATAATGAAATGCGATTATCAAAAAAAAGATACTGTTTTTTCAGAAATACAAAGAAATAGGGAATTTTACAAGAACGCTGACGTTAGGCCTCCATTCACATACGCTTCCCTTATTAGACAGGTAAATTCGTGAACGAATTTGATTATCAAAATTAAACATTTCGTACTATTTCAGTCTATAATCGAATCTCCTGATAAACAGCTCACCCTCAACGAAATATACAATTGGTTCCAAAATACATTTTGCTATTTTAGGAGAAATGCAGCTACTTGGAAGGTATTGTGCCAATTATTATAATTTATATAAATACTATTTTATTGGTAAGCAATCGATTATTACTTCTATTATATCAATCGACATTGTTAAGATTAGGTTTGGTTCAAGAAAATTGAAAATAAAAAACATGTCTACAAACTTTTTCAATTAAACTTTCGTATTTTAAATACGTTAGATAAAAATTTTCTTGAATCACATTTAGTTTATTTATAAATTATAAGATTACTTAATATAATAATATAGGTTTTTTTCATTTGAAAACGACAATTAATATATCAATGAAATTTTTTTAAAGCGATGAGCGGTGGTTGATATATCTAAATTTGGTAAACTGTTTTATTGTATTTTATACATTTTCAGGGTCAATTTACAAACGCTTGTAGCTTGCATGAGTCGATATTTTAATTTTATCATTCATGAAATTTATTTAACTTTAAATTTATCTCATCATGCTTTTATTTAATTCATAACTTTTTAATCATAATAGAGTATATTTATTTTGTTTAGTTATTTACTTTAAATATAGCCTTACAAATCAAATGAAAACATTGATTCAAACAATACTTTTGTCAATATTTATTATTTTGATTTAATGTTATTACAGCATTAATCGAATAATGGAAAAAAATCCTAGACTTATATTTTGTATTACCTTTTGATTTTCCACGCATGAATTTTGTCGGAGACAAAATTAATTTGAATTCGCTCTTTTATATTTTATAATTATTGTGTATAAATAGAATTTGATTTACGGGGCTATATTAGGCGTTGTTTAAATGGCGTTGTTTGTAGCGCCATTGTTTATTTGGCGGTGTTTAATTTGTTGTTAGAACGCAGTACGACACAACCTATCTCTTCACAAATGTTTCATGCGCGTGGAGAACGTTAAAGGGGCAGTTTGGACAGTGGACGAAGTTGAATTCTACAAGAGGAGGCCCCAACGATGTTCCTCGGGTCCGTTGGCCCAACCAGTCGTCGGGTACGTCACCAGGGTCCATCATTTTTACCTTTGTACATTGTGTGTTTTGTGATTTTTTATATATCTTTTTTCTAATCTCTTTTTTACATCTTTTTATATATACATTTTATTTAAGCTACTCTTCGTTACGCTTCGAATTTAAATAATTAACATTCATTACATCAGTAATCGAATTAACTCCATTATGGTATGTTTCTTTATACTAATATGAAGTAGGTAATTCGATGTACGGTTTGATTTCCAATACACGAAGATTAGCTTATCTCTTTTTTATTATGAATTAACCAAGTGCGTTGGCTTGTGTGGTGTGAATGCGGGAGTGTGTAGCCGGTTCAGTAACCGCATGTCGTTGGGCCGCTGGCTTGGGCGACTAACAGGAGACCATCCAGGCGCAAGGGCTGTCGCAATTCTAGCAGTAATTTGCGCCCGTTATCTTCGAAGGTAGTTTAACTAGTATAAGCACCAGGTGTCGCCCAAAAACTTATACCTTTGCCTTACTTGATTGTTATCTTTCTCTTTCTTGGGTCTGCGTTTGTAGAATGCGATTCGCACCAATCTGTCACTCCACAAGTGTTTTGTGCGCTACGAAGACGACTTTGGGTCTTTCTGGATGGTGGACGACGCGGAATTCGTGAAGCGCCGCCACCTGTCGCGTGGTCGGCCGCGGAAATATGACCCAACCCCATCACCCACTCCACCCCACTGCGCACAGTAAGCACCATTTCAAAAGGCGTCGTTTCTCTTGAGTGAGAGGCGGCGCAGAGTACCGTACCTGCCGTCGTGTGCTGCTGTCTGCTCGGCTCTAGTTCAAGCTCAGCTTAGCTCCCGCTTAGCTGCTTTTTTTTTAATTACTACCACATTACTCGTCTTTTTTGGCAATTTTTTTTTCTCATCGATACTTCAACGTTTTGTTCGTAAATAATTTCACTATGGGAATTTTCATTTTTACTAAAAACAATTCGTCTGTTTTCATTTCCTAACTTCTAAATTAAAAAAGGCATTCAATTTTTACGTTTGCTTAAAAAGATGAGGACACTAATATCAAATTCAACATACATAAATTCAATGTAGCTCCAAAAAACACGTTTTATAAATTTAATTAGACTTACCTTTATTTGATTAGTTGCTCGTTAGATAATTGAAACATTAGAAGCCCGAAGTCAGACACAGACACATCACCAAACATTCTGCTTCTGCTTGCAACATTCCTGCATGATATTCCAACTGCAAACAAAAAGGATCGTCAGAAAATCGAAAAAGAAAACTTTCTGCTATTTTGTCAAATAGGTATATGTTTTTTGTTCAAATAATCTATAGGTTAATCGTGCAATTCATTTTACTTTTTTCTAACGTTTTTTTACTAGATTTTTCCAGTTCCAGTTTAAACCTAACTTTCCTAGAAATATTTATTAGAGAAAACAAAAAAAAATTCACAGAATACTTCGAAGCATCAGTTTTTCTTGCTTTTAAAACTCACTTCAACTTTACTACCAATTCTCGACATCGCAGTTTTATTTTTTTCTACGTGTACAGTACCCGTTTTATGTTTTCCAAAAGTTCTGTTTGTATACACATTTATCACCACTTGTCGGCCCCGGAGGTTGAGAATCGCTGCTAACCCTACGGGGAATAACACTTTAAGCGCATCGCACATGGGTACACATGTTTGTTCTGCATAGCAGTAGCATGCGATGCAGCGGCAAACAATGCATTGAACTCTGCGTCGGGACGCGTATATCCTCCTAAACCGGTAAACGGTGGAAACGGAAAAAAACTATTAATTCGCGCCGCCAAAAAATAAACAGACACCGAGGAAATTGCTAAAATGTAGACATATGACACCTGTCCTCGGCTACCCACCTATATAATGCAATCCTTTTATGCACGATAGTTACAGGGTGACCCGACGATGTATTTTTATTGTTATTTAAAGGATCAATTTTAATAAACATGCTTTATCTACGATAAAAGATATAATCGAAGATAATAAAAAAAATAATTAAAAATAAAGGATGGATATTTAACTCGCGTGTATCAAATTGTAGGTACCTCTTTCTATTAGTACATAAAATAATATAATAAACTATATTAACAGAGTAGTCAATATGTAGTAAAAACATTTTGAAGGGTCACTCTGTATAGCCATGCGAGTGTGCTAAAGCAATATTAGATCATAGGAAAAACAACATAGAAAGCAGCTGGCTTCATGGAATGTTTGGTTTAGCGTATTACTATGTACGTGTATCATTTTTTTAATCAAATTTCACGGGAACGAAGGTTTACATTTTTATATCGACAGTTCCTGCTTCTGCTCGCCTACAGATTGAGTTACTTGATGAGCTGATATCGCCCGTTGCGCTCTTTTTTTGCCGTTATTAAAACTTGCTGTAACCGTGTTTCGACTGAATTTCAAGTATGCAGCCGATTGGGAGTTTATTCAAAAAAAAGATGTTAAACGCCGGTTTTTGTTTGGATGCTTCAAATGCTTGCGAAAAGTTGTCTTTGCTTGTTGTAATAATAATTAAAAAATTGGTACACGAACATTTGTGCATGCTTTGGATGAATGTGAATCTCTTACGTCCCCTCAGCACAAATTTATTGATCACAGATAAGTATGTATGAACAAGGTAAAAGGATAATAACCAAAACTAATTTTTGATATTACCTACTTAATTTCTATAATTGATTTATTAGCTAATTTATAATGAAATGAATGCAACAAATTATATTGGATATTTAATGTGATGTAGGTGGAATAGTGTGTATTCGTTTCATTACATTTTTCATATCTTTTTTAATATTTTTTAAATCTCTCGATGTGGCATGTTTTTTCTTATATCTCACAGTAGAAGTTCCTGTATTCACTATTTTCTCATATTTTTAATTTTTTTAATTATCACACGGTCAGTCAGTCAGTCACGCCCAATGGACAGCTTCAATTAGGTATATTTGAAAATACAGGAACGACTTGATTAGTATTTTTCTCTTACGCTTGTTAGTTATTGAAGCGGAATAAACCCCATCCGTAAAATATTTACGAGATTTATTCCGTTTCGAAAACGTTATCATTGCTCACTCATTTGCACAACCTGGACCGATAACACGGGGTACGTCATTTTTTCAAGTTCTTTTTAAATTTTTGGCTTTCTTGTTCATCTTGATGTTTTTAATCTATATCTAAATGTTCTCTAAATTAGCAACGAATTAACGGATTACTTATAATTATCGTGTATCTACAGGGGTGCTACGTCAAAAAGCCCGACGATGAACCACAGTCCAACTTTGTACGGAGATCACATACCTGCCAATGTTCAGGTAAGATAGCGAATTATGTATAAACCGACATCATGCTGTAACTTATAAAAAAAGTTTATGCAGGCATCGCTGATGGAGGAGAATAACCTATCATTTTTAACGAATTCTTCGCTGTTGGCCAGCAGAACGAGAGATAGGTCGGAATCACCTCCACACGACCATTTAATAAGGTAAGAAACATCTTGTATATGTATAGGGACATATGCTTGCTAAAATCGACGTTTACAATGATCATTCAGGTCACCAATGAATGGTGGTTTGCATGTAAAGCAAGAACTAATTCAAGACCATCATATGCGAACTGATCGTGATCGCGACCAAGACATGCAGCATCACGCGGTCAAACGCGAAATGCTATCGGAGTACGAAGATCTAGATCAAGACCAGTCGGACAATGTAGCTGAGGATCTCACAATGGCGTCAGATCACACGGAGTCGAACGTTATTGACGCAAGTGATAAAAAAGTGTTCAATTCACTCTCGAATCCTTGACTCTTTTTTGTTTTAATTGAAAATTGGAGAACTTCGTGGTGCTCAGTGTGACTGCTTTTTCAATACACACTATGATTGTCTATCACACGAAATTGTTTGGAAGACTGCGGAAGATTTTTATTTCGAAAAGAATTCACTAATTATTAAGTACTTAAGCTATCAAAAAATTGGTATGTAGTGTGGAATGATCGGATATATTAACGATTCCACGGAAGAAGTGTTTAATGAAAAAGTGTTCATCCTGTGTATTATTGGTGAAGAATTGAAGAATGGCTTAACTTGTATATTTTTGTGTGCGTGCGTGTACATATAGAAAATATGTTCAAATGGTTGATAGCGTCATGTTATGGGTACTGTTATTATTTAGACAAAATTGTCGCGTGTTGTATCATCAAAAAAAAAGATCTTAATTTCTTTATTAATACAGGGTTATTTGTTACGCGGTAGACTTTTTTTGGCTAAGCCAAAGATTATTAACTTAGTATTGTTATTTCAAAAAATGATATTCTCTAAATTTTGAACGAATTTTCAAAAACTGAAACAATACTACGTATTACGGACAAAAATCTAAAGGAACCCATTTAAATAAAAAAAGTAACATACTGTGTTATGTTATAGGAATTATAATCAAAAATAATTTTAATGTAGATGAAGCATTTCTTGAACTGTACCTAAATGTCGTGCTTTTTATGAATAGTACTTTATGTTGATATTTTTTATAACATTAAACAAATTAGGTACCACAAACAGTTAGAAATGTTCCCGAAATGCCACGACAGTAGATAAAATCGACGAGTTATGGGTTTGGGTTAATAATAATATTACCAGCCATTGATTACTGAATTCACTCGTCAACAAGCATAGTAAAAAAGTATATTTAAATAATATTTATTAACAAATAACCCTACTTTTTAAAAATTGTCCCCTGCTAAACTTCTGAGTAACAAATACCTAATACCAATACAATCATTTTAGTTTATCATTGCAGTATTACAGGTAATTTAAATATACTCAATCTTTTGAATCATCAGGATTCAAAAACCAAAATAAACAGTATTTTGAAAATTCGTCCAGTGGCTATCGCACAGATAGATTTAAAATTAGCATATCACATACTATGTTTGCGTAGGAAAAGTCTAATACAAGTATACAATGTAAAAGAAAATATACTCATTTGTATAACAGTGGCGTTATATTTATAAGTTTTTTTTATTTTTGTTGGAGCTTGCAACAATAATATTTTAAATATTTATTTTATTAATAAATTTTTCATATAATCGAATTACATTGTCGCGTATAAGGTTGCGACATTTTTAGGATTTTAATGTTAATTATTTTAGAATTTTATTATCAATATATTACGATTTAAATTTGCCATTAAAATGGTTATGTCTGTGTTAATTCATGAAAGTACAATACGTCACTGTTGTGCTATCAATTTTACGCTCACATAGTAATGTAAAATAAGCAATATTGTAAATTATTCTCGTTAAGCGCTATTGTAATCTACCTTTACTGCAAATATTAAATTCCATATCACTACCTAAAATAAAAAATCATATATCAATGTATAAATAGTAGGTCAATACGTTTTCATAATAATTAGGTACATCTAGCTAATTTCGGAAATATTAGAAATGGCTAATAATTGTATTTATCGCCATTTTTTCGACGTATAGAGTTTTCTAAAGCATTTTTTCATTTTAATAAATTGCCAAACATACAGGATACTCCAATTCTTTAAATATGAAAGAAAGCCGCTGAGGTAAGTTGAATTCTTTTTTTTTTCAATTCATGCTAATACGATTTTGTTATAAAAAATTATTTAAACCCTTATCGATTTAATTTCTCGCGCAATAAAGATGCTAAATTTTTCTTGCATACCGTAGATTTTTTCTCTAGTGGAAATTTGGATTACCCTGTAAAATTAAGCGTACTTGGATCATTTTTGAAACAACTTGTCACCATAAAATATGCAACAGAAGCAAGTATTTTTTGTACCACTAATTTTTAACTTTTTTAAATTAATAATTAAATTTGGTTTCTATAAAATTTCAAATCTGTTTTTTCGTAATGATCCATACATGTACCGTTTTGGTTTTGGCAAACGCACATAACACATTTTTCGAATCGTCTCTATGATTTTTTATTACTTCTGCCATAAAGTTGCCAAATACATTCGCATAGTTGTGATAGAACCAGGACCTGACTTGGAAAATGGCAAGAAGCAACCTCCATACAAATTACGGTGTTCAAGTGTTACGTATAAAAAACTAAAGTTATTCCAAAAGGAGATAACAATGATGAATCGTTTTCTATACAGTGGAAGTCATCGTAATTTGTATCGCGAAATGGTTAACTAAATGATATGCAATAAAAAGTTACAATAATGTTTCGATTAGTATTAATTTCGCTCCGAAACGCTTAGTATATCCACGCCGGTCCTGGATAGTACTTAGTTTGAGTTTATAAAATTAATGAAACTGGGCAACATTTGCAATATAAATTTAGGACTTTTTTTTGGAAATTCTGTTTTGGTAATATATCACAACTACCAAAAAATCCCTATTATATTTCTTTTTTATTTAATAACACAAATGCTAGGTTTTCATACCATATCATCAGATTACTTTTAATCTGTGCTTGTATCAATCTAATAAATTCAAGGATTATTACATTATCAATGAGTGTATATCTAATTGAATGTTTCTATAACCTTTTTGTGAACCCTTAATAATTTATTAATTTGTCTTATATGTGTATATAACGTAATATGAATTAGTAACTTGAAATGGTGTCCAGTTCCTTTTAGATAGGAAATTGCAAGATTGATTTTACATCGTTTTTACTCCAAACGTTATTATTTTTGCCCTTAATAACAGATTTGTACAAAATAGATCAAGTTTTACAATAATTTTGTCATTGTAATAACAGGACATTAATACCAAAGATATTACTACTTAACTATTTAGTTCTGAATAAAATAAGTATCAAGAAAACAGTAGGTGTAAAATCAAATCTTAATTAATAATTAGAAATATGTGTACATAGAATGTAAATGTATTTTTTTTATTTCAAGCTGTTTATTTAAAAAACCGGCTGTACGAACAGAAATTTACTTTAAACGATTTAAATACGACCACCTCGTAGAAAAAAAATGTGTGGTAATTAGTTATAGTTTTTTAACATATCAATAGAAATTAAATGCTTAAAAAGTGGGGACGAACCACCAAATGTATATCATACGGTTTGATTTGATCGATATGTTCTATTGAGTACATTTAACGCCGACTTAATATTCCAAAAAGTAAATCGTCAAAATATAAATTTCTGCTCAATTTTCGCAAATCTATCACTATCTCCATGTAAAATTGTACTGTATAATATTTCTGGTATATCAATTTCTCATTTGTTTAAATACAAAACTGGAATTATATTATATGCGTTTCAATTCACATCCTAATTTTTGCATAAATATATTAATCTTTTATCCAATAACATATTCATAAAAAATGATCTTCATGCAAAAGCTATTTTTTAATAATTTACGATATAAGACTATATAGCTATAAAGAGTGCTCCTTAATGACATGCTAATATTTAAGGGGGTGATTCTTATATCCATTTTAAGATAAAAACTTCATATAAATAAACTGCTCCACAAAAGTTAAGGAAGTTGACAAATTTTGCGATTATTTTAAAAGTTACAGAGTTTTTGATCACCAAATTTTTAAATATGCGAAATTAAATGTTTTCTCTCATATCCGGGTAGATTTTTTGCCCCTACCTCTACAACTCATACTAAATTTGGCGATCAAAAAACCTGCAACTTTTAAATTAATCTCAATATTTGTGAACTTCCTTAATTTTTGTGGAGCAATATATTACATACGTCCTTTTTAGAACTATATTTTTAAAATAAAAGAAATCTGCATTAAACGATTGGCTGGCACCTATCAACATAACTTATCAGTTCACCTAAACATAGCAGAAATCTGTTATCAAACTCACAACAAGCGCTCCACATTGATTTTTTATTTATTATAACATTTTCTAACGAATAAATTAATATACATTTAGTACAATCGACAACTAGATTGACGATTTAAAAAAATCTCAAATAATTTGTTCATAAAACATTGTACAAATTGTTATATTTATTGATCTACTTCTGCTTGGAACTTCCATGCCATCTATATAGGAATAACAAAAGTATGTTTTCAGTAGATGTACAATTTCTAAAGCTTGATAACATACGTTGATGCTAGCTATAGATGGCTCTGATAGTCTTGGAAGACGTTTATGTATGTTCTGTGTTGGAAGATGTGTTGGAAGACCATTTTTATATATGTTCTGTGTTGGAAGACATGTATGTTCTGTGTTATGCATTATGTTCTATGATAAATTTAATTTAATAATTTACATAAGTACACTTACCATATCTTCTTCCATTTCAATTCTTTATTCATATGATGGGTCCATATGACGTATACAGAATTGGTGGTCAGCTTATTTTACATTTAAGTCCTTTTGCTTTTGGTTCACTGAAAATAAATAAAATATTCAAAATGATTCAAGTAAAGAAATCAAGTAATTTTATTCAAGTATACAGTGTGTCTCAGATTCGCTTCTCTATACAGGGATCTCGGCTCCTATAATATCTACAGCAAAGGTAAAATGGGAAAAGTTTTAGAGGAAACTTAGTACATTTGATCGCCGGCTTCAAATTTACTATCGGTCAATTGGTTTTGGAAATATCAGCGATGTCACTGATATAGTAATGTCACATTTTGACATCTGTCAAATTATTAATTTCGGATTGACAGGCGAAAAACGAAATCCGCCATTTTCGATTTTTCTTGTATAGAGAAACGAATTTGGGACACACTGTATAGTTAATATCGAAATGACTCCAAACCAAAAGAGGATCATCATCAAGAATTCCAAAAATTAAAAACCATATAAAACTAACAAAGTAGAAAAATATCATACACTCATAATTAAACTGAATGTAGAATTTCCTTATTTACTACATATATGAGATCCTAGGAAACTCAGGAACAAAAATCTCTAGATATTTTTAAAAGGAGCTTATCGAGAAGAACAAAAAACTCCCTATACGATATTTCTTCCAAAATCCACTTTTCCAGAAACTTCCTGCTCAATTCCTTCCCCTTTTGTTTACATTGTACAACCTCCTTTCTAATTAAAAGTATACATTTTCCTACATTCTTAATTTGTAAAAGATCTTCGCAGTAATTCCATTTTTTGTTCCGTCCGCCGATAATTTTTGATGGCAAATAGGGGCGCAGTAGGCGACAAACCTACACGAAAATGGGGTGTAATAGACGATATATATTTGCAAAGTATAATAAACTCTTGTGGAGTTCCCATATATGTGCGTATCTAGTCGATTTAAGGACGACGTCTGCATACGAAATTATTATTTTATAGTTGATTATTATTAACGATCGTAATCGCCAAAGTATCCCATAAAATCACTTTTGGAACAGGATATTGTAAGTAATAGCAATAGCAGAAGATAAAATACGCTTGCGGCTACTGAATGCGTATCGCGTCAACATCTTGTCCGTATCACAAAAAGCGTGTTAGTGTTGATTAGGAGCAGCCGAGTAAAAGGACCGGTGAGGACCTTAGTGCAAAATATGTAAGTGAAATAATTATTTTTTTCTTCGACCACTCCTTTGTATATTTTTATATTTTTTTATATTTTAAAAAGAATTAATTTATAAGTAAGGGGTGAAAATTATTCAAAAATTTTAAAAGCATTTATTATTTTTTTATGTAGTAAAAACGCTTTTATTTTTTAATTTTAAATAACAAACTCTTGATTGATTGTGTAGATGTATTATAAAATTTTGTAAAATATTATTCAGTCCAGATTTTGTCAAAGTAAGTTTTACTAATGAACAATTTTCTTAAAATAAAACTTACTAGATTGAAAAATTTTAAATAACTTATAAAATAAAATTTTTGTGCAAAAAAATTCAGCCTAATTATGCATTTAATCTGCATCTACATTAATAAAGCAAATCAAATTTCCTTGATTAGTGGATTCGTTTCTGGTAAATATAGAAATACTTATGGCATATTGCATTTCAAATCATTCAGAGTTTTTTGTCCTATAAATACACAAAAATATTGATAATATAGGGGTTAAATCGAGTATGTACGAGCCCTTAAAATAGATATAATTGATTTAAAAGCAATTTTTTGTAACGACTTTTGTTACCATACAGTATACAATTTATTTTAAATATTTTTTTTTATTGTGGTTTTTGATAAAAGACACTGCAAGTTTTCAGTGATTCACATTTATCAAGGCTACTGAAAAAAATTATTATGTAAGGAACGTGCAATGTAAAAATTATACTAACTGCAATCCTAATACTTTATCTTTTGCATATATTCTATTGAATTAATTCTACATTCCAGTTTTAACACACCGCAAAGAAAATTTATTCTGAATAAACCATCCCAATTTGTTCTAAAATATCCTTCTGCGTGTGGCACATCAAAGTTATAATAATTTGACTCAATAATTAAGGTCTATTATAAATATCCAGAGTGGAAGTAATAGATTGGTTAATGGAACAATGGCTTAATTAAAAATTAGCGTTTACATACATAAAAGAAATACGTCAGTCATATCGATTTTCAATTTTCCTAAGTTTGTTTGCTGTCATTGTTTTCGACTAATTAAGAATTATTAGAGTTCATACAAGATAATGCCCTGAAAATTGCTGTTTCATACTGTTTTACAGACACTAACCGGATGTTTTTAAATTTACCCTTTTTTTAAGAATAAGAAAGGTGTAAATAACATTCCTATAACTATCTATTCATTCAAATACGAAAATGGAAAGCTACTTAACAATACAATTTAACAAAATGATTTTAGCATAAAATATTACTACGGAAACCTTGTTGGAGAATGAACAGAATACAACTGAGAATAATTACAATTAAATACAAAGCAAAGCGTAGATAATGAGATACCAATTAATCTTTACCATGTTATCGTCTGACGAAAATTTTTATTTATTTATATCGATATGTCTTCTAAGAATTTATATTTCTTTTTCGAATATACAGGACGAATTTTCATTACAAAGGCAAAAAATTAACGAAATTGATTTCATTTTGTTCAAACAGCTTTAATTTTTAGACAAAGCATAATTTTGTTTACGGATCCCGTCATTTATTTTCATGGCATTTTTACCATGTCCAGTGGTACATAGAAAGCATTTGCCAATTTAAACATTAATTCAAAGTTTTACTCCCTTAGTTTTTTTCATAAAGTTTCAAGTAATAACTTCGCATATTTTTCTTTACAACCAAAATCTGACAGTTATCTACTAATCTATACCTACTTTCATAAACTCATAATCATAGTTCGGATGAATAGTCCAAGATAATCGAAACAAGCAGATAATATATTATCATCAATCATTTCAATTAATATTTATTTAACAAGAAAATATTAAAATATCATGTTGTAGGTTCGGATGTTCACTTGATGGGTTGATGTTCACTTGATCGGTCATTCAGCTTGAACGTGTATGTAGTTTAGTTGAAAGGACGAACTTTTGCATTAGCATGCCATACTCAAATCTTGACTAATCAGTAGTCAAAGAAAATTTTTAACTATGGTTTTATCGGGTCCTTGGATGTACATTGTGGAAGTGGCGTTTGTGATAGGAGTATTAGCTAACATTACGGCCTTATGTATTCTGCACAAAACTGCCAAAAGAAGGAACAAAAAGCACTTGTTCCTGTTGAGATGTTTGGCAACCAACGATCTAATGGCTCAAATTGGAATGATTATTTTAACAAGCCCAATCCAAATCGGGCCGCCTTGGGTAACGTGCCCAATGTTCGTTGTGATCAGGGCCTTCGCACTTGGGTCTGGATGCGTTGCTTTTATTATGGCTCTCGAAAGGTGGCTGGCACTTACTAAACCATTTCTGTACCATCAGGTAATTCCGAAAAATTAATTTAATACGGATTTACCAATTTAATAACTGTTTTTTGTAGTTGATAACACCGCAGAGATTAAAAAAAATTCTGATATGCCTTTGGTTAACAGCAGTTACCTTAACATATTGTCCAATTTTCGGTTTTGGTGTGTATTACGACCCGAAAGAAAAAAAATGCGTCAGATTCAGGTTTGCCAAAGAAACGAAAGACATTGTCTACGCTTATTTATTCTCTGCGTTTGGTAAGATATTGTCACGATGAAATAAACCGAATAATTATTTAAACGTTTTTTTAGGTACAATTTTATGTTTCTGCATAACTTATTGCAACACATCGGTTATTTGCGAATTATATAGAATTAGATCTCAACAACGAGTATTAGTAAGAAGAATAAGTAGATCTATAATCAACAAAAAACTACATTCGAGATACCAAACGCCCGAAGAAGTGGCATTTGCTAAATTAATGGCCTACGTTTGCATCATTTTCGTAATGTGTTGGATACCAGAATTGGTGAGTAAATAAACAATTATCGATGTTTGGAGTTATTTGTTCTGCCTCTTGGTCCGATCGATACTTTATACACTGTAATTTTTCCTATTACATTTTATCATTAGGTGTATATCATAAAAAATGGAACGCCTAATTAGGTATCAATTGTTCGCTATTTCTTCATAAACACTAACACAAATTATTCTATTTACAGATGACCGTTCCAATTGCACAATTCTACGACATTAATCCGAGTGATACAAAGTTCAAAAAGGTTTTCCTCCTTTGCGACATGCTTTTGACCATGTACTTATTGCTAGATCCTTTCGTGTACGTCCTACTGGGATACTTCGAAGGAAGAATCAACTGCTGTTGCAAAAGATCTGATAGTAATCTCTCTATACCATCCATGATAAAAACTCAGAATTCCGAAATATCCCTTACAATTCACAATGACACGCGAAGTAATTCCAAACCGGAAGATGGTTTAATTGCTTTGGAAACTTTTAACACCTCTTGAATATGTTCAAGGTTCATGGAAATTTGAGAAAAATAGAGAGATTTTAGAAATCATTTCGTAATTAATTGTTGTAAGTAAGTAAAAAGAATATAAATTAGGTAAACACAAATTAGTAAATATGTTTGTAACCATATTGGTGTGGATCTAATGGATATATTAGTCGTAAAAATGTACTGAACCCTTCTCGTAAAATTTGTACTCAAATGTCTTGGTGTAGTAAATGCAAAAATGTTCATGTTAATTAGGAATTGTATACGAGAATGTAAAATATAACACATATTTTTTTCGAAAATGTGTTTGTGTGAATCCCAGTGTTTCTAATAATAATAATAATAATAATAAAAAATAAATACTCACACAGTATGAAGGCACAATAATACTTAAGTACACTTTATTACAATAAATTGTATAAATAAATTTAAATCACAATAGAATCAACATCACTAGGTTTAAATTACTCACCGACTGAAAGCCGAGAGCGAGTTTATTATCTACATCACACGTAAAAACGAATGTTTTTTGAAAGTCAGTTCACTCAAAAAGAAGTACATAAAAACTTACAAAATACTATACAAAATTTAGTCTGGTACAATTCGTTGAAAATTCAGCGTATTTCTAAATTTGTTTTGATAATTGGAATAGATTTATTAATATTTATTAAAAATTAATTTTAATGTAGGCAAGATCCAAAATAATTCAACATTTCAGATAAAAATTTCATAAGGCTAGCTAAAATAGGCTGCTAAAATCTACTATGGCAGTATAATAGTCTCGAAATACAAAAATAGTAGTAAGTATGTGGTATACTTATCGAGCTGTTTAAAGAAATTAAAATTATTCGTATACATATCAGTGTATTGAGTGTGACGCTTGGGTAACAAATTTCCCCTTAACAGCAGAAAAATTGTTGCAAATATGCTATTTAGTAAAACCAGCTCATAAATACTTATTTTTCGCTAAAAATATGTGTAGAATAAATATATAACTATGTACAATTTGCCGTCCATGAAAATTGTAGTACTCGTTGAAGTCGACTTCGTTTTTTCCCTTGGGACATCAGGAATATCGTTAGATTCTGAAAAATAATATTTTAGAAAATGTTTACATCAATATAAACACAAAAAATATTAAGTTATTGAATAAATCCGCTGCAGAATCTAACAAAAGGAATATGACCACGTGAGTATCTACATACTATGTATGTATCAATTCGTCCTGTTTCTCCACGCTTTCGATCGCTTCTTGGATGTCTATTGCTTTAAATTTAAATACATAAACTGACAGAAACAATGAGAAATTTACGTTCGAAAATTATATCATCGCAACGAAGAATGTTGTACCTTTTATTTTCAAATATTATAAATATGTGGGATGTGGGATTGTATTCAGGTTTATCAGGCCTATATCTCGAGAAATTTGTCGCATTTGTGGGCACACCCATATAGCCGATCCACCCACACGAATGTGATGTGTATATAAACGATCATTTATCTTCGGAACCATCAAACATGGCGCACAGTCGCATACCACAAATTTACAGTTCATACGGGGGTGTTCCGTAGAGACGTTCATATAAAATCTGTTATTAATTTTGCACTAACAGAATAATTTACGGCCGGAATTTTTTACTTGTCTGAATAACAACTAATTTACAACATCATTGATACATCTATGTAACGGTTTCGTTTTTTTTTATTAAATCATAATTAAAAATGTTGTTTTAAAAATATTATTAAATTAATTTCTTCAGCCGGCTTAATATAGTGTTGATGTAAAATCTAGTACCGTAATAAAATAATATAGACGATCATAGAACAACCATTTTTTTGTATGAACAAATAATGTAATTTCGTAATTTACTCAACGAGTAAAGTCTGACTCGGAACCGCAAAATCGTTAAATTTGAAATTAAATTTTACCAATTTTTCATGGTTGATTAAATTATTTGACGAGCTTGAGGTATAACAAGACAAAATTGTACCCACTAAATTCAGTTAAATGCTGGAATAAGAATCATCAAAAGCACCAAATAACTCGTTAAAAAAATAATGCAGCAATTTTTCAAAAGTGATAATAATAATAATAAACTTACCGAAATCTGGAACTGGTTTCGTTTTCTTGGGTATAAAAGTAGGCATAGTGCGTCTAGTGGTCGGTCTTCTGGTCGTTGTCTTCGGTATTTGTTTAGGAGTGGTGCTCCTGTCAATGCAGGAATACAATGGCTGTTTTTTGGTGAGCATCATTCCATATCTCAAAGGATCTACGTTTCTTTGACAATGTTCTCCTGCTTCTTTGATGTAAATTTCACTTTCCGTTATAATCGAACCTACGAAACATTCATAAGTTCCCGGAGCTACGTCCTTCCTTTCAGTGTAAGTGTAGAGTAAGCTCCGCTCTCTCCAATGTCCGAGACATTGGTACTCTCTTTCTTCGAATATTTCTTCGGATTCGCAGTGGGATACTTGATAGTACATAAGTTCTGGTGCCCTGCAATCCGACCACAATTTCGCGCACAGTTCGGTCGCATCAGGAATGCGACCGGTGTATTCTCCAGTTATGGGGCACATTCCTGTAGATACTCCTGGTTGAATTTCGAGGCCTGCAACGCGTTCATTTTAATCGGATTATTAATGAAAACCTACTAAAAAGTACTTACGTCCTTGGGTAATCCATTGGTCCGATTGGAAATTCTCATCTGAACAAATAGTGAAAACGTCGTCTTTGTTGATACTGGTATTAGTGCCAAGTTGAAATTCTAGTATATTATTTCCTCTGGTAGCCAATCGTAAGCAATTGTATGATTCTTCGTCGCACTGCGTTCTGCTGTAAACTAAATATTTATCGCCATCTTCTAACACCCCCACGCATTTTATGGTGTGCGTCTTGAAGGAATGGTGGTCTTTGTAAATCATGGTGTCAGATTTAACTCTGAGATGTTCCCAATCTCCATACATCCATTGAGGAAAGCTGCATGTTTCGAAAGATACCTCGGCAGGCCAGGGCCGTTCCATTTTCGGCCTCAATATCATTGTTTCGAATCCAGAAGTAAAATTATACAATCCATTAGTGCACGTTGAGTCTCTGGATAGAGCCATTTCTATTCTACCGGTCTCGTAATCCTGCCTGTATATCTACAAATTGATGATGACCGTTTAAATAGAAGATACTTAACAAAACCTAGATACTTACAGCGCATCTATATTTAGGCCTGAGATTGGTCAAATGCCTGCTGTCAGTAAATACCACATAACGTTCATCATCGACACCTTTCCAGTGTCCAAGGCATTCGAATTTCATATCTAAACAAAAGATGCTCGTTAAAATTAGTCGAAACAATTGAATTGAAATGATTACCGTAACCTTCGAATGTACAGTTTCTTAGCATGACATTCAAGGTAGACCCCGATGGGCACGAATTCACCATCGAATCGAATCCTTTGCACTCGTTCGAACGCCTTTTCGCAGTTCCCCGGTAACTCAAGTGGTAGTTGCCGTCTATGGGGCAGTATTGCCTCGTTGTGTACGATCCGAAACCGTCTTTCGTTTCTGCAAAAGCCAATTAATAACCACAATAGCCGAAGAAAATGTTATTAGCTTACTAAACAACAGTATTTCCGTCGCTTCTTTGGCAATTATGGATTGTTCCGAAGGACAATTCGCTTCCGCCGCTTCTTCGTACGTGAAACATTTCGATATGGTTTCTTCACTAGCGGCGAATATTTGTAAGATATTCGACGAACGAAGATTTAAGTGCAAACACCTTACGCATAACGTTTCGCTGTAACTAATCAATCGCATGATAATAAAGATTTTACTTAAATAAATCGATACACTTACTTAAACATTAGTATAAAATTATTTCCAATTCTGCGGTGGCAATTTCCCCAGACTGGTATCGAATTTTCTGTGATATTAAGTGGGCTGTATTGTATACCATTCCCGCTGACAGTTGGGCTTTGCATTAAGAACTCCCCTTGAAATTCTTGCGGGAAGTAACATGATGCTTCCGTATTCGACCCTAGAATAAAGTTATTTGTGTTTATTTGATCGAACGTCCTGATTTCTATAATATGGAACACACATTTCTCTTTCAATGCGATAACAAAAATCGTTATCACGAAAAATTTTCTTCTACTAGGGATATACAAAAGATTCTAGTGTTCTAAATACAATATAGATAGTAGGAGGAGAAGTAAATATAGTACCTATGATAAAATAGGTAAGTAACAAAGGAACCAACCAAAAGAAAATAAATAAGCATAGTTCTGATAAAATATGGAGGTGTAAAAATACAGGCAGAGCAATAAATGTGTGAAATTCTGCTCAAAATTTATTGCACCGTTCAGGAAGACATAGCAAAGAAAAATAAACAGTTTATAATAGCAAGGCGATATACCGTACCAAATAGTGAAAGTTATAACGCTGTTATGTCAGTTTTATTATTCCGCATTGTGAAGTAAACTAAAAAAATTACAGTTTCTCGCTGTTATTTCGTGCTGCAGTTGAATGCAAACCGAACAGTAGTTCAAACAATTGACCGTTAACGTTTTAGAAAAATGCATATGTGCAATTGAATTCTCATTTTTATCTAAGAAAACGTTGAAAAAGGCTATGATGAGCCTGTCATGGTCCGTCGCACGGCAAAGTCACCGACCGGGCTACCCGGTGGACCCTAGCGGAATGATTACGGCACACCGAGCTCTCTTAACTGTTACTTCAGCTTCATACGGGGCTAAACAATAATTTTTTCAACCAAATAACCTTCACAAAAAACCAAACTAAACTCAAGGAATTGTTTTATTTCTAACTATAAATCGCAGCTTTTAGTTTAGAGTACTAGAATCGTTCAAAGCATAATAAACAATCGAATAAATCGATACTTCATTCGACATGACGAATAAAGAAGTAGGTATTCAATTAAAATTGAAAGCAAAATGAAAAATTGAACAAATAAAACTAAGGAAAGACGTTTGTGTATTACACGCTGTGCAGTTCGAGATAATCTTTTCGGTTAAAATGAACCATGAGAACTCAATAGAGATTCAGATACTTGTGGTTTCGGTCTCCATTATATTTTTCATTTGGCGGTATCGAGGAATAAGATTCCATTGAACGGTGATCAACAAAAAATTACCTCCGAACCAAAACAATGATTCTATGAAGTTCAAACAATGCAATCTACACAATGGATCATACAGGGTGCGCCGTATTGTATAATAATGGGAACAAACTCTCTCATAATAATTGGAATTATTGATTATAAAAATTATGGGCGTTATTTTGTTATAATAAAGGCGAACCTTTCTTTGCCGGTCGATTCAGTAGTGTTATTAATTTATTATAAAAGAGAAACAAAAACGATATGTAAAACACAAATCAAACTTAATAATTAACAAAATTGTTAAAACAATCCACAGATGGAAATAAAATTGTTCTTTGTACGGAGCAACAAACGGATATACCTTGATAATCACTCTGTTAGTCAAGCATATAAAGTGAAACTAATGTAGAATTTCAAGATTCCAGTGCTTCCACTTTATAATTTGTGGTTGAAAATTATTAACAGCTGATTGTCTATTGTTGTTAACCGATTAATGCTGCTTTACCTCCATGCTTTTCGATGAAATTGTTTTCTGTTAGAACTATTACCTACTGTTGCTCTTTAAAGTATCAATATAATGTCTATTTTACATGATTACTACTAAAAATGTATGTAGAGTAACGAAATTATTAGATTGATACGAAACATTTAGAAATAGGTTTTGTACGCTTTCTTTTTTAATCGTATTCTTTATCACGATTTAAATGTTTCAGTTTGAAATGTTTCTACAACAAATTTTAGGCTTTCAAATTCATGACTCCCATTTTTCACCCAGACAATAGCGTAAATATGATTAATTGTTATAAACGTGAATAATGCAGTACTAAATAACTAATGAAACGTTAAATGGCATAAGGAAGCTGTAATAATAAAATTTAATATAACTGGACTGTATTAAAATGTCTGCATTTTTGATAACATTCTTCGGCAATTGATTGAATTCATTAGATTGTATTATAAAGTGAAATTGATTATTAGCTATTTCAATATGTGTTCTAGTTGTATTTGGTCATTTCGATTAACTCTTTAGCCATACCTATAATTGATTAAATGGAAATATTTTTTCAATTTCAATTACATAGTACTTCTTATTTTTATGGAATTTATTGCATAAAATAACTCAGTTTTATACTCTGAGTCGAAGAAATCTTCTAAATACATAATACTTGTGGTTTAACAAATTGTACGATCAAAATAAGGTTAATCTTTTCAATTCCAATAATAACCTACCTAAAAAAAGTAATCAACTACAATACTTTGATTGAAATTTGAAAAAATAGTCTATACATGAACGTGACATTTTTACGATTTTATTCATCGCTACAGTTTGAAGGACTGGTTACATATCGCGTGCAGATTGTTCATCTCGCACTTGCTCTTATGAGCCTTTATAAAAGCAAAGCCGAGCCGAGAGGCATAAAAGACACCTGTTAAACTTGCCCCGGATCCTGTTTTATAAAATTTCAGTCCTTGTGCAGATTCCTTAGGCGAGTCGCATCCGGCTAAATGCCGTGCTCGTCTACTACGCCAATTTAAAACGGACCCAAGGGATGCACAAATGTCTACCTGTTACACTTAATTACCTTCAGTCTTATTTTTCAGGTAAGCTTTTTTAATGGGAGCAGATCGGCTGGCTGGAAATGAAATATTGTTCGCATCAATTTATATTTTTTAATGGAACATTCTAGATTGTTTTTGGCATGTCAGAATGTGACGCTCTATTTATATGGGTGGGTTATCCTCACGAGAACAGTGGCTTTTTTGTCCTCTAGGTTTTCCGAGAAGAGGCAAATAAATTATTATTTTCGCTTATTTACTACTGAATTTACCTGCGACTCGTTGACTCTGAGTTACCGCATTCCTTTTTGAGTACGTGTATCGTAATACAAGTCGATGCATTTACCTAATCTAGCCTTCTAGGAATTTTTTTTATGATTTTCGGAAAAATATTTTAGACATAGATAAGACAAGAACAATGTGGTAAATAGTTTTGTTCAAGTTAACTAGATAGCCGAAGAAGATCCTGTCAAAAACTGATAATTTGAGCGAAATTCTATCGAAATTTCTCGAAAAATTATAATGATAATAATAACATATTCGGTGAGTAGAAAATTGATCAACTACTGGTTGAAAAAAATGGTTCGAATAATTACATTTTGCCATTGGCGGTACGATATTACTGAAAAAGGGTTATTACGAAAACTGTAATAATGTTAGAGAAGATTTGCTATACAATTATCGGTTAATTTGCGGTAATTCCACAGAGATAGATAAACTGATCTTATTTCCAAAGTAGCTTCTCTAATTGCTGCGCTTTTTTTGACATACTTGCGAACCGAAGCACATATAATAAACAATAAGTAATTATAGATAATGCTTGTTGTAGATATTCGATTATTTTTTCATACTTTTCATACAATATTTATACTTAATCCATCCATTCATAGATTAAACAACTAAATTTGGTGCACATTATTCCTAACGTTATAATTTTTTTTACAATGAGCTCCTTCCCTATTGAAAACATCGTTGAATGGCCACATACTTGTGCCTTAAAAGTGACGTTTGCCGAAAGTTCTGAGCAATTTAAAAGCCCATTATGAAGAGAATCAACCACCTGGTGATTGTACGGGGACTATTCCACAAATCCTACGTTCGGAATGCTATTCAAAAACAGGAAACTAACAAATATTTGTGACCGTTGTTACACGAAACTACTCATGCTGAAAGTGCCTAATCCTTTTCGAATTTTCAGCCCATCAGTGTCGCACTAAAATCCAATAAAGACTACTGAAATGTGTAAAAATTTTCGTAAAGAAATGTAATTAGATATTAACCATATAAAGTACATAATATGATTTGATTAATTTATGTATTTGAAAGTTCATTTAAGTGACGAATTAATGCTAATAATATGGATGTCTTAGATGAAATGCACATCAAAAAAAGCGCGCTACTGAAATCTTAATAATCATCTGAGATTACCTGCCAGGAATACCAATCCGCACGACTACCTAATCCTCAAAAGCGATTTATTTTAATGGTGAGTAGATAGTAACTTAAAGTCAGTCAGGTGCACATTTTCTATACTAATGATCCAAATGAATTCTTAAGTAATATCCAAATAATCGTTTTATTACAGTCAAACTTGGACAAATGAAGGTACTATTACATTTATCACTTTTTCATTCTAGCATTTTTATATCTCTATAGCGTCCATTCATTAATATATTTTTCTATTGGCCTACTGTCGTTTTCTTCCGCATCCCAGCATTTGCCTACATCACTAAAATTAAGTGAATAATTGATAAACGACTGATCATTTTTAATGTATATAATAAATTATACCACGTCATACTTATATGGCTCGAATAAAATCAGAAGTGACACTGTATACATAGGTACATGCCGAAATTTCTCACGGTACCATTTTACGGCTTGTTTAATCTAACCTCTTGTTCCGAAAACTCGAAAGTTCGGTCTTCCGTTGGTATTTCTAATGGATGTTTTATATTTTTTAATATTTTTAGTTAGCACATAATTGTCCGGCCTGCGAACGAGGTGCAAACTTGAACGCAAATATGAATCTTTTAGTTTTAATAGGTACATAATAGGTTTGAAATTTCCTCTGAAATAAACCTTTAGGATGTTCTAATTAGGAATCAACTTGACTTCCTTTTAAGTCAATGCGCAATCTTCTTTAGAGACTGCAGCATTTAAAACGTAAAAAATATAGCTCGAACGCAGTCACAACCTGTATAGAGCTAGGTAAAAAAATTTTACCTGCAGCTTCGACGGCGAACACTAAAAGAGACAAACATTATCATAAAATTGATTACCCTTGAATTTAATTAGACAGCCGAACACTGAAAGTAGTTAAAATTAGAAATGGAGTGGTTTTTTGTATAAAGATAGCACGCTGAACAATAAGAAACTTTTAATTAGGAAACCAATCAAATTAAAATGTGCCCTGTAATCTATTTAATGTGAATTCCATCTATCCAAAGAAATCCGAAAAACAATAAATTAACCAAACTTTATTGAATAAGAGGAATAAAACTTCCTAATAGCTACATATGTACATATTGTATGTTATGAAAGAAGTTGAAAACTTGGGAAGGCGCCTTAAATGTGTTGTAGCCTTCATATTATTTATCGAATTAAATTATGTTGGCCAGTTTATTTATATTTTTCAACATAATATTCTTGTACAATTTTTAAAATTTGATTTTAACTTTATCGAACGTAAAAACTTATTACTATGTAATTATTTTTAAACTGGTTATTTATTTATTCATCTACATCTTTAACTCGTCATGGTTTTTAAATTTTACTTAAAAACGTGCAATAAATTCATGCTGAATTTAAAGTAGCGAGAAAGTTTCCAAACATAATAATACCCACATTCACTAGTTAGTATAAAGAAACAGTAATTTAACAAACAATAAGAAATGTATGAACAGTATAACTTTATCTACAATTTATACATTATGTTTAACAGCAATCCTTTATTTATTCTATTACTTAATTAGCTCAGCTATGTATTTGCATTGAAAGTCATTTCTCTGGGCTTGTCATTCATAAATTTACTTAACTACATTTTTTAAAATTAATAACAAGTACTTTCACATGAATATTTTATTAAGTGAATTTTCAATATCAATATATGTATGTACTACATATGTATGTAGATGTAACAAATTAATTAAATGTAGATGTAACTTCTAGTTTACATAGGATTATATTATCACTTTTTATTCAGTACTTATAGGTAAGATGATTAAATCACAAGGATACATAAATAGGTATTCGTTAAGCCAAGTGAAATAAATAATCGACTTCGGGACTTGTTAGAACACGTTCTCACAACGGTTAACGGGTTTATTTGTTAGCGGATATCGCCGACAAATACATCAATTAATTTTTTTTAGTATTTCAATTATTGTTTAAGAAATAGCATATCCGAATTTTGAGAGTTAAGGTGCCCACTCTCGTTCAATATTCGGAGTTTACTCCAATATTAAAAGTTTTTGTTTAAATGAAGATTTGTACATATGTATGTACGTGTGAGACTAAAAAAGACAATATACACATATGTACATATCTTCATGTTTCACCCTAAGCTAACAGATAAGGAAGCTAAACTTCCTGTGCAAAATACTTTCCCAATAAATTAGTCGAAATGCTTAGTTGAAAATTATAAAATTACACATTGAAATTAATATGGTGAGAAAATGATTTAGTTGCAATTTTTGAGTGCATTTATAAGATTTGTTTACTTAATACCTACTGTGTGTATGATTCGTATATCTGGCTTATTGTTACAAAATGTATTATTTACGTTTAATACTTTTATATTTACATCTTCCAAGAAAAAATTTCATCTTAAAAATTCCCTTATACTTTCGTATTTACTTGTAAAATTTTTCAAACTGTAGTAAGACTAAGTTTTAAACAACAAAATGTAAATTAATACTTACATTGTGAAAAACCAACAATCACCAAAACTGCAACGATGCTGTTCGAGTTCATTTCGAAAAAAACTAAGTAAAACAAGCGCACTTTAAATATAATTCAACATAGAACCGACTTTACCACTCTTAGCACGACAAACGAAAAAATAAAATATTACCAAGATTGTATGGAACTTTTGAGTGGGCAGAAAGGCTCGAAGTCGAACGAAAAGTTTTAGAATTAGAATCGAAAGGTATGCACCAATTTCCCAGCAGGTGTCGAAACGAGAATACCCTGTGCGACTTTGGATCACTCGTGCATTTCTTTGCCCGTGCTTTTCGGCGAGCGGACAATTGTTGAATGAAACCGGTGGGTCTTTACTCTCGTAGCTACCACTAGCTTATGAATGAACATGAACGCTTATTTGCCTGATGCCTGATGGCTGCAAGAATCCATAACAGAGGCGGTTGAGGTTCCGCTTGGCGGCTGACATGGCGATCGCGGAAGAAGGGCCACAGTAAACAACCTCGAGGTACCTGCTGAACAATAAAAATGCTTCCGCAGAATCGAAAAATTATATAAATTATTAGAGGCACGCATGTATTTGAATACACTAATAAAATAATAGATACTCTTCACGACAAGACTAATAAATTGCTCTGTAAGTAAAGTAATACATATTATTTTGGAGTTTAGAATACAAATTCTGATTAAGATTTTTCCCATTTTCCATTTATTTGAAATAGGTATGTATAATATAGGCAATAAGATAGGGTTAATAAATAATTGTAAAAAACAATTATTAATCTTGCTAGATGTGTTGCCTATTTAAAAACAATAAATGTACATAAATAAAATAATCCTATATTATTTTTATTACAAGATTTTTCTTATACATAGTATAACAATCTGTTATATTATTAGTAAGTACATACTTGCTTATTTCATTTACATAATTATACCTCTAAGAATTTATTATATGTACATAAAATTCCATAAGTAAATTAAAATTACTACGGTGAGGCAAATACCAGAACGTTTTAAAGTTTCCCAGAAATATGCTCTAATTTTGAAATAATGAATTTAAATTTTCATAGTGATTTTTTGGCTATTGTCTACTTAACTATCCTGGAAATCAGAATTATTATACATTAAATGTTTTTTATACCTTACACCGCATTCCAAATAGCAGGCAAGTACAAATAAAACAAACCAGAAAAAAATAAAAAGTACTATTTCAATTTAACAGCCAGTTTGCCAGTCTCGGCTGGAATCGCTTTTTTTAACCATAAACCACAAATATTTCAGAAAAAATTCTCGGCTGGAAAGTAGCGAGCGAAACAAATGATTTTCAAGAAAATTAACTACTCCAGTGCATAAAATAACTGAAAAAAATTCTCGCTTTAATGGAATTTTTTACTAACACCATAGGCGGGTATTGGTACGCACTTTTTGGTTTTTTTAAGTGCTTCTGCCCTTATACGTTATTAAGAGACATTGAAGGGAGTACGAAGAAAATTAGATAGTGTTAGAAAAATAGTGATAGAAAAACTGACTAATAGATTTTAATATTCTATTGCCATTCCGTCGATAACAATTAAATTTCATTGAAACAGTAAAATTAGATAAGTGTTCAATGAATTCAGCCCGTTTGGTCTACTGGCGCTTTTCCTCCTAGGTCAAAGGTCAATGTTTTAATGCCATTTCCACTTCGCAACTTCGCACCACGGCAGACAGGATATACTGTCGAAATTGATATTTACCTTCTTATAATCGAGCAATGAACTCGAAACTTATTTAATTTCGGCTGTGAGAACTTTACAATTTCGAACAATACCATGAGTTTACGGGAAATTTTTTATTCACCTGCTGTAAGGCCTAACGATCTTAGTTATGATTCATTTTAAAAGTCTGATATATCTATGGTGCATCAATTTCTTGTGTACGTACGCACCTTCAGAAAGAAACAAGAACTCAAAGATAATAGTAAATTTTGTGTATTAAGCAGCAGATATTAAATGCAATTGTTATTGAATATGTGCATGCATTCAAATTCCGAGAAATCGATTATCGCTTTAATCTCCTTATTTAAAACATTTTAAATTTAAGCAAAAATGTTTTTCGTTAAATATCTGCGCTACAATTAAAACAGTCTACATGTATACACTTCACAATTGAATCGTCTAAATTCACTATTTTTTCACTAAAAAAATCTATTAAAGCCTGATGCATGATTTATACGATTATAATCGTTAGAAATAGGTGTGTTCGTGCACAATTCGCTGATATGCATGGCTTATGAATAAGCGGATGATATTTAAGTTGAATAGGAAACTACCGGCGCCAAAGTTGCGTAATCCGAAGGGTAGGAAAACCCAAAAACCCTTGCGCAAGTAGCGTGTTCGCGAACCAACCATGCGCCCTTCTATTGATCCTCCTACGACTGTCCTCTAACGCCAGCATATCTACTCTCTTGAATTTTGCCAAGGTGGGGCTCAGTATGTCACACGACTACTCGACTTGATTCCAACAACAGTGGTCCCGTGCCGTTTCCCCTAAAAGACTGGGGCCCAACGCGCATCCTAGTATATAGGTGTATGGCTTCCTGGCCTCTTTTCGAAACAAATTCAGTGTCCCAAACCTAGAACTCATGATTGGCTCCTTCTGGAATCTCTGTCGTGCTTGCCCTTCGATGCCTGTCGATAAGGTAAATTTCAATTTCGTAAGTTCATTGTTCATTTCAATGGCAATCGCTATGCAGGAGATGATGCGGATGGTATTAAATATGTCCGTTTAGTTAATATGCAGGACCGGCGTGTTATACAGTTAATGCCGCGTACATTTTTCATGAGTATGCCGAATTTACGCGTAATTTATCGACCATTTTTAATGAAAACTGAGATAGGAAATAGGGAATAATGAAAAAAATCTTTATTTCATTATTAATAAACAGTAGGTATTGAGGTTAGGTTTAATGTTCTTTTGTTTAATAATATGTCACCGTTTTTATGCAATTAACCTAATTAATTTTTACTTAAAATGTATACTTATAATTACTATCAATTGATTAAATCTTAAATGCGGCTTTTTATGAGAATATAAATGTACTGCGGACTTACCTACCTACCGGCGAGTGGGCGAATTATCATGGTGATTCCAACTACATTATTGCGGTCATAATTTACAAGTTTCCCTGAGCACAAGCTTTAGCTGTTTTATTAAACACGCCATTTATCAAATAAATCTAATGCTTCATCCTGTGAGTTTTTTGAGCAAAACAAGTCTCGTAGGAAACATATTAAATATCCGTTTGGTACTTACAAGACTCCGGAGTTTCAAAATCGCTGTGAAAATCGATATTATTCTTCGATTGAAACGTCTTACGTTCGATTTCTCATTGCACCTTCAAAGTCGCTGTGAAAATCGATATAATTCATCGATTGAAACGTCTTACGTTTGATTTTTCATTGCAGCTTCACTCCGAATATAGGAGCACGTATCGATGGCATGAGTATACGGGGCCCAGACATGAGGTCGTCAGAAAACCACCGCAAACCGATAAACCTAACGAAGTTAGTGTCTTAAGATATAACGATGAAGAATTTCACGCGGACTCAGGTAATATACACTTACTATATAAAATATAAGATAACATATCACCCTAAATGCATTGGGTGTTAAAAATTCTAAATCCAACCCTGCATAGGTCGAATTAAGTAGGAGTAATATAAAACAGTTCCATTAATCATCGGTTGTAACTTAAATTAATTTATACGAATTCGAAGTAATTACATAGATCGATATGTACTTTGTACGGTTTCTCGGTGCTTACATGTAAAATTATTTGCAGAGTCTAAACGAGAACCAGCGATGCCTCGACGAAAAAAGTATCCTGACTTAGCCTACCGGCATCATGAATTCATTGGAAGTGGAACTAATGATTTTAATATCGGTGATAGAGCTAGAGTAAGTAGTTATTGTTCTTTCAGTAATATACTTATTTTAGTGTTAATATTTCTTTAATGCACGCACTGCAATATTAGTAATTGTTTGGAACGCGGCTGCTATAAGTAATATAGGGTTTTGCATTGCTAGTACCTATACGCCTGTCAGTTCACCGATAAAATTGGTCATGTTATATGCAAATGATTTATTTATTTAATAAAAATACCTGGTAAATTACCTGTTTAATAAGGTTTTTCACCTACAAAACAATAAAAATTAATTAACCACATAATTAACATGCTATTTAATTATCGCTGCTTATTATACGTGTATAAAAAGAGATTTTTTTATACAACATATTATAGCATTAACTATACTCTTGGATTTGATTTTACTCAAAATATTTAATTTCTCTAAATTACCTGTACCTTTAAATACCTTTCACCAAAACCTAATTTTAAAACATGGTAAGGTTTCTAAGAAATATTCATATACGTACTATATCAAGATCATGAGACATATTAATAATTAAATACCCACTAATAAATTTTATTGACCAGATTTTTTAATGACTCATATTTCACAAAATTGGTATTTCTCTTAAATAAATATATCATTATTTTATCATTACCTATGACAAAAGAGAGTACTAGCATTGTAAATAGTAGTTAACTGGAAGTCACGTATATTCATGTCACTAATTTTAAATTACGTCCTTTAGAAATAACGTTATCTTCAAAAGTGTTTAAAATAGAAGACCTATTTGTTTGGAATGTGATTTTATTTTTAATTTATATTAAGAAGTGGAACCTACGAAGAAAATTGGCCCAAAATGGCGATATAAGGGGTCGATGAACGGAATAATGCAACCCTAACATTAGGCTGATCCCAACGAACACTGTGTTGGATAAAAATAGCCTCAAATCATTAAAGAGGTGTTACCGAAAACGAAATCGATAAGTTAATATATTTTTTTGCAAGAAAAATACTAATCCAATTGGCGTTTAAACCAGTATAAAACTTTTTTATCGCTTTTTAAAGCATTTTCTTGAGCGTGCTAGCTTCCTTGGAGCACTATTTTGCTAGCATAAAAGTTGCCCTACATTCAACGTAAAGCAATTCGCTTATTGCTTGCTTAAAAATTGATAATGTGGTATAATATCGATCAATTTCACTAATTAAATCAGTATCCAGCTGACACACTCGTGGATGTGGCTATAATAAAGTTTCGCAAAACTATCTCCGATTAATCGACTTGAAATTACGCCGTAAACAGACAATGACTTAATGCATACAAAGTAAATTAAATATTTACAACCTTCGTGTGTTTACCATCATCATGTTATCTTTCGACCTGTCCTTATAGGTGCATTCATACAAGGTATTTGCACGAAATGGCAGTAAGACATTACCTATTTGATAATAAGTAAGATCTAGTATTTCGATATTAAGTAAGATGTAATTACAGCGACATGTTATTTACATGTTGTCCTATATTATAGGTAAATAGTTTTCATAGTTACGTGTCAAATGCGAAAAGTAGATTCCAATTAAAATAAATAATGATTGATTTATACCTGTCAGAAGTCAAGTGCAGCTAAAAATTAATATTGTTCTGTCCATTCTTTCGTTAAATAAAATAAATGAATTAATATTTATTTTGGATAAATAACATTATTTATTATTAATAGAATGATAAAAATGGAACAAGTTATTGGTGTATAATTAGATGGTAATAATATTGTATACATAAGTATGATATGATCTAATTTTAAACCTTTAACAATAATTGTATGATAATTTTAATATTGCATTAATTTAGGTTTAAGCATTAGGTATTCGTTATAGCCAAACAAATATAATTGAATATACAGGGTGAACATTGTTCCGGGTAGGTCGGAAAATAAGTTTCAATACTCATACTCATAAAATTTATAGCATATGCCCAATAAATTTTGACAGTTAAAATAATATTCGCCCTGTATATGTGAGGATTGATGGATGCATTTGTTATTCTAATTTTTAGCGAATTTAAAGTTCCCAATAATAACCAAAATACTTTCTAAACAGCATTTAAAATCGTATCGAATCATCGTCTTTGTACATACTCTAGTCTCATAAGCAAATATTTGTAATTTTTTGTAGGTAGTTACAATTTACAAAAGATCCTACGGTACGGATAAAAATGATACGTGAATGTAGATTGCATGCGGGTCGAAAATGGTGCAATAAAATTAGGGCGTTTTTGTTTTTTTTAATTCCAGTCGGAAGAACGGAACGGGGGCGAGTGGAGACCCTCGAGGCGTAGCAAGTCGGAAGGGCCTCTGCGAAATGGCATTCAAGACAACGCTACCGCCTCAGGTGGCAATAGGAACCGGGAACGCCGCAGAGAATCCGATCCCGATAAGGAAAACACGATTACGGTAAACTTACCACTAAAAACAAGGATACATCCTCATACAGGCGACTATTTTTGTTTCAAAAACACGTGTAGTACAGAAGAAGCTTTTGAATCTTCGAATATCTGTATCACGTAATTAACAATTTCGATATGTGAAAAATCAAGCGGACATCAACACAAAATTAATATTATGCAGGTATTATAATACCTGCGACATTACTCGACGACTTTTTTATAAGCTTACCGACCAAAAGCTGATGGCGAATGGCAATAAAGAATCACTTTCGTGAAAAAACAATGTATTGAAGAAGTTGAAGATGCAAATTAAGGATATAGTGGGATCACAACGATAACAAACTATACTTTAAACGATATAAGATGAATTCAAAACACTACAAAGAAAATTAACAAGCTCAGCGTCCAGAAGAATTAATCAAGAAACAATGTTGATGGAGGCTGCAGGTAAAATTCCTCGTGGTGTTTCGTGTTGTCGTAATTATGGGAGTTAATTAGACCAAGTTTATGCCAACCTGCGTTCCATTTCATCGAAAAGAATTCGGTAGATACGAATAGTGTTAGAAATTGGAAATTTGATTTATTTAAGCCCGGGGGAATGGTGGAATGGCGTATAGTGATTTCCAATTATTTTTTTAATTGCGTATTTAACTTTGGTTTCTTGACAAACAAAGTTGATACCAATCAGAAATAGTCGCCTGTACTGTGTTGTAACTTCATAGAGTTCATTTTCAGCTGTTAATCGATGGAGAGTATTTCTACAAAAAAGACGTAGTAGTAAGTTTGTTTGGGCAGAGCAAGTAATAATAGTAGAACACTATTATTATTGATTTACAAGAATTATAGCTGCGTTTACAGTGATTATATTAAAAGTTTGTAGTGTAATTGTGGTAAAAATTATAGTAATAGTGTTTTAAGGATAATATAGAAATTATGAAAAAACGTGACAACCTTTTGAAAATGCATTGAAGAAAAGGCGCGTTCCCAACACACTTCATTTTTCACAAAATCATACACTATTTGTCTTTATTGGATGGCCAAATTACAAATATTTGTTTCAGTATTGTATTCTAAGTGGTAGAATGTATTTTGGTCATACCAAACAAAACCAATTTGAATGCAAGTATTCATTATTTTCTATACGTAGTTATTCATCCATTTAGACTAAACGTTTAACATAAGGCTGCATTCAAGTTGAAAATTTATTCCTTAAAATATACAGGTAATAAATCTGGTATGTTTTAGGGAAAAGACGGGAGTCTTTTAAGAAACGCTATTTCAAAATTAAGTACTGAATATAGACTGCAATTTGCTTGGCCTCAGGGACACCAATCGAGACGAGAAGCTGCCGGTTCCACTCCGAGGAAGAGCCATTCAATGGGAGCTTTAAAAGCAAGATCTCAAGCCAACGCCATGGTACATAAAAACCGAGTCATACTCGAGAATAAAGATGGTAAAAATTCTTTTGATTACCTAGTTAAACAATCAGATAACCAATTCATTCCAGCTAGCGAAATGGAGCCTTTGGTGGACGAAAGGACTCAATGCAGAGAAGATTTTAACACCGAGTACAAGAAGGAATTTAGGCCATTTTCGCATTACGACCATTCGTCTAAGGAAGCAGGTGTCATTGACAGCGTTCAGAAGCAAAAGTCGCTTAACAATAAATATTGGTATAAAGAAGTTGTCGAGTTGCGCAAGAAGGCCGGGGAATATAAAGTACGTGGGATAAAATGCTTAGAATGACGATTACTTATACGAATTTATAGAGTCGCGGATGGGGAAGTGAAATCGCACCGGAACGCCCTACTGATATTTACAATAAGCAAATAGAATTGTGGGATCAAGTGTCGAGAAGAAGTTCTCTAGCAGCACTGTCCTTAGCTTCTATGAGTCATAAGAACTACACCAAAGAAGAAAAAGAAGATGACAATAACAGAAAGAGTTCGCCTACAAAAGCTTATAGGAATGCCGAGAATTCTGCGCGAATGATAAGGGACATTATACGACATCATTTAGAGCGAACAACTGGTGGTTCAGGTTTGTTTCGACCGCAATTTTAAGTTGGCTGACTAATGAAATTCTTTTATAATCCCTTTAGAATTCGACGGTCTTATCTTATCACCTACAAGGGAAAAATTAGAACCTACAATACCAAGAAAGGACGACGACTCGAGAGGCTCTCAAAAAAACAGCCCGAAGAAGAGTTCTCCTCTAAAATCTACTAAGAGACCAAATCAAAAAACTAAACAAGGTGGGCCTACAGCACGTAAGTTATTTATTGGGAAATGGTTACCGCAAAATTTTCATATATAGTTTTTGAGGTAACCACCAAAACAGCAAATTAAGCATAAGCAAATAACGCGAAATTAACATTTTCAGGAACTATACCTTGTGTATTCTGAATTTTTTAGTTCGGTCGCAGTCCGTTGGGCCGACAACAGACAGTAGCACTGAAAAGAAATCGCCCAAACGCCAATCTAGATCGACTACGGCGAAGAACGAGAGAAAACCTTCAGCCGAAACGCCTTCGACTAAAAGACCAAGACCCTGTAAGCTTAAGCATGTGGTTTTTTGTGCAATTACGCAAAATTATCATCTCAGATCATACCTTAGAGCCGCTTCAATCATTGCAAACGTTTCTATGTGTTGTCAAATTGTTGCCAAGCGTTTATTCAAAGCTAATTTTGTCATTGTTAAAATTGACATCACAATGAAATTGGGTCACTGTTTTTTTTTTTTTAATTCTACTCCATTTTTTATCGAAGAAACTTGTAAATCAAGCGGTATCGATAATGCATGACAAAAAAATCGAATCCACGAAAAATTACTCACTAGGAAAATATAAATATTTTTGTAATTTCTTATTATTCAAATCAATAATTTTTCTAGTTGGGATGTTAATTGCTTGATATGTTATTTATAACTGTACAATTCCATGTTCAAAGAAGAATTAGCAATACAACCAGTGTGTGCCAAGACTCGTGAGCTTGCTGCGAGCCAAGGACATATTTTCTTTGCTTTCCTCGTTTCGTAAAGAATCCTTTTTTTCAGGCCTTTGACAAAAGTAGTAATCGTGAATGTGTGTATTTTTTGCTAAAGTTTTATTATAGTGTAATTTCAATTCGATCTGTTGTCAAGAAAAGAGAAAGTTTATCATACACAAGTAAGGAAGCGGAAGTATGTATTCTTCACTCCTGTACACCTTGCCGTTTTTTACATATAATTTATTTTTTTCAAATCGAAATAAATTTATAAATACGATAAAGGAAATGAGATAATGATCCGAACGAAATGTGCATTTTATCCATCTAATTAATAATTTATTCTTATATCTCCGGTGCTTCTGTGTACATGTTTCCAATTTTTGGGCTGTGTGTGGAGTGCTTTTTTAGTAGCTTGTAATTGAATGGGTGACAAACAAGCGTGAATTTCGTAATTGTAATAAATGTTCCGGTGTTTTAGCCTCCCTCAACACCAATGTCTCATCCCGATCTAAACCCAGTTCGGTAGTAACAAAAGTTGAAGATGATAGATTGGCCAAACCGTTGCAAAACCAAAAAACTCTAGATACATCTAAGCAAAATCAAAAACCGAGTAGTGATAGAAAAGGAGATGTTACAGGTAAGTCATCGTGTTTGGCACGATCCTTGGCACACGCAAGACTTATGTAACTAAAATGTTCACTTGAGAATGTTCGATATAAATGTTTAATGTTTTTTGTTAGTTTGTGTTTCATGCGAAAGGTATTACTTTTATTAAGGTAGTACTTTTATTTTACCACTGCTATATCTAGATATCATTAATCATTTAATAAAAATTTGGAATATTTTTCGAACATGCAGTAAACAAATATTCTAAAAATATTCAATCAAATCATGCAATCAAAAATTATTACCAAAACTGGGTATTATTTTAAAAAGGATTGATAACTTTTATTATTATTATTTAGTATTTAAAAAATAATAAATTTTGATCGCAGGGTTTATTAGTAAGTGTAACTTTAGTACTTCTGTTAAATACTTTTTACGTTCTGTTAAATACTTTTAGATAATCATTTACATTTTCAGCTTGTAAAATATAGATAGGTCTCTACCTAGCGAACTAATTTAATAAAATCACTAATAATTAAAATGCACTATTGTTGCCTCAACAGCCGAAGCTGCGAAAGGTTCCGCGGAAAATAAGGAAGCTCCAATGCAAGATGAATACGACAGCCTTAATTACGAGCCTGTAATTAAATCGCCTCCAGAACCAACTAGGGTAAAGTCTCCAGAACAGATAATTATGCGTTCCCCTGATCCAGTTAATTGGACAGTGCCTTTGGATACCGGAAAAACATTTACTGTTACACAAAACGTTCGAGAAGGTAATTTTATAGATCTAAATAATGCCGCATTATACTAATTTCCATACATATACCACTCATTTGCAGCAAGTGTTACTTGAGATTTACTTATTTAAACTTTATGTTGTGGTAAATGAGTGATAAACATTACGTTCATTTAATTTTACCCACAGGAGACATTGGAAGTAGACCTCACAGTGAAGTGAAGGTCTGGACGCCGCCAGATGTACCGCCTCCTGTGGCCCAGTCAGCCCCGCCAACACTTTTACCTAAGGAGACGGGAGGCCTGTCTTAAACCACCTGAGTTCTGCTTACTGTTCATTATTGATTTGGTTACTTGCTTTAGATATTGATTTTTCAGCAGAAGTATGAATTCGGGCAGAGACAAGGCCATCGCTGCACAGGCAAGTCCAAACGCTAAGACTTAAAACTAAAGAAAATACGGTGTCGGTCTAGTATGCAGTGTACTCACAGTGAAGTGAGATCAATTTTCAAAATCTTGCAGTTATACTTTGTATAAAATAAATTTGGGTAGACCGCATACTAGACCGGCACCGAGAATGCTTGATTTTTGACACAAAATTAGCCCAAACTAATTCAATTGTTCAAATCTAATAAAAGGCTTTTTTCGGTCAATTAAAAGAATATTTCGACTTACCTAAAAAAATCCAAAAAATCCTATCGCATCACTCTATTTTCAACTATTTTGTAGATAGTAGATTTGTTCAGTATAATTATTGCTCCAATTCAGAAAAAGAAACAAAAGTCAACTGACCATTTAATTTTTCAACACTTATCAGGAATGCCAAAAATAATCTGTCAGTTGTCATTTTAAAGGACAAACTTCATAGTAATAACTTGAACACTTTTCTACTTATTTTTATAGTTTATTATTAATGTAAGTTATTTCTTTCAGTTTAAAACCTTCGTGTTCGAGATAGAATAATTTAGAAGACCCATATTTGTCAAGATCTAAGAATCATTTCAACATCACTGGGAGGAATGAACAGTAGATCATAACGAAGATAATATGAATCACAAGCCCGTGAGACTCTCAACAGGGTAGAACTTTCGATAATTACTGTTCAACAAAGTTTTTTTTGTGAGCCGAACCGTGTTACATCTTTGTATGAAGACCAATTTTAATATGAAAATGTATCATGGTATTTGATATGCTCTTTGCAGTCCTTATTTAGCTATTAAGCTCAGCTTTACCTTTGTAACAACGTAGTTCAGTATATTTAGGGATATGTGTATGAATATATTAATCAAATTAACTTTAATAAACGTGTTTCTACCATATAGTCCTAGTAGGTTCAAATGAAAATTTTGAATAAATAGTATTACATATTATATAATATACATCTATATCAGCATTTGCAATTCTGTATCTCCGTCTGTAATAAGGCATTACGCATTAATTAAATTTAAACAAATCTACTAGGGTAATTGGTAAAATTTCTATGCCAATTTTTAAAGAGCTAAAGTTTTACGAAAAAATATATTTAAACGTTAATTTAGCTAGTTTTTATATTTACTGAACTTAAGCAAATTGCCAATTTCTTTTCTAAATATACTGGTCTACAAATGCTTAATATTTATTCCTTGCGTCCAACAGTCAAAAACCGAATCCGTCAAAACTGATCGCAGGAATTTTTTGTTTTTCTATTCCTTAGCCAAAATCACCAAACGTCCCATTTTTACAAATCAAAAATGAGATTTTTTAAACCATACATTCATGTTTCCGTCAAACAATTTCAGAAAAAAAACAACATAAACTTTAATAACCATCTATTTTGTGTAGATGCATTTGCTTGCAAAAGTATTGATTAATTTAGTGTAACATCGAACGCACTTGTGTTATTTTATTAAGTCGAAAGTAAAAAATACATAAAAGTTTTCTGTTATAAGATGTTTTCATTTATCTACCTACACACCTTGTTTCATCATGAACGAATAGAAAATGATTAAATAAAAAAACAAAAATAGTATCAAGCTTTCCGAAAATTTTTAAGAAAACTGCACAAAACTAAATACAGGACATATAATTATGGATGTCTCAAAGAATATATTGCTTTAACCTTTATTTGAATATAAAATAGCATCATTCATAAACTATATAATATGCTATATTTAACATGGAAATGGTCATAAATAAAAATAGTGAAACTAACGTAAAATTATAGAATACGGGTATTGCACAGGATATGTAGGAATGCTAGCAATTTTGGTCTCCGACAGAAGAAACCGTGGAGACCGTAGATGGAGTACCTGTACCAGAACTAAATTTTTGATCCCCATCGCAGATATATTTACCGGATACGAATCTTCTTTTGACTAGTGACAATCGGTAACCGGGACCTGCAAGTTGGAAATCGATACCGGACAAAGTCGTGCCCTCGCAATTGAACTGCGTTAGTACGGTTTGCGGTGTGCCCGGACCACTTTCAAGATCATACCGAGCCGCTACGGATCCTACCCCATGATTTTCTGAATGCTGAGACAATTCAGTGAACTTCCATACGATTCTGTTATTCTCTGTCGGCCTAGAATAACAATACAATTAAGCATTATCTATTTTGTATTAATCATTATCTACAACTTACCATTGTGCTGTAGGTTTAGTTTGCATGTTTTTGACTATTCCAGGTACAGGAACAGCAACAGTTACGTTCAGTAATGGAGTCGGCGAACTCATGGCGTGAGAGTTATACTTGTAATCAATTTTTAAATCTGTATGAGCACTCGAGCACTTCCAATAAGCGACTAGTTGAAACGGACAAGAATTTGCCCCTGCTTTGGGTTTGATCTAAAAAAGTTTTGCAACTTATTAAAATACTCAAAGGTATGGAATGACTCCGATAGTATGTAAAAAGCATTCTTTTAATAACTATGTAGCTTATTAATCAGATATTTCACTCTTGTTACTCTGTATTATTGGAGTTATTTCAATTGAAAAGCATACCTGGTATTTTAATATATCTACATTAAAATAAGAGGCGCTTGGATTTTGTTCGGACTGCTTCTTTAACAATGAACTCAAAGCGAACATATTAAATTCGATAGTTACATAATCTGCGGCGGATTGTCCATTCTCTCTGAAATCGACAAACATTAAGCAACAATTTACCATTGAAACTGAACACTTACAAATTGATTAACTGAGTATTGGGCAATATGCTGGTTAGCCTGAACGTATTTTTAACCCGAAATACCAACTTAGCCGGGTTAGGATTATTCGCAAGTATCGTTACTATCCCAGCTGGAAATGACAGCATCATTTCCCCAGACATCTTAACTTGACACCTACAAACAGAAGAGTGTTAAACAAAATGGACTAAAACGAATATAATATCTTACCGTGATTCGTCGGCGCCTCTGAAATACGAATGGACAATCTCGTGAAAAGCCACTGCAAGAGGAATAGTATCCGCCATGCCTATGGTTAGAGGACTAGGGCCTCTGGAAACGCCAATGGGGACCGAAGCAGTACGAAATTCTAAACTATTTATACTATCGGCACGAGATATTGTACTTTGATTCATGAGATTCCTAGAAGGATCGGAACGACGCGAAGGCGGTCGTGGAATTGACATGTAGCCAGACGTTGGAGTCGGCGTTTGGCGCTGAGAATGCTGCTTCGACGGGGGCTGCTGCAGTTCCCCGTCTTCGGAAAAAATGTCTCCTAATTCTGAAACATACACCGTTCATTTCCGATTCGACAAGTAATAACATAACGCGTCTTACCTGCATATCTAGAAGAGGAGGAGAGCGTAGGGGAATTCAACGCAAGCTGTGAAGGGCTCTGCAAGGGAGCGTACGGATGAGAACTAGTCGGCGTGGAAGCATTCGAGGCAGTGGGACTTTGAAGGAAATTTAGGCCCAATAGATCACTACTTGGCAATTGCTGCGAAACCGATTGCGATCTCTTCATCTTTTCAATTCCGGAATCCATGTTCGATCCGCGTCTCGCGAAACCTCCTGTGGGAGACAAATACAAATTTCCGACGGTTGCTCTTAGTTCATCGACTGAAGCGGACATCGGAGCCGATCCGTTGTTCAAAGGTTTGATTTCTACGTGAATTTTGCGTTCTCTATCTTCATCTAAAACAAACAAAAACGTTTAGGGAATTATAGCATAGCACTCATAGTTGGAATACCTGAGTCAGAATCGGATGATGAATAAAAACTACCCTTTTCGCTGTTCCAATTATGAGACACGTCCTGTCTTATCACAAAGCCATCTTCATCGACTTCTTGAGTAGAAGGATCCCCTGTGTCCGTGGTCCTTTGGCTTCGTTGAGAATCATCTTTTTCCTCACTGCAATAATAATCACATCGATTAGTGAAAATAATCATCAACTTCGCGAATACAATATAAAAACTTACAGATCTGATTTTTCTTCCTTATTGCTTTGATTATCAACATTATCTTTGCTTTTTTTCTTTGTTTTCTTCTGTTTAGTTTTATCTCTTCTACTTCTTAAAAACCCTAAGAACACATTTTGTATTAATATTTCGCTTATTATAGAGGAGTCAAATAATTCAGGTGAATATTGTTAACAATAGGGTGAACGAAAGATGTGCCTATATATACCATTTAAAGCAGTTACTCTAATACGAAAATGTGCGACAATAAAATAAATGTTTATCAGCTTCAACTATTTATACTAGAGCGTTACTATTTATAATAATGTAGAAAATATTGAGTTGCCAACACAACGCCATAAAATGAATAGAAATGAGCCATGCTGCTATAATAGTAAATAAAAAGCCTCAAATAACCCAACAAAGGAATGGCATTTTGCTTCAACGATTTTTTGGACATTTGAAGAAATATGATCCTTTATTAGGTACCCAGGTTACAATGAGAAAATTAAACAATAAAAGCCTTCTATATCAACATAAAGACACGAATTGCTGAAAAAGGAAAAAATAAAAGAAAAACCTCCACCGAAAATTAATATACAGTTCTGGCCACTCATGCAGCTTGGAAGACAGTATGGGGACATAAAATTCCTCAAAATCGTCCACAGAGCAATTTTCAGAGACACGACAAGATAATGCGTGAGATACGATTAAAAGAAATTTTACGTGTCCGTTCGGTCCTGGTAAGATCTAAAAGGAGAGAAAAATTTACACTTGGATCCTCTATTGGAGTGTCTCGTTAACTGCTGCTCGCCTTCCGGAGTCGTCGGGCTCGAAGGCGCGCTACAAGGACCTGCTCGACTTTCACGTGATCCTAAAAAATAGCCCAAGCCCCCGTTAAAAGTGTTATTAACCATCGGGAGGCCATAAACGTACCCTGGGAGTTAGACATGAAGAGGTTTAAGAGAGAGGTTGTTCGACGAGATGTTTTGGCATGTGTTGGCACGGATTGTTCATTTTGACCATTACCTTCTTTCTTTGTTGGCTTTGGTTCTGCCTCCGTCAGTGTGGGGGACGTGAGTGGGTCATCCAAATTCAACACGCCTATAACCCAATCATAAATTATTGTTTCGAAGAAATTGGCAATTTGTATGGGCGAGTAATTACTTAAAAAAAAGCGTACCTGGTCTCTCGAGTCCTGTTGATTTGCTCCTTACGAATTGTTCAAGTAATTGATCTACTGTTAAATCTATACATTGCTGTCTAAATTCTAAATGTACAGTTCCCATTTCTTGATGTGTCCAATCTATAACATCGGCGTATTTATTGAGAAATTCCTTCATATGCATCAGATGATTGACTTCCAATTCTTGAAAATTTTTACACGTTACGGACATCTTTTTCTCGAAATCTTCTTTAACGCTGCTGTATTTATCTACGAAACTTTTGTAATCCTCTTGTGCCTTTTTCAGTTTCAATTCCGCCTTTTCTATCTCTTTGGGAGAATTGCTTTCTTTGCGTAACTTCTCTAATTCCAAACTGCGTTGTGTATAGATGTCACGAGATTTTTGAACGTTTATTGTCACCGTCTGCATGGCTTGGACTGCCTCCAGCGTCCCGGATTCCTCCTCCTTTACCTATTGAAAACCAATTATTTACTAGAAATAATTTAAAAGATGTGGAATTTCTGAGTGTAGAAAGTCCAATTAAGCCAAATCCAATAACGACACAATGAACTTCTTTATCAGTTTCAATTTTATTTAATTACAGGACAATGGAAGAATGATGAAATAATATTTAATTGCTAAGATATTTATAATCGAGTCAATTTATAATCAATTGCCATGCTAATATCATACGTTAAGTTAAAATTAAATTGTTTACGTTTACTATGCAGTGATCATTTTAATGGAATATAATTTTTAAATCTAATTATATAATAAAGCTTAATGATTACGTAATAAATACCACCAAATTTATAATAATGAAAAATAAAACCACTACATATCAATTTGAAAACAAACCTTATCAAACGGAAATATGTCTGTGGTTCATCAATAAAAATAAAAGCAACATTGTCTGAATTCATTTTAGGAAAAACATGCGGGTATAATCAGGCATTATAAATTCAGTAAGAAATATTCTTTAAAACAATGAACTTTAAATTTGTTTTAAATCAAATTGTACAGATCATATGATTGTCAACTGTGATAATTATCGAACAATTAATAGTATAATTTGTGAGTGAGCCACAGAAATTACACAAATTTTACAGAAATTAAAATAATATATTGGATACAACAGAAATAGTAATTTTTTATTATTTTTATCTGATGTTGTAATTAGATAACTTCCATTTATTTGCGTACAAATATTACCAATTCATTCGTATTGTTTGGTAAGAATAAAAATATGTTTATGAATAACTTACCATCTTGTGTTTTTTATGCAGTTCATCGGAGTACTTGCTCACTTCCTTGACTAAATCTGTCACTTTTTGTACCATTTGCATGTGAAGGAGAGACAATTTCTCCGCCGATGTCCTCAATACTTGCCATAATGGTGCAAATGTACCTTGCACACAACAAGTACTTGCTTGTTTCGCTAATTTACTCAATAACTTTGAGTTATTTTCTTCTAAATTTGATCTACAATAAATATTAACTGGTAATAAAATTTTTAAACCACTTGAAAGGTAATTTTAAAATTAAGCTGGACAACAGATTTGTTTTTCTGTAGACAGTGTATTCATTGCCTGCATTGTTTACATTCAAAATTTAAAGCGTTTGTAAGAGTCTCGTGCATCTATAGTAATTTCATCGGGTTGGATTTATTTTAAGATCATATCGAGTTCCTAGGTTAAATATGTACCTTTTCTTAGATTCACTTTTACACTCTCGTGTTTAAATAATTGTAATTCTCTATACTGTATTTTCCTGTAATATTATTTTGCTCTTATAATACAAAGCACTTCTGGTATTCCACGTATCAAAAAAATTACAGTATCGTATATTCTAAATTTTTGTAATACATATTGTATGGTACAATTCTAAGGCATATGAACATTCCTTGCATGTTCACATCTCTTGAACAATGTACATTTCTGTTCATAGTTTATGTTATTGCTCGTAACGAAATTGGAACTAGGAGAATGACGTAGAGAATTCGTGTAAACTAAAGTTTAATAGGCGAGTCTTTATAGCAATTTAATCGGCTACTAAAATACCCTTTCGAATTATTATTAGAGAGATTAGTAAAGTGAAATGCACATTTAGATTATGTTATAGTCGAAATTATGTAAGTAGGTGCATCATGGGTAATATCACAATAATTACAGCAGAGTGCTTGGTTTTCAACAAGCTCCAGCTTGTTGTCTATTACAAATTAAATAAGATTCTGGTGTAGTTCATAAAGCGAGCTTAAGTTTATGATTAGAAATAGCAGGAATTTCCTATATACCTTAAGAATCTGTCTACAAAAAAGCTGTATGTGTAAATTTACTTACTTTTCTCTAAGAAAATCAGCAAATTCTTTGCTAGCAACTAAACCAAATTTCATGTTATGGTATAAGACATCAAATCCATTATTTTTCTCCCCCTAATAAATAAAATAGTATTTAGTAATTAACTTAGCCTATTACATGTAAGTAGATAAGATTCAAAGGTGCTGAATAAACAGTACTTACCCAAAAGTAATCATTAAAATCAACCGTCATCGTAGATATGTAACCATACCAATATTATACTGAATAATTAACCTTTTTAAAAAGGGCATAAAGAGTTCAATTTCTAGATTGTAAACAATTAAGTTGACAACCGTTGGGAATACTAATAAATTGCTTGTCAACTGAATCACATTAATTTTGCATCATAAAACGATTATTTTACAAAACCAACAAAAGCACCACACAAAAAAAGGATTTCTAACCACTCTGCTAACAATATTTAGCATTCGTTAAAAACTATGAAGTCATTTTACAACTAAACTAAAACAAAACTAAAAATAGGGGGCGGAACCGCAGACTTTCCATCTCAATCTTTTTGGGATGGGATAATAATCACAAAACAACACAACAGTAATTTCATAAAGAAACGTCAAGTCATTTAAAGTCAATCTCGTTCTTTCTCTCTTGCACTGTTGTAAAAGAAAATGATAGTTGGCTAACTCTAATATAACAATAACCGTCAATTGGGGATATAAATATTTCGTTTGTAAATTAAATAAGTTTCTAATGGTATAAACATAGATATGATGTAAATATGTATTCTAATTACCATTTAAAATACCTAAATTAGTGGCGACATCTGTGTAGTTCTTGTGGAACGATTATTATGTACACTATGGTAAAGAAGTGTTCTACTAAATATTGGTTATACAGCGCTGTTGTCAAAGGCCATCAAAAACTATTTAGTTCCTTCACGCGATATAGATTTTTAGTTCAATTGGTTCTTAGGTCAAAATTTGAATTTAATTTCACTCATTACTTTCAGGAGTTTCAGGTTGACTTTGTAACTGTCAGTTTTGACAGTTACATTTGATAAAAGTTTAACAGGTGTAATTCAATTATATTTTTATTATAGGTCATTTTATTCCCTTTTTCAAAAACTAAAGATTCAGAAAATTTTCAAAAATAGATCGTATTTTTTTAATAATCTTGTATACCTTCTTCGGGGCTATTAATATTAACAGAGCACAACAAATACAAATTCTTCCGAGGAATAAATCATTCATTTTGCTGACAGATTGTACGGGAAATTATTGGAATTTTTCGTTTAAACTTGATTTGAAAAAATATTAATTGTAGAAAATGTAATTAGAAAACTGCTTGATCGCGCCGGTATTTGAGATTCTGTGAGTCGCGAGAGAAACGCTTGCCGTATACGGTAGAGTATTTTATTCGCGTACTCGCGTAGTTCGTTTTATTTAGTTTGCATAGCAGGCACAAGCCGAAGCCGAAGCACGGCGGAATCAGTTGTTTCTGATAAGTTACAAGGAGTGGTTCAAATGTGAATTTATCAACAGACGTTCCTAACCTCAAAAACGCGAATGTTTATTTTCGACGATTTCCTCGGCTTTTCGCAAGAATGGTGAAACCAGTTACATGGAAAACGCGCAGTTTTTTTTGTTTCGTTTTCGTTGAATTTTTCATTAATTGTGCTGCGAGCTCCAGGCACTGCAATCATGTGCATCCAAAACAACAAGAGGTTAGTTTTGTTTTATTTGTAAACTTTCGCATTTTTTGCATACCTTTTTCTTGAGTTTTCACTTAGAAGTTTCGTTTAGGTTTTTAAATTGGTTTTGTGTGGGATCCGTTTAAGTGGAAAGTAATTACTTTAACAAATGGTAAATGGTTTGATTACAAACACGTACTTACTCAGCCTAAATGTTTTGTTCCGTTACTTTTTTTAATAGCCATATATCTGTCCTAGTTGCGACAAAGATAATTGTTTCAATTAAACATAAGGACATAATAGCGAAATTTTAAGTTCAAAAACACTAGTTCATTTTTTGCAATGATGTCCAATTAATTAATTCACACCTACTATAATTTTTAATACATGAAATATTAAATCTAATCATTATTATTACCTATTTCAAAAATTAAATTAAAATTGTTACACATTCAAGTTTCGACCAAACAAATGGTATTATCCAATAGTAATTCTCATAACAAACAATAGAAACATTGAAAGTAGAAAAAGTTACCACAATTTATGTACTTATCATAGTTTACCATAGGCAATTCCTAATTTTTTTATTACTCAATAAGAAATTTTTCCTTGCAACACTTTTACCTGCCTACTTATTCATTCCAGAGACAGACGGGTTAGCAATAACATGAAATAAATTTTTAAATTGTTATGAAATCAACCTAACCATTTTCAAGAGTGCATTTAGAACTTTTTACAAAGCGTAGATAGTGCTTTCCCTCAATCTAATAATAATAAATTTTTTTCACATAGTTTCAATACAATGAAACGCACTGTATATTACAATCTTCACGCCATTAATTATATTAAAAACAGAGAGTAATAATTACAAATTAATAAATTCATTAAAATGTAAATTAATAAAATATTACTGCCGAATTTCGAATAACACATATTCAAAATTGAGTATTTTAAATAAATCAATAGCCTATTTTTAGCAATCGGGAATATCTGGGAAATACTGGAATATATGATGTATTTACTTTATGGAATTAAAATTTCTAGTTCATCGTGTCAAAATGATTATATAAATATTTCATTTCGAAAACCGAATTATTACATATGCTCGGATTTGTGAGCTTGTTTTCAATTTATTTGTTGTAGTGAAAGAGCTTTGATTAATATATCTGTAAAAATGGTGAATATATTCGAATGACTTTACAAAAACCGTTTAATTGGCAATTTAAACTATATGCAATGATGAGTTTCGGGTAATATTGCGTTAATGCCTGAATATTAGGGCAATTACATATATTTCTACGCAGTTTCCCTGTTATAATAATCATCGTGGGATTAAACAAAAGGCATCTAAAATTATGATATTTTAAAATACTTTTTTATTTATAACTCTTAAGCTATGTCTCCGAAATATTTTCGTGGATTATCTAGCATATAAATACATTCATTTTGGTCGCAACACAATGTATTTGAGTTTTTATGTTTCACAAATGTTCGCACCAAGTTCCTTGTATATTTTTTTAAATTTCAATGCGCCGTCTACTTGTTAGAAATATAATCAAGCAAACATTAATTAAGCATTTATTAAAATTACGTGAGTGCAATTTATTAAGAAACTCTGAGAAATATGCAGCAAAATTTATCTGGTTTAAAGATTAAAAAGCTTTATTAGTCCAATTATACTGGTAATCGCGTATATAAAACATTCATAATAGCAATGGTAACTATTATTGTGTACTTAGAAAGAAACTGAAACGATAGGTTTGTTCCAACTCATGTGAAAATCATAATATTACGGTACAGAAACTGCGCGTGCAAAGGATATTTCAAATCTACTCAACATTTTCTGCGTAAAGTGCAGGTCGTGTACAGTAATATTTCGATTTTCTCTTGGGTTGGAACAAACTTGATATTTGAATACAAGACGCACGAGAGTTAAGGCAATTTAATTTACTTTGCTCTTAATTAAAATTATGAATGAAAGTCTGTATACGTTGTTTGTGAAATTTGTCTGTGTATATCCGATTTTATTTTGTTTACTTTGTATAACTGCAGAAATTATGCAGGTTATTATTCAATTTATTTTGCTAACGATGTGAATATTCCAAAAGAGTTATAGTTAAAAAAACCATGCTTTAATAAATAAATAAATTTTAGTCAGTACAAACTATATTTTTAATTATCGTGATATTGAGTCAATTTATTTATTGGAATGGAAATTGGACTGCATTATTTTTGTTTTCCATTTCTATTCTTCTTTTAATTTTTACCTAACAATTGATGCGAGTATGCGGACATTAAATCTAGCCCTATTAGAGGCAGTAATAAACATCAATTTATTCCTGAATAAAGTTACATTCTGGCTGTTACTGTGGGCGTTTAATTACAAATTGCTACTTTATTTTCTGTTAGGTTTTGCACACAAAAGTAGATCCGGAGCATGTTCTAAGAAAAAGAAGCGCCGATCAATCGCTGAGAATATTGCTGTACTACGACCAAAGTGTATACAGGTAATGAAGTTCCCTTTTAACTTTTAAATTACGCGAATAAGGATGAAAACATTTCATGTCTTTCACATTTTATAGTTCATAAAAAAGATGAAAACTTTTTTATACCTGCTGCGTTCTAAACACTTAATTAACATATTCTTGTCTTTAGTTGAAGACAATAGATTTTCTGTTCACTTAATTAATTTTATTGTACCTACCCTATTTCTAATTAAATTCAATCAAGTGTGTATTTAAAGAACAATTATGTTACATATTGTAATTGACTTCTTAAATATTACATAATGCTGAATTAAAAAGTACAAGAATAATCAGCAGGCTTTTGACTAAATGTATTTTAAATTATTCACAATTAATATCTTATATAATTATTGTTATTAATAGGTACTTTAAGAGGTAGTGTGCACGTAAACAATTTAGCATTTAATTGTCACTTTCACTATTGAAATTTCTTGTATATTATCTTTCAGATTGGATCAAAAAAGATTCGAGTTAATAAATGTAAGTATTAATTATAATTATCAATGTGGCTGACAATTATTTAAGATGTTATGGAAGTAAAAGTAGAAATTGCTAATCGAAAATTAATAGTTTTCTGTCCATTAGGAGTTTTAAGGATATATCGTTACCGGTTCTTTTGAAACAATACAAAGATTGTTTCGTTTCTAATTCTATTTTTCCTGAAACAGAATAGTAAGGATATTATCTTTGTCTACTTTGCGCTTCAAACAAACAATCTTTTAGTTTTCATTTCAGAAAAATGTTCTTTTAGAGATATAATGTTTCTTTCTTGTTTTACTAACATCGCTACATCTAATTGCATTATGTCTTACTCAGATTGGAAAAGTGCTATTATTTGAGTTGAACGAGTAAGGCACTTATAACCTAGATAAACATGTATTTTTCCAGAATACAATTTTACCTGAAGCAGTCAATTTCTGGGAAAAAGCTTTGTTTGTCAGAAGGACGGAAAATGTAATTCGATTAACAAGGTGAGTTTTTTAGATCTTTTGGAACATTACGATATTTTAAAACACAAAAAATATTATATAAAAACCTGTTTAGTTTGCCTTTGTAATATGTTAGTCTATTTGCTTGTTTCGTAATATAATTATCTCTTCGAATTTTTAAATTAATTAAACGTCTATAGGTTGATATAAACTACAATTATTTTGTATCACAGTTATTGCAAATGTAAATGTTATTATTCATAGTTCATGAATAATATTCTGGAAAAACCGAGCAGATAATTTAAGAATTATATCTATTAATATTGTGTTCGCAGAAGCGTATCATGATGTTCTTATTCGCAAGTTATTTAAATTATTGGCTGATCCAAATAATTTGTGTTTAGACTCCATTGCAACATGATGGAAAACACTTATTTATAGAAAGGTACAATCGTTCTAACAATAAGTGTATTTTTAAGGATTGGTCAATGCAAAGAGCAAGTATTTTTCAAGAATAGTCACGGTTTAACCTTGTCGTGCGAAATGCATCTTCAAGGCATGCTAATTCCAAAAATTATTAAAAAGATCGACGTAATCGCCTTCACGTTTAAATTTTTTTAATTCAAAGATATTCCAACGGAAGGCTGGAAGAGTGGTTTTCAATAATTAGATAAACAATGCTTAAGGTATTTTAACCTTCCAGTAAATTTTTATTTGATAATAAATAAACCGCAGATTCAGTATAATTATGTATTTATGTACATATATTCGTAAAAACATTATTCAATTCGTTTAATATCGCATCCGTATAAACAGAAAATTATTGCTTCTGTTTTAACTAATCCTTGAAAAATCCAAATCCATCAATATTAATTATTGTTTTATTGTTTCTTCATACTTAAATATGAGTAGTTTCTTCCGGCATAACGAAACAACCGAAGGCGCATTTAAACTTCTCTTGCACCGTGAACGTTCCAACGGGAAAATGATTTCCCCATTCGTTTTACAGAAAATGCGCGGACTCCCGGGTTTTCGTAAAGGACGGCTGGACTCACTGCATCGACACGTGCAAAGAGAAAACCATGTGCGGCGAGGTAGAAGTTCCCGAAGACCATCTCGACGCCTGCCGCATTTGCAATTCCACCGGCCAGAATTGCCGCATAGCGAAGAACTTCAAACAAGGAAAAGGCATACCGGACTTCGACTTCGTGTTTTACGTATCCGCCATGCAAACCGAGCGGTGCAACAAGTCCCTAACAGTCGCGTACGCGTCCCATTGTCAGCAAGAGTCCGCCTTGGATAGGTGATAAAAACGCGGGACGCCATCGACGCAGCGATTCTCACGGTTGTTTGTTGCAGGCCCATAGCCGGTCATGCGAATTTATGCCCCAACAGCATCAGCACGAAACGACAGGAGCTCGAAATACACCTCGCTACGGTTAAGCACGAAATCCTCCACGCCCTCGGCTTCTCGATGAGCTTGTACGCTTTCTATCGGGACGCCGATGGGAATCCTCTGACCGAGAGGAGCCCCGAGACGGGAAAACCACCTTTGAACGAAACGTAGGCGAAACTTGCTTATCGGAAGAGTATTTCGAGTTCACCTTAATTGTTCTATTTCAGTTTGCAAACTTACCAATGGAGCGATAAGGTGATAAAAACCTTCGTAAGGCCGAATTGGCTGGTTAAATCGGGTTACCTTCCGAGGGAGGTTCAAATGGTGGTTACGAAAAATGTTGCTAGAGAAGCCAGGAGTTATTTTAATTGTTCTGAGTTAGAAGGGGCTGAATTGGAAGATCAAGGAGAGGACGGTACGGCGTTAACGCATTGGGAGAAAAGGGTTTTTGAGGTAATGGAGATATGAATCCGGCGGGATCTCGTTCTGAAAAGGTCGTTTATTGTTTCAGAATGAAGCGATGACTGGCACGCACACTCAAAATCCTATAATATCGCGCATAACATTGGCTTTACTGGAAGATACGGGGTGGTACATTGCCAATTACTCCATGGCAGAAGACATGTCGTGGGGCAAAAATTTAGGCTGTGATTTCGTTTTGAAGAGTTGCAAAGAATGGATTACAAACAAGGCTGCTCGGTAGGTAAAACTTTCTTGCTAATTAGGCGATGGTAATTTTATTTTAATCGGTTTTCAGAGGTAGTTCTATTCATCCGTTTTGCAATAAAGTTAAAAGGGATCCACTGCAAACCGAGTGCACCGACGATCGTACCTCAGTGGCTCTTTGTAACTTAGTCGAACACAAACAACCCCTTCCTCTGATATACCAGGTAACTTATCACTTAATATGATATTTCGTACGTTTAATTAATGATTTTTTGTAGAATTTTGATTCAATAGATTACGTAGAACCCGGTTTGGAAGGTTATTATGGAGGATCCGTGTCCTTAGCAGATTATTGCCCTTATATCCAAGAATTCACGTGGCGGTCGAAAAATGTGGTTGTACGTGGTTCCCATTGCCAATATGTAGAAAACAATCCCAGTAAGTAAAAATATTAGAGCTCTATAGGTACAAATTTTCAACTCTAGCTGGATTTAATGCCATCAATGTCACATGAGAACAATCGTTAATATTCCTTGAAAAATTAAAATTTCAGAGCCAGACAAGAACTTCGCTTTGGAGAAATACGGTGAAAAATCTCGTTGTTTCGAACACACTAATCAGATGTGGGAGGAAAAGTCTTGCAGGCAAATGAGGCAGTGGCAGCACTGGGGCTCGGGTTGTTACGCTTATAGATGCGAAAACGGCCGATTACATATTCTAGTGAGTTATAATTTCTTGTTTAGCATGTTTGTTCCTTAACGATGACTTTCCAGGTTGGAAATTATTCGTATGAATGTTACCATGCCAATCAAGAGATTTTCATAAGAATCATTAGCAATGGGTGGCTTCATAAGGGTGCCATAAAGTGTCCTCCATGTAAAGAAATATGTGCCGTAAGTTTGCCGTATTAATTTTTAAATAAAGTGACTTCTTGATGCTGGCTTTGTAGAAAGAATTTGCTTCAAGAGGCGAACACTGCAAAATTGGCGACGAGTCTCCGCCATCTACATCCTATCCTCGGGACGATTTGCAGTGTAACTCCAACGTTATTTCCCAATGGAATATGATTGTTCTTAACGCCATCGTGGCGGCGTTAACAATCGGTGTATGAAATTAATCGAAAATGATAAAAAAGTATTACAAGTATTTATTTACTGTTTTTAAACTCTATATGTCGTTCTTCAGTGTCATTGAAAATATGTTTAGCAGTAAGAAGACATTATGCGATGCCATGACTGACTTAAACCAAAAAAAATACAGTCTAAACAAACAAATGCTGAAAAAAAATTAATTTACGTAAAACGTACAAAAGATAAAGCATTCAGTGAGTTCCGGAATACAATGAATTTCATTTCTGCCACATGTACCAAACATGATATTATTTTATTATACAACGAATATTTATGTATATGCTGTTCACTTAAAAAATTATCAGAAATGACGCACACTAATATACATTAACGATCCTATTTTTCCTGTTGTATGATACGAGTAAGCTTTATCTCTGTAAATATGTCAATATTTAGGCAATTTGTATTTGTTATTTAATTATCGAATGAGTTGCATTCGACAGTATATTCCTTCATTTGGGTTTTTATTGTTTTAGAGAGGAACTGAGAATCGATTTTAGTTATTGGGGTTCGAAATCGTACTAATATTTTTTATAATTATAATGCTCACATAGTAAATTTTAACTTTTTAAACATGTATAAAATACAATTTTACGTAAGTTGTTAATATTCTGTTTTTTGTTTATGTTTTATTTATTTTTCGAAAGAATTATCATATTTGATTTAATTGTCCCCCCGGTGATGTCTGCCAACACCCAGAACTAAAACGTCCACATTTTATATAACGACCTTGACGATTATTGTCGTAATTGACGACTGGACCACTTTTTATAGTTTCTATTGGAAATAAAATTTAACTGAGTATTTATACGAAAACGCCCTCAGGTTTATTGAATCACGTAATGTATTTTAGAACATTTTTATTAGTAATAAGTGAAATTACCTATCTTTTAAGTTCTCACATTGTATTTTACATTCCAAAATTAATTATGGCTGTGTACCAAGTATAATATTGGCGGAGAGTTTGCAATATTTCCTAAATACGTTGTCCTGTAAGGCGCAGAAAACATATAGCTTATCTATTAATGAATTGTGCTATAATAAACCAATTTTAAATACTCCATTTTTTATTAATACATTAATTATATATCGAATAAATTTACTGATATTTGATTTGGTTTAGAGCGTTTTCACACGGTGCAATATATTAAGAAATAGCTGCAATATTGCAGCAATATATTGCATTGTGTGAAAAGCTAGTGAAAGTATTAACAATGAAATGGTACTTAAGAGATATTGCAAGTCCATCGTCGGTATGTTGTAATGCTAGTTGTATTTTTATTTTAAGTTCGTGCAATTTTTTTAATTAATTTTCAACATACCTACTTTAACATTTTAGTAAATTTGACTTCTTTGTAGTATTATTTCAAGTATATTTTTAATAACTACATAATTTATTATAGTTAATTCGATATACATTTTTATGAACGCTCATGTACCTATGACCAAAAGGGTAAAATGATTAAGTAAGTATGTTTTGTATTTATACTAAAATTAAAACGTACATATTTTATTTAATAAACGTTTTATTCAAAAAATGATGCAGTTTATGACATAAAATTACAATAAAGTTTTCTTCATGTCATGCAACTTGTTTTATTTGATAAAGTGCTTTTCTAAATAAGTATTTCATGTAACATGGGGTGGTAAATATTGAAGTGTCCTGTGTTGAAAAACTAGAATATATTAAATATAAAATCTTGACTTAATTAACTACGACTTGTACTTTTCAATGCATCAAATTTTAATAACACATTTAGACAAAAGTTTACATTTATATAGAATAATTAAACTAATTTGCAATTTCTAAAACTACTGTAGATAATCTAAATAAATTTTGACACACATTTCTGTCTATGAATTGATTAAAAGCAGCAAAATATTAATTGATCTCTATAGTGCAGTATTTTGTCAGTGCAAAAGCAAAATTTCTACACAAAATCTTCACGCTGTTCAGTAAATTTTTGCAAGTACTGCAACGAATATCATCAAACCTGGCAGCGCTGTATTCACCGCGGCACCTACAACAAAGTATGAATAAATCAATAATTTACTCGGGCAGGTAACTGCTAATTTCCTCAGCACGAAGAAATGAAATTACCCTGTAATTCCCGCAGAGGAAACGGTGAAATTCAAAATGAAAACGCGGGCTTCCTATTTCGATTGCTCATCTGTTTGAAATTAAATTATGGAATAGGAAGAACAAGATTTCGAATGGTTTGAAATATGTAATTCCAAACTATTTTTAATGTGTAATTTAATGTGTTAATTTAAATTTTTAGATACTTACCACTGCATACACTTCCAATTGCAAATAAACCATCTAGACACTGGCATATTAAAATCGGAGCATTGTTATTGTTGTTACCATTAGTTAATAAATTATTAATGGTTTTTTTGTCGGTGGATTCTGCACAAACGGCATTTTCTACGCACTCTTCGTCATTTGTACATATATGCTTCGGTCCTGAAAAGCGAATAGCTCATTAGAAATAATGTTAAATAAAGCACACTCAATATGAAATATTTTAACCTAATTCTAACTGGACAAGTTCAAAGAGCGATTATGCTATTAAACTATAAGTTAAAAGAATATTATCTGAACAATCCTTTAATCAGTTGTTTCAAGCCTACAATAAACTTGCAATGTATTTTAAGATACTTTTGATACTCCTATGTATATAATCCTTAAAGTAACGCAAAGCGCGCATAAAGAGAACCTTTGAATTAATTTACGCAAAAACTAATTAATGATGCATAGAGAAAACTGATTATTATATTCGCCCTTTTTTATGTAGTTAATTTCCATAATTATATTCGTCGCAATCTTTAGTGGTAGAAATTCGCGAACCTCAAGTTTTGTTCGTTTGACCTTTTGTCCCAATTTGATAACATTTTACCTGATTATAAGTCCTCACCGCACTACTATATCGTGTTAAATACGGGTGAAAGGGTCAGTGCTTTTTATTATCCGCTTTTTGTGATATCTACTTTCTTGGATTTGAATAAATCTGATAAAGCGTATTCCTAGCCATGGGCGTGTTGGAAACGTTTTGTAGAAACTAGATTTGCGCCAAACATTTTAGTGTAATCTGTTAATTATTAGGAAAAATATATCAATTTTTTCGATCAACAGGTCATCACGTAGCATCAATAGTAATAATCTAGTTTTTTCCGGATACATTCGATTTTCTTCGCGAGTAAAAAAATTTCTCGCCTTTTTCTCTTCGCGTTACACCAAATTTATAGGTAATTTCCTGCGCAACCTTTAACCTTACCATACCGCAACAATCTAAGATGACGTATTCAGGATTTGTAGCAAGTAAATTGTCTTACAATTAGTTTTGGCATAGCACGTTATTCGGCGAGGAATTCTGTAAACTTTATTTTCACGCCAATAAACTAGGCGCAATCATGACGTATTCACGCCATTACCATTATTATTATCGTCTATTACAATCATTATTAATGAGTAAAACATGCTTACCTTTATATTTGGCGTTGCATTTCCCATTTGCCGGATGGCTGTTGTCTCCGCATAGGCAAAATGATTTTATGCATGTTGTTCCCTTTATTAATGTGCAATTCGCTTGACTTGTGCAATTTATTGGTTTTACTGAAATATCCGATTCATTATTTCAACGATCATAAAATGCTAAAGAGTTTTTTTTTGCTAAGAACGTCCATGCTTTTCTTTAATCGTTCTTTTACTTGTAACATTGTAAAATAAGCGTAAGAGTATGTAAGAGTGAGCGAAGTGAGTTTATATTTTTTCAATATCAGTTTTCTTCTCCCCTATATAATATCGTTTGTTCGTGAAATATTTACCTACAAACATATGTACATAGGTATAATAAATCTGGGAAATTTTCAGAAACCATGTAAAGGTCTCTTAACATGCCATGTTAATAGGGATAACGAGAATATTTCGCATACTTACATGTTTTGAAACTATTTAGTCTAAGTCTAGTGGTAATATGAAAGAATATTTATTTTTTAAAGAAAGAAATTATTTAAAACTGTTTACAGTGTATTTTTAACTTTATCTGTATTATTAACTTTTTAAAATTATCTTTATATTGTTTGCTTATTGCAAGCAATCATCTGAAATAATTACATTACTGATTTCCTTCATAAAGAACTCATTCACTCACTCATACTTAATTAATTTGCCAGAAACAAACATACCATTAATTGGTTTCGGATTAAATTAGACTGAAAGTGCGTTTACGTTATTTTGAGCAATTATAATCACTTCACTCTCCTAAATAATCATTATAAATTGCTTTGGTGAATTCAATTAAATTTTTCAAATCGAAAAATTATACCCATCAACTGTTAATGAAATTAAGAATACCTATGTTAGAATAACGTAGGGTTAATGTTACAACATTTTTTTAATTATCATGATTATCAAACTTTTAAATTTCCTTCATAAATATTTATTATTTCGGAATCTCAAAGAATATATCGCTATACAAAAAATTAATATGCCATTTATGGTCACGCGTACAGCTAAAATTAGAAAAGCTTCAGACTTGATTTTACTACTGCCTTTTATTAATCTATAAGAAAACTGAACAAGAAATATATATTTTTTTAGGGAAACATGCGCTTGAAAATACACCAGTAAAGTCAAGTAACTTAAGTGATTCTAGTATAAAAATTAAAAGTTCATACCAGTGCAAATAAATTGTTAAAAAGCTATAAAACAATAAGCTCTATAAATTAAAATAATATTTGGATTAGATTATTACAAAAAAAACTTAATTAGCTAAAGTTTACGAACAAAAATTATAAAATAATAGACATCCGTACCGTTAGTTTGCGGTATCGGATTCTGCCCTTGATTGGTGTTTTTTCCAAAAGTCGTTAGTCCATGAGCGTGGTTTAAACCGGCAAACACCAGTATGATCGGTATTACGGACACTGTCACATACAAAGCATTCATGTTTGCACTCAACTGTTAAAAGCTTTTCCACAAGTCTTGGAATCACAGCCGACGCTGAAATGCGTTGTAGCTGCAACCTTATTAACCCATACACACACTTGCGCACTTTCTTCGCTCAGTCATGCACGTGCTAGAACGATTATACCGTGGCTCAAACTAAAAAAAATGAACCAAGGAGTTATATAGCAGATTCTAATCCAGCAGAGTTTTTACAACCGGAGTTTTCTTCCTACCAGGAGCTGCTTCACATCCAAAAAATTTCCCCTTATACCATCACACATAACAAATCAAGATTAATCAAGTTTCCATATGATAGGCACATTCCTTTGTGTCCTTTATTAGTAGGTACCATTAATGACATCTCAAAATCAGTGGCAAGATTAGTAAAATATAAACAACTAATTACCCCAAATGTACTCCTTGGGTAACTATGCCGTAATTGGGTCGGGTAAATAAATCATCAGGTATCTGAATCCTGAATACAACAAGGTGTATTTAAATGAAATTTAGTTCACGGTGTATGTAGGTTTTCTTGGGAGATCCTGAAGCGATAAGTTTTAGTGGCCACTGTGGCGCCTTGAAATGAAGAACCTCACGCAAACTGTTACGTCATAAACCTGCAACCCCTTTTCTGTGATCTACATCATATATAAATAAACTTAAGGCCGTATTAACTCCCCCGTATCCTAATTTTAGGCGGAGGTATCCTTCACTAGTGGTAATCTTTTTTCTTTGTGTCCATTTTAATATGTTAAAAGCGAAGGAGACGCTGACTTTCACGAATTTCCTTTGTTCTTACGAGCTTTGGGCAAGCAAGCTTCAAGTTTGTTATAATTTCTTAATAATTTTAAATAAACGTTCATAAACGTAAATAAACGTTTTTTTTTAAATAAAGTGTATAGTAAATTCTTTTACGGCTCGTTTATGTAGGTGCTTTATCCGGTCGGTCTTCAAGGTGTTTTAAAGCATTTAAAACGAATACGCCAAGTACCTACCTAATAAAAAAATCAAAACGTCAATTTGTTTAAAATTTAACGCTTTTTTGTTTAAACCGTTAAATCAAATAAAAGAATTCGTCACTAAAATGAAATAGTTGAATAAACTTATTTTTATCTAGACTAGAACAAATAGTAATTTGTTATGCTTTGTTTAAATTTGAAATCAATCTTTTCACTTTCTTGTCCTTAAATATATGATTTTTAGACAGCGAATAACTTTTCACCACTAGTTTTATTCTTATACATCACAGAGTGGAATTTTCATTTATAGTACAAAAATAGAATAATTACGAATGGGTATCACCTATTAAAATAATCCTAACGAAATTCCAGCGAGAATGATTGCCAACAAATATACGCGAAAAGCATAAAAATTTCATGAGAAATAGATGTTACCTATGTAAAATGTAGTCAGGAAAGGTCAAGGTAGATTTAATAAGTCGAAAGAAAATCCGCATTATCGTTTCAAAGGGAAATTATTTCGACTTAAGATTATCGCTAGGCAACGTTGACGATTACACAACAATTACTCCACAATAGTATATCATGTTATCAAAACCCGATACAGCACTTGCGAATTTTCATCTCAAAATTTCATATAATGTTGTATAATTAAAAAGATTTAAAACGCACGCGAGCATGCAGTTTTATAAAATCCGCTGATAAGCGGACAATGTGAAATCGATAAAATATTTTATTCATCAGTTAATGTATATTAGAAATGTGACCTTTTCCTTAGACACCTAATCAAGAAGAATGTTAATGCATACCCTCAACGGGTTGTCCGCCCACATTCTAAGAAGGATTGACAGCTGGATTTTGATCCATTATTGATTCGCGAAATTAGTTCAAGCGAGCGTTAAAAAAAATCCCTTGTAGCAACTAAAACCAAGGGCCCCACACAATAGCTCCAATTTATTCATGCAGAGATATTTATACAGAACGCAAAGGAACAAATCGATTTGGTAATACGAAAAATTCTAATTCACGAATTGGATTGGAGTGCTAAATTATTTTTAGGGAATAATGGCACGGCAGAATAGATCTTTTGCACGATAAGAAATCATTGATACCCTATTGAGCTGTTATGGAGAAAGTCGAATTAATTTTTAAAAAATAAATCACTTTATTCACACCCATTGAATATGAGTATCTTTTATGCACTCTTATTTTCAAGGCACGAATTGCTACAATTGGTCGATTTGATATGCGGATAAAGTCGTTAACAAATCATTCTGTGAAAAAAATACCTCAAACGAAAGTAAAATAACAAATGTCATCTGATGGCTAGTGGGAGAAAATGAAGATAGAAGGGATTTATTTGACTCAAGTAGTCACTTTCTTTGGTGTTTACTCGTCTTTACTACGGCAAAATTTGGGTCAAACGAAAACTTTCAGTTAAGTGGCTTGTATGTGTGAATGTTGCGCTGACATTCGTGTATTAACGAAATACTTTGAAATGCGTCTGTGGATTAACTCATTTGGTAGGTACACAAAATATAGATATAAAATTAATTAATTACTCTTAAGTAATAACGTAATTTAGATATATTTTAAATTCACAATTTTAGCGTAAAATACGTACAAAATTGTACTTTCATTTGAAGCTTGTTAAGGTTTTACGAGATTACTTTGAGGAGAAATTGTGAACTTGAAAAACTAATATTTTTATGAATGAAAAATTAACGTATGTGTGGATTTGAATGGCGATCCATTCGAATATTTCGCTATCTCATTAAAGATTTGTCGAATAATAAAATCTTGAACGGCAAATGAAAGTTTATTGTAAAATGTAAATCGTACCTTTCGATTTAACAATGAATTTAAATTAAAATGAAAACCGTGGAAACATTCAAGCTTTTCACTCTTTTGTTTATTGTAATTGAATGCAACAGATATTTAAAGATAGATAAGGACATTCAACAAACGATATTAATTTATTGCAAGGTGAAAAAAAGTGAAATTATAAAATTTGAGGGAATGATTAATTTTCTGGGAATGGCAAAACTATAATTAATGGAAATATGAACAGTGCTGAAAAATTTAATTTTTCGCCGATTTATTATTAAAATTTGTTAAAATAAACAAGTAGCAAACTTGTAACATGTTTGTTATATGACTGGGATAAGGCAATAGTAATAGAAAATACAGTATAAGAATATGTACATAAGAATATGTCAAAAAAAAAATTAGCAAAATTGAGAAGAAACTAAATTCGCCACGATTTGAAACGACTTCTTAAAAATACTTTAAAATTTCCGCCAAAAATCATCGTTCCTTTCAGCAATAAACATTTCCTTGAAGTTTGTGTTGAAAAATTCTCGAGTTGATCGTCCACAATTTTCCCAAAGCGAGTTCAACAAACGTTTGCCTTGTAAAAATATTAACGAAGAAACGTCCTCGCAGACGGTACCGTCGGTATCGATGGCTCCGTTGCGTAAGCCGGCGTTTTCTGTGTCTAAAATCCGATCGAGAGTGGTATTAAGTGTCAAGGTAGCACAAATGATTCGTTTCACTTTCACCCAAGTTCGACTTGCGAGAAGCGTGTACTTAATACTTCACATCCGCTTCGTGTGCTCCATGATATAATATTTTGGAGTTTCCCATCTAAACGGCTGTTGATCAACATAGTGAATCATGCGACTTTCATTTAAATGAGAAAAGGGTTACGAAATTTATTGTTCATAATATTTGTTTTTTGTATTTTAGGTAGAATGTCGATATTTTGCTTTCTGTTTTCTTTGACTTCCCAACAACCTAATACCTACTATCAGCCCAATTTTGCTGTACAAAATAACCCCACGAGGTGGGTACGTGCGCCTCAAATGGAAGTACGCCCCCAAAGGAGGTACTACAATCGATATCCAACTACGCCATATGAGCAGATTCCACCTTTTCATATTCATTCGAGGAATGTAAATCAATATCGAAACATCGATAGGTATCAAGGAAATGTGGATTTAGATTCTAGCAGACATTTCAAACCAGAAACCATATATAAAATCACAGAAACTCTTGGAGCCCTGAATACTGTGGGTAGATATTTGGTGAATATGACTCGAACTGGTGGTGAAATTTCTAATACTTTCTCACCAGAAGTACCAAGTGCTTTATATACGCTTAGCAAGAACGTGCTAGGCAGGAATGTTACTGATACCATAGCTCCATTTGTTAGGGATGCACTTCCAGCAGTGATTAATCATGATGTGGAAAATGCGGAAAGTGTTATAAAAAATAAAGAAGAAAGTATTAACAATAAAATTGATAAAGCCGATAGGAAAGATAACAACGAATCTAATGACCCTAGAGCATGCACGACACCTGAAGATACAGAAGGGTAAGCTATTTTTCAAATATCCTCGTTGTATCATTGGAAAACGCCGCTAATATCGCCCATGATGCAAATATCGAGAGAAAGTTGCGATTAGTTAATAGTATAATCAACTTGTTCAATTAATAATTAATCCAACTGCAAATGAAAGTTGACGTTTAAAATAAAATTGGAGTTCATGACCTTTTTTACAGATTTTGCGACGACTTGAGTAGTTGTCCTCAATTGTTGCTCAATTTAGGAAACCTAAGGCAGTCATTGTGCTTCAAGAGTCTTTTTGAACCCGGCGTTTGTTGTCCGAAAACGACAGTTTTAACGCCAGTGTCGTCTCCTAGTTCGATTGCCATCGCAAACCCTGTACCGACAACACCAACAACCACAACGACCACAACTCGCCCCACTCACTCAGCGCCAGTCACGTTCGCTGCTATTTATTACAACACGGAAAAACCCCAAAGGCAACAGTTGACTCCTGTTGCAATCAATACGCCCAAGCTCAACCACTCGACAATACCTGTTATCAATAATTTCGTCAATCCAGAAGGTACGAACGAAACGTGTTCCTAATGCAAGCAAAATCATCCACAAATTTTCAGATTGCGGCCAACCGGAATCGGCTAAATTCAGGGTAGTAGGTGGAGAAGAAGCCTTGTCTGGAAAGTGGCCCTGGATGGCAGCCATATTTTTGCACGGTCCGAGAAGAAGCGAATTTTGGTGCGGAGGTTCCTTAGTAACAGCTACTCATGTCCTTACTGCAGCACATTGCACTAGGGATTCAAGACAACGGCCGTAAGTTTCTAAAGATTATCTGGTAGGAGTATAGCAGGGCGTTACTGTATATGGGTACCCAAGAGTAGGTCTGCCTTAGTTCTGTTGGGCCATTCTTATCCATGGATCTCTTGTTCTTCTACCAGTCCACGGCCTTATTAGATTATAGAACTATTAAAATGCACATTATTCCAGATTTGCTGTGCGTCAATTCAGCGTTCGCTTGGGAGACGTAGATTTGAGGCGAGACGACGAACCGTCGAGTCCTGTAAATTTCAACGTGACGGAAATCAGGACGCACAAACAATTTTCGAGAATAGGTTTCTACAACGACATCGCCATCTTGAAACTAGACAAGCCAGCTCGTAAATCGAAGTACGTTATTCCCCTGTGCTTGCCGCCCCCGCAGCTGAGGAACGACAAATTCGCCGGCAAGAAGGCGACTGTCGTGGGTTGGGGCACCACGTATTACGGCGGTAAAGAAAGTACCGTTCAGAGACAGGCGGTATTGCCCATTTGGAGAAACGAAGATTGCAACGATGCATATTTCCAACCGATCACGGCTAATTTCATTTGCGCCGGATATTCTCAAGGGGGCACTGACGCTTGCCAGGTAATTTAAAATTAATAATTACTAATTTAAGTTCTAATTAACTGGTTTAATTAAAGGGGGATTCCGGGGGGCCTCTCATGGTATATTGGGACACACGGTGGATACAAGTTGGAGTGGTGTCGTTTGGGAATAAATGCGGGGAGCCGGGATATCCGGGAGTTTACACGAGGGTGACGGAATATCTGGATTGGATTCACGAAAATACGAAGTAGAATTTGGTGCTTTGTTAATTGCGATGCATTTGCTCATATTAGCAGTGATATAAACGACGTGATTGAATTTATTAAATTTTGAAATGTAAGTATAAATATTGTAAATTATTTTATGTAGTCATTAATTTGTGATATTTGAATAAATATACATAAATATTCCAATATCAATAAGTTATGTTAAGAAAAGTATTAAAATTATTAGAAGACACCTAAATATAGAGTTTAATTTAACAAGTAAAATAGCCATTCATTTTGTTATACTTTAATCAATAATAAGGTAAATGAATAATTATCTATTTGTACATCAAATTATAAATTTCCACCGCTCTAAACGTTAACATCGTTAACAAATTCATTACGTTAACAAAATAATCTCAATTAGTTTACCTACAATAAATACTTTTAAAGGAACTATATTTATTTTTAAACAACGACACTTTATACATACAATGTTTTACAAAAATTACGAAAAGAAACCTTTCTTTATGGCACACAATTTAATACGATTCTATTCTATGGAATAATTATTAAATTCACACTACATCTGTCATGGCTTCATTGACATAAGCAGCTTCTTGCTTCTTAGTTTCCACCGTTATATCTAATTTCTTACTTCTAAGTTTCTTCTCTAATTTTTGTCTAGCTGCCGTAATTAAGACCATCAACGAATGAATGATAATGACGAATATAAGCACTCCTAAGCACACACCAAGCGTCATGCCCGGTTTGTCCCAATTTACAATTTTGTATATGAACGGCCTTCCTTCCCTGTAACAAACAAACCACGCATTAATATTTAAGAAACTTTGTAATGAAGGAGCTGTTTAATTTCTATCAACTTACTTGCCGGTGCCTCCTGCTGCATAATAAATGATAGTAAAAATGGAATAAATTGTTCCCAACATCACAGGGTAAATAACATGCCACATTATAAATGGATGCGCAATTATGCACACATCTATGAGAATAAGTATAGAATTGTTTCCATGAACGAAAAAATTTAAAGCATCCAATGCTATTTTATTTGCTGTAACATAACAAATTAGTATAATATATGATTTAAAATAACTAATTGTACCATCGAATATCACTGTCCAGTATATGACTGAAATAACCAGGCCTGTCGATGATGCTACATTATATGCTACCCAATAAACTGAGTACAGGGATAATACGCTTTCTTTAATTTTTGGTTTATTACACGTTGATCCTATATAAGAGAAAAATAACATGATAAATGCTAAAGTCGCTTGTACTGTGTTTGTTGTGTAGCCCCAGTTCGTTAGAAATATAGGCCACTTTCCTTTGCCCGATTCCCGTACTATTGTTATAACCCATGTAATAAAAAAGAACAGCATTACAGCAGTGCGGTAAATAAGATATATTAAATTAGGATCAGTCTTATTTCTCTGCCACTGAAAAAAGAAATTATTATTAAATAAAAACCAATTGACCAAATAATACTTTGATATACCTGGCTGGATATAAAAATATTTGGATCGGAGTGAATGGGGGCAAACTTTCGAAAATCGAATTTATTTTTCCAGGAGCGCAGCATTGTTCAGTTTGGTAACAACGGTGTCTGGAAATAAAAGCTAATACTAAAAAATGTAATGCCAGTGTACATTTATGACTGCAAAATTCGATAAACGTGGTTTATCACAATTCAAATTTTATGATTTTATTGTTATAAATTGATTTGTTGGTTATAAATTCATTTATTTCGTTGTACTTCGAAATACTTTATGCAGTTACAGAATAACCGCTTTAAATTGCGTATATCTATACTTACACATAATTTAAAAATCATTAATGATATATTTTTTATTTTTATGTAAGGTATGTAGGTACAGTGCAATAAATAATTAGTTTCCATTTCATAACGATTCTTTTCGAAATCAAAAAACAATGTAGAATAGTTACATTAGGATTAAGAATAAATTTATAAGAATAGGGTAGGGAAGTTGTTAATTAATTTAAAATCAATTTACCCCACCATTATTTTAATAACTATATAAATTCTTACCTGTAAAACGTTTTAATTAACTTTGCATGCATTATATAATATAGGTACACAATATTGTATAAGTACAGGTGTACTAAACAAATATTTTGCTAAAATACCAATTTCCTTTATTGTAATATCTTCTGTTTATATAATACCGATCTATCAAATTATTTAATATTATAATAATATATTTCATGTCGATAATACGATTGATAAAAATGCTGTACCTAATAATAAAACGACTAATTATGTATGGTTAGTAGGTATTAGATAAATTTAAAAATATTGGAAATTAATTATAATTTTTGTCTTCTGATATAAATGATGAATCTGATAAAACTAACAATGTAATATAAGTGCAGTTTAAATAAAATCTTTTATGATTAGATTAAAATATTCCAGTAATATACAATGTCCATAATTATAGATGATTATTAATTCTTGGTAGAAATAATTCTAACAAGGACTAAAATACGTTTAATATCTATAAAATAAGAATGAATTTGGTGGAACAACGAATATAATCCCGCTTAAATTACATATGAGGTATTGTCAGAGCTTCAGATATCTACCGTTGCAAGTTTGTCATCAGATAGATAATAGACCGGCATCCTTAAAGTCTTCGTTTAATTCATAGTTTCATGAAACTACAAATTAACATTCCCAAAGTTATTTTGGGAATGGTTTTAATGAATTCCTTGAACTTTTTAAAAGTCCATCAAGTCTGTCAATCACTTTAAAACATTTTATTCTTTTTAATAGTTCTACAATAAGAGTAATAAATAAGGGCTAGAGCTTCAGAAAAAAATGTGTTTGGAAATTAGGCATGGTTAATGCAAATCATACGATTCATATCTTGCAAGAAATCTCTAACAATAAGATTATTTCTCTTTAACTATATTATATTGTTTATATTATTAACTTAGAGAAGTTAATTATAGGAATAATTAAAATATACTGCTCCACAAAAGTTAAGGAAGTTCACAAATATTGAGATTAATTTAAAAGTTGCTGGTTTTTTGATAGCCAAATTTAGTGCGAGTTGTAGAGGAAGGGGCAAAAAATCCACTCAGATATGAGAGAAAATATTTAATTTCGTATATTTGAAAATTTGTTGATCAAAAAGTCTGTATCTTTTAAAATAATCGCGAAATTTGCGAACGTACTTAACTTTTGTGGAGCAGTTTATTTTAAGTATAGCAACTTTTATAAATTTATTTAAATAATTTTTGTATATGAATTTACTATTTACTAACATACATTACAAAAACTTGTGGACTATAAAAAACAGACCAATTAAAAATATTAACAATATAAATTTCAACATTACCTCAAATTTAATAATACTTCTTCAACGTACCGGCTAAACATTTCGAAATAATATTATCAAACAAAATTGAAAAATAAATTTAACACCTACCTAGAAAAAAACTGACTGCTTTTTTAGTTTTGTTTAATGATTATCCACAATTTGAGTTCAATTAAAAATTATCCTTCATATCATCACTTTAATCACTATAACACCTTAAGGTATTTATAAGAATAAAAGGCTGCGCTTCCAGGACCGGATTGACATCGTTTAAAAAGAAATTGAGAGTGGGGAGGGACAAACTAATAAACAGAATCACACGTCTAATCAATAACATATCTGGTCTTTCTTAATGAATGAATATTCCAATTGAAAGTGATATTTACCAGCGGCGTTTCACTGCAATGTTACCCTAATAAATGAGGTAATTTTATATTATAAAAATTATTAACATTTTCGTGTTATGCATCCTAGTTAAAATAGCGCTGATGGCATTTTATGTTTTTTATCTACCTACTCACGAAGAAACGTGTGAGATTTTCTTATTTCGTGACAGGTTTGGTATTTCATTGGTAAAAACTCATTATGTTGTTTATATGCATGGCAGGCAAACAGATAATTGAGAAATTATATAATGATATTCTACAAAAACAAGAGAAAATAGCACGTACATGTCGCTTGATTATTTAATTATAAAATTGAAATAGGTATAAGAAATAAAAATGATTCAGGGAAAGTTCAAATGTCACTACTCACTACATGCTGAAAACGTTCCACTTAATGAACAAGTATAAAGTTCTAAGATCAATTACCGCAAAGAGAAAAATAATCAACCTTGAATTAACAAACAATAATGAAAACAAACACCTGTTTTTCACCAGCGCGTCTCTCATACATCAATTAAATCATTTAAATATATTCATTTATTATAAATAATGCATGACTATAAAATACCAACATTTAGGGAATATCCGATTGAGCACATTCATACAAAAACAAAAAACACTTCACTTAACTAAGCATGCACTTTATCCAACCAACTCTTCCAGGGCAAACGGTCAAAATAAAGCTCACAACAATCGAATTAACCTATTCACATCAAACAGCGAATGTAAGTGAGTGAAGGTAAGTTTTTGTTATGAAATTTCAGCAAGGTTAACTGCAATTAAAGTTTTGTATATGATTTAAAACTACGGTTTTTGCCATAGCTGCCGCAAACCGGCTGATTTGTGATGCAAGATTCTTTACTTTCTAATTCGGATTTCAATGTTATATAATTTATGTGTTAACTTCAAACTGAAGCGTCTCTATTTTGAGGTCAAAGATGCAAAAAATGGGAAAAGTAATCAAGTTTTGTTCAAATTTATGGGCATTGTCTTTGTAGTCTATTTATTTTGATTTGTTTCTTATACCGGTAAATTGTAGAGCAATTATTAAAAAACGCGATGCAGATTAAATTGAATTATGTGCACTCTTATCAAATTATGCATATTGATCTATAAAATATTTTGTTATTGGAGCAAAAAATAATCTTTAATGTATCCATAGAATTTCCTTTTTGGAAAAAAAAACAACAATCCAATGTCTAGAAAGATAGTTGCCTACTTGAAAGTACAAATAATTTAATTGCTCTAATGTATTTAAATTTGATTAAATAACAATTCAACTTAATCTTGAGACACTTTTCTAATTTACTGTCAATTAAATATAGATAACTGCATGCTTATATCAGTTGTTTCACCTTAAAAAAACCGTTTTCTCACGCCATGAGAAATTACTAACTTTCAATGAAAGTAAGCCCGTTTGCAGACAAAATGCATTCTGATTCCCGTAAGTAATTGGTATTACAGGCTCATTAATTTTGTTAGTGGTCATTAATATAAAATAGTAGTTAATGTTAATGTAGGTATGCTTATAACATAATTTTTAATTATTTACACGTTGTAATATTTCGCTTCTCGTCGGTGTTTATACAATAGATAAACAGTAATTGTGTTCGATATTAAAACTATTTATACTACACTTCTGAATTTATCAGGAAATGTGCTTTAATCCATGTTCCATAAAGCCTTTTAGTTAGTCTGAAAATATCATGTTTCATGATTTATGGATTTAATTGGAAAATGCACAACTTTACAAAAGAGCCCTTCAGCTGGTTTGCAAATATCGCATTTCCTAAATGAACGAGTGAAGCAAAAAATTAATATCCCTATTCTGCCCATTACGAAATTAACTTAGTTTCAAGAGGATAAAAAATACATCGTTAACCCAAAAAACCCGCCTTAAAAAAGCGAGTTAAAAGAAAATTTTTAAAAAATAGCAATCACTTACCTATCAATATATTGCGTGCGTGATGTCGCTGGTGGAAAGGTCGAGTAGCTACAAATTTCGCTAACCCGACGAGATCGGGAATATTAACCGCTCAAAAACGCTACAGGGGAGTACCATAGGTACACAGAGTAGAAGTGGTATGCGGAGTAATGCAAACAGAAACGCTGTTTTCCATTTCCTCACGAGGAACAACTGCAAAGATAACACACAACCGGGGCTAACTTTTTATCAGCACTTAACTATTTACCTATACGCTAAATACCAGTAGCTAAGATCACTTCAACGATTAGATTTAAACTATAACGAGCGTTAAAATATTCACGAGTACTTACTTGGTTTATTAATTTCATACTCGTTGTAACATACCTACTTCGTTCAACAATTTTTGCTCGAAGCGCTACAAAATAATTAGTTACGCACTGCAACTGGCATCGTTAAAGTAAGGCCAGATAATAAAAATATATAAAGTTATTAATTTTATTTGAATGCTTAGTTTTTTATAAATGTAGATTTTTTTCAGAACAATTACGATTTAGTATATCTGTATTGACGTAATAAATTATAAAACCAGACATTTAGCATTATTAAAATATTCAAGAAATAACGAAAATTATTGAATGAAAAATATGATACTTTTTTATTATACAAATATTTTGTAATTTTTGATGCATCGCATTTAAAGTGTACGAATATTTTACAAGTTACCGGAATATTTTTTCAATTTTACTCAATACTGCTTGTGTAACTGTGCAGTTTTGAATTTAGACGCTACATTTATTGGTTGATTATCAGGCATGGCTAGATTTTATTGTGCAAAATTGCTCTAATTGTTACCAATAATTATTCCTGTGGGCGTTTCAGTTGGTCACACGGGTAAATGTAAAAATACTCACCTGCTCCAAATTAACGGTTCGAAGTTCAATACATCAATATAAAACGGGTATGCATCATGAAACATGCTTCTGTGGCATCAGAAATTAAAAAGCCCCAAAAAATAAAATGCCGAATTCTAGATAATAATTTATTTAACGTTAAAAGCAGCACCTAATATAAAGTTAGCTGTAAAAAGTTAACTATTGCACAAAAGAAGTCAATTACAATATTCAAGTAACTCTACCAGTCGTATACGACATAAGGCTATATGTCTTGGGAATGTAAGTATCACAAGACACTTTTATTATAATTTAGGTACTAAACTATTGCTTCTTCGAATATAGTCTTACATATATCAAAATAAAAATGTATTTATTTCTAAATACAAAAATAAATTGCCTTTGTAAAAAGTATACGATGGACCTCATTCGATTATAATAACAGTAATTGTCAAAAAAATCCAAAAGATATTGGAAAAGTTATGATTTTTGTATGCATATCTATTAATTAAATTTTCAACATTTAAGTGTTGTAAATAACCAAAATAAATAGGCACAAGAAATCAAAATGTTCAAAAAAAAATTAATCCATTCAATAAGATTTTACATATTATGTAAGATAAACATTTTTATTCCGATTTTCACTATGCCAGACTATCAAGTACAAGTACAGTATTGAATTATCCTGTATTATTACGTATTTAGTTGCAATTTGTGTTGATATAGCTAAATCTAACTATCACTTCCACTGGAATTTTTACCAGTTTTATAAACTTAAAAAATAAAACAATAAATAATTCAAATTAGCGAAAAGGTAGTAGGTATTTTTTATAATTTTGATGAGATCAGATATTTCATCAATCATTTTTATTAAAAATACTCAAGTCTTAAAATTTTGAAGACTATTTTCGTTATCTAAATCTACAAATATTTAAATCTAGTATATATACGTATATATTTATTTATTTACCTAATCAAATTTTATTGAGCAATAAATTACTTATCAGTTTTTATTTCCTAATATTCAAAACACCTAACCATACAAAGAAAACTGACTAATAAAAAGAAACGAATGAGGTTTTAAAAGCAAATATAAAAAATGTTATTGAATAAACAGGTACTTTTACTAATAATAAACGTTATTAAAACATTAAGTGGCAGTTGTCCATTATTTTCCCAATATAAAAATGAAGTGAAATACGTACGACCAAACCTTATTAAATACCTGATTCCATCAACGTTTATCAACACACATGTGTTACTAGTAGTAATACAAGGAACCAATTGAGTACCAATAATGAAAACAAGATGGTCTCAGTTGAATTCACATAACCTGCAGAATTTGGCTAGCTTCAAAAGCTGTACCCGGCAGTAAAATGACGGGACTCGATACGTGCCCGGCCTCTACGCAAACCATATTTGGATACTCGTCGTCGCCGAAATCACCCATATCTTTAGCCTGGTCTATCCAAGGATTCCAAATAACTGTGTCAGGAAAGTTGTACTTTTGAATTCTCATCTTACGACCCGACACAACGTTGGTTATGATGTGCTCTTGAGGAGTGTTTTGGTAGATTCTGTCAGTCCACTCGCCAATAGTCACCACGTCTCTAGCCTGTACGAAAACTTACAATTACAAATCAAGATAAACGCCTCAATTCGAGGATTCACCTCTTGGTATATTGCTCCGTCTCTAGTTTTGTCCATAAAAGCACAGCCTTGTAGACCAGTAATCTGGCAACGTCTGACATCAGGAACTTTAAAGTAGGTGTGCAATAGCATATTAAAACTGAACGTCAAGTCTTTACTCGGATTATATACAGCAATATTGAAATGTAATTCCTTTTCGCGTAGAATCAGTCTGTAAGTCAGTCGAAACCTGCGAAATACAATAGAAACAATTATTCATTATTAATGTTTGGTCGGTACCGGTGTGTAGTAAGCGGTCTACCCTACCGCATCTGGTTTAGTACACGGTCTACCCAAGTATATTTTATACTAAATATTGATTACAAAGATAAGAGCAAGATTTTAAAAATTGACCCTTCAATAAGCAAAAGAAAAATGTTTACTGGTATTGTATTATAGAACAGCATGTGGGTAATTGAATTAGCCGAGAGTTGGGGAAGTACCAGTATTTATTTAAACATAAATATAACTATCTTCATTAAAAAAATGAAAAGATTTGACTAGTATTATATTATGCACGGAATAGCAGGTAAGTAAAAAAAGTAAAAAAGAATAAACAAAATATATGACCAGATAAGAAGAGTCTTGTTTAATACTGATGCAAAATTAGCTTATTAAGAATAAGCTATAGTTGTGATATCAGGTCTCGTGGAAAAGATTGTAACATTTTATGTGGTTATAAACATAAGGATATGGCTTATCTTATTACTGCTATTAAATTGCACAATTTATTGACTATCTACAATTTTAATTTTAGTGATAATGGCCCGTGTTCAGCGACTGATGCAACACACATACAGCAAAAAAATAAATCGATCTTTTTTGTTGAAATCAATCAAGTTACAGCTGATGTATAAGTAAATTGACAAAGTAGAGAGTAAAGAAATGTAGACAGTAATACTAGAGTAAATTAAATGAAGTCTTCTAGTGTGATCATTTCTTTAGTTGTTTGCACCAAAAGAGTTAAAGATATAGCAAGTACTTATAATAATTATTCAATATAAATCATACTAAGTAAAATAAAGATTCATAAAGACTAAAGAAGTGTACAAGCAAACAATAGGAATGTTAATATCTCACTTATTCAAAATTTTTATAATTTTGTTAGCATGTATTCAAATTTGTTAAAATTGAAATAAAACCTTGACCATAATAGAAAATAGGTCATAGTGAAAAAGTGTACCCTCTGTGTACCTTTCAATTGGGATTTTACGAGGATAGAGCTATCGAGAAAGGTTCTTACGTATAATTCCACATGGATCTAGTGAAATCTGTGTCCATTATGGAGAATATAGCCTCAACGTCACCACTAGGTAATCTTTCGGGTGCTTTTTCTAAATTCCACCTAACGATTCTGGCAAATCCATGTTGTGGACCGAAATTCCAGGGTCCAAATTGTGCTAAAAACGTTTCGATTAGAGGATTTTTTTTTTCATTTTAATAAATAAATAAAAAAACTTACGAAATACAAAAGGTATTCCTCCCCTAATAGCTTTCTTGCCATCGAACACAGCTTGTTTGCTGAAATATTTCCACCCAATTAAATTTATGCACTAAATCGAATTAATTTAAGCTAATTTACCTGACAAACAACTGTTCTTGATTATTAACTCTCCACGAAACAACAGTGGCCCCTAAAAACACAAGAAACTTATGTGAAAAAAAAACAGTCTTTTAGGTTATGTTGTTTTTTTTAGAGCGGGTATTATAATTTAAAATGATTGGAGCCATGTAAAGCATGACTCAAAGTAATAATGTTTCCTTTAAACGAAGCATCTCACCATGTAAGTTTATAGTGCAAGTAGTGTTGTTTCCTCGATCTAGGACTACAACACTAGTAGCTGCCATATCCAAGTTTGGAATCCGTATCGGCCAAAAGCTACACCGTTGTTTTTTAAACTATACCACACTTAAAAATCACACTTTCCGCGGTAATACCTGCGCGGACACACCACAGGTGTTAAGTCCCTCTGTCGGTAGTAAAAAAAATAAGCGAATAGAAAAACAAAGCGCAGCGTCGTATCTATTTGCACGTTAAAATTGAATCAAAACGAGGCATCTAACGATCTTTGTATGCAGAGGCTCAAACGACTAGTTTTTCATTCTATACAAAAAACGGAAACACTTTACATTACGCTCAATCGAATTTTTCAGCACCATCTGCTGTTTAGTAGCGACACTAGAACATACACTTATTAAGAAATCATCGTAGTGCAAATAAACATCAAACGTCAATTAATGACAGAAACGTCTATTTAAAGAGAATTTGCGACGTTGCCACAAATACGCTGAAAAGAGAAGAAATGGATACATCACATGCGATGAAGAAAGAGAGTAAAATAAAAATTTCCTAATATTTAAAATGACAACAAGTCAAATACATTTTTTTCAAATTCATTATCATTTCCACGTTCTATTATTTTAATAAATAAAATGATAAATAGAAGCCAATCAATTATTTCACGATTGTCATAAATGCAATATGCAATTCATTGATGTCAACGAATTTACAGTATTAAACTCATTATTTTAGACGAATTAATTACTTTTCGTTTGTTTATAATTGTTAGTGAATAACATGAATTTAGAGTTGATTTAATTTAGAAAACATTCATGAATATTGAAATTGAATAGTCAAAATACAGTGTCATGATGTTTCATCGGTTCTTATTTAATAATAGTGTTAGTGCTAATTCCAACAATTTCTTCGTAAAATGCAGTTTGCTGAATCAAACCCTACGAGGGGCGAGAGGCTACTCTACGGGTTTAAAGAAACCGAAAACTGGAATTGTGCTAATAAATATGGGAGGACCGGAATCCACTGATCAAGTTTATGACTATTTATATCGAATTATGACAGACAGAGACATGATACAATTGCCCATAGCCCAAAAGTAAGTTAATAATTACAAATAAGCTTATTGTAATGCATTATTATTTTAGTACACTAGGACCTTGGATAGCGAAAAGAAGAACTCCCGAAGTTCAGAAGAAATATAAGGAAATAGGAGGTGGGTCTCCGATATTAAAATGGACAAAACTACAGGGTAAACTTATGTGCGAAATGCTCGATCAGAAGAGCCCTGAGACTGCCCCCCACAAATCATACGTAGCCTTCAGATACGTGCCTCCATTCACGAAGGATGCCTTTACCGAGTTAAAAAAGTACAATAGTTCAAGGTTAAAAGTACCTGAAATGTCTTCACTAACTTTTTAATTCCAGAGATGGGATAGAACATGCCGTTATGTTTTCCCAGTACCCGCAGTATTCTTGTGCTACGACTGGATCTAGTTTTAACGAAATATACAGGCATTTGCGAAAAAAGTAATGTTAGTAATACGAATTAATTACAAATTAAATTCTCGTTGTTTTAGCGATGTGCTGGGTGATATGAAATTATCGGTAATCGATCGATGGCCACTACATCCTCTATTAGCAAAGACGTTTGCTCAGAACATCAAGAACGAACTACAGCAAATTCCGGAAAATAAAAGAAAAGAGGCCATTATACTCTTTTCGGCACATTCCCTTCCGTTAAAAGTTAGTATTTTATAGAAACCTCCTTCATTATCACAATTTACTTATATTTCGACAAATTTTTTAGGCTGTAAACCGTGGCGATTCATACCCATCGGAAGTTGGTGCTACCGTTCACCAAGTCATGCAGGAGCTGAATTTCTCCCATCCTTATCAATTGGTGTGGCAATCCAAGGTGGGTCCCCTGCCTTGGCTGGGGCCCATGACGGACGAGGCCATCAAAGGATACGTCAAGCAAGGGCGAAAAACGTTTATTGTAGTACCCATTGCTTTTGTGAATGAGCACATAGAAACACTGCACGAGCTTGATATTGAATATTGCAAGGATCTAGCTAAGGAGGTATGTTTAAAATCACTTAACTAATGGGTTTTTAATGACATTTTTTTGTAGGTTGGAGTGGAAACTATTCGTAGAGTCCCTGCTCCAAATGACCATCCGTTATTCATTGAAGCTCTCTGTGATATAGTCCAGAAACATTTGCAGAGTAAGGTACCTGTATCACATAAATTTTTGAATAGGTGTCCGCATTGTACTAATGCGAATTGTTATAATAGTAAAAAATGGTATTCCGAGGTTTGTTCTTTTTAATTTTATTGAAATATACATTTAATTGAAACAATAAATTATATTACTTGGTTAAAAACTATCATTTCTAATGTTTTTTTTGCTTTTTATGGCGCTGTTGTGTTTATTCGTCCAATGTGAACGAATGAACGATTTAATACTGGTAAGCTAATGCAAAATTTGTTGGAATGTGTAATAAAATTTCAAAATCGAATAAAGCTTTTCTAATTCTGTTTTAATTAAAATTTGAATGTTCATTAGAAAACAATTTTAATATAGGTTCTACATTTAAACAAGTTACGGAAAACTTAAAAATATATGTACAAATGCTTATTTATCGGACAATAAAAATAATTTTAATTTGAAATTTTTAAAACTAGGCAGTACTTAGGCATTCCTAATTGCAGTTTTTATAATACTGCATTTTATCGTCAAGTTTTCTAGTGTAATCGTTCATTTTCTTTATGAGATTCTGTAACTGTCTTTCAAGAGATTCTAAATCGCTTAATTGTCCACTATTTTCTAAGTTTTCGATTTCTTCTTGAGTTTTCGTTACTTTTGCAACTAAATTAAGTGACTTCTTGTACAATTCATTAGCTCGTTCCTTTGTTGCTCTGACGTTGTTTAATTTTTCATCCAATTCATTGGTCGCCTTGTTGTATTTATCTTGCAAAACGCCCGATTCTTCTTTCGTCTTATGGGCATTCTTTTTTATTTTCACCGATTCTTCGATCACCCTGTTTGCAAATATTCCATTGTCTGTAATGTTCCTTTGCAAATCGGTTAGTTTGTCTCTTAAAGAATGTATGTTGATGTTTATTTGATTGGTCACATCTTGCGCAGATTCCGTTTTATTACCAATCTGTAACAAAATATGTCAATTATACGTGGCAATTTTTAATTTGAAGTATTACCATGTCTAAAATTTCTTCCACCATTCGGTAATCATCCCAAGCTTTTTTGATTGCTGCTTCAGCTTCTTTTTGAGCGTCTTGCGTTTTGTTTAATACAGTGTTAACATCTTCAGCTTCTTTAAGAAGTTTTGTTGCATTTGACCTAAAGAAAATAGTGTAATTAATGATTCAACGATTGTTAGTAATATTACCTGGCAATTTTAGCGTGTTCTTTTAGTTGGTTAACTTTTTGTAAATCTGCTTTGGTGTCTTCGATGATGTAGTCTGTATTTGTCAATCTGTCAATTGCATTTTTGATGTTTTCAGCAAGTTCTCGAACTTCTTTGGGAGTTTTTTGTACGTTTTTCTTCAATATCTGAAACACCAAAGAGCCTATAAACCCGAAACAAGCTGTTAGAAATTTACGCACCTCTTCCGCTAATTTTTTAATATCCGCGGGTTTCGATTTGTTTTGTCCCATGAAGTCTCTCATTTCGTTCCGCATGTCGTTCATGTCTTTCAAGGATTTATTCGCGCTCGTTAACTCCTCGAAGATTTTATCCAAAGTCTCCTTGGCTAGATTTCTAGTTTCGTTGGTATTGATTTGCGATACATTTCTTATGAATTCGTTGGCTAAACCCTCTTTATTTCTAAGTACAATTTCAGTATCGTTGGCGTTTCTAATGGCCGTGGCAGCTTGTTGTTTAGCACCGTTGGTGCAAGTGATGGAATTACCGCAACCGTTTTCACAATCGGCGCCACCGCATATTTCATCGCAAGGGTCTCCTCTGCCATCGCACACTAAATGGTTCAAATCGGGAATCTGGCTGTTGAGTTCCGCTATTTTTGCGGTGATGTTCTGCAACTCTCTCTCGTTTTCTTCCGAATGTTTTTTGTATAATTTCTCGGTGTTGTTCAGGAAGTTCGCTGTAGCTGTGCATTGTGTTTCAGCATATTTGACGTCTTCCTGCAATGAAATGAATCGTTTAATAGTTAACTAAAAGGAAGCATCAAAACTTACTTGCGATTCTTCTGCTTTCTGCACGGCTTTATCAGATTTTTCCTTAGCGTTTCCAATGAGAACTAATGCCCCTTGAACGTTTGCTTCTTGCAATTTGGTTCCGTTGTTCTCCAAATTTTTAATTTGTTGTTTCAATTCGTTCAATGAATTGGTTAATTCGTTTAGTTTGACTTCGTTCAGGGATACTTGCTGTTTGTTATCGTCGAGTTCATCGTCCAGTTTGTTTAATTTTTCGAATTCCGTTTTGTTGATTTTGTCGCGTATTTGTTGAAGTTCGTCTTCGATTTCATCAACATCCACTTCGTCTGTTGTGTTTAAAAGCAGTTCTATTTCGTCCAATTGATTTTGCATTTCATCGAACTCTCTGGAGTATGCACCAGTAGCTCCAACCTTCTTTATGTCGCCGGCTCTGTCGATGATGTCTAATGTTTGATCTGAAATGCGTGTTTAGAATAAATGTGCATTCGTGGTGTATATGTGAAAATTTACTTTTGGCTTCCTGTAGGATTCTGTCCCAGTTATCAAAGCATTCTCCGCAGGATATGCAATTTGGTACGGATCCGATGTAACCTCTAGCACAAGTGTCGCATTTGTATCCACCCACTCCTTCCAAACAAACACAAGCTCCGGTTTGCATGTTGCACTGCTCTGTTCTGGAACCCCTAAGATTACAACTGCATTCTGTAAAAAATAGAAATCGTTCAGTAGTTGCTTGTAGTTATGTTTCGACTGAAATTCCTTACTGAAACATTGTTCTTTAGGATCACCCCATGATCTTGGTGTACATTCATTACATTGCCGTCCTCCGAATTCTGGCTTGCACATACATTGTCCATCAAACTAAACATAAATAATAATGTATTATTATAATTTTTAAGTAATTTTCAACGACTTACCTCGTTACATTGCGGACTAAGGGATCCTAGTGGATCACAAGCACAGGCTTCGCAACCTTCACCGCTTGCTATTTTCCAATGATTAGGAATACAAGCGTCGCATCTTAAACCAGATACGTTTGGAAGACACTTACATTGTCCACTGTAAGGATCACAATGACCCGCTGTGCTGTTAGTTCCTAATATATGGCACACGCATTCCTCGCAAGGTTTATCATCGGCGTATCTAAAGAATCCAGGCCTGCACACTTCACAATGATCTCCCGTAGTATCGTACAGACATCTAAGACATTTTCCTGTGTGAGGATCGCAATTTCCCGGCGCTAGAAGGTCGACTTTATCGTTACAATCGCACTCTTGGCATTTTCCCCCAGGCAGTTCTGGATTTCCATAGTAATTGTCAGAACATATGTCGCATCTTGCTCCTGCGTAACCTTCTTGGCACTCGCAAATTACGTCCTTCGTTATGGAATCCAGTATACAACGATCTGCGTGCGAATGATTTGTACCAAGATGTCCAGGACAAGGGCACGGCCTGCAAGGGATATCCACATCGATTCTAGGATCTCCGTAATAGCCATCGACGCAGTAATCGCAATGGTCCCCTTGAGTATTATCCCTGCAGCTAATGCAAACTCCGGTTTTCGCTTCGCAGATGTCGGCGTGCCCGTTGCAATCGCATCTTTCACAGTGAGGGAAGTTCCACGAGCCGATCCTGCACTGATCACATTCCCTGCCATAGGTGTTAGCCCTGCATTTACACTGGCCAGTCGTGACGTTGCAGAAATTGTCTAAAGCTCCGATGCTGTTACAATCGCAAGATTTGCAACCATCTGGACTGAAACCGTAAGTCCCCGGAGCGCAGCGGTCGCAACGTCGCCCGACTACATTCGGTTTGCAAGTACAGAATCCTCCGTAAGGGTCGCAAAGTTTACTCACAGAACCGTGAGGATCGCATTGGCAAGCTACAAGAGAGAGATTAGTTATGTCTACATGATGAGTTGATTGTTACTTACAAAATGCCCCGTTAAATACGTAAGCTCCTATGCTGGCTTGGTACTTTTTGCAGATTTCGGAGGCCTGGCTTCCTGGACTTAAATAAGCTGGATCGTTGCAGTGCAATCTGTTATACTCGCGCCTCCTGTTATCAGCGTCTATGGAACCTTGGAAAAATGGTATGTCCTCGATTCTGGGTAATAGCACAATGGAATCGATTAATACTGAAGCAGTCGGTACTTCCTTTTGGACATTTAAAGTTTTGAACTCGATGATGACTTTGTAGTTTTTTCCGGCTTCAAGGCAAACGTATGGATAAGCTACAACGTGTCTAGCAGATGGGGGTAGACGAACAGTTTTAACATCTTCTCTTGGATCGACGTTTTCGCATGGCCCTGAAGGAACTCGGTCGGGTCTGACTACTGTAACAGTAGCTTCTCCCCAAGCATCGGGAACGCTGGGTTCGTATCTTATAATCAAATCGTATTTCATCGAGGTCTTAATGTCATTGACGAGAAATTCTAAGTATCCGTCTTGGAATGCTTTGACAAAACCAGTTCCTGACCATGTGTTTTCCCGTCCGTCCCTGTACGGTTCTCTGATCACTACTTGCCCGTTCGATTTAGCAACTTCGGCCTCGTAAAGCAGATAATCGAGACTCGCAGTGAAATACTGCTGTTTCGGCGTATCGCAAGCCCTGCCCCACATGTATTCTCTGCACTTACAATTGCCTGTTATGACATCGCAGAAATTGTCATAAGAGCCGCCGGGATCGCAGTTGCACCGTTGGCAACCGTCGCTTTTATCCGACAGTCCCCAATACTGAGGCAAGCATTGGTTGCAGTCTCTTCCAGTCACGTATCGTTTGCAAGTACATTCTCCGGTATAAACATTGCAGCCCTGGTTTCCGATCGTACCGTGCGTGTGGCAGGTGCAGTTTTGGCAACCCAGAGGGTTCGAGTCGGTGAAGTTCCAGAAGCCGTTTTTGCACGAATCGCATCGACGTCCTTCGACGTTATCCTTGCAGTGACAAAATCCCGCCGTTAAATTGTTCACAGGATCGGTAACGGAATCGCAAATTCCGCTATCAAGAGAGCCCCGGGGATCGCAATCGCATGCTGAAAGTTCAAATCGTGGAGATAAACATTTTAATTTTTGAAGCGGAATACTCACGTCGGCAGACTTCGGGGTCTTGGATATCGCGCTGAGGGTCCCTGTAGAAGAACGGCTTGCAAAGTTCACAGTTGGGGCCCATCGTGTTGTCCTGGCACCCGTCGCAAACTCCTCCGCTGACGTGCCCTGTGGCTTCGTACAGGGCCGAGTCGAAGTGGCAACTAGTAGCGTGATTGTTGCAATTGCATCCTAAAAATCAGAATTAAATTCGTCGTTGCGATTAAATATAGCAGTATCTACTTTTGCAAGCGTTGGTTTGCTTCCCGATGGCTGGCCTCCAGGGCAAATCGTTGAAGAAGTCCTCGCATTTTTCGCAGTTCCGTCCTTTGGTGTTGTGCGTGCATTCGCAACGGCCGTGCACCATGTCAGGCTTCGGATCTATACCGGGCAGAGGAAGGCATCGATTGGCGTGACCGTAACAAGAGCAAGATCCGCGCACAACCATATCAGTGATAGCGTAGTAGTACTTCTCTTGGATTTCCTCGCGTCTGTCCAAGAGATCGTCTCCGAGAGTGTGCAATTTCGTGAAATTTATCCTCAAATTTGTTATTTTAAGCAAACCTTGCACTTGCTCTGAGTAGGGATTGTCTATTGGAAGATTAGGAGGCAGGACTCTGTAAATTATTTCACCGTCGGTAGACGGGGCCACGCCGGAATAACGGGATTCGCATATAACATCGGTTATTTCTTGGGCAGTTCCTTCTTTGACTTGCGGGAAACTTTCTGAGCAGTTCGCGGCGAAATATCTGTAAACCTAAAAATAGCAGTGAAGTAGCTGCTGAAAGTTGGATGTTTTGTAAATATTTACCTGCCATGTTTTGCTCTGGTCAAATGACCTTTCAATTACCATAGCGGCAGGTCTGAAAGTTTTAAACGTTATTATTAAATGGGTAAAATGAAATTCCGCCTCAAGATCTAGCTGGATGTAGACATTTTCCTTGCCGTTTTCCGATTGCCACCATGATTTTTGACGAGTTCTAAAATTACACCAAACGTTATACCATTAACGTTACTTGCAATAGATGACTTACCCAGGAAACAGTCTGTAAACAATGTTGCTGATGTTGTGGTTCAACAGTGGATTCGGCTTAGCAGAAGGCCTAGAATCGCACCAGAAGCATTTTTTCCTTTCTGCATCTAAATGCGACACTATGCAATATCTTTGCTGGCCGTGCAAGCCACACGTCGAAGACGCGTACAATTGACTTTCCCTTCCAATAAGTAGATTACCCGTCGCTGGGTAACAGGAACTCTGCTCACAGGGGTGAAGTTTTCTCGGTTCGTACCCTAAAATTAAAAAATGAAATAGTAGAGGAACGAGAAACACCTGAAGCACCGCTTTTAAAATAAATCAAGCACAAATGCAAAGTGTAAGTAGAGGATAACAAAATTTTCATCACACTGTTTTAACTAAAAAGATATAGTAGAATATAAATAAGATGGAACAGCAGGTAATAGATGCTAGAGTAGCACGAAAAAAATTCGAACAAAAAAACAACACGAACAAGCAATAATTAGTGTGTTAAAAGTCTCGCAAAATTGGAATCAACCAACACCTAAAACGTAAACACTAAAACGAGTTATTTCATCGAAACCTTCACCGGATTTTCGCAAAACTAACACACACCATGATTGTGATGCACTCCGGGCCGACGAATCCTGTGGATATTAGTTAAAGGATGTATGTCCTGGACATTTCTATTATCCTGATAATCTGTATCCGGTGGAGGAGATTGATCTCCCCTTTGAAACTGTGGGACTAACAAAATAAAAAATGGTTTATTCCATCGAGACGAAACCTCAACGTTCTTGTTAAACTCCTAATAACTGTATTAAAGTCTGGATGGGCTAAGTAAGATATTTCCAACCTGTTTTGTAACTTAATTAGATAAATAATCAAACACAAATAGGTTAAAAAATTGATTGCTTACCTCTAGTTGGATTAAATATTCGCTGTCGAGCCCCAATGTACTGACTACTAATACCTAAAACTAGAAACAAACTATTGGTACACGATAAATTCATAATAAACGTAACTTACTTTGATATATTTGTAACATTAACACCCATTGTGCTAATGAGTAACGCATTTTTAAGCTCATATCTACAAGTTAACTTATTTTCCTGCAAAACAAAACATCTAATTAATTTTAATGTATAAAAAGTATTGCCGAGCCGAATGAAAAATATTACAATTTGTATACCTATCATATTAAATTTCAACTAAGAGAATCGACTTTCTAGTGGGTATAACAAAAAGACTGCTAAAAATACAAAAATGCGGAATTTAATGCATTGTATGTGGTATTAAGTAATTCAATCAAGTACTACAAGAAGATGCGATATCTTAATTAATTTTAATCTCTTTTTGATTAAGCATTTTGTAGCTTGAATGCGATTAAAAGAAATTATTTGGAGTAAAATCGTTTCTCCTAAATTCGATAGTTCCTGCTTCTCTTTAGTTAAAATAGAACTTAGTTAATAAAAATTATTTTAACAAGCACTTATCGGGTTTCTTGAACTCAAAATGTACTACATCAAAAATTTTTGCTGATATTGTAATTAGTAATACGATAGTAGGTAGAGTTAGGAGTGTTTGTATACACCATATAAGAAAATATATAAATATTAAATGCAAAAACCATATATTATATACATAATATATGATACAAAGTACTTATTCTTTAATAAAATTGACGTGAACTAGTTTTAATTTGCATTTCATTAATAAATAAACAGTATCAGAGCATGAACAAGTACCAGATTGTCTTTGTATACGTTTTTATAAGTATACAAGTTCATAAATTAATAATTTATTTTCCCGTATTCGAAATGTTATCCTTTAAAGAACTAATTGTTAATTGAAGCGCGTAAAATAGTTTCGCGGCCGCGTTTCAAATTCAATTTTGATAAAATAATTTTAATACCCATTAATACGCTAAATGCGGTTGCTACAGGTGATTAATTGTACCATTAACAAATGCCTATAAACTTTTTTTGTAGGATGTCGAATTGGTTTGTTCCGACCTAAAATTTTTCAGCTTATTTTTCCTGAAAATTTTTGAAAAAATTATCTTGATGGGCTTCAATTGATTAGAGTTTGGAACAATTCAAGGAGGCGTTTCTCCCTTAAATATTAATTTTCGATTACATTGATGAAGCAATTATTGTTTGTGTATTAGATACAAAACAATTTTGCCGATAACTTTTAGGCATTTAATTTTAATTGGGTTGTATTATGACCTAGTTTTAAAAACTCACCCTGCCATTTACACCTCAAAAAGAAAGTTTATTCTGAGTAATATTGCAAACCGAATATTTTTCAATATCTTTTCCACTATTAAGTGCCCAATATAAATATAGAATAACAAGAGTAGGTAGGTAGGTAGGTAGATCTTAAATGTTAGTCACAATATCCTCTCGAGACGGATAGTACCATAGAATAAGGTTGTTTACCTCTCTGTTTACCTGCACAACACACGTGTACTCTACTCAAACTCAAACAGACGCGTCCATTTACATTTCACTTTAGCCATAACGCAGAGGAAAGCATCACGTCCAAAAATACAACTCGTTCTTCCCGCATCGCATCAATAACGTGAAAATAGTCGAAGGAAAATATCTGGTGAATCAGGGGCGACGGCCCGGGTTACTTAGCACGGTTATCGGAGAAGACTGAAAACTGAAAACTGTGTTGTTGAGAAGAGATGGAGGCAAGGCATGTGAACTGTGCACCGTGTCTTATTCCCATGCATGTCGAGGCGATTGGTCGGCGAGCTATCCCGTCGTTTGTCGTCGAGAGGCATAAGTAAAAAATGTACTTAAAAGGAACCTAGAGAGTAGAGACTAGCATTTGCACAGGCTGAGGGATACGCACACAAATTTGCATATGGACTGTAATAAAATAATTTTCCTAAACTGGTTCGGGGAAAAATATAACAAGGATTCGATATTTGGGATAATAAATTCTGTTACCAATTAAAGATATTTATGTTCATTCAAGCATTTTTATTGAGTGGTGAAGAACTCGGTTTATTTGGGTTTGTTAATGTTTATGAGGATAAAAAATATTGATGCAATTGAGTAGAGAGTAGAGAACAAGATAGACAGAGTCCACAAATAACGAACCCCACCCGAAAAGAAATTAAATTTAAAAATGATAATTTCCAATTTAAAAATATTTAATCATTTCAAATGATCATTTATGATTTTTAATCACCATTATATTTTCATTCGGAATTAATTTCGCCTAATTGAGTTTTTCATGAAAGTGCCTAAAACTTCCAAGAATTATTTGGATGCATTTTACCCAGATTAATACACATAGAGAGCATTAAATTATAGACCAAGCGTACTTATAAATATAGTTTAGGTACTTAAAATTATTATCTTTTACCCAATAATAAATTTAATACATTTTTACCGGTGTTAGTATATATTTAAAAAAATCAAAACCCGAACATTTAAAGTTGTAGAAAACTTTTGATACTTACTAAAGCAGAAACCAAACAAAAATATAATTATATACAGGAAGACTGACCTTTTCGAAAATGTTATTTCCCTAAAACAGCCCAACGACTGTAACTATTTCACTCTGGTGTAATATCCCTTTCATTAGTCACTAAAATTTGTAAAACATCTGTTGAACACTTGCTTCTCTTCCTTTTTGTTTATTCTTTCACTCGGTACGTAAAGTCCGCGTAATCTATTCGAAATTAGGAAATTCGGCAGGGATCAAAAACGATAAAGCCGTCCGTCGACTGAAGATTTTGAGGACAGTGACACGTTACAAATTGATCTTCGACACTATGTTATCTCTTTGATTGTTATTATGAATTCATTCCGAACTGAAATGGAACTAAAATTAGTTTTTTAGTTATCAAATATAATATGTACATATCATGAACGTCTTTCCGACCAATGGCTAATTTCCTCTAAGAGCGTTGGTGGACTGATAATTTAACATCCGGATTGTTGTCTAAACTAGGAGATATATTCACTGGTTTTTTTTCCTATACCAAATTTGAATCAATAATTTTCTATTACACCTATATTATCGTAATTATTATTTTTTTAATAAAACTTATTGTATTCGTTATATCTACAAGGTGTTTTAAAACGTTACGAAAAATATTTGAATTACTCTCCAAAACTGTAATTTTGGAGAGGTATAAAAATGCACTTTTCGCCGGTATCTCACAAACTATTCGAGATCTAAATCTCAACATTTCTACTCATAAGATTAGTACTTATTTTTTGAGCACTCGCTCATTTTTTTCTACAACTGGATGGATTTTAAGATAACGTAAAATTTGTACCCAAGAAAATGTCCTCAAATTTGATTTAGTATAAAAAAGTAGATATTACAGTGAATTAATGCGAGCATTTTTTGGAAAAATTTGGATTTGACTGGAAACCCTTTGATCTCCGTCACTGGTATAACAAAAAAAAGCTCTTATAAATGATATGTATATAGGAAATGATTTTTGCATCACAAACTCTTTTCAAAATATAGCCAAAAACGGTTTTTATTTTATCTGCAGTTCAGAATTAATTTGAATTATACCGACAGGGATATTTTGCAAAATTAGAACCATCCAAAATCGATTGAAGCATTTACAAAAATATTGATTTCCGATTAGTGTAATAAATGTAATCATTGTTGTACGAGTAAAGGTCACATTTTCTATTTTGATAACCCTACAAATCTAACGCTCACATAATTCAATATTTTATCATTTTTGATCCACTTATGGGCATCAAGATGATTTTGTGAAATAAAAAAAAACGACTGGAGACTAAAAACCTGCTATAGTTGAACACGACGTTTTCAACAGCGAGTAGTTCATATTTTTATGAATGAACTAATTATAAATAAGGCATTTCGAACGCTCATTTTTAAAAATCACAGAAAATTTGCGTGCAGTACTAACTGAACAACATGCATTTATTTTTAGACATCAGAAGCCTTTATGCAATGTTAATTACACACTTCCTATGTTACATCGACTCGTCTAAATATAAAACATTTTAAGTATGAAATAAAATTTTATTGCCTGAGGAACTAATGCGATTTTATGGAACTCTAAACTAAAACAAAGCATTTGGTTTCCTGGGTGTTTTGGAAAGGATTTGTATTTACAAAACAAGCGATAATAATAACTGTACGTAAATATATTTTCAACGAAAAAATTATAAATTAAATGAATGAACTGTTTCAATAAAAGTTTGTACGCTCGCTGTCGGAGCATCCGGATAAATACCATGCCCTAAATTAACAATTAATCTGTCGGTTCCCAATTTTCTAACCATATCTACCACCATGTTCTTCAATTCATCTTTATTAGCGTACAAGGCACATGGGTCCAGGTTTCCTTGAATAGAAACGTTTTTATCTTTTAGCGAGGCCCTAACAAAGTCTGGACTCATTGTCCAATCGATCCCCAAAACATCATATCCCAAATCAGCCTGGTCTTCTAAGCAAAAATAGGCCCCTTTTGCAAAAAGTACCTGTAATAAAAATATTTTCTAACGTGTTATTTGAAGCGATTTGTTTACCCTACCATTGGCACTTCCTCTAGATTGAGCTGTTTGACTTTTTCCTTTACTTTTGTCGATATCTGTTTCAAGTAAGGCAAACAAAATTTGGTGTACAAGTTCTTGTTGAGATATTCAGCACTACTGTCAAAAACTTGTACGATCTGGGCGCCGTGTTCTATTTGCATCACCAAATAATCCACAATTACTTCAGTTAATAAATCCAGCAATAAATGAGCAAGCTCTGGGTCCTTATAGAGCCATTTTTTAGCTTTGCTAAGGGTTTTTGATCCACCTCCTTCAATCATGTAACCCATTAAAGTCCACTAAAATTTACAATCAATGTTAGATTTTTAGTAAACGTGTTATTTACATACTAACAGGAGCACCGGAAAAACCAAATAGTGGTACTTTTCCCTCGAGCTTATGTCTTGTTAATGTTATTGCTTCTCCAACGTACTTTAGTCTTGAAACAGCACCATTTTTGTTTAATTTATGGAAATTATCTGAAGTTAGTGGTTCCGGCAAAACAGGTCCCTAATAAAATTAATCTTATATAGTTCTTATTAACCTGAGTATTAGATTGAATTATATCGAATATAACAAATTATTGTGAAGTAACGGTATTGTAAACAAAGAACTATATAATAGTTTACGTACAACACCGGGTCTCATTTCAACAGTCATTCCTAAAGCTTGCGGTATGACCAGTATATCACTGAATATAATAGCAGCATCTAAATCATACCGTCTGATAGGCATTAAAGTAACTTCACAAGCAAGTTCCGGTGTTTGGCAAATTTCGAAAAAGGAATGTTGTTCGCGGAATTCCATGAATTCTAAAAAATATTTTTTTTTATTTTACTATTGTTTATTTATAAGTGCTCATATTACCTGGTAAATATCTTCCAGCCTGCCGCATTATCCAAATGGGCAATTTATCCGGTTTTTCGCCCCTGGCAACTTTTAAAATACGATCATTTTTAAGATCTGGGAACTTCGACATGATTGTAATTATGTTTGAATGGAATCTGATTTAAAATTATACGATAATAGGTAATGTTAATTTAAATAATGTCACATCACCGAGATATAAAACATAACCTCTAATAATAATAATAGGAATTATTAAACTATTTTAGTATTTTGAAAAAGGCCATATTATAGTCTTCTATTCTAGTGACTTTGATAAATGTGTTATTCAGATAAATCATAAATTTTATTGAAATTTTGATAATGCAAAATGCAATAAATTTTTATTTCTTATTTGCTTCGTTTCCTGGAAAGAAATACGCAACAATTTAGTAAACGGTAAATTATGATTTTATTGAAAATTATATTGTAACAATTGCAATGACAGGTGATAGTAATATTTTTTACATAACAAGCTCTAAAAAGATAAATATGTAAATAACAAACATATTTGATAAATTGGATATTTCACATTTTAATACCCACAATTGCAAAAAAAACTACTTTATTAGTTTTTTAAGAAAATGCTGATATTTTTAGCAATTTTTTATATCAAAGTAATTAATTGCCCCGATAAAACTATCTTGCAATCAAGTAAACACAAAATATTCTGGAAATAATTGTAGCGCATTTTCTTAAAGAACGGTTTACAAATCTAAAATAAAAAATGCTCATATAAATCTTTGACAAAATGGACGAAATAAAGGAGAGTCAACAACTCTTAAATTAAGATCGTTAAAAATTGGCATAAATGGTACATTCAATATAATCAGGCAATTAATATACTTAAATAAAAATGTAATTTATGTATATTATGTAAATTCCTGATAACTTACTGATATTGTTCTTATTTTCTTATGATTTCCAAAATTTGTAAAATTCTCATAAAATATTTAAAATGTTATTTGGATATATAATGAAGGCTTCGTGTATGTCAGAAACACATTTTTACGTATAAACGTTACATAATATAATAAATTAAATGGTATTAATAACTTACAAAAGTATACAAATTATTGGTATAAAAAATAGATAAAACATTCCAAAAAATATTGGACATAAATAAAAACTAAAATTATTTGTGGACCCTCATTCCTGAGCAATAGCGCACAAAAGGTTTTTATTTTTTGTAGGTACTAACAATTATGATTTCAGTGATGTTATGTCATTGTAAGCATTGAGAATAAGAGCCCCTACAATCTCAATTTATAATAACGATTTTGCTAAAATTACCTTTACATTTAACAATAAAGCGATATTCTAATTTTCCAGAGATTTACTATGACTAATGATAATTTGGAAGATTCCCTAAGGGCAGATAATGCATAAGTCTGAGTATTCTTGAATACTTTTATAACATTTAGAAACACATATTTTTAAATTTTGTCTTGTTAGAATAAATAACATTTACTACATCAAAATGCAATTTCGTAAAAAGAAAAACTAAAACTGAACATTCTATAAAATAAAATTATCTTCGATATTTCGGTTTACAAAAATAAGTAGTATCAAAAAATATTTGTATCCGTAAAACTAACCTTTTGTGAAACGAATGCCATTAATAATTACAAAACAATCCCTATCCTACAATGACTGGCCTACCTTTCATGACACAAATAACCGAAATCAAGTAGCTTCTAGCAAAGGTTGTGCAGTATCGACTAGCTCAATCTGAACGCATTCTAATAATACTTGTGTGTTACTTAAACTCCATCGACCCCTTGTCTCTGGTTTCCCAGAAACCAAGAGGTTTCCTTGTAAACGAACCACAAATCTGATGCCCACAAGAAGAAATTCAAAAATCCAAAAATCTGAAACCGAAGAAATCGGTAGAATCATTAGTGGTTTATTCAGGTTCCTCAATACTTACCACAGATATATTTAACGTGGAGAAATTGTTAGATGTTGCTGTGCAACCTTTGCATGCCGTATCGTCATCCAAATGCGGATTTGTTTCGGTTTTTAATCCAGTCAAACCATTAGCCCAAGCAGCACTGCTGGATAACCACAGGACTCCGAAAAGAACTGTTATCAGGAAATCCTAGTGCAAAAAAATAAATAATAATGAACATTAATATGCTAAGTGAATACAATGGTGATTATTTTTATGTAATATACAATTATAAGTCTAGAATACAAATTAGGTAAAATAAGAAAAATATTCTTACATATAGAGGTAGTTTTGTATTGCTTTTGTAGATTTCATCGAATTTGGTGTATACGAGAATAATAGCCAATGTATACAACATAGCTAATACTCCTGTTGATACAAAAAATTTGGCATCAGATGAGAAGTCTCCAAGGATAGAAATGTTGCATTTGGTGGTTTCACTACTATTCAGAGAATCTGTTACCACTATTTCGAATGGATAGCTGAAACTCTTCGAACCACTCCCAAGTGCACATCCATACTTTATAATGCCCGAGTAACCTGTTATAGTTGCGAAGGCACAGATTGAAAAGATCTGAAATAACGTATATTTTTGTAATTTCATGTATGACTTCATACAGCAACTATTTAAAGTGAGTTATTTTACTTACAAGGTGAAGAACCCTCATAACCCCTCTGGGTTCTTGAAAAACAGATAAATTTAAATCCATTTCGACTTTACTTCAATATTAGCGAAATATTTAAGCAAAAAAAAAACTTCTTTACATTAAAAAACTAATTAATTAGCAATAATCTAGTAGGTGTTGTACCAAATAGAAATGTCAATATGCAACGGTGCGGGTTACACAGAATAAGGAACGGTTCACACGTTTATTTCATAATCGAATTAGGCGATTTTCATTGGTTGATTCGTAATATGACGTTATTAAATTAACGGCGTATTTTAATCAACCAATCCCGTGTTGATGTATTTCATTAAAACGCGTGCTCAATATGTTACCTTATCGGTTATATGCAAATTATGTGATACTGTTATCAAACGTTTAAAATATCTTATAAACAAACTTTCAACTAATGGAAATGCGATTTATTGCAGATTGCAGTTGACATTTCGTAAAATAAGAAGGCAACATTGCTTCGAATAGGAACTTGTCATTTGCCATTTTAAATTGATTTTTGATGGCCGAATAGCGCTGGCAGCTGAGGCCAAGAATGTACAAAGGAGAAGAATTGATTTTTGAGATTGGAATTTTTTTAAATTCTTATTTTATATTATTTTTAGTCCAATAAATAATAGATATTAAAAAAAGAGGAATAAAAATACTTAAATTCACGTTTTAAATCGCATCGTGCGATAACTTCTCCGGCATTAATAGTAAATATTTTTTATATATTTTCTCATAATCGTGGGCAAGATTTAAGCAAAAAAAAAAAGAAATTCATTATTGATACGCCTACAAAGAGCGTATACATCAAAAATAAAAACTCGTTTCTACTCTATTTGGAAACGCTGAGGTGTTTAAACTGATCTCATTATTAAATCATTTTCAATGATTGTTTCGGCTTAAAAAACTGGCAATTACAATAAAACACCAACAAAAAAATAAACTTGTTTTCGCGTATTAATAATATATTTAATATTCGAGCCCGTCGAAAACAAAACGCGTGCAATTTCGCAAATTGATTGCAGCTTAAATTTTGTTTTTTTAGATTGTGAGAATGAATAGGTTATAAAAGTTCTCGGCTGAACTAAATCGAAATTTCTATAAAATAATGCGTCTCGAATCCCACGCAATTCCTGAAGTTATTTAAAGTTCCCGCCTGTTGGGAGAACGTCAGTCATATGAAAGGTGTCGTGCGGTTTGCCAGTGCTGTAGGTTCGCGTATTTTTCGAAAATTTCCCAGAAATTATTGGCATTGTTTAAATTCGTCGATCGTCGACTTCCATAAGTCGTCAGCACACAGGATTCGTTACAGCAATAAGATAAGCCTGATAATATCCCGATTTACCACCGAGAGATATTTATTTATACCCACTAGATTCAGACCGTTCAAACGAGACGCTGATGAATTTCCAGTACCTTCCAGAATAATCGTGAATGTTCTCGAATTTAGCCTTTAAATATATAAGGAGTGAAGACCTCTGCGCATGGGAGTGAGCGATTGGAGTTGAAATTGAGTAGACGTAAAGTAGTGGATTCACATATTTGGTATATTGTGATTTGGGACAATTTTGAACGAACATCTGTGCGAAAATACAAACAGTTTAGTGTAAAACAGTTGTTTTTACGATGGGAAAGGATTATTACAAAATATTGGGGTTAGCGAAAGGCGCCAGTGACGATGACATCAAGAAGGCCTATCGCAAATTAGCCCTGAAATATCACCCGGACAAGAACAAGGCGCCTGGGGCCGAGGAAAAATTCAAGGAAGTCGCCGAGGCTTACGAGGTGCTTTCTGACAAGAAAAAGCGGGATATCTACGACACGTACGGCGAAGAGGGCCTAAAGGGAGGCATTCCCGGTGGTGCAGGGAACGAGCCAGGTGGCAATTTCCAATACACGTTCCACGGCGATCCGAGGGCGACCTTTGCTCAATTCTTCGGAAATTCGAGTCCCTTCGCAGCCTTCTTCGACTTCGGAGGCAATCGTGGAATGTTCGGAGGAATACACGATGATGATATGGATGTGGATGATCCGTTTGCTTCGGTGGGACTTGGTGGACCGCCGAGAGCTGGCCCAGGCGGGGCTTTCAGGAGTCATTCGTTCAACTTCCACAACAGTCCTAACAGGAATAAGGACAAGAAACAGGATCCTCCGATAGAGCACGATTTGTACGTGTCATTGGAGGACATTACGAAAGGCTGCCAGAAGAAGATGAAGATCAGCAGGAAGGTTTTACAGCCAGATGGTACAACGAAAAAGGAAGACAAAGTGCTGACGATCAATGTCAAACCAGGTTGGAAGTCTGGTACGAAAATTACATTCCAAAAAGAAGGGGATCAAGGAAGGAATAAAATACCAGCGGATATAGTTTTTATAATCAGAGATAAACCCCATCCGCTCTTTAAGAGGGAAGGCAGCGATATCAAATACACTGCTAAAATTTCACTCAAGGAGGTAAGAATATTTTTATGCTAAAAATTATCTAAATTTAAATTTACAATAAGTTGTACACTTTCTTAAAATTCTAATAATAGTTATGTTGCTTGACCTACTCTGACGTCTGACTCTAAAAATAATAGTGATACTATTTTTAGTAATCAGATTTTACTAATAGTTATTATTTTGATGATATATTTTATATTTTTTTGCTTTGTTACAGGCGTTGTGTGGCTGTACAATCGAAGTACCTACAATGACGGACAAATCCATACCCATACATTATACCAATGAAGTCATCAAGCCAAATACAGTTAAACGTATTCAAGGATATGGTCTACCTCTACCCAAGGAGCCTACACGCAAGGGCGATTTAATAGTTACTTTTGATATCAAATTCCCCGAACATTTATCTCCGTCAGTTAAAGATATTCTGTATGACACATTACCCAACTAGGACTAATTGTACTGTAAACTAGTTGTACGTTTTAGTGCAACAGGTGAAACATCTAATATTAAAGCCTTTGTAATTAATGTATATAAAACTAGCTTTCTCTAGATGACTAGAGGTTTTACATGGTATTAGATACATTTGGCCAAATTGTCTATCACTCGGAGTATAAAGTGTATATATACTGTTATTTATATAAAAAATAATATAGAGTTTGTAAATTTTTTAGTATTACGATTCTTGTGTTAATAAATTATTTTTTTACATATATTTTTGTTATTTTCACCAAATTGAATCAAAAATTCCTATCGGATGAATTGAAAAGAATTGTTTGTAAATTCACGCGCTTAAATACTACACTAATTATCATTCTGTAAATAAAATAATAAGTTATTGATATGTGCTTTATTTCCATTTGTAAATCCAATGTCATTGTAGCTCCATATGTGGCATTCTGCAAAGTTACTTGTTTAAAGGTCAACAAATACGAATTGCCGCACATCAGCAATCCGAAATGATTTCATTAAGTATTCATATTGCAAATTTTTGCAGGCTTTATTTGGTAAACTACATTCGGTTTTGGAAATTATCTCATGGACATCCACAAATATTTGCATAACAATAAAAATCGCATAACGTGCCATAAGCGCTACTTTCACCACATGCCAACAAAAGTAATCGATTGACCATCGTTATAGGTCGATTTGTTTTTGAAAATGCATTTTTAAAAACTATATTTATTCCCACGGCGTGGTTCATCATTAAAAATATTTTAGCCCACGCCAGCATTTAAAATACCGGCGTTACGTTATAATTAACTAAAGATGAATCAAGAAGATATTCTTAAAAAACTAAATATAACTAAATGTCTTATAAGAGTTCAGTTTATTTGGCAACCTGAAATGGGTAGGTATTTGTCACGTGGAAGATCCCAAGAGATGCTACAATCTTTCAGTGCATTGCAAAGATTATTTTTTCCCCTTAGTTTTCAGAACTCTTTTTAATCAAACCTCGTTTTATTACAATTTTTTTATTGACAAAATTCAAACAAAATGAATTTAAGTCTTACAATGAAATATATTACTTCAACACATAGGTAATGAAAATATACAAAAATAAAATGTACTCCTAACGTCTAGTTTCAATGTGGACTGGGATATCAATTAGCCTGAAATAAGAAATTTTTACTCCAACGAATTTATTTATTCGCAGAAAAGAGGTGAAGGAACACAATAAGTACTCCGTAACCCAGTTGTTCCTAATTAAATCCACAGAGATTCTAAATATTGAAAATACTTGAAGTTCCATTAAGTACTAGTATTTTCAGAAAGAAAATTGTTTTAATAGAGAGTCTAACTGATCTACCAGTCCTATAGGATAAATCATAATGCGAATAAGTCGACTAACCACATACTAAGTAAAAAAAAAATCTTATGTACAGGCTGATGCATGTATCTTTTTTATGGATTTATATTTGAAGTAAATATTGTTTAATCTTAGTGCTATCTTATCGATATTTGATAATTTACTATATTTTTTATAAATATGAAAAATTATTCTTCAAAGATAAATCCATCATCTAGTTAATACTTTTCGGAGAGTTGTAACTCTAAATCTTATATTAAAATTGATTTTTTAGACATTGTTTGCACAAAAAACACGAAGAATTCGAATTATAATGAAAACCGATTTATAAGATACTGACCTTAAAATACAAAAAATACACAACATAAAAATTTAGAAACTAGACTAAGAATATTAATTTATAAGTAAAAATGAAAATACAAAAAAATGTTTAAATTGATTCATAAGATTATATTTATGATAAGACAGAGAAATAATTTTTAAAAAGCTCAAAAGTATAGTAGTAATGAAAAACAATTGTAGCAGGGTAGGTAAGCCAAGGGATATTTTAAGTAGATAGTTATTAAAATCGGTTTCATAGGAGTATTTACCCACTTATGATATAAAAAAAGATATTTCAACAATACAAAAAAATAAAATAAAATTTCAATATTTTTTTATTGTTTTTTTTAATCTACCTATTAAATTTATTATAGAAAATATAAATTTTGACATATTATTATAATGCAGACCCGCAATTTTGGAACACAGCTAATTGTTTTGGCCAAAATTTACAGAAAATATGGATAAATATCCTACATTACTTTCAAAATAATCATCAATGCTCAGTTGAATATAGCAACAATACTTTATGCTTTTTACAAGTAATCTCCAATCATCGGCAAATGGTTTATGCGTAATAGAACAAAGAAAAACTGTCATGCCAAATACCTGACTTAACAAGTTAAAGTTTAAAAAATATTCCAGAATTGGATTCATTGGTTACTGGCATAAAATATTTGCCGAAGTCATAACACCTTTTTCATCTTTGCAAAATGGCTAGTTAGGGTTTGATTCAATCAACTGAAATAATTGATTTAGCGTTTTTTAGAAATTGTACAAAGGCAGAAACAGAAACAACTAACACATAATTTTAAAATGGACTTGCGCACGAATTGACATTACTTGATTTAACAGTCAGATAGAGAAATGTATCGAATTCATCAGAGTTCAGTGATTTTAGAAGAAATCGTTAAAACGTTTTTTACAAATTCAGATTGATTTCATTGTAATTACAGTAGAATGCATAAGGCTAATTACAAATTTATTAGAGTCGACATTTTTACTTAAAATAATTTATTACAATATGGCAAACGTGCTTTTTTCGCTTGGAATATATCTGGACTGATATCTGACACTAAATCGACAAATTTTTGCATGATAAAAATATACACCATAATCAAGTGCAATGCCAAATTTCTTTATACTTCTTTGTTGATGCAGTTTTATCAGCATGAATTATCTTAAAAAAATAAAAAAAAACTAAACCCTAATATGAAGCTAAAAAATAAATAATGCAACTTAAAAACATAATCGCTAATTTACAATTTTTAATTATCTGAATCTATATATAAACTTATATATGGAAACATAATTAAGTTTACTCCCACAGCCTAACTATAAATTAAGTGTTATTTTAACTAAATATTGACTCAACTCACAGATAAAATTTTAAAATTAAAATTGCAAGTTACACAGTAATTTCGAGTAGTTTAATAAATAATGTATCATAATTATTGATTGATATAAATTTCATGTTTTGCAACTGCTGATAAAACTGCACACAAAAATGTAGAGTAATGTTGCCAGTTGTTTCGTCATATGGAACATCACTGGAACAAATTTTAAGGCTGTTTTACCATGATTTTTTATATACAATGAAAACGAACTAAATGAGAATAAAAAACGGCTGAACAAAGAATATACATAGGGTGGGTGATACAATAAAATTATTTTACAATCCTTATCATTAAATTATCACAACTGAACTGTGTATCTACTAAAATACTCTCCTTCTTTCGGACATATATATAATATATATATTATATTAAACAAATTAATGGGTACTAGAGGGCGGGTACTAAGAAACATCTCTAGACGTGGAAGGCTGTGTTGAATCAGGCGATCTGGGACTGCTAGATCTGCTATCTAAATTTTCGTAAGTTGCACTCTTTGAACACGTAATGCAGATATAATCTTCATCTTCATTGATATCCTCGGCCGAGAGACCCACACAAGCCATGTGAAACCATTGCTCGCAACCGCCATCGCACTGCACCCAGTCAACGTTCTGTCCGGTCGGTTTTTGGCATCCGTTCGCAGCACAGTTCTCTTCGTCCTCTTCATCATCGCTATCCGAAGCGGTTGATTGGGCCCGTTCGACTCGCTTCTTGTAAGTCCTCTTCTTTCCCGCTTCCTTGTTGTTCTTCACCTTTCTACCGCGGATCTTCTTTTCGCCCTCGACTTTCACGGCTTTTATTTTGGTCTTGCTGGAATCCGTCTCCTCCGAGAGCCGCTTTCGACCTCGCTTTTTCGGAGCGCTTTTCATGTGAGCCTGCAAACAAACCATTTCTTTCATACATTTAAATTACGCGTATGAACTATTAGAGAGTAGTACTATGTACGAGAGATGTTTTCAAAGATCTGGGAACTGCGCTCTAATTAAATTGATCAGATATTATAGGCAAAGAGAGAGGAATAGGAAGGAATAGGGATAGTAGGAATAAGAGGAATAGAATCATATCGGAAGAGGAATACATAGGAAGGATAAACAACGAAAGAATTGCGAAAGTTTTAAGAGATGGAAGACCACCCGAGCGATAGAAGGACTCATTGATGAAAAGGAAAGTATTCATATATTAAAAAAAAAACATGCAGAGATTCAAATGTATAAGAAAAACACATTGGCAATTGTTATTGGTGACAGACAAGTCTTGACACGTTTACGCAACTATCCAGTGCAATATTGTTCAGTCTGATTCATGTGTTTGACTGACATAGACATTTTTTCATAGCATTGTTTATGTAATCATGGAAGACGTAGCTAAACCTCAAATTCTGTAAACTCATCAAATACTCCTTGCAGACGTATCTAATTTAATTAAGAACTGTGGAAACACCCCTCAGATGAAGAAAATTTTACATATTCCTAGTACCTAGTTGCTTTATAAAGTAATTAAAAATAACTTACATCAAAATCGATAAGTATCGGCTCTTTTTCAGTGTCACGGGACGCTTGCAGAAGCTTCCACAGGGCGAACGTTTCATCCAACGAGACCTCCAGTAGGTCGCCTTCTGTAAGGAGTTCCTCCAATTGCAGTTTGATGTCGGTGTTCAAATGCAGCGTGTATTCTTCGCTGTCGCCGACTTTGGGCAGGTGAAGGGAATACGCGTGCTCTCCCATTCGATCGTCGGATTCCCGAGAATCCCTCGAAGCGTCGTCCGAATCGGTGATGCCGCTGTCGCACGTGACGCCTTCGTCGGCGACGCCGCTGTAGGGAGTGATTTCTTGCACTCTTTGGTGTAGCTCTGGGTTTTTAGAAGCGCGCTTCAGTTCCGTCGATATTATTTTCTCGGTCCTTTGCCTCGCAGCGGCTTCGTTATACTTTTGACTGAACATCGTCAGTTTGTTTTTGGCGATTTCGAGCTCGGGATGCTGCAACAGCTGGCGAGCCCTGTCTTGCCAGTTCATAGCGCGTTCCGTGAGACATTGCAATGCTTCTCCTTCAGGTACTCTGACGTATAGCTTTTGTAAAGACATGAGAAGGCCCAAAATTACGTCCAATCTGGGACGTTTTGTACGCTGGCAATTGGGACAGAGAAATTTGCAGTCTTTGAAGCCCATGTGCAACGCTACGGAGCCGAAGTTCCCTTTGAACTTGGTGCTTGCTATTTTCGGAAGCTGCGTGCATACAGAGTGAAACCAGTCTTTACATAATTCGCATTGCATCATAACGCCGTGCACTCCCTTTCCACAGACGCAGAATGTGAAGTTATCGTTCGGATCTAGACTTTTGGACATGTTTGTTATTCTCAGTTTTTTTATCATCGCCATTTCCATGTCTTCGGCGTCTTTGAAAACGGCTACTACCGCTGCAGGATCCATAGCATTGGTTAATGATATACCGTTGTGATCTTCTTCGCTATTTTTTCCTTTCTTTGGAGTTTTCGAACTGTTCGGCATTGATGTTCGAGGCGATAGAGCATCCATCAATGCACAAGTGAAATTCTTTCTTAGGAAAGCTTTGGAGGTTCTTTCCTTCCATCCTGTAGCTAAGACTAAATAATCGTTCATTCTATCTACTTCGACCAAGTGCAGAGCCAGCGATCGTCCCTTTTTTATTAACTCCTCCATTGCGCTGAAGTAAGGATAATATTCGGCTGAATTCATATCTTCCAGCAATCTCAACCAGTCTCTGGCTTTCTTCATCGAATCAAACAAATGTCCTTCAGTAGGAAGAAAACAAGAAATTTTCGATGCCTCCTTAAGTAGCTTGTCGACTTGAATTAACACATTGTTGTCTTCAGATTTCAAAATTTCTGCTGCTTGTTCCTCCCATTCCTCGCTGGTTTGCAAAATCCCTTGCAACTTGGACAATTCTTCTTCTAATTCGGGATGCGGTGGTAAAAGTATGCCCTCTTGAATGAGGCTTCTGATTTCGTCTAAGCCCATTACGTCGGTTTTATTTCTGTAATTTTCTACACTTTGAAGCCATTGACGTTGCTTTAATCTGGTTCCTATCAGCTTCAAATTAGGGAGCTCTATGCACAGTCCACTTCCGTGGGAATTGCAGGATTCTAAATCAGCAATTGAACAACCTACCAGGTTGGAAGCCAACAGTTCGGCGCTTTTTTCTTCAAATTTTCTAGTTTGCTGCAATAGCTCTCTAATACTTTTCGCCTCTTCTAAAATGCAAGCTAAACTGTCGATTTCTTCACAGAATAGTGTTAGTTCTTCCACTGTGAGTTTATATTTGGTATCATTTGAATTTCTTGTTCTCGTACGCATTTTGTTCAGGTCTAGCTGATGTATGACGCTTGCACATTTCTCAGCGTCTTCCACAGCGCTTGTTAGTGTTTGTAATAAATCACACTTTGGAAATTTCTTACCATCAGCTTCACTTAACAGCGCCTTTAAATCTGATAAGTTCAAGTTTTTCGGCGTCTTTGGATCCAAAGCGTCTTTAACCCTGGCAACCCAATGATCGAAGGATTCGGCTTTGAGCTTCAAAGCTTTCAGCATTACAGGGAGTTCGTCTAACGTGTACCTGTATCTCAAAGTTCGATTTTGTGGAGGACATTCACATAGATTTTTATAATGTCGTAAGCAAACTAAAATGTCGGTAGTGCATTTGCAAGTCATGGCTGATAGGAAACATGTGGTTTTGCATACTTCACACTGCCTTTCATCATCCGGGAGCAATTCGAAGGCTTCCCTTTCTGCGTTAGTAACACCCTACAGAAACGATTGTTACTATATTTTTCAATGAAACCAATAAATACAATTACTTACCCAATCTAATAAGGTTTTCCTTAGCCGCTTTTCGGTGTCTACCATAACTAACATATCTTGATAAGTAGCTGCAGCTATTGTAAGATCCAGCTTTTCCGGATCCAGGGCCATCTTGCAAACTAATTCATCGTGTGAAAATACACAGAAACGTCTCAAATGCGAGTAATGCAATACGCATTCACGGCCCATTCTTAACCAATCCGCCGGAGCAAAATTCACAGCTTCAGCAAAATTATAACTAAAAAATAATAAATTTAGTACATACAATTTATGTATGAACCTATTACTAACCCTTGGTTGAATCCAGCATGATAAGCCCGAGGAAAGGTAATAACAAATTCACCAGCATGTTGATCTGTTCTATACACAGGAACCCCGGCATTCATCAGAATGTTCGGATTCATAATTGTGACTAACTGATGCAAAAGGTCCGGTTGGGAATGGAACAATTCCGGAGCGGCTGATTTCATGGTCGCTTCAAAGGATTCAGCTTTGCTACCCGGTACCCCGTACCAAGTTTTAGCTTCTCCCCAATGCAAATAATTGATAGAGTAACTCCAGTGATCCTCATTGTGCCAACAGAAAGTTGCGAAACACATACCGACATACATCCAAGGTACCTAACAGAATTTAGTAATATATTGAAAGAAAATAGACATGTAAAGTACAAGGTTACTTACCTTCATTCCTGATATGTCGGCGTTAATATAGCCCAATACAGAACCCTCCAGCACGGGCAAGTTATTTAAATTCCAACTCGATTCCGCGTACTCCTTATCGCCCGGGAAAAGGTTACTTGAAGATTTCGTAGGAAAACCGGAACCATGATCCATCGTATGCAAATCCGCTCCGTATTCAACAGTAACGTCTTCATCGATCGAAGACACGATTCTCCAAAACTCCCGTTCCACTGTACTAGTAGGCACCATCTAAAGTACGCTTTATAACAGAAAGACGAACGAATAAAGCTATAGTTATACACTCACATGAACCGGCATGTTGAAGTACTCGGATTTGAACTGATCTGCCATCTCGCCGAACTGCTGAAGCGTGTACTCCCTTTGGGCTTGCTCGAATCCGAAAGCCTCCATCGGCTTGGAAACCTCTTCGGCCACGCATTTCGGACACCTCCAGTCGCCTTTGGGTATCTCGGACAGGGGCGGCATCAGGCAGAACGTGTGGTAACTGTCGTCGCAACCGTCGCAAAGCAGCATGTATTCCTCTGCGTCGCCGCGGTTGCAATTGTGGCAAACGTACTTCGCTAGCTGGAATTTAATTACATTGTAATTAACAATCTTTCAATGTATAGTGTTCCAGAAGTGGATAAACAACATGTTAATCTTAGAAATTATGAAAGATAGAGGAAAATATAGTGCAATTTTTCACCGTTGAACCGTTGCTCTATCTCTTGTAAAATATGCTGAGCATAGTGTATTGCGAATGTTATGCTAGTACACGCGTTGTTGCTTATTACTGAGGTTGAACCAATTTAAAAATTATATCGATTTTACACCATTAAGGTTCTCCCTACCTTAGGATGCTATTCCCAAAATACAGATTTTTTTTATATTCCGAATAAATAAAATTACCTCTACAACGTTCAATGCGGTATAATTTGAACATACCGGATCAAAATCGTATTTCACTGCTTTATTTCGGGGCTTGGGCTCTTTCTTTTCGTCGTATCCAGCCATTTTGGGACCGGCTCCGTAAAATTGAAGGCGTCTCAATTCTTTATTACCGCCCTCTTCGTCTTCCGATTTCTCCTCTTTAATCTTAAGTGCTAAATTCTGAAACGTATGAGTCGTGTTAATTGGAATTCAGTTGTTGTTATCGTTGTTTACGTACTTCAGTCTTACTGTCATCATTGTTATCAAATCTTTTGGATCTCCTCGCGTTTTTCTCGGGTGGTGGTTTAATCTGCATGCGACTCACAATTCCATGAGGCTTGTAATCTTTGTCTGCCTTTTCGATGTCGTCAGAATGTTCCTCCAATTTCTAGAATGAGTTTGATTTGAATACATTATTATTCACAAAATTAATCGAATAAATACCACGTCAACGGTTTTTCCAGCCTTGAAAACATCGAATGGGAAAAGAAGCCTTTCGTAGTGCGTTTTGAGTATTGTTCCAATACTTTTGCCGACTTGGTAACCCATTCTTTGTGATATCTTCGACCATTTTCGCTCTTTAGTAACGTTTTCGAATCCGCCTACAACAATACATTATAATGTCATTTAACTACTAACGTTCGATAAACTTGTACCTTCGATCTGTACAACTCTATGTAGCGTGTATAAGTCTAGGGCTCTTCGTTCTACCATCGGTATCTTAAGCGATGAACCTTGCAGTTCCCAAAATTTAGCTATTTGATCTAGGAAATTAAGTTTTACGCGTGTTTTCGCCTAAAAAAGAAGCCTTGTTAGAATGGCATCGTACCAAAAATCACAAAACTTACTTCTAATTCATTAAGTCGCTGAATTCTAGGAGTAAACCTCAATTTGTCTACATCTACTGCGAACGGTGGTTGCCAGTGCTGCAAGCAAATGATTATTTTTATATATGTTCAGTAAATTTAAAGTTTATCATGTATTCGACTATAGTTTCGTGAGACAAAGTTAAGAAAGATGAGATGTAATATAATGAGCCTCTAACAGTTGAAGCTAATCTAAAATAAGTACAAGGATATTGACCCAAAAGGTTTTAAAAGGAGTGGCTAATTTGAAATCTATATCTTTAAATTTCATGTATGAAAATCACTGTAATTCGATTACAATTTATGTGAGGCCTAAAATGCCTTTAGAACTTATTTGTACGACATTATTATTTAATTTATAAAGGGCATAATGTAGTTAAGTAACCCTGAATTTGGAATTAAAATGAAAAATACTACAAATTTTGATAACTATATCAATTCTCTATTAGTAAATTGTTTGTGCCTTTAGAATGCCATCTGAATTGATAAAAAAGTATGCAAATTATTTGTTAAGTGCTTAGTTACCGTGTTGCACAATAATCAAGCAAAATTAATGTTTAAAATCCACTATAGAATTTAAGTAAAATTAAAAATAAAATTAGCTCGTAAAGCATTCAAATGAATAATTAATAATAGGTTCACAGTGCAGGACAATATTTTTTTATGAATTAAATAAGTGATGTACTAAAAATTATTCAGATAGATGTTTAAAAATATGGTTTTAGTTTAGTCCCTAGGTAAATTTTAGGTATTTTTGCTTCTATTTGTGTAGATGTGCATTATAGAAAAATGGAGTCTACTCAAGTTTAGGTAGGATGTAATTAAAAGAACATGTCTGCTATGTCATTCAGAATTAAAATAAATACTTTATCACTAGCACTTTTTGTAGGATAAAAATAAATACTTACTGATGGTGGTTTTATTTTACATATTCCCGTATTTTCTGCGATTGGTCGTATTTTTGCAATGTATGCTAATGGGTCTTGAAATTCTTCTTCTGTGGGATAAAATACTGGGGCTTCTTGAGGAACATCAAATTGAAAAGTGTCTTCTACTGGTCTTGTGGAAAGTGTCTTGTACTGGGAGTAGTGATCATTTGATTTAACTGGAGAACTTTTTGAACTTCCTGGGTGGCTTTTTATACCATTGTTTCCATTTAATTGTTTCTCAACTTTAGTAGTCATTTTGACAAATTTACATCATAACATCTGGAATTTCTATACAATATTCGACCAAGTTTCCATCCAAAGTTTTAGCAAGTACACATTTTAATATAAATTATAGCTGACAAAATGGGTAAGTCACAGATATCGTAAAAGTTACTTTCGAGAATGATGTTTTATTACCTGATAATTCCGTGTATTTGGAATAAAATGAGGATCAAACTACACTTGAAATCAAATCACTTTGTATTAATTTCTGCTTAGCGATGGAAGGAAAACTAATTTACCTCTATTTTTGATTACTTCAAACTATTTTTTTATTTCGAGAACTCGCAAAAGTAAACCCATTTTAACTACATGTAGGTACCTACTACCCCCACCAGCTATCGATTGTATGAATAGTATACAACAAAGATGGTTAATATGTTGATTTTCACAGGAAAAATTTAATTTATATCACTAAAGGTTTTCAGATGCACTCACAGATTGGGTAATAGTTTTCACTTCACTTCACTATCATCGCGTTATTCGAACAGTACTCGGTTCCAGTTGAAAAAAGTTCCATTTTTAGGTTAACCCGACAATCCGACAAATCTAAATTCAACCATACTTGTTTTGTCAAAAGGAAAGAAGTACGTGATGTATAGATAGTCAACAAAATTCACACATATTTTATTGGTTTATCATGACAGTTCTTTGAACTGGTCGACTTTCTCTTACCTCACTCTTATAGGCTTGAATCTTACCAATGGAAGATGCGTATTTATATCGCGGTAAATTCAAATACAATACATTGCAGCTTCTAAGTATTTCTTAATACTGACTCTAATGATTTTATATAACGTCTTGTGGCGTTTTATCTTACTAATCAACAACTAATTCACCTTATCATCTAAATATTTAAAAATAACAACTATTTGTAAATTTGCAAGAATCATATCATGTAATGGTGGTTGCCTATACAGTCATTTTGCTATTGCACTGACATCTATTTTTAATTCCAAAATATTTATCATTTTAATGCAGAATTTTGTAACGATTTAACATTAATAATTTAATCCTCTTAATTAAGAAAGATCTATAAGTATAGAATTTCAGATTCTTTTAAACTGTAGTGATTTGAAAAAAATAAAAACTACTTGAATGTAGGCAACTCTTATTACAAGTATGTGATTGTTTCCTAATGTTAGGGCTACGGCTACGGAGTCTAGTTCAAGTTATTTTTGTTGTTAGTTTATTTATCCTTATCAGCTTATTTAATGACAATTGACTTATTTTGGTTAAACTTTTGCTTCGATTTTAATTTTTATAGCAACTTTTTATCCCGTTTGTGATATTTTTTAGTTACATGTAAAAAGTCCCCATTCATGTTTGCTTATCTAATTGATGTTGTTCTAGTGTATCCTTTCTTTGTTGTTAATCTATTTACAATCCAAAGGAACCAATTATCCTATCGAAAAACCTAACTAATTTTGATGCTCAGTGAAATTGCTATAAGAAAATGCACTGAGGCATAAGCTGTTAATAACGAATTGAGTGGTGTTCTCGATCTGAAAAACCATTTTGTCAGAATATAGGTCTTTGAAAAAATGGTTGGATAACTCACGAATGGTTGAAGTCATTTTTTTATTTATTAGACCATAGCCGTCGTTCATTTAACACCATTAAATGAAATGGAACGATTTCTTTATTAATTCCACCAGAATGAATAAAAAAATAATAAATCAGACTCGTACAGAAAGAGCTGAAAGAATGGAAGTAAAAATTTTACAGACTCTTACATAAAAATAATTGTCTCAGTAACAATAATGCTAAGTTCAATTTAAATTAAGGTTGTTAAATTTGTAAATGGTAAAATGCGTGTATTTACCATGTACAGGGTGCTATAAGGTTCATTAAATTTTAGCTGATCATATTGCGTTTCGGAGAATATTAGATTAAGGAAGGTCAAGCAAATTACCAACAAGGGCTTTATGTCTAATTGTTCCATTTCCTCTGAAGCTATCATTTGGTATGTAGAGAGACAAATAATTTAAATTAAATATCTGAATTAATCGAATTAAAAGTACATAACTTCTATTTTCAGCTGTACCTAGTTGAAAAGTATGTGGAAAAATATATTAACGTATTAATTAAATAACAAGATAATAAATCCTCATTATATTCAAATTCTCTGTATAGCTGACTGTATAAGGAAAACATCAGTTTACACTTTCTTACTTTCTTTCGTGGAACGAATTATTTTAAAGCAAATAAATTTCAATGTAAAGGGATTCAAGGCTAGAGAATAAAATTCAACGGCGGATGAAAGAATAAATTGATCAACTCTCTATCCCTTTAATCTCCCAAAAGACATTGAAAATGCGTAAAAGCTAAAGTGATAAAATAACTTTTTTTCGCTCTTTAATTATGCAGAAAAAATTCAGACCATAAGCAAAGATAACTCAATTACACAGCATGGAAAATAGCGTTGATATATCGGCAGCAATAGTAGACACTGTAGAATGAAGATCAATAAAGGTTCATTTAATAAAACAATTAAACGTCACTATAGCTGGTATAATTTTCTCCATTGACATTAATTTTGATTCACACAATTATAGCCTTTTATTAATTTATCTTCAACAAAAAAAATTAGTTAGATTTAATTTTTTCGCTTCTGTGCTATAAAGGATTACCTAGGCATGCTATAACTAAAAAAAAGTAAAATATGTTAACTGGGATTTGGGTTTGGTGTGTGCACAGCATTATCTCTTGAGCCACTGTCCTAAAAACGCTAATCTAACGGAATAGCTAACCTGCCTAACGAAATGACAAGAAGAAGACACAACGAAAATCACAACAAGGTCATTCTCTTTTCACCCCGGGATCCATTAGGACATTAAATTCAGAGAAACCACGTTGCGGCAGGCATAAAAACAATTGACTCAAACAGGGCAAAACAGTTCTAACTTACATATATTCCACAATCTACACAGTAGATATTCAATCCGGGTAGCTATTGGGTATTTTGTTAATTTAATTTACTCGTTGTTTATCCACCTATTGTAAAGTAATTTTTTGCATTATTTGATTATTGATCTTTTACAAGAGGGTTATTTTATTAGTGTAATTACAATTTTGTAATCAATACTAAGTGAAGTAAATCTAATTAGTAAGTACTTGATTCTACAGCCTAAGAAGATAGAATTTCAAGACACCTGCTTAACTTAAATTTTTTGTAAATCTTCCATTACAACAATCGAAAATCAAATATAAAAAGTTTTTGGATGTACTTTTAATTGTGAGAAGCATTAAGCACAATAAATTCCTTAATTGTCATTGAAAGCAATTTAATCCACCGATGTTAATTTTGCTCATTGTGTGAAAGTTTTTTTGCACATTACGTGAAAGTCCATTAATTACGAAATTTTTCGTTTGATATTGTTCCTCTTCGAAACGTGAAATCGCATATTTTTAGAAACGATTATGTTGTTTGTTCTCCGAGGGTTTTTACCAAAAGCCCTGTTTATATTTATTTCAACATAAATTAATTTTTATATTAAAAACTCTCGTCATTTAGAGTAGAACAGACTTAGAGAGAACGAAGAATCCATTCGTCAGTATTAATATTCTCATTTAGATTTCTCTCGGATCGTTTAATATAGATACACCTTAAGCAGTAAAAAGTTATTATATAGTATAATCCTATATTGCTTATTTTATTATTCACAAAAATATTTAATGACATAGAATCAAGGGATGTAAATTAATGCTATTTATATTTAATTTTATTTTTATTAATTTCTCATTATTAATTTTTAAAACATTGGTATGGACAACTATTAGGGAATAAGTATGTACCTATATGTAGCTGTACTATTTATTGTCATATTGAATTGTGAAAATTATATCTCACTGACCTCAAGTGGTTCCATTAGGTCGGATAATTGGACATAATTGCACTTAATTATTTATGACGAAGCTTGCAATTCATGTACTGAGGTAGTTTAATACCTACTGGGACATTGTTAGTTACTGTTAGGTTGCTTTATTTACAGAAGATTTAAAAACATGGTTCTATCCTAAAAGAATATTTTCTTAATTTTTCTTATTACGTCATAAAATTTGGTAGTTCGGTAAATTGAAATTTTATATATAGGGTATGTTTGATAGGCTTTGATATATGCGAAATCGTTAGTAAACACTTGAAAACCGAATGTACCTACCTACGGTATCTAACAGAGTGTATACATTGGAATTATACCTATTATGTTCTGTTGATGTCGAACATTATACCAATTGGAAAGGCTTTGTTCTCATTCCGATTATATTCTTGTTGCCAAGGAGGAGTAGGTACTTAGTATTGACATTTTACTGAACAAGCATTGACCATTATACAGTAATAATTTATTCAGAACAATTGCCAACGAGTATAAAAAAACCGTATTTGAAATAAATGTATCCAATTAAAATTTTATTAATTCGAACACTAAAAATTTATTACCTTTCAAAATGTCTTTTCCAATCGGTTCCAATAGAATTTGAACAATCTCAAATTTATGGCTAGATCGATCGAGATCACTAATTCTACGGCGAACACGTTCGTTTTAAATGATGTAATAAAACCGCGTCTCATTGCGGTTGATGCTCGTTTCCCCGGTTAAAAATTTTCGCCATATATGAAATTTTGTGGAGTGCTATTGCGAATTACATTTATTACATTTCGAATAAAAGTAAAAAAGCAATCGCAGATTAACCTTCTTCATAACGTCTTTATTCACTTCGATGATTTCGTAGCTAAATATATACAGGCAAAAATGATTCGCGCAAAAAAATAAATCCACCAGCTCCAGCAATTACTTTCGGTATCCTGCGCTTATAGCTGTCAACTCCTTTATTCTTCGCTGTACTCAGAAGTGTCGGTAGGTCCTATAAATACGATTTGATGCAAATCCAACAAGACAAATCTATTCAGACATTAGTATTCTCAACGTATCTTATCCATCCATTTGTCTATACCTTCTAAGCAAACGAAACGAAACTGACGTATAAGTCCGAAATATTTCTCATACGGAGTCGGTCCTCACATCAGAAAAATAAAACAAAAGATTCAGACATGCACGGCAGTTTCTACGGTAATATTTTCGGTCTTTAGCCAAAGGAAAAACGTGCCTTAGCTCCATTTGTTACATTTCGTTATGAACTAGTTGAACTGAATCAAGATTTGTGCTGCGTTCATACTTTAAAGCACGCTTAGAACTTGAAAAGCTATGAACATGCCATAAAACATTTTGATATACCTTACCTAATGCAAAAGAAAATGTAAAACTATGAAAAATTTATTTTCACTAATGTAAGATATGACAGTCGTTTTAAAATAAATCAAAATTTTATGTGGTGCAAGCTTTGTCTGCAAAAATTGATGCCAAAATTATTATATGGGCGAGTGCCTCTATAAATTTTGCATAGATAGATATTATTACGGGTTAACATTAAACCAATAATTAACAAAATAATAATTATTAAAATGAAAAATAATTCATTGGTTTAGTGATACCTATGTAACATAAATTTATATGCACTTATAACACAAATAATGTGTGTAGAACTACTGAAATTTACAAATCTGTTTTAGATTTGCATGTGTAGTAAATGCAGATGAAGGCATTGAGGTAAGAAATAGGATCAGATCGTATGTTACCTTAACGTTTAAACTTTTGACGCATTTTAGCCGCAGATGCATAGTATGAGAAATATATACCTATTATTTTCAAAGTTTCATGAAACAATTTCGGCGTTGTCCATATTAGCGTCCCGCGTGTTTCATTAGTGATAATAGAAATGGCACGTCAAATCCGACGGAGGCTGGTGCACTGTTCAAATTGCTTGCAATCTAATTCGTATTCCACTCGCATAGAGAAAGTGAAATGTATGTATGAAAAATATTTTAATACAACTTAACAATATAAACACAACGTGCATAGAGGAAAGGATTGTAACAGTTATATTTATGTTTCAGCAAAGTGATGAATTTTAATTTCCTTATGGGACAATAAAGAAATGCACGGCTGACGGCCCTGATATTGATGATTTTTACGAAATAGTACTATTAAAACTTGCGTGGTGAGTGTAAATGGCATGTAATGCAAAACTATAAAAATTTGCATTAACCTTCAACTCGAAATATTTATGTATAAAATTATTGAAGTTAATGGTTATAAGCGGGCTTGAGTAAAAGTTAAGGCGTTCACATACGCTAGCATGGAACACGACATCCACTTTAAAATAGTCTCCAAACGGCAGTTTCGTTACATTTTTATGAGAATGTTTTTGTGGTCATTATTTTTAATGGAAGCTTCTGTTGGTTTAAACTCACCGACTTTTATAATTTATTGTTTTCTATTTGTTTTATCTCCCAGAAAAATGATTTTTTATTTGAAGTGTATGTTAGATAACAGCAATCAATATATTACAGAAACGTTCTTGCCAACTTACATTCATATGAATAGAAAAAGATTTAAAATGAAAAGAATGCGAAAAGAATACCTTCTTAATACTGTTAAAATTCAAGTAAACTGACTACATTACGATCGCGCATATTTACTGCCAAGACTTTCGTCACCATTCAAGCTAAAACTCATTAGGTATTAATTTAATCTCGATTTTAAAAGATTATTCCCCGACCGAATTGAAAAAATGCTAATTGAAAGTTAAGACAAAAGCCCTTTGAAAATTACGAAGCGTACGGCTGCAATCTACTTCCAACTCAAGACACAATCAGCTTGTTTCAACTATTTCAATCACATCTTTGTGTAGTTCTTTATTGCTCTCAGATTTTTATCGTAAGCGGAAAGTATAAAATGAGAAAAGTAAAAAATTAGCATCTTCTCTGTCTCCTGCGCTTCATACCGAAGCTATGCTTTTGATTGGTAATCTTAAAATTGACTTATTCATACTTCGAAGTTAAAAAACTCCGTGAAACATAAAGGACATATTTATTGGTTGTACATCGGAGTTTTCAAAGCAGATCTTGTGGTATTCATCGAAGCGAAGAATACTGAATGGTTAGTTTAAAAGTCAAATATTTGTTCTATCGTTATATCGGTTGTATTTTATATTTCAACTACTAGATTTCGCAGATTCAGTGGATTGAAATTCCTATTAATAATTTTCTCTCGATTGGAGTTTGTTTGTATTTTGAGCATAATCTGCCTAAATAAATTTCCGAACACGTAAAAGTTGCACGTGCAGCAAATTGTTTCAAAACCATTAAGATTTCGTTTCTCAGTTTGTAGTCAAAATTCATTGCACTAAAATTATGGTGATAAAACTTTAGTATCCACCAAAATTAAAAATCCGTTCATAAATGGTGGATAAAATTATTACCACCAAATTTATTAATAAACTTATAAGCTGTAAATTAATTAGATAATATATTAACTAATCACGATTTAATTTTCAAAAATTATATTAACTCAATATTCCGGGCAAATATTAGGTACGTTAAAAATTAAATTTTCCACTCTTTTCTCCGTGGAAGTATAATCGAAGCTCCAAAAAAATGAAAGGAACAAAGACAAGACATTTGAGGGTTTTCCGATATTTAGCTCCTTCTAATTAATTTATTAAATCTCTTAGACCTGAGTGTTCTTATTAACGCATCATTTTAGGAATTTTAATCGAGTTGGAATAAATTAGGTGAGCTTAACGTCCTTAAGACACCTACAGTCGAGTATGTTTGTCTTGCTGAATGAGAGTTTATCTACTGACTTATGAAACAATTCGAAATGCATTTAAGATAATCGTATGCATAATTAGGTAGATATGTAAGTACATCGAGTAATTAAATTGGATTGCCAATATTAAAAAAAAACTAACATTTACTAAATACAAAGTATGAAATTAATGACTTTTGTAGCTCCTATGGAATTTTGCAATTAGATGAACATAAATGAAAGAATTTCATATTAATTTTATCGTTCCCGTATCTAGGAAGTATAAAATGCTACGAAATAATAGAAATATATAGGATGTAGGTAGATTTTATTTTTAAAAAGAAAATTAATAACTTTCTTAAAAATTCATTAAATTTCAAAAATGGGAAGAATTTAATATTAGTTTTTAAGTATCTCATAAGTGAAAAATTTTTAAAGCATAAATAGATGTGAATCTCTCCAAAATCTCACTTAAGTACATGACAAATAACAAAAAATATATCTACATTTTTATTATTAGCATTCATGCCATTCATGTAAGTCTTTTATTCGATAACAGAAATTTTTGATCTATTTTTTTATGCCTTTCTGTACGGTAGATTCGAAAAAAATTCAATTTACACATTCTTAAAGGCTGTCTGACACGTTTGTGGTTCGATTCAGTTTTAACCGTACCATCCAACAACGTAGGGATAAAACCGAATGTGCTAGCATCAATCACGCGTGAAAAAGTTCGAACAAATAACGACGCGGGCAAAATCAGTAGGTATAAGTATTATTTCTGGGGCAATATTTTGTTGTTTGAGAGGCATTGAAAATATTCTGAATATTTGCGTCTGTTCTTCGTTGCGATTTTATTATATCTATGAACTTAACAGAATTCATTACATACCAAGGATTTAAGTCAATAGAAAACAATATACCACATTATTAAGAATAAAGTACTTTATTTTATAACATAAAAACTCTTGAACAAAATTTTTTCATACTCTGTACGTACATAGCACATTAATTAAAATTAATGAACCCTATTGGGACAGAGTGATTGGAAGGTTTACTTCTCCATCAATTTGTCCGATACTAACTCAACTTCACCCAACTATTTTTCTTTGACAAGGGTAAAAATGAAACGTAGGAATATCAAACAAAATACGGCTATTGTACACATAAAAACAATGTGATCTATATCCTTTTCACCATAACCCATACCTATCGCGTTTTTTTAGAAACGTTACGGAGCTTCTGTTCTTTGTAAAATTCATGTATCTAATGTTATTTTGATTAGCTTATTTTATGTTGATGGTATTTTTTGGCCTGGATAGTTTTACCCCGTTTAAAACCTCGTTTAGAATATTAATAAGGTTACTTACTTCCTGTTACTACTTTCAGCAGCTAAATGCAATCCCAAAAGGATATAAATTACATCTTGAGAATATCGAAGTATCTATAACATTAAATAAATTTTACAAAATATAATTTTATCTATTGAATTGAAACGGTAAATTCCACGGTGAATAATTTGTAACATTTCTCGTATTTAAACCTTAAAATAGAATTTATTAAACTTAATACATTGGATGTAGTGTATAAATTAAAATACCTATACATCTAATAATTTACAGTGATGTAATTTCACGATCTTGATTAAAGTGTAAATACGTGTATAATTGTTTCGTGATATGTTCTCTATCAGAGTTCTTAGAGATATCTATGACAGATTGCTATCGGAGAAAAAGGGAAGCAGGAATCCTGATTACTGCGATGAGCGTAATTATACTAAAAGGCGGAAAATCGTAGAAACTTCTAAACAATGATTATTTAGGCCAGAAACAAGCAGGGCTTGGGAATTTCTTGCTAGACGCACGTTTAACGATTCATGCGGATTATTTTTAATGATCTTCACTACTGTTAAGTGCTGTTCGTTAACATGCGGGATTGAGTATAATGCAGGATACAAGTATAATATATTGCTGGTATTTTCGACATGTATTTCATAAAAATACTCTGCAAATTTGCAATATTTAAATATCAAATTTTACAGTGGTTGCGTAATACTTATTTTTTAGTTCCTTTTGGTCTTCATGCAAGTGAAATGTAAGTGGCATCTTCAAATTATTTTATCAATTTTATAGATTTATCTACATTTGAAAAATGAATATTATTTCTGAAGAGCATTAACAGGTTTGGTTTACAGACATTTAAATACAGTGATAATAGTCAAAGGTTGAGTGTGTAATTATTCAGGATGAACATGGTGCTTCATATAGCATTTTTTGTAACCTTCCGTAGAGCAATAAAAATTTATTATCTGCATAGAACACTAATTACTTGGAAACAAAAAAAAGGAGATGACTATTAACTGTTCAGAACAGTGCCCTTTCAAGGTACGTTACTGGATAAATTGTCCGGAAGGCATAGCCTAAATAAAGTACATCATAAAGAGAATTCTAAAATGTACCTATGTGTGTCAAGTAATTCTTTATGAATATTTTTGTTACTTACAGTATATATGTATATAGAATAATATGGTAACTGATAGATAAGTATATAAAAATGTAGTATATAACGAATAAGTAGGTACATTATAAGAATGATGGTAATATTTCAAGATCCTATTTAAAAGATAGTAAGCAACAGGTACGCACGATGCGTATCGCAAGATTCGACAAAGAAATATATTGCGTAGAGGGTGTATGTTTTGAAAATATTTCGAAAAATACGTGAATAATATACATGTTGGAGTGAAAAGTGTAAAGAACGCTTGCGCTGGCCAGCATCTTATGACTAGGTGGCGCGCTTTTGTATCCCAGCTCGCATCTGGATTCTCTAACTGACAACATTCACCCCGAGCTGAGCGGAGTCAGTTTTCAGTTTTCCACCAACCCTTGGCGTAGGCAGTACACGCTTCATGCTTCGTTCAACCACCAAACCGCGCGCGTTTTCCGTGCTCCTCGAAACTTTCCCAACATTATGAACTTTCTAAAACAGCTGTAAACTTGAAATATTCGTAGAAAATCGGTGTTTATCTGTTATTAAATGTATATATGTGTTGTCAATAATCAATTTTAACGATGTTTCGTATAAACCTGAATTTAAAATATGTGATATTATTATTGTTACTAATAAATGTTTTAACTGAAGAGATATTTCCCAGCGATCTGCAAATCAGGCACAGAAGAGCGAGATTAATAAGGAACCGGCGACATGGTAACCATTTTTTGAAACTTCAAAAGTTTTCCTCCGATTTTGAAAATGTAGCTAATGTAAATAAATTTGTGACAGAATCGACCGATTCAATGTATGATAATTCGACTTTAACAATAACCGATGAGCAAATTATTATAAAGTTGTCTTCTGAAAGTCCAGATGCTCACAAAAGTATCAAGAAATCGAACCGAACAAAGTCAGAAGGAAACATAAATATAAAAGTAAATACGAATTCAGTCATACATTCAAATAATAGCTGGCAACATATTGACAAAACTGTCTTATACATGGGAGAGAAACGTATTTTCAATAAAGTTGATAGCGATGAAAATGAAACTGCCTCGGAAATGTTCGCAAATGCAAACGATATAAATACGTTTAGAGAGTATAATTCCGGCGAAAAATCATGGAGAAGAACTGAGAGTGGCGGTCAAGCAGACATTGTAACTCGCTTCCTGCGGATCGTTGAATCTCAACATCTACTTGGAGAGAATTGCACAGCGGGAACCGATCTAAACCTAGGCGAAGGAGTGGTAGACAGATATGCTCAAGAACGGTTTAGAGTTGAAGCTGATATTTGCGTTAATAGAGCCAACATGCTGACTCGAATATGGAAATATGCCGACAGAAATGCACTTACGTCCGAAGATTTACTTTATTCGATGGTTTATTCCTTAGTAGAATTCAATGACGTTATATTCGCTGCGGGGAACTGTTACGACGAACATCAGTACAAAGATCATGTGCTTTTTTGTCCTTACGCTTATCGTCTGCCCGAGGGAAACATCTTGGTTAAGGATCTATCAGTCGAATACGATTATCTGGGAAACACATCCGAGTGGTTCTACATTGCCAGAAAAAACGCCGAAAAAGTCATTAAGGAAAATGAACAGTATACTTATGGTAAGCTAACTTTTCATTTTTTACTTTTTACGTAACAAAAACCGATTTATTTTCTCAATAAATTTCTCTTTCGACGAGATTTTGCGAATCTAAATTGTAAATAATTACCTCTGTGTTAAAGTAATAGCGCTCTTTTCTTTGAGATTTTCTGTTGGAAAAAAGCTCAGATCATCAACACTTTTTTATTCTATAAAAATGTAGGATTGGAAAGCACTTTTCGATCAATTTAAAAATAAAATAATTGCATTAAACAAAATCTAAATTACTTATTATTTAACTAATATATTATTCAATAAGCAATTTTGTGGTCTTTCGATTATTTTAAAAATTAACAAAACTGTTTAAACGCTTTCAATAATTTACGGGAAAAACAGTTTAGTAATATTCATAATATTTTGATTTTCACGAAAGATAACAAAAAAACTCCACATTTTCATTTATTTTATTGTATTTGTTGGTTTATTTAATCTACACATATGGCATAGGAAATTAAAAATTCATTCAAAATTACAATAATAATAAATCAATGTACAATAAATATTAATAAATAAATATGCAATCAACAACTAATTCTTTTTAATAAACTAAACCCTTTAATTTATGTATGTATAAAGTATATGGATTCTATTTTTTTATATTGTTAATTTAGAAAAAGCAACGATTTAACAATAAACTTGGTAGAAAATATTCGTTATTAAAATGATATTACTCCGCGAATAATTTATGTATTAAGTAAAATGCTATATTTATACAAACTATTATTTTTTAATTTCGCTCGAGTGGCAATAAAATCATTTACCTAAAATAGAATGAAAAAAACAACGTTAAAATATTCAGTCAATAGAATAGTCCAATTTTTGGGTTTAACGTGATTTGTAGCTTTGAAAATTGCAAAACAATTCAAAAGGAATTAACGAGTTTTCCATTGAAATATTGGCATTACCTTCATAGCTCTTTACAAATTAGCATCAACGATATATTGGATAGATAATACATTACATTTAAAAATGTTTCTAAAAATAAAAATCACATAAATCGGTAAAATGAAAAGGACTAACTGGAAATATTAGTAGGAAATTAAAAAGTAATGCAAAAGAGTTTTAAAGCAAATTAGCTTCTTCTTTCATTGTATTCTTCTCTCAAATATATTTTGTTAAAACGTTATTTATTATCTATAATTATTTCAAGTATTTTAAGTATTTAATTATCTTAATGCCCTTCTGACTGAAATTAATCTTGAAAGATTTCCTTGAATTACAGCAACAAACTTAGTTCAGTATTTTTCTAACCTTCTACTTTAGGTAGTAAACCACGTGCTCGAGGTGATGGATAAAGAAACATTAATCAGGGGATTTGATATGGGTTGCGAACGGGAATTTTTTGGGTTCCGATCCAATTTATCTGTAATTCTATCTAATATCGAATCAAATTGTCTATTCAATGTTGCCGGAATCAACGAAAAATCGATAGAAATAAACGAGATAATATGCAATTTATTTTTAAACGACAAATTAATGTAGATAACAAAATAACACAATAACAGAAAGCGCTAGCGTGATGCAAGACATTCTGTTTAGCAGCGTTGGCTGTTTTCCAGCAATGTATTTCTCTAAATATTGTACAACCTATCTACGGTTGACCATAGGCTCTCACATACACACACAATGTTTCAAAGCATACCGCAGGGAACGAAGATTATCGTGAAATTGTTCAACCCGGATATAGGAGGTTCACGAATAGACGAATTTAATTGTAGTTATACAACACACAGGTAGGTGCATTATAGATATGGTTTTGGCAGGAGTCCAGAAGTTTACAAATCTGATTAAATCTTAATAGATTTTACAAATATCAGTTTATTTCACTGCAAAATTGTGTTCAAAATTGGATTTTTTCGGTAGCGGTTAGAGATAAATTTTGATTAGAAACAAGTATAAAAATTGGATATTTCTATAATTTTGCCCAATTTTTTTAACAGGGAGTCAGACAGAAAAGTTGCTTTACATCTCACAGCTCTAGCGGATTATTAAAATTAACAAAACTAATTAAAATTCTATGTAAGTATATGAGCACTTTTAAAAAGTTGTTCTACAAAGTTTATACTGCATAAAAACGGCTTTACGCACTTTTTGCATTTTTTATTTCATTATTATAAAATTACACAAAAACTTCAATTATATGTATTTTTTAGATTTAATGAACATGTCTAAATATAGGATATTTTCCTGGTTAAATTTTAATGAAAATTGAAATTTTGGTTTCTTTACCTTACCTTACATCACCTAATTTTTTATCTAAATCCTCGATACAGTATATCGAACCCAACCTTTTTGGATTTACCTACCTATCTTTTTTTGTGGAAGAAACCAATTAAGTAATATTTTACAAAGCATCCTTAGAAATAAATATATATGAAATAGGAAGTATAATCCACTTCTCCTAAACGCAATCCGATTTTCTAAAAAGTCGTTAAGACTTTAAAAATGTAATCGGGAACTTATGGTCCAATTCTTTCTAAAAAGAAAATTGTCACTGAGGATGTTTCTCGAATAAAGAAGATGGCAGATAAAAGTTCGGGTTTGTTCCAACTAGCAGTTTAGAACCAGTTGAAAATTTTCTACAGTAGGATGTCCTGTCCGATATTATACGAAATAAATGTCTTGAACACTGCGGAAGACGTCTCATACTCGACAATTTTGTTCTATCTTACGCTTTTTACAGCTGGGATTTAAACGAAAATATCTGGTTAAGAACGTTATTGCTAAGATTGCGATACCGGTTTTTTAGTCCTCCCAAAACACCTTCCTACCCGTCAAATCGAATTATATATTACAACAAAAATATTTTCTTTCTTTAAAATCAAAGCTCAGTCATAACTAACATTTATTTTACTACCCTCGAAAGGTTTCATTTTCTTGTTCATTATATACAAACTTTTTTTCTACGAAAACTCGGTTTTTATGTCATAAAAAGTCCCAGGATTCTTGTTTAGAACAAAATCAATAGTGAATTAAACCAATTTATTATCTGGAATCGAAACTCTAGTAGATAAATTTAAGGTGTTAATATAACTATAGATTACTGCAATATCATATAGGTATAATAGGATTACCTTTAATGCATCCTGAAAAGATAAATGGTAATGAATTTAATAAGTCTGATATATTACTCTACTCTACGTTCCCTTAATTACCTTCTGCAGAGCTGGTTCACAACAAGACTTTAAACTTACGTAAGCTTTCGTAAATTAAAAAGCGCTTCGCCAAAAGTAAAAACTCAAATGACCTTTTATTTTTGCAATTGGCTACACTTTCTTCCCGGAGCTTTTAGATACTCCGTTAGTTATCTAATTAAAGCAAGTAGCCTTTGACAAAATTGTTGACAAAACCGCATGATTGCTTAAATTTAGGAGACTTTGAAGGTTTAATTTCATTAATCACATATATTGCGTATAGGTTAAGTCACACACTAATTGATTACTTAACACAATATAGACGTTAAAAGGGTAACATTACTGAACGTAACCGGTACACTATAGTAATTATGAATTAGTATTATTAACTATACCAGATAACTGGATATGATATTTGGAGGAAAATTAAAAAGTACCAAAAATTCCAGCAAAAGATTGACTAGAATTTTCTGTTATATACATTTAATTAAGTAGGTACAACTCTTTGCGTGCGAATAAACTTCACGAAATAATTATAACTTCATCATCAGTAATGTAAAATCAACATTGCTCAACAACTATCAGGGATATTTGTGACATTGCAATTAGCAACGGTTGTTATAATTTGCTAAAGGAGAAAAAACAGGAAATAGGAAATGCAAAATACAAACATATAAAATGTAAATGCATGCTCAATTTTCCAGTAAAAATAACTGACATGTCACCTACAGACATTGCTGATTTCAATTTGTTTAGCGATATTAATGAAAGCACCTATTAAAAAGTCTGAATAAATGAGCGACTCGGTAATAAAGGAATTGCAAAAACTCGGTTTTAGCCCTTTTCCGATAAGTTCAACTAATATGATTTTATTATTAATAATTCAACACAAGTAAATATTACAATTTGTTTATGCTACCTATTGAAACACCTTAGTATGTGTCTCAATTGAATTCATTCTACTAATCTAAATCTAAGAGAAGAATGTGAAGTGATAAATATAAATCATTTTGCTATAGATTAATACACAATCCCCTTCAAACTTTTCCGAATTATCAATAAGTTAAATGTACTGATTCATTTCTGATGTTGTAGAAATGATGAATGCTTTACAGCATTCCTTTCAGCCAACTCTCAATCACACAATAGAGAAGAAATGTATCATTTTTTTCCATTTAATCCTATATAGAAAAACTAGCTATACTATTATAAACGAAGTATACGGTAAATACATACAAAGGGCCTACAATATTTAAATTGGGTTTCCCTCGTATAATCAAATCCAGAAATTTCCTATATTGAATAATAAGATCATTAAAATAAATTTGTTCCGAGTTGTAATAACAAGAAAATGAACAATGAAACATAATTTTATTGTATTGCGTTTTTCTTTCAATTTTTCTAATATTAGAATTTCATTTTATGGCATAATGAAATAATAAATCAGTTCATTTTATTTTTCTTTGTTGTTTATTAAATTTAAATTGGATCTCGGTATATTAGTTTTTATATTGGAAATCTAAGTAAACAATTATTATATCAATAGAATAAATACAACCTATTTTAGGTACAATTTAAAAGAAAATTGTTTTTTTTTTGGTAACGAGGTAGCGATTAAAATTTATTTTTTGTTTTGCTGTTCGTAATTACTGGCCAAAGGGTTTTTAATGATGAATGAACGATTTTGTTAAATAAAATTGTATTTATAATCGTAGAAAACATTAAAACAAAAAAAACCTGTAAAATACCTGTTGTAATAAGGTTACTGGAAAATTAATAAAATTAATATTCTACTACATTCCAGCGATTGCCTCTTTTGTTCGCAAATAAATTGTATAGTGGGATGTGGAGATTCAAAACCACGGTTCAAATATTAGGATAATAAATCCAATCCTTAACCGCGGCTTGTAGGGTTTCACCTTTTACTTAACCCAATGAAATTACTGACAAAGCTATACGAAGCTTTATTGTCATATTTGCACTGTGCAAATGTTTTCCTTTGCTTCACTAGATAGTAGGTGGTAGATTTGAAAATAGAAATGATGCTGTTTCCACAGAAATTATTCGTAATCACATGCGTTTATGCGTATTCGTTATTTATGCATATGCGTTATATGCGTATGTCATTTGGTTATTAATTGGATGCTTGATTTACAAATTTCTAATCAGACATCGGATATTTATGCTATGCCGATGAAAATCATTAAATAAATTATACGTGACCGAAAATATTTTTTTTTATAATTACAGTAATTTGTTGAAGTTTTCAAATTACACGTGACTAAGCGTTTGAGTCGCTTTGTAAATTGAAGTAAGATTACATACATTTACTTCCAAAATTCCAGAATTCTTTAATTCGTCGAGGTTTTAGGGTACAAAAGAAATCGTGAAAAAGTTACAAATGGATTGGAGCAAGATTACTGAATTTAAATTACAACTACATTCTGATATTATTGATTTATTATTCATATGTACTATAAACGACGAAATGACTTTTTAATATCCATAAGTAGAACTAACTTTCCTTAGTTCCGACATTTATTTTCAAATTTAGACGCACAGTAGTCAGTTCCTGAAATATTTTTCAATTTAGCTAATTTTTATCTTATAAGTATAGGTAACTTCTTCTATTTCTTGATTAACATATTATAAGAATTAAAAAATATATAGTTTCAGTAGAGTGCTGCAAGACGCTTTATCCTGCATAACATATTTCAGCGCAAGAGCTTTTTTTAATTAAGTGTTCATGCTTGAACAAATTTAGATTAGGTTATTTGCTCTGAGTATTTGAATTTATGACGCAGCACTTTGTGAGTCTGTACAGGTTGGTATGCAAACAGTGTAAATCGTTATACATATCTGGTTGCTCTTTGAAAATACCCCGTACGATTTAGTTATTATTAGATTGTACGACAATAATAAATACATTAAGTTGACGTAGTCTCCCATTCAATGCTTGCAGGGGAATTTCACATGAAATTAACATCATAAATTCCTGAATTTGACATCGATTTGTTAATGTTAATATTACAGGAAAAATATCGAACTGTTTTTTATCGTAGGAAAGAAACCATCAAATTAAATTTCGTGATTGCGTTCCTACAACATTAAAACAGTTTTTGCCATAAATTTCATTAAACCTGACCTCTTACATATACCTAGTTATGTGGTCATAATGTTAATTGATAGTTTTTGTTGAATTTCCAAGAGACCCTCGCGAGCAACGTATAGGACAAATTAGAGATGATTATGGTTTTTGTTTCGAATTAAGCTGTTTTAGTTGCGCATTTAGTCTGCATCTAACAAGCGAAGTGCTAAGATTATTTCTTGCATTAAACATTTAAGTAAAATTTGCTAAAATAAATATTTCGAAGTATTTGATATCAAAATGACTGATTTATCGAAGTACTTAAATTTGCTCGAATACTTTTTTCTTTTATATGTATACTTATTCTTGTTTTGTTAATGGAATCGAATGTATTAGTAAATAAAATATGCCATAAAAAATTTATGCTGGTTATATAGGGACTTCGATTCGATAATACTAAATTACATGGTATCTTCAAAGAATAACTCTGGTTATAGGCATGTCAAATTGTTAATAGCCATTTCGAATCGGAACATACGAATCATGTTGTAATTAGGGTTTTACGTTTTTATTACAAACCATTTCGTATTTAAAATTGTAATTAATTTTATTTCCAACTTGATAACTTTATTTTTCAATTCTTCGTTCCTTCTGCGGATTTCCGGCTCTGTATGAAAAGAACTATGATTTTCGTGGGGTTTCCTATTGTTATAATTTTGTAACATACCAACCTACATTATATTGTATTTACATTTATACGAGATAGTTTTCCTTTGTGCTATTTCAGATTTCTACGTTGCAATTTGACTTTATCACATAATACTTCTGATTCAATTTTCAAGTGGGACAAGCAAATTGAATCTATTAAAGGTTTCACCGACTCTTATTCGTGCATATCTAATTAAAATGATAAATTTACACATTGTTGGTGCAGTAAAAGGCAAATGGAATAGATACAGGAGGACCTAGCATATTATAGAAAGTAATTATACTACTGAGTTAGAGTAAGGGAAAATGGCGCAATACACGAGCTATTTAAGGATTGGAATACTTAAGGTTTGGAATAAATCATTTATTTTTTTGAGAACAGCAATTTAATTGGATAGATTTTTTTATTATGAAAACCCAAAAGTTCAAAAATAGTTATTTTGTTCTATTATTTAGGTTTGCTTTGGTCTCCATATTTGATAAATTTGAAAACTCAATTAAATCATTCATTGTCTTTCTCTAAATCTCAGTGTTAATTCGATTTTTGCAATAAAAACAGATCTTTAATAATGGTATCTCATTTCGCTTCCGCTTTCTCCTATTCCAACACAATATACAACACTGTTTTGTTGTAAACAATTTGCATATATCTACATACTTTCTCAAAATCTAAAATAACTGTATGATAAAATGTCTACATTTATGCATGTGGTAGATAATTTAACAGCTTAATAATGATGCTTTTGGTTTGCATATTTTGTGTGCGAGTCTAATAAATATGTTTTCTCCTTGCTCAAAAGTGCCCTAGCTCGTTAATTTTCCCTATAGACATTCAAAGTTACCTAACACTTTGCCAGCGGATTTATAAAAACCGATGTTTGCTTTGGGTATCTGTACTTATGCTTTAGCTAAAACCGACAACTGGACCAAATAATGAAATAAGAGTAGTAAATTAGCATCTGGACTTGACGGTAATCTAACTCCGAATTACCCGCAAGTCTGATCGCGAAGTTTAAGTTTTACGAAACGTTGTTTTCTTCAGTTCACTTCAGGAATAGGTCGCATTTGCCAAATAAAACACCGAAGTGTTTTTCAGCAAGCTCAGCTCGAACTGAAATTCTACAATACCTTCTTAACAGCAATAGTTTCAGCACTTTTCTATACAATTTAGTACATAAAATGTTGTACGTTTGAAATATTTCAATTTATTGATTCAATATTTCATGTTTTAATAATTAGGTATGTAGGTACGTATTTCCTTTGCTAGTACACTGAAATCTTAAAAAAAACATCTAATTTTTATATCTTATTTGACCTGTATTAGTTTACATGCTATTGAAATAAAAAAATAAAAGCGATTAATCAAGATTAATGAAGATAAAGCGCATTTAATTTTCGGAGTAAACATGCGATGAAAATGAACTTGTTAGTTCGTCTTTACGGTAGCACACACAAGTAACTAATCTTTTTATGCAGCTTTACGATACCGTTAATGTCGTTATGTAGAGAATACTAGAAACAAAGGATGTATTCTACAGTACGGTATTGCGAAAATTCACTCACGGTATTGTCTTGTGTGATTATTTGGTTGCTTAATTCAATTTGCGTTACGAGAGAAGTTCAACTCCTTGAGAAATTTCCAAGAAATTAGCTATTCTCAATTGCAATTCGTTCTCTATATTCTCATTTGATTTAGTTTTGTCTAAATCGAATCGCAAACTAAAGGTTAAATTTATTTTGTTATCCGCAGTTATCCGTTGTTGTCCGTACATGCTTAGAGACATATCTACCTAGTTGCATTTCGATTATATTGAATTCAATTAAACGTCTTATTACACTATTCCTTTAAAACGATGGGAAAAAATAAAAACACTGTGTTGAATGTAAATTAATTATAGTTCGCACAATTTTCGTGGGATTTCTGGTTTTTTAAAATGATACAATTGCCATATGTTCGAGATATCTCATTCTATTCAAATCACTCAGTATATATCATGACATTCGGTAGATACTATGTATAAATATTTATGAAATTTCCAGTTTCAATTCGACTTTATGCTCTCTATGTTGTGATAAGGCAATTTTCGAAAACCAATAGATACGTAGGAAGTACAGAGGAAATGTACATGCATTCCCATTGATTTCTATATAAGTTCGTTGGCCAGCCAGCATCAACAGGTGCAAAAAGTAACCTGAAAAGTTTTTAGAAAAAGATAGCGCGTGGAAGGATTGCAATTTCGATTAGCGGAGTTGCGAAAAAGGGATTGACCATGGATTGAACTTTTAATTACATCTCAAATACTCCGAGAGCTTTTCAGGTTTGGAAGTTTTCTCTCTTTGCGGGTTGGTTGTTAGGCAGAATGCGACCAGAATTTTAGAAATTAAATAGCAGTCTCGACGTATAAATTAACACAATTTAAATCGGCGGAAAACTATTTCCAATTTCTGAAACCCCCGTTTTATCGAATGCCTATCTTATTTATGAGGCTTGCGGGTAAACTTGAGGTATTGCTTTCGCCACATGTTAAACACAATCTAATGTATGTGAATAAAACGTTGTATGTAGATGCTTTTACTTCGAATTTATGTAGAAGCAAATGCTTCAAAGTGTGCCATTAAAAATTTATAAGTATTTACTTCATAAATGAGGTTAAAGCTGCTGATCCCTACAAAGTAAAAGGTATCATTTTACGAAAAAAAAGGTGAACGGCGAATTTAAAAATTAGATAGATGTATAGGGATAATTAATTATATGATTTTATAGTACTTTTTTTAAACTCCTAAAAAACGAGAATATTAAGAATACTTTTAATTATATCATTATCTAATATATGGTGTTCGCGCATCCTTACCTATAGCTTTTATCAACAGAGATATCTGTTTAGATCATATTAGTTTTTCTTTCTAAGCGTGCAGCCGCCCGAGCATAATGTATGTAGGTATAATAACAGCGCTCTCATTAGTAATTTAATCAATGGCGTTTGGGATTGCGTGAACGTTTCTGTTATTTGCACATTGGAGATGTTTCAGCTAGAATAGATTTCAATAAACGAATCACAACTCAATTTTCGCAAATAAGGTTTGTCGGATTATTGGATTAGATGTTGATACGTAAACTTTGTGGCGGATGCGAACTTTCCTAAATACAAGTTGTTGTTTGTATTAAAAGTAATCGATCTGGACAAGAGAGGATTTTTACTTGCTTAAGAAAGAATTATATGAAAAACAAAGTTTATAAAAGCGTTGGAAGAGGTAGCACAATGAAAATATATCTATTTTCTTATACAGATAAGATGATTCCCACGAAAGTTCTATCCATAAATAATCTTGTTAATGATTTAAATACGTATTGTGTAAAATTTTACATGAATTTCTAATTGCGGATCTTGTATTCCTAAAATAGGTAAGACTCGATCAAAGTGATTCATTTTAAATTCACCCCTTTTCATGTTTTCGGAATCAAGAAATTCCAAAGTCCCTTAGCTGACTTATGTCTTAATAATTCAACGGGTATTAGATTACAATAGCACGGCGACTGCTTACTTTGTAATAATAGTTCAAAACTGTTCTACAAATGGCTCGATTCGGAGTTCAGATCTCTATAGGGCCGGTTTCTCACGGGATTCATTTATGCATGCATTCCTTCCTGGCTTCCTCATATCTCAAAAACTCATTGATAATCACGTAATTGAGTCATATTTACACTAGCTGAGTTGCAGTTTGCACCGCAAAAATGTATGACCTTACATAATTTACAATTTGCATAATGTTAATTGTTAATTCATCAAATTAAAACTACTGAGTAGACTTTTAAGAATAAATATGTGTGGTAAATAAAAATAAACTTTCAAGAATCTCATTTTATGTTAATACTATTGGAGAAGAAAAAAATGGCAAATCTTGATGCTCATAAATAATAATTTAATTTCAAAAAAATCTCTTACAGTGTCATGGAAACCTGAATAAAAAAATGCAAGGAAAATAAATAGTGTAAAATAAACTTTGCCCTGATACAGAAAATCCTTTTAATAAAATTTAAAAAAGAATGGAAATAGTTACTTGAAAATTACTGAAGTTTGCAAACATGACGTGTATCTACTAAAATGGGAGTGACATAAAATTTTACGTAGTTTTCTAGATGCTGAATAAGATGAGGTGCTCTCGTATGTTATATGTATGACCGTTTTATGTCTAGAAGGTGTTCGTTGAATGGTGAAACCGACAAAAAAGGCGGATTACATCGTATATGCTCATATAATTATTCGAGATTTACGTTTCGTGATTTTTATAACCCATTATTCTAAAAACAATGGATTTTAACGTTAATCTTGAAAAGAATAAGGGATTTCTAGTCAGTTTGCTTTATAAATTACATTTGTGGGAATCGGCAGCTTGCAAAATGGCTGTAAGCCAATCTTTCCCTTGTTTTTCTTTGATACTTAATTTAAACCCTGTTTCAAATGGTTACACATCAAACCCGTTTTAGGTAAAACTCGAGAACGGACTAAACTTTTTCATTTTGATTGTAATTTTGAAATTTAGTAAAATTGGTTTTAATTAAATTTTTCCCATGCTCGGATATAGGGCAAATTCAGATTCCTGTATGCAGGAACAAAATTTTATAAGGTATCTTTTGCTTTCCAATATTTTCTCAGAAAATTTAATTAAAAAATTTCGGTAGGTATAGCCGTATATCGCTACGTATATAAAATATGGAGAAATATACGGATTTAAAGAACTTGAATTTTATTTTTAATATTACATAATACGTTATATATATTCGGTCACCATTTAATATTCCCATTCGTCACTTTATTTTAGTGAATTTACATATTTTGATTTACAGGTCGATAATTTTAAAATGTCAATTCAAATGTACCTAATAGTAAAATAATTTTTAATTTCGCAAATTGAATAAAATAAAATACATTTTTTATAAATCGTACAATTTGGTTACCGAGATTTAAATTATCACTTGTTTTGATAACCGCTTGATGTCACAGTAAATACTAATTTATTTACATATTGCAAAAAATTGTTTGATTATAGAATTTACAGTGTTGATTTTACGACTTTTGAACAGACTTCTATTAATTGGGAAAATAGTGAATTTTATTGGAAAATTGTACCGGATAATTTATTTCACGCATTAATTTGATAATTTGAATTGATCTCGTATCTCATAGCTCTTTCTTACGTCCATACAAATAAACATAAGCTTTGTATAATTAGGTCAAGATATAATTATAATCATTTGAAAATACTAATTATTCAAAGGCCTTTTATGGTTTGATTAAAGTTTGGCTATAGATTTATTAAGAAATGCGAAATTCAAACGAGCATTCATACATTCGAAATTATTCATAAAGGGACTTCAGAAGTCTCCAAACATGATTCTCTTTAATTAATAATCTAGAATCTACCTAAAAGTTTACAAATTAAACTCTGTATGTATCAGAAAGCTGAAATAATTTATGCCAAGTATAGTAAATATGTTGTTGTGTATTTCTTCAAATTAATTTTTGGATGCGTAAGATAAATGAATGAGAAATTAGAATTAGAATTAGAAGACTTTAGAATGAGGTTTTCATTTTAATGTTATTCAAAGTTTTATTAGCGTGTCAACCAAATTTATTAAGTCACTAAAATTATCTAAACAAATTTTTTTATTTAGTATTTTCTATACTTAGTAATACAATACAACCCTGTCACAAAGGACTGTTATTGCGGTTAAATATGAACAAGCCTTTATAGATATGGACATTTATTAAATCACATAGTTGGCAAATTGATCATAAAATTGAATTACGGTCCTAATTAGTCAAAAGCTGCGGGCGTTTTTTTTCTATTTCCTGTCCACGAAGAATGAGTGAAATGTACTATATTTTTTTCTGTCAATAGATTTATACGATTAGTACATCAATACGAACCAGTGTTTCACTACATATTCATTATTATTGAGTATTGATTGCAGGATAATTAATTGCCGCAATTAAAATGAAAAATTGACATAACTGATCGGAGTCGAACAAAACCCAGCAGATTTCGTTCACAGTTATTGCCCCAAGTTGTAATTTGTGAGCATTTGGAATTTCACGTATTTAGGATTGTTGATGACAATATTTGTATTATGATTAATGATGCGGATTTACAGCAGAAAAAGATTCATCTGGGTCGAAATTTAAAAGTCAATAGTTCATTAACGCAAACTTCCCTTAAATCATAATTTGAAGCTTTACAGGCATAGCCAATAAATTTTAATATAAGCTCCTTATAAATTCGGATTACAGTTATTAACTTCATTTTTGTGCGTTTATTAACAATTATTGGACCAATATTTTTTGTAAATTTTATTTGAGTTAAAGAACTGAATTCTTGTTTATGTATGGTGTGGATATTGAAGTTTGGCTTTGTGATTATTGTTTTCATACCCTCATATCGCCATTGAAACTGTTTCGATGGCTTGCGTATGTTTACGTTAACTCCGTTTCATCCTGGCTGAATATACAAGATAACTAGAATAAAAACTGCTCATAGAGCAAACCCTAATTATACTACGATATGTATCAAAAGCGCAATTTTATTTTGCTTTTTTCTCCAGGCAAATTAACTACTAACGATTTTTACGCTGAAACTTTTAATAAAAATATCTTAAGGTCTTAGGGTAATCCATCCTGCGATTAATAATGCAATTTCACTTTAATATGAAATGCAAAATGCTTTCCATATGTCTGCAACATCTAGAGATTTCGGAACGTAAATTCGATGAGAAAAGTTTAAATATTCAATCCATAAAAAGCGAATTTCCGTTTTCTATTTAAAAAATTCACCGCGAAGTAGATTTCCTCGGCGAAAGCGTTCTGTTAAATGCCAATACAGTACATCGATTTGTCATCTCCACCTAGTTTCATATTACTTATCCCGCGACTTTCTTTCAAATAATTAATAGGTTTAGACGACAGTAAACGACGTTGTAATAAATTGAATACACATTGGGATCTTGGCATGTAAAATTTAACATTAATTGTTAGTCTTTGCAATTTTACATGAGCGTAAATGTTGAATTTAAGACAAAAAGCGTTAACGACAGCAAGGAAAATGACAACGAATTAACATGTTTGTTATTATTGAATTGTTTTAGGATCTACATTGAACTTCTTGTTTAACTAATACCATATTACTTAGTCTAAGACTAAACATGTCTAAATTTGGAATAATTAATTATACCAATATGTCTAAGGATTATTAAATTTAATGCTTAAATTAATTAAAGAAACATTTATCATAAAAACAGAGAGAATAACGGTCGTAAATACACATAATCTTGAGCTTTTCATGTTAAAAATGTTTGTGTAAAAAAACCGATACAATCCATTGTATGTAACAAATTGAATGTACATACCTATTAATCTTAGTGGAAGATTTTTTTCTTCTTAGAAATAATGAATTGGGGTCTGTATTATTATTACTCAGGGTAAGTGTAAAGCATAAATCCATCTTGTTATGAGCGACTACGGGGTTAGAATCTTAATATGTACTTAGCGTGTCCAATTAAGTGATGAAACATGTGAATGTCCGACAAAAATTCGCAAACTCCGTCGATAAATCAAATCTCAAAAGTAAGCAAAAAAAAACAACAGAGCAAGAAAATTGGAATCAATTTATTAAGAAAATGAAATATTAGTTTTTTTATGAATGTGCCGAGTTGATTTTTTTAATTTATTCGTTAAGTTGGGGATACTTCGATTATAGTGATAATTTGGGCCATAAATTTTTCGATTTTTTTAAATTTTAAGTAGAAACATTCCATTATTTGTAAGACCTAATATACAGGGTGACCCATTAGAAATATTAACAATCAGCTAAACTTACCTTAGTCTCCACAGTATACTTAATTTTGTTTAATAACTATTTATACGATAAATAAAATAAGATAATAAGATAATAAGAAAATACCCTGTATAAACTTAAAATTATAGATTAAGTGTATATTACATCTTTTGCTCTCTTTTAAAATTGAACGAAAAACGTTAGTGAAAATTTTCCAAACTCCTTAACAGAATGTCGGAAACCGATGTCGAAGATTTTACTCGAAGTTCTTTAAGGAACTTCAAAATTACGTATTTGAAGTTTTGGACTTTTTCAATATGTACCTAATATTTATTAGCCTCGAAGACGAACAAAAATTGCTTTAGTTAAACTTAATTTACCATCTTGTGGGGTTTCTTTGCCGATAGAAAAAAAAATGAAAACTAATTATACATAACTTCGCCACTTCAAATTTGTACCAACTTTATCAGGATCGATAGTGCAAGAAAAATATGCACGGAAAACAAGCGCTTTAAAGGAATTTTTAAATATTTTCACAGAATTAAAAAAAATAATTTTTATTTTCGCCGGATTAAGAAATATCGCTTGCGAAATCTCAACTTACAAATTTTTCACCCGAGTTAGATCCGACGATGCTAGAATAGTCCGTTATGTCGACAAGAAGTGGAAGTATTGCCGTTGGCGCGTATCCAATGCAATCATAATCTTTTTTACTTTATCTATGTTTCACACTGCTGGGCATTTCATACTCGTCTACCTCGATTTCGTTTTACTTTGCTCTTGGTAGGCTAGAAATCGAAGAGACGAATATTCTAGACCCTCAACGTTGGACAGGAAGACGAATTAATCTAACGGAATGGAAGATTTTTGCGTCGTTTCTGGACAGACAGGCGTTGTAAATAGGAATTATAAAGGATCCATTTCAAAACGTTCGCCAAGTTAGCATGTTGATTTTGTTAATATTAAAAAAATACTCCGCGAATTTCTTGCTAATTAATTTCGACATTTAGAGCAATAAATTCCTTAATGAATCCTAATCAAATTTATTTGTTATGCGATATTAAACCGAAAGACTGTTGTAAGGAATACTTTCGGAATATAGTACTTTTTAATTTACTAACAAATTAAATTACTTTCAATTTCGATTGGTGTTCCATCAAATTAATTATACCAGCGTAACTTTTAAAACTCCTTTTAAAACTCTTACCTTAATGTATTGATATTTATATAACCACGTACAACAAATCAGCTTAGGTAAAACATTTTTAAATGATGCTAAGAAATATTAATGCGATTACTTCAAATTAGAGAGGAACATTTCATAATGTTGTTATTGGAGAAAACCTTTCAGGAAAACTTACGCTTTCTTTTTGAAGCTCATTCTCGCTAATAAGGAAAACGAAACTTTCGAAGCTTGCAATGTTTCATAAATAAGCACAAAACTAATAGGTAAATTTTTTAATTTGAATAAAATTTTATCTAACGCGAGTAAGTAGTAGGTATTAAACGGCATTTCCCTTCGAGAAACTCGTTATTTCAATAGCAACATTCTCTAGACGGTATTTGTTTTGGCAAAAAAAACTTAATAAAATATGTTCCGCATTTCCATTAGTTTCATTCGACTTTCTATTAGTTCGCCTGTTTCCTATCACAAGAATTGTCTTCAATCTTGTATATCTGAAGGGCGTGAAATTACTTCACCAATACGACCCTGATTGGAGATTTGATTTCAAAACAAAACATTTTCTAGACTAATTTGCCAACGTCTTAACGGAATTAACAGATTAAGCTATCTGCAGAAGAACTTAAGATTCCAAATTGATAACACAACTATCCATTCCATTTTTCAATGAAAATTATTACACATTTTTTCTTTTTTATTAATCCCTAAAATCTATGCTCACCACTTTCATCTTTAAATCAACCGAAAAGCCCTATGGCGTTCTGAGATAGTTAACACAAGTCAAGAAGTTGTAGACGAGTTGTAAAGAGTTTGATACTTACTTATAGAAAAGTTTTCTTTTCGGGAATTGTCTAACTGACAATAAATTGGTTTCAAACGGTTTTTGGTGAACACAAACGAGTTTACATTTTTGTTTTGACGAAGTTTTGTAGGTTATTAGGAAAATCTGTTTTAATGAAAGTTTGAAAGGAAATAAACGTACGGTATTTGCAAAATTCCTGTTGACAAAGCAAAGTGAATGCAGCCGCATAATACAAAGTTATGAACTGGAAACAAGTTAAAATTTTATATATATTATTATTTGCACAATCAGGTGAGTAATGTCAGTTGAATTGGGGCGTTTTGTATGCGCCAGTATAAAATTTAGATTTTTATTTTGATAATTACCAGTAGATTTTTTGCACTTTGAACATATCCATAAACTCTAAGTTGACTCGAAACTTTTTTAATTTGTACAATTTATTTAAACTTAAGCTGTTTGTACAGTAAGCAAGCCGATATTTATGTAAAATAAACTGAACCCTCCCGAACGCTGTTCAGGTTTAATTGAAATTTTCGGTATTTATAAAATAGGCCAATTAATTCCGGTTTGAAGATCGGGAGTCGAAGGCGAAGTGCTGGATATTTCAACGTTCAATAAAAATATATCAATTGATTTTCAACTAATTTGTTCATGGGTATTTTCATTTCGAAACATCTCGATTAAATTGGTCAAATCAAATTATGGATTTAAAAACCCTTGATGTAAAAATTGTGAAGCACTTATGCAATTAAACTATTTGCTCAACTTACCTTGATATAAAATACTATCAATTCAATATAAAATCTGCTTAGATAAAGTGTATTTTTTAGAACTTAAATTTTCTGGTCGAACGGAAATGTTAGAATTACGCAATGACAATTAATAACTGATTGGGTGCTTAATATTAAACTCCTTGACGGGGAAAATATTTTCATAAATTTCATAAATTACTTCAAAATTATACACAAATTATATTACAAAATTAATTATCAATTAGTTTAAACAAACGTTTTAAACTAATTTCATAGATGACATCAAAGAACGAACGAGAAAAATTTGCAGAACAAAATTTATTGTAAACTGGCATTAATAAATTCGGATTGACAATAGAATTTTAGGTCCATTAAAAACAAAAAAGGAACTTTTTCTACATGAATATATATTAATATTGTGTTTGTATAAAATAAATAAAGCCAAATTTCCAGGTCAGTAGCATCATATAATAAAAACGAATATAGCCAAATAATGATTGAATAAATGTTTATACGTAGAAGCTAAACAATTTAAAAGAGCATTAAGCGAATTCATTGCTTTTCAATACTACAATTATTAGTGAACATCGATAAGGAGCGTTCGATCTTTATTACCATTCTGTCTCTACCTCCGTTTATTTTAGTTACTTTGTCTTTGTTCACAAGTATAATTAATTGGGGCAATGTAGAGGAGTTAGATTTAAGGATAAAACGACACCCAAGGTACTCCGTTTCGTCTCGAATTTAATCTATAGAGTGTTGAGACTTCGTTCATTTGTTTTCATTATTAAAACTTGCCCATTTTTAACATTTTAAATCCTGTTCCCAAACATTATGACTGAATGTGAAATTTTTAAATTTATCTATAAAAAATATAATTATTTGGGTGTAAATTAAGTTCGTGGAATTTCGTATTTGAAAATAATTTTGGAATTTTTTATTGGTCACATTTGATCGGAAAATTAATTAAAGTTTCGGATATGCAATAATTTGCTATCCACTTGTTAATATTGTATCGATGAAAAAACCATTTTCAACTGCTATTTTTCGGTCATAAAATTTCCAGATTGCACATGGTTTCGAACGTTATTGAACAGATATTGTGCATATGTCATCAAGGACAAAAACCAAATTGGTATTATAATTCTGTTTGTGCAATCTACATTTTATCCTAACACAAATACGAATTGCTTTAATTATCATATGTGCACTAAACGAAAACTCATTTTTCCTCGTCTATTCAAACTAGTCCAGAAACTTTGGCCACATAATTTACCTAAAGGTTCCGTATTTCACTCTTAGCTTAATTGAAAATTGCATCTATTCGGAATTTTATAACACCAATTCTACTCGACTCAGACGGGGCGATAAGGTCTAACTTTATTGTTCAGATGCTATAAAACATATTAAGCACATTTAAATTAGACTAATTAACTAATGTTGTTATAAAACGATCTGAAATTTCTGAAATAGTTCCAATTTTAATTTTAATTTTTTTTGCATTACGTAACAAATAGGTTGTTTTTTAGAAATACTAATAAGCTTTATATTCATATTCATAAAATTTGTGTGTAGGTTCTTTTCAAATAGATCTTGGGTGTACCTACTCTACAAACTAATGGTAAAAGCGAACTATATTATTTGCTGCATACATATGCTTAGATATGTATTTTCGTCTCATGTCACTAACAATTTTTATAATGCCTATAATCATTCAGCCAGAGGAAAGAAAAGAAAATCCGAACGTGTATATGTATATAGTGCCCGTGTGACGATAATGCATGGAAATTTCGAAGCACAGATATTTGAGTCACGATGATGTTGTTCGGCTGGTGTTATTTTTTTCGCACACTCCTCCGTTTTCTTTTTTCAAAAACGGGAAATACAAGTCATTGTTATGTGAAAAACCCGCCTGAATTCGTTTTTGATATTTATCCATTGCAACAAAGGGAACACGAATAGAATACTACGTAGGAATTCTGTCAAAAACACCAGCAATACCTGGTCTTCTAATAAATAAAACATGCGTTGAATACGTTAGCCTGTCCTGAGTCCTTTTTAAATTCTACTTATATAGGATGGAATACACCATAAAATTTAAATTTTGAGTCAATCGGATAATAAAGTGAGACCATTAAATTAACACTTTTATGCATTTTAAAGAGTACATTTAGGATTTAAAACAATTTCTTTAGTATTGAGTAATCGTATTACCTCCTTAATGCGAAAGATGTACGATATTTTATTCTCGCAAAAAATTAAGTACATTATTCACTCTTTTTCTGAAGGAAATAAAACTACATAAATCTTTTTAAGGATTATCTCTTGTTCTTTTCCTTTAATTTTATTTTGTCTAGATCTCTTGCCTAGAACATACTCATTTATAATTCTAAGCATTTTTAACTCGCCAATTATTCTTAATTAAAATAGCAATTTCAGAGACTTTGTAGAACTGAACAGATCCGATCATTGCAGCTTTACTAGAGCCTTTTCGTTCGTTCTTACTTTTGTTAGTTTGCTTTACAAAATAGATTTAAAAATATGAAATAATTGGTATTATCTGAAAATAAGAAAAATACAAAGTGTGTATACAATAATATTAATAGGTCCTATAAAAGCTACAAAAAAAAATTTTAATTGAATGGGGTTTTTTGATTCATAAATTAGTATCGTATAATTGCCCCTCGTGAAAGGAACTCATCAGTAAGGATCAAATACTCAGAAGTAAGGAAGTGACACAGAAGTTTTAACTTTACCTTTTGCAAAGCCATCTATAATATATCACCTAGCGATTTCTTCTTTAACTTCGTCTCTTTCGGTTTCTTTGAAGTAGAAAATTCTTGTTATACCCGAAAATAAAGCCTTTTTTGTTTAGTTTCCGTAGGTTAATTGAAGCACTTAATTCGACATTTGACAGAGGAATTCCTACTATTTTGTGCAAACGTTTTTGTTTAATTGTATGGCCAGGAAAGTATAAATAAATGTGCTTAAATCACTATTTAACTAAAGCTTTCAATTAAGTTTTAAATTAGTGACATATAATTTCAACCACTCACCATTTAAATCGGGAAGAACAAATGGACAGCCTAATCAACGTACTATTTAGTTCTCCAAATACAAAGAGAATAGTAAATGTAGCATTACATAAAATATGAACTAGAACCAGTGAGACAACGTTAAAATGACCAACAAAAATTTTTGTTTCCTATTGAAATACGTCTGGAATTACGAAATTACGTATTAATGTTTACAAAAAAACTCAAATGCTACAGTTGATTAATAAATTAAAATTAGGTAAACCTAGTTGAAGGTCCAAAATTTTATTCGACTGAACTCAGTTGATTCAAAATTGACCCTAAGATATAAATGCATAAACTCCGGCTTGCTTTAACTGAAAAAAGTCTTGGGGCTTCCCAAGTAGAGTAATAAGTGTATGACTTGAATCAATCAGGAGTTAGCATATTACACTAGGGTTGGGGATATGAGACTTTTTCAAATGTCCCTAAAAAAGGTTAAACGAATAACGGACAGTAAAGGGAGGAGCTGCAATAAATAAACGATGTTGTATGTATAGGAGTTGCTGAAATAGCTCGGATAAAGACTAAAACGTACTGTGAAGCTCTGAATGTTTTCAATGTTGAATGTATAAAATTATTTTATTCAAACTGTATTCGGTATGTATCAGACTATCCAATTATCTATTCAGACAATTAGGTATTGATATTCAAAACAAAAAATTACAGCCCCAATGTACTTTTTTTTTGGAGGTTTTAATTCTAATATTAGAACTATTATAATTATTATTTACGTTTTATCTCAAAATTAATATTATTTTGTGTCCTGAAAATTTCTAAAAAACACCGAGTAATTAGAAAAGAACATACACTGATAAAAAGCGTTCATTAATTAATTTGAGACTTAAAATACAACGAAAAAATGTAGCTCTGTAATTTACCAAATTCCAAGTAAATATGCGACTTCAAAACGAAAACACAACTAAATTCTCCTTAATTAAGAATATAATTTATCAAATTAATTATTATGACGGCAGTTAATTAATCAAATAATGTTAGTTAGTATTTTCACTGAGTCACCGTCGTTTCTGTGGTTAAATCGTATAACTTGGTTGAATTTTGGCGTAATTATTATGTATAAATCATAACTCAAACTTACGTTAATCAAATGCAATGTATTGTTATTACAAAATTAATCAATCATCGAATGAGATAAAAATTTCTCAAATATAATTTTGCAGGATATCAATATTTTCTTTTTTATCGAAAAAAAGAAAATTTCATTAACAAGACTCAATAGCACAATATACTTACTCCTAAGGCCAATATAGAATTTTCGATAGTCGATTAAAAACATGTGTTAACTCTAGAAAAATGTTCATTTATATTTTTGTCGCTTGGCTGAAATATAACTTGGTTGAAATTAATCCAACCAAAACACAAGTACCTATTCACAAGATCTAATTAGCCAATTGTATTTACGACGTATGTATACATACATATTTTGCAATGTTCAGAATTATTGAAACTTTTGAGATCACGAACGGAACATTTAATCAATTCGGTTCTATCACAAAACCCTCTTTTATTGGAGGGTAGGTCACGGATTTAAATTTAGAAGCAGAAATAAAACGTAATAGTATTCAACTACTAGAATTTATATTCTTCAAGAAAGTCTTTTTTAAATGTCCCGTATAACTTACCCTTTTTTTATTTTAATTGAGCAAGATAAGATAAAATACTAAACACTTCACTTGAATTAAAAATGTTACTTCTTGATGAACGAATTCATTCTTCATCTACTAATTCAATTAAAAAACTGACGTAATAAAGAAATGTAATTAAATTAATTTGACTAATATATTGAGTAAAATATCCATTGCGGTCTTAAACCTTCGGATTATATCATTAATTGCATCTGTGCCTCAAACAGTGTCTGTTATTAAAAAGCTAAGCTGGAGGGCTTAGTTTATAGATGTAAGTGTCATAATGCAGAGCCCAAGTATTGAAGTAGTAGAACAGTAAACTCAATGTGACCTAACCGACGTATTATAAAGCTTGTTTAATACTTTAACGTAAAGTTTTGGGTTACCCTCTTGATGAACTCTAACATTTTATGTGCCTTGAATTCTATATAAGGATTAAAACTCTGGCTAGTGTCAAGACATTCTTGTAAATTGCTTTCTCTTATTAAGCAAGAACTTTCAATTTACAAAATTCGTGTAAAGTCGAAGTTAAATTCGAACGAGTTGTATAAATCGGAAAAGATTTTATTTTTATTTCTCCTACATACTATGTAAAATTACGCTGAAGAAAGTTTGATATTTTCAGAAATATTGAACGAATGTACTAAAATTTCTTATAAAAATTTGCATTTGAACAAATATTTATTGCAGCATTTAAGATCGCAATATAATGTATAATATTTCACATAAAAATTACATAAATTTGACTGAGGTTAAATAGTATTATTAAGACCATACCATGCAGACTTTGGGATAATTGGGATAATTGCAGGTCTTCACAAATCGTTAATATAATTAATTTTATTTTAATCTGCTTGGAAATCCTTTTAATCTGAAGTTCAGCTCGATTCCAGATAAAATAATAGGAATATTTTTTCCTAGTTCTTAATATACATTATTTTAGCTATTTATGAATTAATACTCGCTTTCAAATTGATTTTTTAATCCATTATAAATGTTTTTCTATCTGAACTAAAGAAAAATAAAAAACATCCGGAAATAGGAAGAATTAGAAATAAAACATTGCGAATGCGAGATTCCAAACAAAATTAAAAAGGTACTTCTATAGTGGATTATGTATGTTTAATGGTACTTACGTACTTTTCTAGTATCGTTAAAAATAAATTGTTTTCCTTCTACATTTACTGCTTGAAACTCGAGGGTTATTAACGTTTTGCTATAAATGTAAGTTAAACACGTTTCATGCATTTGTCGAAAACCAATTGTTACTGGCATTTTATGTTGAACAATGAAATAAACGTTTCTCTCTATCGATTAATAATGAGCACAGTAGAATCGATGAATTCCTGGTTAAAAACACATTTACTTCTAAAATAGTTTGTTGGCAATATTTACAAGAAACTGGATTCAATTTTCTTAAAAGCCATTGTAGTAGGACATTAGAGTAGAAAATTAGATGTCGTTAGATAAAATTATTCCAAATTCAGCAATTTTGTAGAAGTACTATTTTGAAAATTCAAGATACCTTATAGTCGAGCATAATACTAAAGAAAATTTAATAAATAAGTGAATAATGTATATGGAAAGGAATAATACTTGATTACATTTATTTTTATTTCATGAATATTGTTTTAATTGGATTAAATCGAATGATACATTCCTTTGATGTATTAAACGATATTGGATTTCCATCAATATCTTGTTTGGACTTTTTTATCGATTTGGAAAATATCTATCATGAAATCATTTCTCTTTGGGCTGTATCATTGTTTTTACTTTATAAGTATTCGTGAGAGATTGCCGAAAGATAGTAGTTTTTCCAAAGAAGTGGAGTAATGGAAAGGAATATAAATTGGTCGAGTATAAGGGTGCTTTAGTATTCAAAAGTATTTGTTACTTCGTTTTCGTGTTCTAACTTTCTCACATTTATCTTCATTGCTGTTAATACAATCACATTATAGAGCGTTTTTCCTCACCTCATGTTAAATTTAAACTTGCAATTTATACCTCTTGTTCAAATAAAATTGGTCCATTATTTCAAAGTGAAAGAATTTGGAATATGTATAATAAAATCATTTAACCAATTGCAAAAACTATCATTTTTAAGGGAAATAATATAACGATATAGTAGTGAAACTTATACTCTTGTAAGAATTTGATATTTTAGCATTCACACGCCAGCAGTGAATAATAGAAACGACCCTAATTTACTATTTTAATTATTAAAGCTCGGTTAGCTAAGATTAACACAATTTAACAATGCCTGGAAGGCGACATTAATAATGCAAGAACCGCTGTATGCTTATAACGTTCGAACCAAAATAAAATTTGGAGATTTTTTAGTCGAATAAAGATAGAAGTAATTGACTGTACACTACAAGTCAAGTTAATTTGAACTATTTAGTTACATTACAAGCTTTATTACCTAGCTTTTTTATTCACTTATAAATTCATTACGGAGTTTATTTTAGTGATATTAACATTAACTATAATGACTTGGGTCATTAACTTTATATCAGCGTAGGAATGCTTCTATAGTATCCTTACATATAATGTAATTTATTGCTTATTTTATGCTCTAATTTTACAAACAATGAAATCGATCGTCATTTTATATTACCCTTATCTTATACGATTCTTATATGTTTTTACGTATAGGCCTAGGAAGGGTAAAAGGTGAACCAGACTAAAAAAAATTACAGTATATTATGAGTAATAAAGTAATTTTATATTTGATTAAAAATGCGAATATAACAATTTTAAAAAAGAGAACATAGAATTTTCGTCCACAATATTAAGTCAATGAAAATGAATTGTTGCGAACTGTAACTATAGAACCAAATTTTTACAAACCAAACTGCACTTAATTTCAGAAAACTACTTTTATTAAGAATAAATCATCCTCGCGGAACTTTATTTTCAATATTTTCCCGTTATAGGAGTGCATAAGAAGGCTATAAATTATCGGTTAAGTTGAATGTAATTCATTCGTTTAAATCTTATGCCTCGTAAATAATAAAAATGCTCTTCTCTACTTACACTTGGAGTAAAACCATATACTTTTATTTCCCTCATTTCTGACAGAGACAAAAATTGAGAACCAATGACATTTTCGTGTCGCTATACTCGTAAAAAAGTTAACCCGCATAAAAAACGATACTTGAGATGACAACCAATTCTCTATCTGAATACTACACAAAATTGTTCTTTTAAATGGACTCATATAAAATAATAATAAAATTCGTACTTATTTTTAAAGACAACAATTATAGGTGTGGTGCTGATTTACAGTTCTATCTTAATTAAATTTAATAACAAAACCATCTAATAAAAAATATGTATATCGTTCCTTTGTTCTGGAATTACTATGTTGAACAAAGAGCATTTAGTCAATACCAAACAATTTCAAACAGAAAGGCCCCCGTAATGACGAACTTTCGATTACTTAACTCTCTATAGGGCGCACGATACATTTGCTAAAATGTCGAAACGGAGGACCTTTACAAGACAAGAATCCGGACAATACTCTTGTCACTACCATTCCCATCAATTATATCTAATGGGATCATAATACTATCAGACAATTCAATATAATGAAATTAATTGGAGAATATGACAGCGTTCCATACGTTAATGAAACGATTGCAATTGCAACAATATTTTAGAACCGTTCAAAAAAATAATCTTACAAGAAAATCCCTCGTCCTAACCTTGCCCTTGTATTTACTTGGACGAAAAACCAATACATAGCAAAGAAGAGACATGAATTCGAAGGAGTTTATAAATCTTATACGGATTCCCTTAATGGAACTAAGTTCAATATCCTACGTGTATAAAATGGAAATTACACATTATTTCTTACCATCTTTTTTCACTAAACTCTCAGCTTACTTAACGAAAAACCACTGGAAATCCATCGTGCGTTCAATGCTTGCTAAAAATAAAATCTGTTAGGTATAAAAGGTATGAAATAGGAGTTTTCGGTAAGAGATTCAATTTCAACCGGGATAGAAGAGAAAATGACAATGTCGCTTTTGCCCATAAATATCTAATAAATTACTACACATATAATTCGAAGGTTAATGTACTTATATACATATTTTTGGTTACCTATTGTATGAAAGCTATTACTACTAAATCAGACGAACTAATGGACTTTCTTGTTATACACACCAATATTATTATATCATAAAACCAAGTAACTATATAACTAATAGGACATTGTTTGCATTAAAACATTTATCTCTATTCACACTTTCAAAAATTATATTCAAATTGTATTCAAAAATAATTTTGTAATAGTTGTCGGAAATCCTAAACCACATATTAAGACATTCATATAAAGATTATTTGACACCTACTTGGAAATCCAACCAATTAGTATATGGTTTCATTCACAAAGTATATTATTCCATGGCAAATAATAATAGTGGAGACCCAAGCAAATGCTTTGTTTTTGGAGAAGTGGTGGTTAACTAGTGACGAGTAAATTTTAGCGGCGATAATTTATACTACAGTGGTAGTTTCTTTGTAGTACATTCATTTGGTATCCTTTTGTCTAAATGAAAACTTGAATAAATCATCTAACGCGATATCAGTTTACAAATTAGCATATTAATTACAAATATATGTAGTATAAGAACAACTATTATTTAAAACTCTAGAGGATAATTTGCTAATTAAAATCTATACACATTATTTCGGTTTATTTCTTAGGTAAAATTGGAAGGAATAAAGATACAGAATTTTCGGAAATTGTCAGTTATAACTAACAGATAATTTTCATTTTAGAGAAATATTATAAAAGTCATGACAGTTGAAAGAAGTCTTATTATGCGAAAATAAATTCAGAAGGTTGTTTCCTTTTAAAATTAGGTCAGTTGTGAATACAATCAATTTATTTTTCTGTAAAAAGCGAAGTGAATTCATTTGAGCTAACAGAAAAACCCTTTGCTGTCTCAAAGTGGAAAATAACTGTAGTTTTCTTAGTAGCTTTCTCATCAAAGTCAAAAAGCAAACTTATTTTCTCATGTTTTTAATTAAATATAAAATTATTTGCAATTTCGAGTTGTTAAAAAATATAACTGGCAACACATTAAAAATGTGCCTAATGTGCCTTGAAAATGATATGGCAAGGCTTCTTTTTCTGAAAATGAAAAGAAAAAATAGCAGAGGTATATATTTCACAAGCCTGACGGCTCATTACGTTACGTTTGATCTGGTATCACTTGCCATATTTTGAACGCACGAAAGAAAATATAAGAGACTGTATACACTATCAAAAAAAATACGAATAATTTGATAGGAATAATAACATATCTACTTAATAAAGACAATTTAAATAACATATCGGACTAAGACTATTATTTAAGCAAAATAACCATTTAATACGAAAATTATTGACAGGTATATTGACTAAATTGTAATGTTAATAAACGCAGTAATAATTTTTCGGAGCAGTGTAAACTGTGATATACTTGGAGCGCACTTTAGCGGTTTTATAGAAGGATAAAACCTAAGAAAGAATACCATAATATAAGAGACGACAGAAAAAGAAAAAAACCCGGCTTTTACATTAATTACACAAAACAAGTTGATATAATTCCACACATACGTTGAAATAACTCAGGATTTAGAAAACAGAATACTGATCCCATTAGCTTATTTTTTGAAGAATGGTTTTGGAAGACTATGAAGTAGTTATATTACGAATTATAAAATTTACTTTTTTCAAGTTTTATGTTTTTTCAGTTGTGTCATTTCGGTATAAATCTCAAATAAAATATCAAAAATTGGCGTTCTGAAACGATCTGATAGAGCATACGCAGATGTGGACGACAAATGACACAAAATTATTATTTGGGAGAGAGGGACCAAGGAAAGGCAACGAATAAGGAATGGACAGATGGTGGATAAAATAAGGGTTAAAAAATACGAAAGTGATTTTTTTACCTACACAGAAAACCTCAATTACAATAACTTTGCATTGTACGACGCTGCAAGCGATTAATATAATGTAAATTTTTCAAGTTATGTTATTTATCTAAAGCTTTTGTACTTGATCTTCAATATTTTCAATTATGGCTATTATTATTTGCAAGGAGCAGTAGACAATTTGTACTAGGTTATCTATTGTTATGGCATTTCTGATTTTGACATCTAATACGAATATTTAATTCCGTTTTGCTTTTGTCATCAGGCCTTATCTTCCTAATTTGGTTAAACCCTTTGACCTCCTGCCAATTCCCGATTCTCTTGAATAATGCCCGATATTTATCATGAAATTATGAGCTATCCCAAGTACTTTATTGAATAACCAGACAAATGTTGTTTAGAACTATTCGGACAAAACATTAATCTTAACCAAGATTTCCTCTGTTTTTAGTGAGACCAAATTAGTTTGTCTTATTTCAATTCTCTCATTTTGAAATTTCTGGAATTTGCAGCAGAAATGAAGCGAACGTCTTTGTAATTTCGAATTAATTAAATTGATAATAATAATAGAATTGAGCGTAGGTACACTTCTCTCTTTCTTTTACAATACAATTATTCGGAAAATTATAATTAAATTCTAGGGATGCTTTATTTAGGTATTAAAAAACTACAACTCAAGACAATAGGTAAAATTACTATAATTTAAGGAACAATTAGTTTAGTCTAACTCCTTTATGACCTAGCTTTTGTGTGAGAAATATAATGTGTTAGAAATTAAGTAAAACATATTTGAAACTTAATCGATCGTACAGGAAGTTGGTATTTAGTTATTGAGTATGTTCCGGAGGGAAGTCTTTGTAGTTCCGTGTAGCTACAAGTTTCAAGTACGTACCAGGTAAAGTAAGACTTGTTCTACATTCTGTACAAATTTTAATGAGTGTCCAATTACTAAGCAAATTAATCATTTAATAACAATATTAATTAACTACGTTCGATTCGAACATTAACAATTTTATTGTCTAAATTTAATTTCTCCTTTTTTGCTGATACCTATATTTACAGAATAATTTTGTTGCGTAATATCTACGAATCTTTCAGAAGACATTCTTTACTACAATCTTCCTATCGATCAGTGGCTCTATTCCTTGGTATTTTTCAAAGGACATACTTATAAAGGTTAGGTGATGATATCGGGATATTGATTAAAGCCACACTTGACTTCAGATCCGATTTTTCTTTTTATACCCGTTACGCATTTAAGTTTTTAAATTAGTTTTTTATAAGTAAAGAAATTGAAAGTGAATCGAGCTGCGGCAGACGCTATACGGGTTGTCTCAGAAAAAAATGCACTTTTCCTGAAAGGAATTCATCTTCTCGATCAGCATCTCTGTTCAATTAATATTCAGAAAACGAAATAGGATACGACAGAATTTCTACTTTGGGTAATTGCGATAATAGCGCACCTACATAAATGAATAGTTGTAATTCAACGCTGAAACCTGTAAGAGAAACTGAAAATGTGCTCGGCTTACACCATTCATAGTGAACGCGAATAGTTACGTAACAGAGTTAGTCTTGAGATTTATTGCTCGTCTCTAACGGCTGTGGCGTGTATTCCTGCAGCCACGTTTAAACTTTCAAAAATCGTGAAGTTTCCGCGAAAATGCGTTTATTGCTCTATTCGGAAGCGTCATGTGCGAAAGCGATTTCCGTTTTTTCACCTAACACTTTAGTGGTTAAATAAATTTGTTTAATTTATTACAGAACGTCGGTTAATTAAATGTCTGAAAACTGCGTGTAATAATACCTCAGTATACTGCGCTATTTACTTGGAATAGCATTTATCAAATAAAACGGAAATTTACTTGCATATGAAGATATTCTACAAACTAATAATCCTGTAATACTATGCCTTATTTCACTTCGGAAAGAAGTTCCCCGAGGATATGTCGTTTCTATTTTATATACCAAGTAGGGAGAGAGTGGAGTTTATTGCCAGTCTCAAAAATTTCCTTTTGTATAACTGATAAGTAATTGTTATGGCATACAACAGATTATAATTTAAGACAAGCTCGGCTTTTTCGGCAGTGACAATTTAATTAAATTTTTAATGGAAACACCCACTAAATTAAATGTTATGTAATAGAGAGTTCTGACATGGTGATTACTTATGCATTCATAAAATCAGTGAAAGGAAAAGTGTCAAACATTCAATGCTACATTTTGTTATTCCGAAGACTTAAAAATATATTAGGGCCCAAGATTGTTGATGTAAGAAGACAGAATCAATAGATACCTAGTCATCTGAAAATAATGTAGTTACAGGAAAAATAGTTTATTTTTATATTTACAGTGGAATTTAATAAGTAAAAAAATGTTGGTCAAACATAACATATTTTTTTTTTAAATTTTGTTAGATAATGTTATTAAAAAACTGAAAACACGTAATTGTCTCTGAATGCTGTAAAAAACAGTTTAACATTTTTCTTTGTGACATTCAAAGTAAAATGAGGTCACACTTTAGAAATCTCCACAAATCACATGTGAATATTCTCTTCGAAATAATAAATGTACGTGTATTTTCGGAAGAATCGTCTTTTTCATCCGAGTTGAAATAATGAGGCTGTTTTGTTGCAAATAACAATGTAGAAAGGGAGATAATTTGGATGCACGTACGCTTAAATTTTCCTTAGTGAATAATCTGTTCTGAATAATCAGTTGTATTAACTTATTTAGAACTAGGTACATTGTTCTCTACAACAAAAGTCAGTTTATCGATCGTATAATATGCACGTGATTACAAAGGACAATTTCAAATACATTCGCGAATTCGTGCATCTCAATTAGCAAATTAGGAATTTAAATTTTGGTACATCCAATATTTCCAAAAAATACTTAACAAAAATGTATGTAAATATTCATAGATTTATTTCAGGTTTGATTTCTAATTGAACAAATTTTAGAATAGTTACCATTTCAATAAACTGAGCAAATTAAACATTTTAATTACCGCAACGAACGTATCTGTCATTTCTATAATTTAAACCAGAATTAAATTAAATCTGTCATAAATCTCTCAGTTAGTCACTAAAGTGATTTATCATTATATCAGAAACACCCTAGCGAGTTTTCTAATCCCAGCATACAGAACTTCATACTCAATGATTATGTAAGATGCGATTCAACTATACTACTCCAATTAACTCGATGACTATCAAAATAACTAACTTAACTATGTTACCTGTAGTAAAACTGAATAGAGTAATATACCAGAGAGTGTTTCCTAAATTATATCACATTTACGCTTTGTATTTTAGACAAAAGCCAATTAAATTCTGTGTGAATTTGTTTCTCAGTTTCATTACCATCACAAAATTTATTAGTTAAACCGAATTGATACTCAATATGTAATTGAAATAGGTTGAAGAAAAGGATTTTGTTGTGCCAATTGACTAAAGAATTGTATAATAAATTCGGCAGAATTGATAGGCGCTTCGAGTCAGAATAATCAATGTTCAAGCTACAGCCCCGTACTCTTTAGTCTTTATAGTTATTATTCAAGTGCCTGTGTTTCGCTTTCGCTATCGGTAGGTGCCTATTTAATGATGGATAGCGACTTTAGTGGTAGCAGCAAACCGGATGCGAATGAAAAAACAAACAGAGTTAAAAAGGTTGCAATTGGGGATGCTGCGAACAAACTTCGAATAACGTCCGATGAATAATGAAAGGTCGGTTGGTACACTTTTCAAACTAAATTCAAAGCTGCTGAAATACTGCTTGGAACTCCGCTAATGAATTTTCTAAACGAAAGAGCTTATTAAGTTTAATATTCTAAACCTAAACCTTAAACTATAATCTGCTCTTTAAATACGTGTGTGATTAAATTTTAACTAATAAACAACGGATTAGCAGAGCAGACATTAAATGTACGAATGTTAGCAGTAAATAATTAATGACCAGTTACTTAAAAATAAATAATTACGACATTTAAAGGCACATAATTAATAGTAATATTGCAGCTGAAATACACTATAAATAAAAAATACACTGTTCACAAAATAGAATATGCAATATGAAAATTTGTAAGCTGCGCCATTAGAATAATGTGGCTTCTGATTTACAACGCTGGTTATGGACATACGTGTTTCTTTGAAGGATTATTGAATTCTAATAATTCATGTTTCTTCAGCAGGAAACGCCGCGGGGTATAAGATAGCTTTTGAACGAAATATAAATTAGGATTTTATGCAGGAAGTATAGAAGAATACTTTGTGAGCAGCTAGTTTTTTTTTGTATGTATGGACGAACAAAATAAAAGTTTTCTCACTACATGTTTCCAGAGTTTTATGCTTTTATTCCACCAACAAGAAATGCATGCATGTATTCTATAAAAACTGACACTGCATGGGAGTATTGTAACCGTACAATAAAGAACTTCTGTAATAAAACGAATTTTATGTGTAGCAATAACATAAAATAATTATTCGGATTCTAATAATTTTGACATATCTCTTTTTAATGTTTATCTTTTAGAATAAATTACAAGTGGTTACAATTAACTAACTAAATACAAATCAATTTACTGTAATGAAACATTTCATCATGGGTTCATTCGTTTATTTAAGAAAAAGGAAACCCATAATCAGATTATTTTTAAGCTAAAGCAGAGGAATCGGATATGACAGAAACTTGATCTCGCCATTATTCTTTAGAACCTTGTTCCCTTTCTAAGAGATCTATCTATTCATTAAGTTTTTCAATTTTCATTCGGATAAAATTGTTATCTAATCTAGTATTACCTTGGAGTAACCAATTGAAGCGGTCGACTTTCAATTCGGAATAATGAGATAAGTAGTATTCTAAAAATATCTTATTATTCCCTCCTGTCAGACTCTTCAAGCTTCCTTTTAATAGCCATACTTTGATAATACTAAATCTCGAACGTTAACATTTAGTAAATAAATTTCAACTTGTTTATTTTTAGGGAGAATGCAATCTTTATTCAATCTAAGGGTTAAAAAGCGCTTATACTCCAAACAATACGTTACAGTCGTGTATTACTCTTCCGAACACTAGAAATAGATATAAATAGTCACGATTGGCGAACCTGGAAAATCGCCAACGTATTCCAATAAGTCTATAGCCATTAATGTCGAAAATATTTAAGACCTTTTTCCTGGCTAGGATAAATTTGTTTCAAAACTGTTCGACCATAAAGTTGCGCTTCTGAATTTATTAATTCATATATTTTAATACGCCGCTTTCCCGTTGGCGTTAAAAGGATAAGACTTTTTTTACATTAAAAGGCCAAATTAAAGGCGAGAAATTTCAGATGCGATAATTTATCGTCTAATGCGAAACTAGAGTCGTGCACCTTGAATAAACAACGCACGAACAAGTAGTCAAGTCGGAAGCTTTAAAATGTGGGCGTAACGAACAATCTTGGAAGTCTCACCGATCGATAAAATAACTAACCAGAAAACACTAGGGAGTAGGTCATAAAAATAGAGCTTTTATTAATTTTAATAGATTAAACTAGCAAGAACATGTTAATAAAGTAGCAGAAACTCTTAATTAACAAACAAAAAGAAAAAAAATGTGTTGAATTAATAAAACGCGAAGAATGAAAACAATTTATTAAATTTAAAAAACATTGTATTGTACTCTTTTGAACAAAATTCGACAAATATTTTAATTGTTACTTTGTGGTATTATTGCAAAATCGGTGGGTCTTTGAATTTTTGCCTTTATCTTTAAATAATATTATATTTACGGAAGTCATGTTTTGCCTTGTTAATCGTAACGACATAACCTCTTATTAAGGCAAGGGGAAAAATGCTTTTAGGTTTTTTTTTAATGAAAGGAGGATCCAAAATTTACATCAATATCTTTAGGCAGTTGGGGATGTGGGTTAATAAGCGCGTATAATAAACACTCATTATGAAATATTGGTTTAAAAAAACAAAAAAGAAACAGACGAAAATGCAAATTTAAAAATCAAAAGGGAATTAGCCATTTACACTGGAGTGATTACAAAGTAATTACCATGGAATATCAGTTTGCAATCAGTCAGATCGAATTGTAACTAAATATTTTTCACAATTACAGGCCTAAATTAATTAATATATACGAAAACCTTTTCTAGAGGATTTGCTTTGTTCACCATATCCCCTAATATTCAGCCAAAATATAAAATTAATGCTTCATGCATTCAGTCGTATACCTCTCTAAATATAATGCAAATTCTGGAGAATGCGTAGGATATTTCACATGCTAATTTGCATAGAAAAATAAGTTTAAACGCCGAAGTAAAATTGCTATGTAAATCGCTAATTACAATACCACTCCATGGAGTTATTTTTTTATGAAATATGGTCGCTTTATAATCAAATTAGAGACTTCTCTAATAAAATGAATTTACTGTAATGAGGGAAATTATCCAGGATACTATGCAACTAGAATACGAGGGACGACAACCACGGAGTTAATAGCTCACAGCGAGCAAAAGTTAGTAATAAATTTTAGAAACTGCTTTTGAATTAACTGAGAGTAATTTAAAAGTGAGATTATTTTGATCACCCTAATTACAGATTACGAAAATTTTAACAATACGTTTTATATAATTGATAATTTAAATTCATTTTGTGAAAGTATACAGGTCGATTAGAAAAGCATCTATATGAAAAAGTATATGGTAGTAAAAAATAAATTGTTATTATTATTGTTCTAGCACCCAATAGGGTAGTTTGTTAGGACTATTAACAACAAAAATATTTGTTCTACATTAATTGCGTCGCTATTATTAGACATTTTATATGTTTTGATATTGACCTACGTTATCGCTTTAAATTAATCGGGGAAACTAAGTTTTGAAACTAATACCATTTAGTAATTTTGGTTATGAGGTTAATTTTACTATCAGGGATTTATGATAATAAACCTTTTAATTTTGTCATTATACACGAACAAGTTTAGAAGTAGTTTAGATTTAACTTACTTGAGCGTTGGAAGATTGTCCTTAAAAATGTTTTTACGAATTTTTTATTGCATACACAAATTCTTTTATGTGACAAAAATGACCTACAAAGTCGTTTTTCTGGTGAATTCTGGTAATCTTTTCAGTCTCCAGGCTACGAGTAAATCTGTTAAAATTTTAATAGACCATTATATTCATTAACAAAACTTTTAAATAGCCATACCAAATGTGCTATTCGACGGTTTTTAATTAAAGCAACAAATCTAACTGAAAACATTTTAAGAGTGTTCTGGTTAATGTTGTTTTCAATGAATATGAATGAATGCAGGTGCATTTATTTAGACGCATCCTAGCATCGTTACATACACTCATTCGTTCATTTGGCAAACGAGCGTTTCGTGAACCAAATGCTTTTTTTTATTCGCTTAGGCATTCATACTTCAGAAATAAATAACCTGACAAAATTAACCCGAGTTTTTTGTCAATCCAGCGCATTAAATTTCGTTTTTTAATAGTATGATGTTTTTTTATGTTGAATTACTTAAATTACTTTACTTAAAGATGAATTATTCTGTGTATGTACATATATTAAACTGTATGTACATATATCTTTGATCTTTAGCAGGCATTACAAATATCTTAGATAAAAATCTTAAGTTTTACTAAATTTTAATGGCCAATTAAGTGTTATGTTGTGTGCACATTATGTGCTTATTACATGCATTTGACTCTTCTATGTTTAATCAAGTGGATATTGTATGCTAATGGTGTTTGAAATATCCGAGCGTATTCGTAATTGCATTGCAGTTCCTACTATCGTGGTACGAGCAATGATTAGGTTAACAATAATCAAATGATAATTAAATTAGTTAGCAAAAATTGCAATATTGATATACCCTCTACCTCTCTGTAGGCAGCTCAATCAAGCTGGAACGTTATTGAAATAAATTATTCTGGATTGATGAGGGTGGTAAATAAAATAAGAAAGAAGTTTTTTAGAAGTAAAAGAAATAATTTTTCGAAGAATTGTATTGCCTGAAATAGGCCTATTGTGCTTACCCACAGTATAAAAGAAAAAAAATGTTTTCTACAGATATTATGAGTATCACGTATACATAGTATACATTATTATAAAGTTCAAAAAACCGCACAACTTAAGTTTTTATTGCTTGAAGGTAAAATATGGAATACTTAAACGATTATTGCTGATATCACTCGTTAAATTAGCATTTTATAACAGAGGTCAATAAAAATGGGAATCAATAAAAATTGGAAAATTGAACTCTTTTATTACTCGATTTATATTTATAGTAAATTTTATAAAAGATATTTTTATTCCTATTTTTATCAATTTTTAATTCTAATCAAACTGCCTATGTCAGAACCTGAAAAGGAATATCATGCCGTTTTGTTCAATGTAATTGGTTGATCAAACTGCTTGCATTTCAGAATCTGTTAAACTAAAAAACGAAAATTTTGATTAAAACTATTATTGTATGTATTATAAAAAAACAACCTATTCAATATTTAAAAAAATAAACAAACAGGTTTATCTGCAGGTTTATCTATCATGAAAAATTCCATTACCATCTACAAGTTTGTAATCTGTTTATTTTACGTGCAAAGCTTGTCTTACCAACTTCAACTTATTTGCCAACAACTCCTTAGCGACTAAAGGATTGATTACTTCATTTAGTGTAAAGTTTTGTAAATCAATATTTACTTTTTGGTGCATATTTTAGCACGAGGCTCTCGCGTTACCTATTGTTTATTTTATGACAACATATCTATGTATGCGCGTCTCCATAGAATTTTGGGTTTACCGAATGGATAATATAAGAAATAATATTATTTTAATTATACAACATACATATACGAACAATTCGTTAACTAATTAGGGTAAACCGATGTACTAAAAATGTTAATAATAGATGCATTATTTTATACTGATGTACATTGTTTCGATTGAATAATTCTGTGAAATTGAATAATATTCTAAATTATATAACAGGTAAAACAATCATGGAGATAAAATATTCAATTTCAAATATCTGTGCAGGTTTGTGTGTTGTTTGTTCGTAAACGCTATGGAGCATTTGTTATGGCTTACATTATGAGAAGTTCCGAAAATTTTGTTGAATTTGATTATTCACAGTGAGTTATTATTCTCCTATTATTTTAATTGTGTTTTCTCTTAAACTTTCTATTTTCCTCATAAAGGAAACAAAATTATGGATGCATTTCATAAATAATAAATCTTTAAGGACAAAATAGAGTAAATATGAAAAATAAATAACACCACAGATAGAAAATAATAAATAGGTAGGTTTCTTTGTTTAGGACTCTCTGACTCTGACACAAGTCACATATGATTTCATTTCAAGTGGAAACGAAAAGGCAACAGCTAAATTAAATTAAGAAACAATAGTCCTCGAGTTACTTTCAATTTTCGAAAAACATATGTAGTCTACATGAATCATCGGACTGAATCCTTTACACACGTGAAGTAAAGAAAATACTTGTGTGGTACTTATTTTTTTTAGGTTTTACTGCTCTTTATAATTTTGTTTGAAACCGACAAATTATTGGATTAAAAAAATTAAATGCAACTAAATTTTTCGAATGGTCAAAGTGATTGTTTTTGCTAAATCATGAAAAAAAAACAAGGACCCACTGAACTTCTTCGTCATACATGTGTGCTGGTGTTGAAATTAGAAAAAAAATATTTATCCTCTAATTTATACGGTTGATAGCAGTCGAAGAAATAAACCCAACGGTAATATACTTTTAATGGTAAAGCTAGACAATCTAGCGCTTTGAAACGTGATATCAAATAAATTGCAATGAGGGAAAGAGCGACGCTACAATAAAGTTAAAGGACATTCGAACACTTTCCAATTATTTTCATCTGATCATAAAACGCTCCGCTAAAAATAAAACTTCAAATGTAAAACTAATAGATTATACGTGTATTTGCATTGTTTTGAACTGAGATACTAGGCCTTTCAAAGAGATCAATGGAAGAAACTCATTAAACTTGTGACACGACCAGTCATATAACTATAAAGATAACTTTATAATGAACGATAATTCTTTCTTTTTGAGTTGTTTGTGCTGTTTTAAATGTTTTTTTTTATCGAAAGGAAGATGAAATACAAAAATTTACGTATTTTGTAAAATTATCTTTGTAGACCTTCGGGTATTATTAGTGAATCCTGAAAAAATTAATTACATGATTCTTTGTTCCTTTTGTAAAAAAACGTACCTGTCGTCGTCGTTCTCCACGATAAATAATAAAACGAATGTATTTTTTATGATTTAGTTGAAATGCCCTTTCGAGAAATGGTGTTGTAATCTTTCATTTTTCACTGCATTTCGGCATGAAAAGAAAATATAATATTAATGAATTCACCCCTGTTACATTTCAGCTCTCTACCAAACACAATACAATTTGCAGATATTTGAGTAGGTTCAAGTTAAAAGTAACGCTATAAAAATATTTAAATGCCAATGTTGTATGCCTATTTGTTACCATAGCGTAAAAATGAGTCTGTAATGCATGAGTCTGTTGCTTTTTAACTTAATGCGTTTAGTTTTTCTATATTGAATTAGGAAAAGTATATAATTGAATAAATGTCACCTAAGCAAAGAATTTTGATAAAGTGCCATAATACATCTACTGATGTGTTCGTATTTTAAAGTTTTTTTATCCACTTAAACTTTAGCTGAATCTTTTGAATCGAGCAGATGCATAGCGATATAAATATTTTAAAGTTTTCGTAAGCAAAAGTCATCCTCAATATTCCGTAATAGCTAGTTCGATAATATAATGCAATTTTACTTTGATCTCTTTAATATATACAAATTGTTTCCCCAACAAACTTTTCTGAAATGAATTTATCTATCAAACTTTTAAATTGCTAATAATAAAATCAGTGAGGAAATGAAGGTTCCTGACAAAATATTTGACTTTTTAAGAATTGAAGAATAAATCAGTGTGAGTAATCTCTGCTTACTTTTTGTCTTCTGTGAGTTTTAGACGGAATATAAATGTAATTTAAAAGCAAAGTACACGAGATTAATTTTAAAAGAAGTCCGTTTAATTGCACTACTAAATTTAACCGGCAATTAAAATAAATATGTATAATTTTATTTAAAGAATAAATTGCTTTACGCTATGATTATCCGTTAATCATTGAAATAAATAAATCGTGAAATGAGACAGCTAAATTGGTTCAAATGCGAACCATTACATGATCATTTTATTGTTCGAACAGAGAACAATATATGGACTTGTCAATAAAAACTTCAAAGGAGAGAAAAAAACGTGAAGTACTCCTAAACAGGAGCATAGGAACTGTAGGGACAACTGGAACTTTAGGAGCATCCATGTGAATTGCTACGGAATGAAAAAAAGTGCCGGAGATCTAGTAACGTCGAGAGTTTCAATTACCAGAACTATTGCAGACTGAATTCAACCGCGACGTTAAAAAACCACATAATCTCGAGCTCCGTAATATACCGTTTTGAAGAGATTTAGAATTTTTTGGTCGCATCTAATGGTGGAGATTTAATAAAATTAGTGCGGAGTTTTCAAAAATTAATTGAAGCGACCATTACAGAAAATTTAAAAGAAAAATACCGAACTAAACACCGAAATACCGAAAAAAACACCGAAATATGCAGCGCGAACTAATAAATGCTAGAGTTCAAAAGCTCTTTTAGTTATAATTAATCCCGAATTATGCACATTGTTATTTAATGTCGAATTAACTTGCATAGATTTGTTACTATATACTTTGAGATGGCTGCAACAGTTCGACCAAATACAAGTTTAATTAAATAAAGTCGTTTCTACTCGCTATCTAAAAACCACAATTTCTAGTAACAGATGTGTTTTGGTTGGAAGTTAATTTTATATAAATTAATTCGACTTTAGTTGTAAGGCTACAATGTCATAATCAAGATGAGATTATAAAGTTGCGGTACTAAAACAGATAAGTGATTGAATTCATCATTATCAAATTATCTGTTGATGAGCAGTGTAACTATTTTTACTATCAAGTGTTGTATATTTGGTTTAGTGTGTATTCCTTTGAAATTATCCTATTTACAATACATATAGTGACTGTTGATATTGAATAATTGGGTAATTTCATACATGTTCATTACAGGATAACTGAATGAACCAAACTGACAAATAAATCATTCGCTGCTTTTACAGATACATATTATTCTGTAGAAACCAATTGTTCTTCCTTCCCTGAAATCCATGAGCATTTCATCTATTGCATTTTCTAAATATCTAGAGTTTCATTAGTTTCCTCTTATAATTATTACTTTCTTATCCCAATAAATCAAATGTTAATAATCTTATGATTTTTTTTAGCTTTTTTTTATTTCGATTCGATTTCCTTTCATCATATAATTAAAGTTCAGTCGATAAAAATATGAATACACTACCCTTCAAAACCTTCTTGAGATCAATTATCTTTAATTGTTTTTATAATTGTTCCCCTTAAACTGACATTGAAATAAGAGAGCGCAAATTATTAGGTAAATTAAAAGGGTGGTTTTTTGTTTCAATTTCAGCGTGGTGGAACGGATATTACTTTTTTGATATAAAGGAAGAAAAAAGTGTTTGACCCCCCTGCAGTGAAGGTGACGTCTCGGTTGACTTTGTAAAAACAATCATTTGAGAAATGACAATCTAGGGATTTCGCCGGCATAAAATGTGAAGGAAGTTCGCGTGAAGTAGTAAAAAGGCCCGTTTTAACTGATTTGTTTTAAAAATTCCAACAAAAACAATAACGAATTTATCAAGGGCTCTCTTAAAATAAGTACGATTTAGAATGAGTGGAGCTAATTGCGGTTTATTAATTGCCCATGTCTGACTAAGATTAACTCTCTAATATAAAAGAACGATTTAAAAATGACTTCTTATTGCAGTACAAGTACAAGAAAAATGCATGAAGTCATTTTACAACAATGATTTAATATAATAAATTAAGTCAGTAGAAAATTCAATTCACTTCCTTAAAGTTAGAGCTGAAATGATGTAGAAATAATTATCCAGTGCAGAGAAACGTTTAAAAAGTCTTTAAGTAAATGTAGGAAACTTCCAAATTATTTTCCAATTCAAATGAAATGGTAGTCTCAGAAATTCTAGTTAACTAGTTAACTTCATTAATTTTATACTCAATCTTTAATTTTTTAGGTAAAATATTTTACCAAAGTTAAAATCTTTGTATCCTTGTTTTTTCGATGTCTATTTTTATTTATTGTATTTATTTAACAAGTGATTTTTTAAATTAATAAACCCCTACACCGTCTAATTATGATGGAATGAGAGTAAATATTTAAGAAATTTGAATACGCATTTTTTATTTTAAATTCTAATTTAAAATTAGGAAAAACTGATTATCGGGATTCAGTGAAATTAGAATAAAATATCCGGGACTGTTCCGATTGGAAAGGGAGGGTTGAGATAATTAGGGCCGCTCGCATATTTATTGATAAAAAATTAAACTTTTCATTCACAAACTTCATAGGATTTGTCTTCGGATGAAAAATACGAGAATGAAGGGAATGAGAAAATTTTTGGTCTGTTGCTACCAAATGCTCGAAAACTTCTATCTGACAAAATCCTTGACGTACTCAACAGCTAACGAGCGGATATGCTTCCTATTATTAAAAAATACAAAATATCCCAAACGGGAAGCTGTTTAATGAAATATCTATGTGAATATTTCAATACCTATCTATTATTTTTATTATTTTTTATTTACAGCTGTGATTTATGGAATTTCCAGAGTGGTATAACCTATACACACAAAAACCATTTTACGAGCAAATTATATTAAGTTATTTTTATAACAGTCACTAGATGTGTTTTTGAATACGTACTTCTGGTAATAAAAACAAATAATGACTAAAAGAGTAATTTGAATTAATGGTGGTAGCCATCCGACTTTCAAAACTGCCATACTCATAACGTATTTGTGATGTTATTGTGTGTTCTGCATGTGAAATTACACCGAATTAGCTAAAATATTTTTCATGTACGCCAACGTCCTGCTCGCGTATATCTAATTTTAAATAAAACTTCGCTTTGATGGAGTGGCCAGAATTCGATTTTATTAATTTTTTGAAGTATACGATGGTTGCAAAAAATGTTGCATGGAAATAAAGCATCCACCATTTCTTTGAGTCGATGTAAAAATTGAAAAACTTATAAAATATACATATGGGATAAATGTTAACTAATATTATTCCTTAGGTGTAGGAATGAAAATAATCACGTTTGTCGCACGAATTAACTCATTTAAGGAAGATTAGTAACTAAATTTTAGGGCCTAATCCAAACTGGTTTCAAATAAAATTAACCATTTTCCAGTGAAACATTACCCTTGGTAGGACAAGTTTGTAAATTCTGTGCAAAGCTCAGATTTTGTAAATACAATCTCGTTGATCTTATCATCACAGTTCCAAACACCTTTTGTTCAAATTTATTTCTTATATTAACTACATGCTTTGAAAGGGCGTGAATCCCATTTTCATAATCAATATTTATTAATAATTTTTATCAAGATCAAAATTGAATAATTTACACGCTACGATCGCGTCGTGTCGATGAGGACCGCTTTTCTCAGATATGGTAAAATAAAGATCCGCCCTCGTCTTAGAAGGAAGAAAATATTAATGGGACGAATATCCTTTTAAGGAAATCCTTGATAGAATATTAAGTGGGTCTTCGATTGCGTTTGGTTTTTAAGCTCTCACGGTTTATCAGGATTACTCACTTCTTGATGCTTCTGAATATATGCATGTTGTCCTAAAAGCACATCATAAGTAATAGCTCGGAATTATTTTTGTTACTTTTAAAAGTACAAAGTTAATTAGTGAATATTAGCCTTATTACTATGTTTAGTTAAATAAATCAACTTGTTTAAAGTAATTTCAAAGAAAGGGTCGACTCTGAATGGTCCAAAACGATGGGCTTTTCCGAATAAAAGTTTTTAGCGGCTTATGGAGGTCAGAGCATTATCTTCATTTAGTAAGAATATTATTATGTATATACCTACTTAACTCGTTTTAGCCTTTATTTTAAGCCACATCATTTACATCTTATTATAAGGCTAATGCAAAAAGTTTCTTTCTGGTTATCTTTATGCACGGTTTTTATCAAACACCAAATCCACTGAAAATGGAGTAGTTTAAGAAATGAGGAGACAAAATTGAAATTTTATTCGAGTTTCATTCATTGATCTTTTGCTTTTTATTCAGTCTCTGTTTTTAAAATTGAGTTTAACAGTAGAATTCTTATTTAGTTTGTTGTGCAAATTTGAAGTATTTGCATGCAACTCGTATAGTGTACCTACATAAATTATGTAGGTATTATATTACACAATTTCAAAAGAGGTATTTTATATTCAGCTATTTTGTCATATTTTATCAATCTTTTAACGATAAATTTTCAACCAATCGTATGTTACCGATACTGATCAATATATTTCGTAATTTGATGCTTTGCAGTTTTTAATAAGTTTTACTACCTATTACAACATATTTCAAAATGATGCCTATTTTTTGGTTAAAAAAATAAATATATAATTTTTACAAAAACGTTACTATATGAATTGAAATCATGAAAACGCCTCAGCAATATACCCGACAGCAATAGCACGCTCAAGTTCCCAAATTATTATTTGCAAAGCAGGCAAGCTCAACCGGTTACAAAAGGAAAAGAAATTTCCTCTGCGAATCGATATAACCAATTATTAGTCATTTCGCGTAAATTTCAGCGATATATTTTTTCTATTTTTCAAGTAAAAATGCACCCTCGCGATATATTGGCTTCCATCTTTTATTAACACTGAATTCACAATTGCTTGTTCGTTGACCGTGAGAATACCAACTCAATAATTCGTAGTTTATGCAGAAATTCCACTAAGAGAAAAAATATTTGCATTGGAATATTTTTCAAAGCATAGCGGACAAACAATTCGAATGCTATAGGTAAACAAAAATTTAGCCCTTTTTAAAAAAATAATCGATTTTATACAAAAAGTAGAAGATCAATGCATAGTCTTTTTTGAAATTGAATGGATACATAACACAATGCAGGCGACATATGAAAACGTATGTATTGTACTAGTCGGAATTTACATTCTTTATTATACGAGTATTTCATGGAATTTTTATTAAAATTATTTATTCTAGTGTAAATAAATATCTATGTATTTATGATGTAGTTTTAATTAAATTTTTGCAATTGTTACATACCAACGTGTTATGTACCTACGGATGTAGGTGGTTTGTGCGAATTTCAAATTTAAATCAGATGCAAATGCATGGTTGTAATATTTAATTAAATAATTAATTCCTCTAGAGAAGGAGAAATATGGCCAACTATTTAAAACAAAAAATAATTTTACACAAACATTTGCAGCCGAAATTTGCAGAGAAATTAATTGGAAACCTCATGTGTAAATTAAAAGTTAATTCTGTTGTGGTTGCGATTTGCTATTTTCAAAACACAATTACTGTTGTTAACAAGGATTGACTATTTTATGGGCATACATTTCAATGATATTTAAAAAATACTTTTTCACACTGTGTAGAAGAGCACATAAAATATGATGAGAAATGATATCCACATATCAGGCTAACCCTTGAACATTTAAGATCACAGAATAAGAAAAATGTCACGTTTGTCTGATATAATAAAACTTTGAAAACGACTATGTTTTCGTCAGATGATTTGTCAGTGAGTAGAATATGTGAATCTTTTTATTGGATAATTTAAAATGCATATCAGATCACTGTCATTTTTTACGCCTTCCGTCATATGTAACCAAATTTAAAACGGAACAAGTGTGACCGAAAACTATAAAATTTCTGCTATAAATTCACTATAATCAGAAAGTTCGAAACAAATATTAACACAGTAGCTCAAAATACAGACTATTAGAAAACTATTTTAGTTTAGTATAGTTAAAGTAAAAATTACGCAACTATCAACAAAGTAAAATGACTGCAATTATTATAATACAGGTTCAATTTCGGAAATTAATTAACTTTAGAAATTTGTTCATGGACTTTAGAAATTTTAATCTGGGACGCTCATAATTCGTAGTGTCATTATTAATTGCTAAAGTTTAAATAAAATCACTCGAAACAAGCGATAATTTTGCAGTGACCCATATAGACGATTTTTTTATAAAATGCCCCATATAATATATGGTGAAAATTATTTTTTTACGCTAAATACATGTTCCCAACTCCAAACACTACAACTTCTCGAACGCAATCTACTTGGAAACGAAGTTAATTCGAGCTGACTGAGAAACTTTTATGAACATCTTGTAAGGATTTCTTGTCATATTCTGGTGACATCATGATGTTGACAAATTGACTCTTCTTTCATACTTTTACAAACAATAACCTTCACTTCTTGGTTCCCAGCTCATTATTTAAAAAACGTATTTCCATAAAAGTCCTTCGAGTTATTTTAATTGTAACAGACACAATGATACATTCTTATATTGAAAAAACTGCTTTGAACGGAAAAAGGAAACAAAAATTCACTTCAGATTAAAAGCTACAAATGCTGCAGTCATTATTTATCTTCGAAAAGAAATATATCTTTGATGTGGGAAAAGTCTTTAGGAGGAAATAAATAAAGGTCAATGAATAGAATTGTATTACTAGAGCGCCGCTTATGTATTTATGAAGGTTAATTTGTGAAAGGTCAGAAATCATTTGTATTATGTCAGAAAGTTTCATCTACAATAAATTTCGTAGACACGCGCCTTTTGTTAACAGGACCATCCCAAAGGTAGGTCCAGTTGTGCGTGCTGTCATAGAAATCTCAATAGTAAGTCATATTTGATTAATGATAAAAAATTCTGTAGTGCGTTCATGAATATGCAAATTAGTTCATTTCGTGAATCGATATCCCTTTTTATCGCCTCTATTTGGAATGTAGATATTTAATGTCCCGTATTTCAATAAAGTCCCTTTAAATCGTTTGCATGATAAGTGAAAATCGCTGAGCTTTTAATGCACGTATTCGTTTTGTTTTTACTTTTTACGAGTACTAGAGGTAATACACTTTTTAATTTTATACGCTTTTACTCTAATTACCTCATTCTTTTTAACGTTGTGAGCCAGGAATCTAAGTCTCGTTCTGTTTTATGTTGCTCATCTTTCCAGTTTTATGATAAACTAATATACCGAGATGCTTACTTAATAGCTCGTGGAGGATTTTATCTTATTTTGCTTTAGTTTTTTTTAGGCGTAGTTGAATTTTGTGTATTGCTATTGTTGAAACGAAAGTGTTCAGATGTGTTAACTTTTTTTACAATGTAATCTCTATAGAATAATTTCGCTTCAAAATAAGCACAGACTGACTAGAGGTTTCAGTACGATTTCAATGTTATTATTTGTTTACTAAGAGATACTTGAGATTTGTACTCGTTGTCTGAAGAGAGCGTTTAGCAGGTCGTCTATAAAAATCATAAGTAAACACTAGGGGGAGGATTCCATGAGGGCATCATGCTTGCGGCTGTGAATTCGATCTCATCTCTGTACAGTAATGATACGTTTACAATACATCTTAGTTCCACGCTAAGCTTATAAGAAAATAGGTGCCTTTAGGTATAGTTTCCATATTATAATTTCTCGATTAAACGCAGAAACTAAGTAGCTATTAAAATGATTTATGAGTACTATCTAGGTATTTCGATAGAAGTAAAACCATTATTCACTTGAAAATTCAATAACGCAATATATTTCCTATTTCTGTAAAAAGAACAGCCGTTAATTATTGTACCGTACTCAAATTATGAATGGTTTTAGCGGAATAATTACGCAATGTTTGTAATTATTAATTAATGTGTGAGTTAATAGTACAAATGTATAAAATGCACGAGTCTAGTTCGTGAATAATTGCAGTTGAAACATAAGTGTTTGATACAATTAATGTTTTTTGCGCATTACAGGAAAACTGAATTATGAGATAATGTAACAAAAACGACACATTCAAACGTTCTTCATGTGAAATTTCTTCATGCCTGACGTTGAAATATAACGATTTCGAAATGATCCATTATATTCATCTTTTAATCAACAGGAGTTAAAAATTGCGAAAAAATGAAAAATTGGGGGTAATATTGAAGACGTTTATAAGCTTCTACTTTTTCTCTCCATTAATTTTTTTATTTCATTAAACTTGTTACATGAGTGCCGTTTGATGACGGTTAATTTAAGATCTTTATTTCGAGAAGTTATTGGGTATAAGTGAATATCACGCATGATTTTTATTACCTTTTATTCAAAATAAAGTAAATACGTTTATTTCAAAACTGATTTAACAACAACTATTAACTTAATATGAAACTTTTAAGGTCTAATTCGTTCTAATTAAAAGTTAGCCAGTACGTAATATTTCCTGGTTTTATTCATAGTCCTTAGGGTCAAGAAAATCTAATATAAGGGAGCATAATACATTTAGAGAGATGGCTACCGCCTGAAAATTAATATCGCTTAGAGTAATACGAATTTACCTCACCTGATTTCCATCCATGCGGAAAAATTTAAGCAATCCAACTATGTAGTTTATTTTAGTTGTGCATCACTTTATAGGGAATTTGTTACGTTAAGTTTCTTCAAGTGTAAGTTGATGTTATCTCATTTAAAATTATTGCTTCATAACATTCAATAAGCAAAACAACAATTTTATTCGTCTTAAGGATATATTGATTCGTTAAATAATTTTCCGATTCCTTTAAAATAAATATTTTAATCAAGATCTGAAAATATTTTAGTTGCAAGAAATGAATATATCATTTTATAAAACTGATATTCGAATAAGTTTTTCTCTATTTGAGGTTTTCTTTAATTCGTTTGAGTAAGTTAATCAGGAATTTATCCTTTTAGCCATCTGCGGAATATTCAAAAAAATGAACGTCTCCCGCGAAGTTCCTTCACGGTAACAAAATTCATTTTGAACTTTAAAAGTAAATCGATGTTTTTTACGACGAGCTCAGTATTACCTCTTCACTCAATACATTTTATCGCTAACCAGTAAATATTGAATCATCTCTGGATTTCATTTGAAAGGGCTGAAAATGGAATCCTATAGCTGGAGTTGTAAAAAGCGGACATGAAAATGAAAGCATGAAAATTGTACGGAATTGCTAATAAATATTTTTGTTGGATATTTTTTAATACTAGCTTGATGTATGCTTAACTTTTGGATCGTATCGAGCGGATTGTTGAAAAATTTTTACCCGAAACGCGGAAATTAATACCAAACTTTTTTCAGGAATGTTTTACACGCATCAAGCACCCTTTGTTATTTTTAAAATTTGTTATCTGTCAAACTCTTATTAACGCTAAATTTGTTATTAATAATCCAAAGTTCTTAAGGGCATATAAATAAATCTAAATTTTTCACTTGATTTAACGAAATAATTGGGTCTGATTAACTGATCTGGTTTTTGTATTGAGAGAATTAGATTATTGAGGTATTAATTTCATTTCTTTGATCTATATAATTATTATCGCTAGCCCAAATTTCTCGTATACCGACTGTCAATCGGATTTTTGTTTGTGATAATCCTTTTTTTCCTTCTTTGCACCCTTCCGAACCGTAATAAAAGGGATCCAAATTAAACCAACCTTTTAATTTTTTCATCATGTCACACTGATTAGTAAAGGGTAGAATCCTTTTCTATTTTTATTTAATAATGAATATTTTATGAATAATCTGCTTCAATGACAGTTTTACGTATAGGTACATTTTACTGAAACGTATTTGAACTCCTGTGTAATTAATATACTTACCCAATTATTTAAATTATTATTTATTAAGTTTTTGATATTTTCTCGGCCTAAAAATGCAAAGAGGAAGCTTATAAAAAATGTCACTGACTTATATGTATGTCAGTTGTTCTTAATGAGGAATTATTTTCTAACTTAGTGGATAATTGGTTATGCTAATTTGTTTAATTCTCGAGTAAATATTTTTTATAATAGAATATTATATTGATTTTCTTCATTTTTACCTTTAAAATGTAATAAAAAATGAACCTATATAGAATCTGATTTACAATTTCGGGAGTTTGTGACCTTCGTTTCCTCAAAAGGATAAAAATACATTTCGCTCGAAGCAAGCTCGTTATTTCACCGAATTTTTTTTGTTATATCTACAGTAAATTTTTCGTATATATAAATGTATAGATTCAATTACATGACAACTATTTTACGGATAATAATAAATTTGGGTAGATTAAGTAGTTGGAGACAATCGTGTTTCTGTCTTAACAGCACATTGTATATTAATTCTACTCGAACAACTGTAAGTAGTGAGCGAACAAAACATTCTGCTTAGTCAACTCCATTAAATTATTAACCTCTTGTTATCGTTAAGATAACTTATACAGTTTTAAATATTGTAGGAATTTTACAGTCTTCTTATGGCCTTCTCTTTACATTATGCATTTTCATTACCTACAACTGTTTAATTTTGTTAATAAAATGAACGTTTTTTAATTAAAAGCCTAGAAAGTGGATTTACCAATTAAGGATATTTATACTAAGGTTATTTAATCGTAGTAAATTTTTTATCAACAATTACTTAATAACGAAGTGTTATGTATTTAACTTTGGAGTTTGTCGAGTGCTTTAGTTAGTCTTGATGGTTAAGTTCGACCACTTCGTTATTCTAGGTGCATATGACTTATTAGTAAGTAAGTGGATCTAATCGGCGAAGGTGTTGAACTTACTAAATTCTTAATCCGTACATTAACTAATTTCCATATTTCCCCAATGATTCAGAGGTTGGAGGAATATTGCACAAACAATAATTTGTTTTAATTTCATTTATTTGCACAATAAACACTTTCATGACGAAAAATTCCAATGTTAACAAGTTGTTTTCATATCCATTCACTGTTGATTAACATATTTCTGGAGCAGATATTCCTCTTTGTCGAGCTTCCATTTCTCATGCTAATGATATTAACCGTAAACACTAGTTAAGTAAACTCTACTTTTATGGAAAAATAACTGACTTTTCCTTTATATTATAAAATATCTACTGCAAGCATGTCGACGAATAATGTCATTAATTTGCAACTGTGAAATTTATAAATTACATAAACCTTTGAACAGCAAAAAGAGGTACGTCGTGTGATATCGGCTGTAAAAGAGGAAAATATTCCGAACGTTTAGCCAATGTTGTTACATTAATAGATATCCAGTTAGTTTGCGTGACGAGTATTTTGATTCCCAGTTTCAAGTTTAATTGCATTTGTCAACTCCAAACGAGTTTACATATTAATTCCATTAAACTAAATTTGTTCAGATTTTAAAAAACTATCACTTTCCCATGAAAAATACAGTTTTAATTAAATTGAGTTAGTTAATACATACATATGTATATATGTAGGTATGATGGAATAATCTCCTTTCTTTATAGTTAGTGCCTCTACTTTCATGCTATACAATTTCATTTATAATACCTTCTTGCCAACTGCTTATTTAGATAAGAAATTTAATCCTCTTAATTATTCCTTTAATTTAAAGTTTCAGCAATGGCTCATCTTAAACACGTAGAAATGAACTCATTGGAATTAATAATACAAAAACTAATAATAAGATCCATTAATTTTTTATAATGCTGTACATGTAAACCTTTTGAAGGTTTTTAAACGTTTTTAAATAAAACCCGACGTTCCTATGAACAGATAATAGAAGTTCTTGCTCGTTAAATACAGATTCAATGAGTAAACTGACAGAGAATTCATCTTGTAAGAAAATATAGCTCTTAGTTATTTTATGCATAAATGCCTCACTGCAGTTCCTAATTTTCTACTTGTAATGAGCCGTTTGCACATGATAAAGTCAATACGAGTATATTAAAATTCTATCTAGGTACTCTGAACAAGCTATTATATCCCAGATCAATACTAATAGCACTTTGCAAACGCTTTTTTTGTAGAAAATTGAAGTGGAATGAAAACAGTAATAATAAGAACAAATATTTGATACAGAGTGGAAATATTTTAGCAAAATTATTAGGTACCTACTTATGTTAGATTTCCTTTTGTCGAAGAAGTTGTGCCGACACGAAAAGTTGGGCCAAACAATTAATACACAAATTTCCATGATGTTGAAAATAAAATTAAAACTTACAAACGTGTTCATATTTCAACAAATTTCAATGTTTCGTCTTACGGAGGTACGAACTTACGGCTTGATCTTTGATGTAGAAAACGTGTTTGAATAAAAGGAAACCATTATTATACAGAAGATGTTCGATTACTTAAAAAGGCTCTTTGTTTTACGCTTACTCCTCTGTTTGAATATTCTCATTCACGAAACTTTTTAAAAAAATGCATATAATTTCTCTTCCGACATACTACTATTTAGAATTTCGCTTGCTTTCGTCTTCGTTAGGCGGTATTGGATACTAATTAGCCCCTTAATATTTTATTTGAATTCCTAATTTAACCGGATTAAATATTTATTCCTATAAATACAAACACCAAGTTAACAAATTATGAAAGCAAATAATGTACTGAGAATAAGTATACAAATTTCTTTAAAAAAGTTCAAAAATTAATCAAATACGAACCACCGCTTAGCAAATCAATTCAACCTTCTATTATAATTTTCTATTTCCACTTGAACAGATATGTAAGTTCGGTTTCGTGATAGATATCAGAATTTCATGTCGAATTAATATTTAGAACACGAGAATAAATTTGTAGAGTTGATCGATTCTACAAACTCAGGGCTTATCAACTATAATATATCTGCAACATACACGGATATATTTGCGGTATACCACATCATTTGGTGTTTCATATTTTAGAAAATAACCTATATGCTATTACTTCATAAATTTGATGGAAACAATTCGGGAGAAGTTATGTTGGTATGTACACGAAATTACCTATGCCAACATAGATAATAATTAATTTGTTGTTTCCGCAGACATTCATAATACTCATATAATTTTATAGATAAAATATTTAGGTAACGTTAGATGTTCTCTAATGAAATAATAAAGTTATCAGGGAAAATGAATATAAAAGTAAAACGTAAAGGTGGCACAATGAAGGATTATACCATTAAATCCATTTTAGTGATGAAGGTAAAACGACCACTTATCACATAATAACAGTCAAATTAAATTAATTTGTTAGAGCTCGTAAAATTTCCGGAAATGACGATAATTCGCCGAAGAAATAATATGAAGTTCACGACTGATTAATACCAAGCGATTAACGTTGTAATTTTTTTTATTCTATCTGAACAACCAACTAATGTACTCCAAATTTCTAAAAGCAAATTTATAAAACTACATTGCTGTATTAATTTCTACTTCAATCCAGAATTATGTACCGGGAAATAGAGGGCGATGTCAGACACAGCTGGTGTGTGAGCGAAGTTAAGTAATTACTGAATTTTTATTACAAGTCGATTTTGTTTGTAGACAAATATAATAAGCGTTAATTTCTGAAATTCATAAAGAATGTATATAGTGTTAAATATAATAAATAAGGGAAAAAAGAATTTCATTAAACTTATATTTAATATTCAAGAAATATTTTTGAATATATTCTAATTAATCTTTGTGCAAAGTTATTCGTATTTTCAGAGTTTCTCCATCGATTTCATTTTCTTTTGAAAATTAAAAATAAAATTGCAATGTCGAAGGAATTTCGTTTCTTTTCAGTCAATTTCAAATTAGGTAAATGAATGTATCATTAGGCTGCAAATAAAATCAACTTACGAAACGAAATACATATCAACAACACAAAAAGAACAAATCTGAACTTTTCAATCCTCGTTAGGAAACGTGCTTGTAGATTCGACCGACTTTCTTCTGAAAGTATACGAGAAAAAAATCTCGAAACACGAAAAGGGCGCAAATAAGATTTCATGTCCCTCAAATTAAATTTCAGACAATTTCCCATATACATCTCAAAAAAACTACCACTACACCTTATCGATTCAAAATTCTATTACATAGTTTACGCAAACCTAATGGGGAGTAGATAACAAATCGAAAAAAGAATTTTAATAGATGAAAAAATTAATAACCATTAATTATTCTATTTTTTATTCATTTATTATTCTTTATTATATGTATAAATATTTTTATTTTTAGTTAGTAATAAAATACATGCATATATTTAAGCCTTCAAAAGAACAATAAAATATGTATTACTTTATTTGCCTAACTATCATGCTACATTACCATTGTATTCTAAAGTTCTCGCTTGTTTTCCGGGTTTTCCAGTAGTCTTACGTATGAACTGAAAGGAATCAATATTATAATACACGTTTCCAATATATTCGAGGACATAAGGTAAATTGTAAAATTCTAATATATTTCAATACTTGTTTCAGGTTACAAAGCTCACAGATATAACAGTACAGCTATGGGCAATCGAATTCCTCAAGAAATATTGTCAATACGATACGAAGATGGAAAATGGTCGAAACCATATTACGATTGTGGTGGAGGCAACATATGGATGCTGACGTATACTGTACCATTTTTTGGATATAGCAACGGCACATATTTTTTCAAGTAAGTTCCTTCTTTATTATCAACTGTTTGTTAATTACAAGAATATGTTATGCTGTTGCATATACTCAACGACCGTAATTGTTAGCAGTGAGATTAGGTCTCGCAAATCACATCAGCGCTCTATTTTCTCTCAATAGTATTACCCACCAATGAGAGGTATCTCTTAACAGTAATGTTACTGCCTAGAATTATAGCCCTTTAGTGTATATGCATAAACAAAATCTAATATACAACATTATATGTATGTATAGAAACCGAGACAATGAAGATTGACTCAGTTTTATTAATAAAGTGTGTTGAAGTTGATTTTCGGATTACCGTGTAATATAGTAGTTGGATAAAGCTGAATTAATTGCAAGAGAAAACACAGCTAAATTTTTTAATTATATATGACACACATTACCTTAATGCAGATATTAGTCCTTGCTCTATATTTGAGTAAATTGTGTTCCAGAAAATGCTCATCAAACACCCCTCTAAGTAACCTAAAAGTGAAAACACTCCGTAATTGGAATAACTTTTAACTCCAACTTTCAACGAAGTTATAGATAACGAACATATTTCATACAAAATAATGGTAAAATTTCTACCTTTCGAAATCGTTTTATAAATTTTCTAAAATAGAACTACTTCAAAGTAATTCAGAGCTTTATAAAGTTTGCGGGCGTAGGTCAAATGTTTGTTCGTACTTTTAATATGGTTTATTACCAGTTATTAAAGTAATTTGATAAGCATGTAATAAGTACTTTTCGAGTAGTTTCAGTTGTAAAAATATAAATTTTTTGTCTTATTTATATCCCTGCCTCATTTGAAGTTTATGTATAACGATATCATTAGCACTTCCTACCCGATAATGAATGTACCTAATGTTTTTAATAAAGCTCTAACACCAGGTCAATGTGTGTACCTAAGACAGATCTTGCACGAAATATTATTCCAGATTAAATTAAATGGATTAGGCATGCCAGGGAAACGCGCAATAAAAACCTCTTGAATTTCCAATAAGAAATATTGAGAGTAAGTAAATATGTTCCAGCTGAGTGCTAAATAAAAATCCTCTTTAGCGGGTATAATTTTTATTGGAATTATTCTGCTGTATTTAATTTCGAATAAAATGCTTATTTGAATCGCGTCTTTTATGAAAAATTGGATATTATAATTTCATTGTTATTATTCATGAGGTAAACGAAAATCATTCAATAAAAAACCCACCCTTCAAATAAGATATTTAATGGTTTTTTTTAGAATACACCAACGTTTTTTTCTTTAAGTAGGAGCTCAAATATTTTGCGTATTGCTTTTGAAAAACGGCTATTTTTCTGTCAGTTATGCTACTAGGAGAATTAAAAATGTTTCCTCTTCAATTATTAATTTATACTTACATACATATGTATGATAAATTAAAAGATAGATTGAAAGACATTAAAATATTCTTTATTTTATAGTAAACTTTTATTTCCCAGTGATTTAACAACCTAATACATATCTAATATTTAGAACAAGATTCTTGATATCGATAAATTCATCTATTCATCAGCATTAGCAACCTCTACATCAATTAATCTGTTGTCTATATGAGGTAACAAGATTTACTGCATGTCACTAGCATTTACAGTTAATCGATACAACAATATCCTATTTCTGATATAAGTTCGGTTTTGATTTCCTCAATGGCTGATAATGCTTATTATGTGAACCAAACGTTTAATACTGATTATTTTTTTACAAAAAATTATCAGATATAAAAAATACAAAATCTTGATCCGCACGATGGAATAGATTATTCCAATCCTTTGGTAAATAAGGCTTAATTAGCGATAAAGCCAATTTACAGACTCAGCTGTATTGAATTAATGAATTTGAATTTCGTAATACCTACTCAATACGTAATGTTCAGTATTAGCTAGCAAGATATTATAGTAACCACTCCCTAAACTGCCTATCTTTGTTTCCACCTACTTTGATTAGGCTAGATTGAACTCTGTTACTCGCAGGTGCATTTTATTCTACATCCTCTAGTTTATTAAATAGAATCGAAATTTCATTATTAATTCTTATTATATGTATATTACTACGTAACATTTCTCCGTAATTTATCAACAAGCGACTGATTAGCGAGTCACTAGCGCCTAATAGGATTCGCTTAAATTTCGGCCTACATTGAACTTGTGAGGAACTATGTGGTCAACCAAACAGCGTAAAGGATCTACAGTAATTCTGTACATTCCCATGCCAGCGATAGGGCTTGTGGAAACTAAAGGAATATTCGGGATTCATGGTAAATGGTGTATAGCGCATTCGTTTTGAACAAAGGTGCTTAAATTTTAATTGGAGATCAACTGGAATTACTCAACTTTGTATCGACCTTTTAATTAATGAAAGTTTATTCGTAATATTTGATTTTGAAATATTTGAAGTTCCATAAGGAAACTTCACTCTTTAAAAGACAATTTTGTTTTGAATAAAGTTCTCGTTTCCTTTTTGAAAGAAAGCTTAATTTATTTCCAATATCTCAGGAGATAACCGTCACTGATCTGATCACAATTTGGAATTTAAAATGTTTTTCAGACAGACCTTAGAGAATTGAAGAAGCCTAGAATGAGAAAGCTTTAACACCATCCATCAAACAGCACCTAATTTAATGTTTTATTCGCAGATATGTGAAAATATTTAACCATTTGATCCCAATAAAATATTATTATTATTCATCCACATAACTAACCGTAAATTAGAAATATGTTATTTTATTCATTTTGATCGATTGTTATCAAGCAGATCTATTAAATCATAATTGTTGATATATTTCCTTATTATATTGTACCATTCGTTATTCTGGTATCTGTTCGTATTCACCATTTATATTTTGTTCTGCGTTACAAATATGAATGTTTAAAGGGTGCAAAATTTTAAACATTTAATATAACGGTGATAATGGGAATGTCGAGTTCTGTTTTTGAATACGTGCACTCGTTCCAAAACGCCATATGATTACACTAAGCAAAGTTTAATGTATTTAGTAATCCAACTTTTGTAATTTAACTTTTGAGACTGCTTTGCAAACAATCATTACATGAATTATGGATCCAATCTTTAATCGTTGTGAAAATTAAAAGGTAAATAGGCCGATAAATATTTAACAAGAAATTTGCTATTACTATACATCATACTACTTGCAAATATTTTGTAGAACTTGCAGGATAAATTCAATATCTGAATGCAAATATTTGAATAAACTAAACACATTAATATTTCATTATCATAGGTTACTGTTTACCAAGATTTTATACGAATCCCTTTAAAAGTCAAATCCCCAAAACATGAATACAATCTTTTTTACCATTAGCTTACATATTTCATGTGTTGAAAACAATAAGAGCTGTGAAAATTTATGTAATACTCTGTATATCCAACTGCTTTATTTAAACGCAATTTTAAAAGCCAGCAGTGATGTTGTACGTATCCTTTTTGAATAATTTATTTGGAGTAAATATAGAAGCTCCATGCATGTACTTAGAGGTTTTACGAACGTTATGTGTTATTAACCTATTATGAAAAGTACAGCATTGTGCTTCACTGGGGTCAAACAGACTACTCAAATGCGAAGATAATGCTTTTAAATTTTAATTCGGAAGCTGACAATATGGCTATAGAGTAACTTAATATTATGGAATAAACTATCTCAATAATTATTTTAGGATTTTGCTAACGAATTACGTAGATTATTGAAATCAACTGAACTACAACATTTAGAAACACGTAACACAATTAGACAGATTTTCATTAAAATCTGCTATAAAGGTTTTTGTTTAGGTTAAGTGGTTTGTTCGTTATTTGGCCTAAACAAATTAGATCACTTGATGAACATTATGAAATTCCACATCGAATGAAAAATAAATAACAATACAAACTTTTGATGATAATCATTGAACGTGAATTATGAAGATGCATTATTCAAGTAATCAAAAATGATATAAAAATTTACAGTTGCCAATAAAAGAAATATTATTGGCCTAATTAAATGGAAAACAATCGCTTTAAGTATACGACAGCTCATAGACGTTGAAAACGGAAAGAAATTGGCAAGATCGCAAAAAACGAACTCAATCAATTAGATTTAGTGATTATAGGAGAAAGACAGTGGTTGCGCTTTTTTATCCCGACATTTGTTATTTCTATCGTAAATTGATTACGAAAAAATTATATATATTTCCTTCCGGATATGCATCTAACTAATAATTTAATTTAATTTGTTCAACTATGTCACAATTAACTTTGTTTGTTATCGAATTGATACATATGTCTTCTGCAGAAATATCTAAATATACTTCAAAGGATATATCATGACGGAAATTACATATGCTTTTCCTTAACCAATTATCGCAGTTATAATTTAATTTCAGCCATTTAGGCACAGATCGAAAGGCGTAACTTTTGTGGTATTGACAAATTTGAAATGGAAACATGCCAAATGAAGCATCGAAAGAAAATATTTACACAGAAATGAATAAAACAAGCTGCAGGTATAGAACTCGAATAATATTAGTAAGACCAAATTGAAAAGAAGCTAGAAAATTGCACAAACAAATTTGTAAGTAATACGACGTACTTATGGCGACATACTATAGGCGACAAATAAAAAGACAATTCCCTAGCGAAGTACGTATACGTTTTTCTTGCTTCTGAATATTTGAAAACTAGAAGTTTTGCATCATTTTCACCAGGAGCAATAAATCGTTAAACTCCTTGTGACAGTAACTGATGTGTTTTTAATACGTTAATCTTCGTAAGTATTTTACTGTGCTTTTTTTAATGTATAGAATATATGACATTTTGAGCATCAAAAATTTTTATGATTGATGAAGGAAATATAATTTAACATTATGAAAGTCGCATTATTATTTAAATTATTTAGAACGGGATAATATCAGTCAAACTAATATTAGTTAGATAGATAACCAATGAAAGTTTATCATTATTTAAACAGATAGTTTTATATTTTGCATACAAAACGTTTGGCTCTTGAAATTACAAAGGAAAAGTTTTCAGGCATATGAAAAATTTAATTAACGTCAACGGAACTCTTTCATGCTTTTGACAATAAAATGTACAAAAGCTGCAGTTACTTTTAATATAAAACCCTTCAGAAAGATAGTTGCATTTTTCATTTAATCATTCAGCAATTTTACATTCAATTGAAATAAAATCAAGGACGTTTGCTTATTAACCTTACGAGTTTAGTTTAGAAAAAGAACATATTCAATGGCATCCAATGGAAGACATCCAGTATGAGACGAATTTATAAAATCATTCAGCATATGCTCTTTAGAGATATAAGGAAAGAAGGAAGACATGAAGTTTGGAGAATAGTAATTTGATGGACATTGTACAGGAAAAGCGTTTCAGTGAAATATATCTCTACCTATACAACTAGTTTAGGAACTTGTATATATTTCACGGAAACTAATCTAAGAATGTCAATACCTTTTTTGAATCCCTAAAATTCCTTCTGTTATACACGAGAAGAACTCAGGAATGAAGTTTGTTGTTATCAGGAAACATATACAGTAATTTACTCAAAATCACAAGAATGTCGGTTAATAGAAAATCATTCCTTAAAATCTTAATGAACGGCTGGATCTTAATGAAAAACTTAATGACCAAGTAAAGCTAATGCGTGGAGATGTATAACACCATTAACTATTTACAAATATGAACGAAAATACGAAAATGAAACCATTAACATTGATTTTTGTTAAAATTGATAAATGCTATACCGATAAAGTGCTTTAAAATTATCATCATCTATTAATTAGAAATTTCGAAATGCCTACAAATTTAATGGCTCGTTACATTTTAATGGTTAAACAATCATTTTAAGGACTATTTACAAATTAATTGTGTAATTTTCTACTAATTTATTGAGGTAATAATTATAATGTAAAGGGAAACAATTTCTAAAAAATAATTAATTAGAAAATTATGAAATTGTATGATTAATATTTTTAATTCGTCAATTTTTAATACTTGTTATTTATTTAATTTCTGATCAATTATAAAGATTGATCTTAAGTATACAGTTTTAGACCAGCGTTGGTGTAAAACATGGTTTTAAAATTACCTACATCAAGGTCAAGTCGAAAGCTTTTCTCGCGTGTTTCCGAAGTTAGTTTTCCTTAATTGCCAATTTGACACGTGAACAATAATATCCAATACTCGTAATTGATTTTAAATATTTTCCGGTATTTACACTCGAATTCGCTTTGAATTGTTCGCTTTTAGGTCACTGTAAAAGTGAATTCTTAATTTAATTACACGGGTTAAATTCATGCTCAAATAACGTTTTCGTATGCAGTTTGTATTTTCAATTATAAAGATATGATATCTGATATAGAAATAAAAAGAACGCTTCGTACTTAGATATCTGCGGAATTTTATATAGAGGAGGTTTCTTCAGAGATTTGAGAATCACGTATTGTTATTCCAGTCTCATTCGATATTTTCAACGTGCTTATACAAATATGAGGATTTCCATCTATCATTTTGCGTCTCCGCATATCTCTGCAGTTTATTGTAATCTCAACATACTTTTTTATATTTCAGAGGTACAAGTGGTATCGACATCGACTTAAGACGAGTTGACATCGACCAGTGCCCTTTGCCAAAGGGTGGAACTCAACTCAATATTTTCGCCGCTTCCGATAAATGCAAAAGGCGAACAACACAGGTAAAGGTCTTAAATTTACTTTTTATAGTCATTTAATTTGTGATCTTAGGGTAGGAAAAAACTAATTGGTTCGGCGAATAAAACTACCTGCCGAGGTGAAAGATTTTCTTTCCCCAGAGAGGGGCTGTTAATGTGAACAATGTAGGATACAAATGTTATTTATTGACTTAAATTTCCTTCTTCTACACTTTCGTTATTTTCGTCAACCGCATTCATCAAGCTAAAGCTTCTCTAGGCCTATTTTTTCGGTGTCAGTCATTTAATTTACTTCCGGCGATTTGTTTTATTATGTGATCCTCATCTCTTCAGTTCGTTTGGGAGTAAGTGTAATGTATATCGTCTTATTTTAGAAAAGTTGGGCAACGCTTTTAACTTCGATATGGAAGAATTTTTTGTTCATAGGATACAATAAATATTTTGCATGATTTATATTTTTGCCAATAACAGGTATAAAATAAATCTGCCAAAAACCGATGTTGAGAGAAAATTGGAGATAAATTTCGCGCAATGCCAAAACATTGGAAATGAAATGTTTTTTAAGTAGCCCTTTTACAAACGTAACTAATACGCATATTTATGACTTGGGAATTTAATTAAAATAGAGATTAACGTATTTTAATATTTTGAATTAAATATTTTAGCAATAATTATTGTTTTCAAAATTTTTAAGAACATGGTAATGTACGTACATATCTTTTAATGAAATATGTACAACGAAATTAAAACAATTAAGCTATAAAAGATAAAGAATAGTTTTGTGAAATTATAACCTAAACAGTAACTTGAAAAATTAGTCAGATATGATATACTGTATGGTATAGTATTAACAAAATTTTTAATAAAATAGAACTCTCAAGAGAACCAAAAAAACCAACAACAAATTTAATTTCGTGCTTGTACTCTAAAATTTTTTTGTGCAGTTAATATTCGTTAAACGTCATTATGAAAGGATATTAATTAAAATATCACACCGCCTGAGAATAATGTTGCCAAAGGGATATGAACGACGAAAAAATTTATATTAACTTTTAGAGGCTCATTTCGAATCATACGACCCCAAAACATTTGTCATATACCTTCGGTTTTAATTTAATGAAAAAATTATTAAACCGCTGCAAATTTCAGCGTTTTTACTAAGCGTCAGAGCCAAGTGAATATTCTGGAAACATTTTTATGTACATAGATATCATTTTATTTACAGTCCAATAGACGGAAATATTGTTTTGTATGAAAAGTATGTTTGTATGTATGTATGTACAGTATGGACAGTATTGAAAATATTTATTTGCTGGTTGATGTAGCTTTAGTTAGTCTCTGAGATATATTGTTTCACGAAAACGAAGCTTTCAACGAGAAGAATCACCTAGGGAAGTTCACAAATATATTACTTCCCCGTATTCGAATCAGCCTCCCACGTGGAACTGAAACTTCGTAATCACATCTATTAGTGTATTTACTACAGTTTCAAACACAGTTGTTGGATACTTTTGAACAGTGCTGTCTTTGTTAGCAAGTTGCATTATACGAATGACTTTTTATAAAACTAACGGTATTTGAAACGCAACAACGAATGCGGAAACAATTTATAACTGATACAATTCCATTGATTTAGTTCAGAAGTACAACACATTCAATTTTTTAATGTCAGACTATTCGAAATACCACGCAATCATGCTTGTCCATGTTGTTTCCAATATGCTAATAATTTCATTAAATATTAAAGTCATTAAGACAAGGGGAGTAAAATGTATTTTCCCAAAATATTTCAACCCTAATTTATATTTTTTATGTGCTCCGAATTTATACTTGGTCTACGAACATGTTTTTAGGGCTGATGATATCACGTATTTTTTATAATATGCAGCAACATGTGGCCTGAGTTACCCACTTTAACGATTGCTATTTAAAACATTTTCAAAATTTTAGCTTCAAATTAGGGACTGATGAATCGTTCGAATACGCTATGTAAAATTAGTATAAAATTATTATTGCATTGGTTAAGAAAACTGTTTTAATAAAATATAGATTCATTTCCACTACACTTATATATTAATTAAACCAATTTAAAAATATGAAAATTTTGAAAGATTTTTTCTGTTTATAATTTCATCTATTCCCAAATCGGGATTAAGAATATTTCGCTTATACAATAATTAGATTCAAAAAAAAACGTCGTTCCAAAACTCATCATCATAAAAGCCTTATAAGCGTTTTATAAATCTTCCATTGCCTTAATACAGTACTGAATATTAATAAGAAAAATTTCATAATTTTATTCTAATTTTATTTTTAAGAAAAAGTAATGACCCTAATGAACTCATTACCATAACCAAGGTATCGTATGTTTTTATAACCCATAAAAAATTCTAAACGCATATATAGGCACGTAATTTTTGTAAAGTACAAATAAATGTCACCGGCGTTTTATTTTAATTGCGCTATATTATACATTTTTAAAATGCACAACCAACCGAATGTGAAGAAATCAAAATGTAATTATGAGTTTTATTCGATGGAAATTTTAGCAGTGTAGAATGGGTGAGTTTATCATTCCAAGCCTTCAGGCCAGTCAAGGGTACTTTCCCTATTCTGCGGTTGCCTTAATTTTCCGAAACCAAAACAAGTTTTAAATGTGTGACAGGTTCAAAATCACTTCTCACTAGAAGTCTCTTGTTTAAAATATGTTTTTCACTGATCATTTAGAAAGGGAAATGAGAAAAGTTATAAAGGATTTGGAGCCTTGTATCCTGAATAAATTAATGTTATGCATCTTGCCTTGTTAATTGATGTGGTGTATTTACTCTCCACTTAACTGAATAATTTAATTAACAAAAATTATTACAAAATGTATCAAGGGTTTTATTGAGATATTATGAGGTAATAATTTAAAATGCAAACTTATAAAAAACGAATGGATAAATTCAATCGAAATTTATATTTCGTATTCAAGAATAAAGAGTAAAAAAGCTCGATTCAAATGGTATTTAAAAAGAAATAAAACTAGTTTAGAAAGTTTGAGAAGTTCCGAATAACTCGCAATTAAAGACTCGCTCGATTAACTCTATCAATGGGCCCAGAACGTCGAATTAATGGCGTTTTAGCATCAAAAAAAGAAATGTATGCATTTTCTGCGATTTCAGAGAGTTTGGAAAATATTGGAACAAAGAGGATTAAGCAGGAAACAAAGGAAATTTTAAATAACCCAAATCAGTTTAATAACGAACGTTTCCATTCATCTAACACGATTTCTGTATCAAAAGATAAAGAAAGGAATAAGTTTGTTCTGACTTTGAAGATGAAAACAATGAATTCATTTAATTTGTATTCGGAAAAAGGCCTTGCCTTTAATAAATTATTTTCAAAAAGTGTATTTGATTATTCGCTTTAAAAGTCAGGTATATGCTTCCCAGGGATACATCGCTTCTTTCAATCGAGAAATCATTATTATTAATGTAGTGTATTACAACAATTTTTTCATCAAAATGATGAATATTCGTGATAAGCAATAGTATTAAAATTTTATTAAAAACAAATTAATAATTACTGAAATCAATTAGTTAATTATTAGAAGAATATTCATTGTTACAAGAAGCTACAATACGTAAAAAAAACAAGAAAAAGAAGCGTGTATAATGTAATATTCAAAATTTAATCAGAACCATCACATTACCAGTTGACCGGAGAAACGCTACTTCTGGTTCATTAAACGATATCATCCCAGTGGTAGACAGACATTACTTCTACTTGATTAAGCAACGAAATTGATAACTACAGCGGAAGCTCAGGCTTCTTCTGCGGTAACATATCCTAAATTCCTTCTAGATATCCGAGAAAATAGGGCAGCTCACTGCAATACCTATTGAATCTTATGAGTTATATTAAATTACGGTGAGAAAGGTCCATAATAACATATCATATGCTATAAAATGAATTTTGATGGATGGTATTATCTTTGAAGCCATTTTAACGATTGGATTTTATGAAGCCTTTAGGTGATATATTGTGGATGTTTAATAGATTATTAATAATAAAGGAGTAATTTATCTGAAAATAAACTAGGTAAATCCGCACTAACAATTAACAATTAGGTATTTAAAACATATGTATGTATACTATATTTCTATTGAAGGATAACAATAGTCCTATAAAAATTCACAATATTATTAAGATATTTATGAAGTGGTTCGATTTAGAAAATATAAACTTTATAATTTAAAAACTTAATAGTACACCAGTAAATTTTTATTGTTGCTTCTCTGAAATTTAAAGAGAATCTCTTATATGTATCATAGAAATGCAAGCACCTCCGAGACAGATTATCTCGTTAAAATTTTAGAACACATTCAAAGGATACACCACATATTTTATCAAAATCCTTTTTGCTTCGTTAAACTCTAAGCTGTCACTCGGAAAGGGGATATATGTATCCTTATATCAACAGATGTAAATGTGTTATTGGTGCATATTTCTTTTATTTTACGCTTGAGCAATAAATCGCCTGCTCTTTTTTCTGGCTAACGTTTTCGCGGTAAAATTACGGGGTTTTTGTTTTGTTTACAAAGGATGGAGATATTTTTTATTTTAGGTAGGTAGCTAGTTCATATATTCTTGTTATCTCAGAAAACAAAAAATAATAGGAGTGACAAATGTTTTGAATGCCAGCTTCTCGAAAAAGAAAGTAAATGCGAACAACGAATGGAAATAACTGACAAAAATAAATATTATGGCATAAATTAGATTATTTAATAAGAATTCCTACAAATAATTTGAGAATAATAAAACGGCATTGTGTTAATTTCAGAACACATAGAAATCATCGTTATTATTGAGATTGCTGCTCCGTGCTAAATGCTATGCCGAGTGACATGTAAATGCATCTTAGATCCGTTCTAGACAAACAATTTCCTAGTTTAATGAACAGTCTTGAGAAATAATAGTTGTGTTTAATTTCTAATCATAGCTATTCCTGCAAATGAGTTCTCTCAACAAATGAATGCTGTAATTAATGAATTCATCAATGTCTCTTGCTTCCTACTAAGAATCTTACAATCGAACATTTCGTGAACTGTTATACATATGTGGCTACTACAATTAATTGTTGTATATTTCTTGCACTTGATTATTACGATATTAATGTATGCATGTAATAAAATGTGAAGTGTCCAAAAGAAAGACAAGATTTTATCGTTTTTTTTTTATTCTATTTTTCGGACCTATGTGCCTATCCTTTGTATAAATGGCTTTCTAACATCATTTGTATATGTACGTCTTCCGTGAAGAAAAAGTACCGTTTTTTGGTAGATTAATGTCTGTGTCTAACAACCATTAATAATTTATTAGATCAGGGTGATAAATTACATTGTTGTCTTTATTTGTGTACGATCAGTAGAAAAACACAAAATACGATAAGAACCTGGTTTATAAAGAGAATTTAAATTTTTCTAATGGTTAGTTTTCCATAGAAAAATTTATCTACAAAAAATAAAAAATATCAATCGCTTTTCTTTCGAATTCTATCTTGAAGCATTCCAATAGCAGAAAGTAAGGTGATTGGTAGAGCGAAAAACAAGTCGTTAGTTGCTTGGCTAAATAATGTGTTTCAATAAACGGGAAGTTACCACTAATAATTTACAACTCCAGTAAAAAGCATGGCTTTTGTCCGGCCCGTTATAAGCTTCTTCCAAATTTAATAGCCTTTTAGTAGCGCCTTTGTTTTCGTTGCCCTTTTCAAATTATTCCCTTTGATTTGAGTTAGGAAAGCAAAAACGTAGAATTAAAAAAATAATGTACTACTTTTTGTCTCTTTTTGTTAAGAAATTACGTCGTTACGGTTTTAATGGCAATTCCATTGCAACGATGATTTTTTTACGTCTTACCTGGCCACGAATTATTTAGTAGCGAAGTGCGTGGTATTGATGGTATTCCACCTTCCAAATCTAATTTCACTTCAAACATGTAATCAAATACGTTTGTGAGGTCACGTGAAACCCATTTCACACGCATGTGATGCTACTTCAAACGGCCATTGTAAACAGTAGGTAGGTCATTCATCAAGCATCTCATTGATTATATATTTTCAAATACCGATCTCCATTTCAATGAAACTGCAATAAAGGTGCCTTTTAGCGATTACTTACTTTTTTTGAGGAAAATCTCCGTGGAATCTCTTTTGTGTTTTAATTACGCCCGAGGGAAAATCGGAGATAATAATTGGAAATAAAAAAGAATAACTGCCAACAGCTTTTTATGTTTCAGTGCGTTCCAATTCCTGGATTAGGATTCAGACGCGGAAGCTACAAGTGCGTCTGTCGACCTGGATTCTACTTTCCAGACATTAAAGCAGAGAGACGTTACTACAATGGTACCGTTTTGGAAGAAGAGTACGAGAAGCGCATGCTTGTAAGTTTTAATTTATTATTTTGTATGAAGTAAGATTGGTTAGATAGGAATACTTTAATGTTCCGTAAATAGATAAAAAGCAAAATTTCGAATTAAACAGTAAAATAGATAGTTATTCATGATTCACGATACTCATGTATTTAAAAATTACTTATCAGTTGGAAACGTTTTATTTTTCATGTATACTTCCAACGCCCGTTGCAGATAGAGGTTTTCTAATTTACCCGGGGTTTTTCGCTTGTTCGAGTTCCACTAATCTCAAAGGAATTTAAACAAAAATTGGAGCGAGATATACAAAAAGGGGACTGGCGTTTTCCTTTAATGTAAACAGAGATGTTAAATATTTGCAATTCTTTGGAAGTATTGACTCCTCCGTATGTTTAGAAATAGGTATGCACAGTTTTAGTTATGTACCGAATCAATAAATATTCAGTCTAACATTGGTATAAACGTGGTGTAATGGTATTAATAATGATATCGAATATACAGGTAAGCATAGTTTTCTAATTAGGAAAGAACAACCTACCTTCTTATGTTCTTTTGAAACAAAGTACTAAAAACATACACTTAGTTTTCTACCATTAAATAATTAATAAATTTTCTGGATGTGAAGTTTATTTAAGGGCAATAAATTTTATAAGAAAGTTAAGAAAGGAGGATTTTTCCCGAGTTACTTTACGGCTCTTAACAAAGCGACAATTTTGTGCTCCTTATCGCACGAGCTTTCGTATTTCTGATTAACCATTTTAAAGGACTGTCAAAAACTTTTGTTTTAAATTTTTTAAGATAAATGACGAGAAATTACTAAGATACAAATTGCATGTGCTTTTAAAGTTTGATTTGCAAAAATATTATATGAAAAAGTAACGGCAAGTGAGTAGATTTCTTATACGCAATATCAAATTTCCAAGTTATTTAGAGAAGAATTTAGTGTGAATTTCCCGTAATGTAACAAGACTCCAGGACTTGTTCAACTATCATACTCGCAAATTTTATACGCGGATGGAAATAGTTAAATTGCGTTAGAAACTTTTCATGACTCATGTACATTATGCAGATCGTCCTTCACTGGTTTACATACGTAATCAAATTTTAAAAGTGCCTAACCGACTGAATAAACAGGTATTTGCTCAATGTCTCTGAGTAACTTTGAACTTTCGGTAACAACAAAATAAGTCGCGCGAAAAAGTCTTGGAAATCAGAATATTTTATTAAGAAATTCACGAATTTCGTTTACTTTGAGTGAGCTAACTTTGAGGTGGCTTTACGATTTCCGGCTCAATTATACAACTTTTTCCTTGCTTAATCAACGCGAATTCTCACCATCAATAAATTATCCACTGTATTTATTTCCTTATCTCTTTATTGCCATTTACGTATAAATTAATTAAATCTAATTGTTTTGACTTTTGCGGGGTTTGAAAGCGCTCCCATACATACATTTTACTTCCTTACTTTACAAGATCCGTCCAAATTCTTTGATTGAATGATCTCGTGATGCGGTAGCTTGCAGTAAAGAATGTTCTCACTAGAATCGTTTTCGACCACGTTCTAGACATTCCGATTTAAGCCGTCGCAGCTTACAATGGAGGCGATCGATGTGATGAATTCTTGAGATGATTAAAGTAGGAACATCCCATGCTTGAAACGATTCTGTCACGACAATTATTGGTTATTTACGATATTTCCATTCATGAGGTTGCTTGTATGAGATCCTAGTTGTATAATTTCTTTAAGTTGCATTTGAATATACTTACTTCTGTTAATATCTACTAATAGGTAAAGTATCTTCCTATTAGTAGATGACTTAACGAATGACTTAACGAAAGTAAGATGGAATATTTTTAAACAATAATGTGCAATTAAATATTTTTGGATTAAAATTTTTTAAATGTCGTCAAAAAGAGATATGATCATAAAGATTGTTGTTTTATTGCCTTTTTATTGTAGTTTGATGAACTACTTTCAAAATATATATTTCACTTTGTTTCACAAGTTTTGATGATTTGGCTATTTAGGAGCCTCTGAAATATTTATCGTTTCCTTTATTCTTCACATTTTTTTTCTAAATAAAACTGAAATGTTGTTTTTGGTTCGGAATTGAAAATAAATTGTACTAAAAGATATTGATAAAGAATTCTGACAAAATTCCGATATTTTTGATGTACGGTGTTGACCACGCTACCTTTCATGGGAATATCTACGCTTTTTTCATCGTGCATTCGACTTTGTTTCGTTTTATTTTTATAGCAGATTCCACAAACGTTTGTGACATATCACTTCGAAAAAACACATCCCTACGGTGTTATTTAGAGAAAAATAGTTATTTTTTCTTTTAAAATATGCATCAAATATTTGTTGGTCGGAACGACTACCGTTTTACATCGTCTTCCACTACATAAACACCTCAGAGCAGGATTTCAGCTTCATTCAATGTAACAAAGTGCAGACATTACCTTCTGCGCCTCTTATTTATCTATTCTTAGTTCACTGCTTCCAGGATTACCTTAGATTGGAATATTGCCACTATAATCCAAAAAAGGAAAAGTAAAGCAGAACTTTCCCGTCAAAGTTAAGTGTCTTTATTTTTAGACATTTTTTTGTCGAATAAATGTCATTTTTCTTGATCTCATTCGTAAGCATTCCTGATTTTCTCTTTACAATCGCTTTACAGTGTACCTATCTCATTATTTAAACTTATTTAAGTTTGAATGTAATCTTTAACTCTCATAATGGGGGCTATAATATAATATATTCTCTTTTATAAACTGCAAATAAATAAAAACATACTGTACTATCTGAAGCACTTTCTATTTTTTTAGAATAATTAAATTGAATGAATTTAAATGGAACGTAAACATATCTAGCGGTTTTCTAGTTAAACGGAAGAGTAATTTTGAATAAATAAAAGCGCTACCTACATACATATGTACCTTTCTAGCGAACATTTCGTGGAAATTATTTTAGTTTCTATCGTTTCTATTCAGTCAGGTGCACGTAACAGGATTTTGCGAACGAATTCTATACATGTGTAAATAGAAAAAAAAACTTTTTCCTTTTAAAAACATGATATTGAAACAGTTTAAGTTGACATAATAATAGTAGTAAGAAAATGAGCATTACATTTGGCTTTAGGATAATCTAATTATACTAATGGATTCTGTTTGATCAAATTAATGGTGTAATTACCGCTTGTACTGCACACACACAAAACCCTACTGATGACTGCATCAATTGAAATTTCAATTTCCTTAATTAGTAAATAAATTAAAATCTTCACAATATTTAAATTTGAAACATAAAAAATGAACAATTTATCTCCCTTAAATTTGAAAATAATAGCTCTATTTACTTGGTAATTATTCAAACAAAAAATCCGAGAATACAATATTTTAGTTTTAATTGTATCTGCGATTTATGGTTTGCAAATTTATACAATGAATAGAGCAAACCGAGAAATAAAAAGTTTCCGCGAGAAATGACGCTGTAATTTAAAAGAGCTACACTTTTATGTACAGTTTAAAAAACTTATTTTCTATTAAAAAGGCGTTACGTTTGCAGGAATGGCTTGCAATTTTATCAAACAAGATTTTGTTCTGGAAACTTCTCGGTTAATCTAAATGTTATCGTCATTGCAAAGTAAAATGTTGGAATCGAAAAATTTTACGGCACGAAGATGTAAATTATCATAGAATTTTTTCTGTTAATTAAAAAAATTGGTTTTTACAATCTCAGGTATAAGATTTCTTTTTATAAATAGCTTGCCTCATTTTGGAGAGATTCAACTGGTGATCTGTTGCCATAGAGATAAATGCTACACAATAAATTAAATTTTATCGTAAAACACAAAAGGAAAGGACGAGAATAAAAATAATAGGTGTAAATTTTTTTGGGTTGACACAGCTTTAATGTTTGATATATGCGTGTATCAGTATATGTATAAATTTGATATATTGAAGAAGATATATAATATATCTATATAATATAATATTTTAATAAAAATCGTAAATGGTATTGGTTTTAAAATTATCTGCCTAATCAATGAACCCGAAGTATAGGAGATGAATATACATATAACGGATTTTCCCCTCATTAATTACTCACACACTGTCAAAAGATGAAAATGAGCTAATATTCATCAGCTTTATCCTGCCTTTACATCCGCGGCATTTACATCGTTTTAAAGATTATTTTACCAATGTTCTGAGTGTTATCAGTATGGATCAAGTGCTTAGAAATGAAAAACTACTCCATTTGTTTTCCATGATCCAACTCGAAAATCTGACTCCAGCTTTATTACTTAATGTGTACATATTTTCCCAGCAAACGCCTTTCACGAAACTTTTACAATAAAACGGGTGCTTTTCATGCGAAACAGCGTCTATGTGGCAACTTTTTTCAATCACAGGAATTGCCAAGAAGCCTAAATTAAAGACATAATTTTTCTATCCAGCATATCTGATCTGGTTTTATGTTTATTAAACGTTTATTAAAATATGTACCTATATAAGATCTATGATTAGAAAGTATGAAGAGAAATAATAATTTCAAGAAAACAATGTACGCGAAATAGAAATTAAATTCCATAATACTGGTAACAGATGTGCAGGCGAATTTTGAGTTATGCATTCTATATTATACGTAGCTATTCGACAAACTCGGAATGCTCACTAAATTCTCATAAAAACAAACCGAATGGAGAAATCAAATAATACCGTAATAAAGTATATTACATAACCTGTGACGTTGTTACAGTGAAAAATAAAACCCAATGTGGAAAGCTGGCAAGTTCTGTCAAATCGCGTTATTTGCTTTATAAGAAATAGCGTGGTGGAATTGGAATCAAACAGAAAATAGGAAATCTTTTCATTTCCTAACATAATGACATAAAAAATAATGCCAAGTTCTGCACTTAGTTTTAATTGACTATTTTTTATAATTTAAGGACATTATGTGTATAAAAAAATGATTTTTTTATCGATAGTTTCATTTGATTCTCTAAAATTGTCCATGTTAAGGCGAAAAAAAATTAAACAAATCATAAAAAATAGGCTGTCTAGTCGCAATTTAACACTTAACACAAAAGTGAGGAGATGATTGAATGTATTTTTTGTAACCTTTAGAAAGTTTGGCACCATTTATCAAGATATTTTTCGATAAAATAATATGTCACACTCATAGGAACTGTTTTTCAAGTTTATGCGTTCCATTATTCAAGAATGTTGAATGATGTACTAATATATTTTAACGGAAAAAAATTCTTCGTCAATAAACAATAAATTAAATCAGCAATACAAGTAAGAGAAATTTCTCAAGTTTAATTACTTGATCTATTTATCTTTACAATTTGCTCCACTGGTTTATTAGATTTCTAACCCTTTTAATTCACTTTTCCCTTACTAACTCTTTAATTGTTGCGTAAACATTCATTCCTATCTGTATATAAATGTTTGCTTTCAGCAAGCAATCAATAAAGTATGTAACATACATACAATAAAGAGAACAAGAGTATAATATTTTTATTTATTTTCATTAATAGTATTCAATATTAAAAAAGTACACAGCTTACGGAAAAACAATTTTAAATATGTATTTTGCATTTGTATGGAGATAGAATATGCATATGTCCATTTTTCTACAAAGCATGTACATACGAGCATATCGTAATAGAATTGTTCAATGAAAGTTGATTCAAAATTCCAATCGCTACCAAAATTGGATTGGCAACAGTCGAAAACGGTTTACATATTTTTGCATAAACATAAAACTGTTAAACACGAGTAAAAAACTCAGAATTTTTAAATAAATCGTCGATTTGAACTAATAGGTTGATTAATTAAATTCCATAACACAATTTTGTAAAATTTATGTATTGTCACGATCATTTTTATTTAAGGCCAATTTTTAATCAATTAACTGAGAAAATATCTGTTGTGTAGTGAACCTTCTCCTTCTATTCCAACAAAAAAAAGGGATGAAATGCTTTGGATGCTTTCTGTAGAGTGAAAAGGGTTTTAGGGAACCTCTAAGGGTTAGAATGCGTAGACATCAAAAGAAATTAAGAATATAGGTGAAATACGATATTTACACATACTGACGTTCAGTTTAAGATTAAAAGGACGCCATGCGAAAATACTTCAAACACCTAAAAGTCCTTCACGTGGTTTCGTTGGGACACTTTCCTTATACACTCGAATTTCTCGAAAAAAGAAAGATTTTTTTTGATAATCCGCCTTTAATTAAATCGGGGGAGATAGAATTCGTTAATTATTTTTAGGAAAAATTCATTAATTATTTTTAAAGGATAAATTATTACAAATACGGTTCATGCGAAATCATTAGCATATCTATAAATGTGATTTTGCTGTAACAATGCCAATATAAAACAGTGCACGATTGTAAGTCTCAGCAGTGCATTTATTGTCACGTATCAAAATGTATGATGTTTGTATAAAATTTAACGTAGGCAAATAAAAGTCTCTGGGAGAAGTTTAAATTTGAATATATACTATCTAACCTTGACATGTTGTTTTTACGTTGCACGATATGAAATTTGTACTGAAAACATATTTTTAAGATACAGATCGACAGGCATAACGGAACCCGGTATGGTGAAATGCGCAGTTTTAAAAATATAGAGTTCCTTATAATCAAAGAGAAATCGATTTGCCATATCTATCGTACAACATACATACATATATTATGTATCCACTATTAATCAAAATCATTAAACAGTGATGATAATATGTATATAGACCAAAACACCCAATATGTTCATTGAAGTAACAACCATCTATAAGAAAACACTTATACAGAAAAAAAACGAGCTTGAACAATTCGTAATATCTTAAGAGTGAAGTGAAAACTCAAAATGTGTGAGAAGACTACTGAAAGCACACTTAGTCAACTACCTTTCATTAGCAGTAATTTTCACAGGTAGCGGAATTAAGTAAATGTTCCTTCCTCGCAAAATTAGCCTATTCTATCTGTACGCTCCCTTTATTTTTCCGTGGAAAGACACGTTTTTCCGAACTGGAGATGTTTGTTTTCGAATTTATCTATTTAGTAGAGAGTAATGAGAATGCGAGTACGAGATGGAAACGCCATTCAAATAAGAGCTTCCACCGTTTTATGAAATGGGAAAGAGCAGCAGACTTGATTCGCTCTTTGAATATAAACTAACCAAGGTACAAATATTAGCATTATTATGTATTATTCCTAATTCAGTGGAACGGCTAGGAAATGAGGCAACCCAAGGGAGCTAAAATAAACAGGGAACTTTACTGATAGAAGTGCTTTCCCTTCCATTTATCGGATGACCCAGCGAAACAGAATTTCGATATACCTATTAATATTTCATAATCGATTCAGTTTAAAAATTTTAGTCGGGAACTCAACGTAGGGATATTTTTCTTTGAGGATTAATTTTCACGTGTGCATGCGTGGAAGTTTAATCCGATAAACAAGTATTTTTAATACATTAAACGCTACAAGCCTCTGCAGCATTAATTTTTAATGAATTCGCGCAGAATTCTGCGAGTAACGGTTCCAGCTCAGTCAGATTCAGTAGAACTGCAACGCAAAAACTACTAATCAAAAAAGGTATGTTAAATGTAAATATAATAGGAGCATAATCTCCCTCAGGCTGTACTAAATCCTCATTAGCCACAATGTTTACTCTACTACTTCGATATTAGAAAAGTAAGTTGTGATATGTTGGACAGCGGTTCTAAAACATGACGTGTTGTTTTATACATAACGTATAATAAAATCACATTGAGCTTTATAAATTTAAAGAACTTTATATGTTTTTAATGTAGCAAACTTTTTGTTACGCTCCTTTATCCGTTAAGTTAAATTGTGCGTATTTATTTTATCCACGAATTTTGTGACAAACTAAAATACAAGAATCCGCTAAATTAATATTGCAGTTTATCGAATTATGATTCCAAATTTAATCAAAATACAACCTAATTAATATACCTATTACGTATACGAATCTAAACACTATAATTTATTCCAATGTTTTATTTAGTTTCATTATATGTAGCAGCATATTAAATAAAGGTATACAATATAATTTAATACAATCCATTCCATACTCATTGCACGAAGCAATTAATAAAAGCCGCATTAAATAACTCGATTTAATTTAAATTATTAATTCGAGTGATGTGGTAGGTATCATAACGCGCTACTGGGTTGTTCTAAAAGAGGAACAATAACTTAATATAACTATCGGACATTAGACGGTTAAATGTTAGACCCATCTCAGAGTCCGCGAGAAAACGTGATAAGCATACTCATTAGATTTTAAGATGTAGGAGAATAACTAAAGATATTAATAGTGATTAAAGCTAATCACGGTGTTATATCGACTCGTCATCAGATGATAACGTCTTATCGAATTGAACGCAAATGACTCTAAAGCGCGTTTAATCTAAAGCATGTAAAAATGAAGTTGTTGAAACCTTTACTACAGGAATGGTTGTGAGTGAAGAGATACTTTACTGTAAGTCGTATAGATTTCATTTTTATTTTCTAAACTATTAAAAATTCAGAATAACTTTATATTAATTTAAGTTCCTGTTATTTATTCTCTTTCAATAATGAATAATGTTTCCCCAAAATCTGTTTATTTTTTTACGTGCGCATTCATATACGTTATATTGAGTAACAATGTAAATAAAATAATATGAAATCAATAGCGAATATTTAGAGAATAATTTATGTATATTGTAACATTACTGTAATTAAAGTTAATTCATTTATAACCCACAGAATTAAATTTAGTGAAAATAAACTACACTGGAAATAAATTACACTACTTGATAGTATATGTATAAATATAAACGGAATAAATCGATTTGATTTCTTGCTTCTGCCATAATAAATCCGGCTTCAATGTATCTATTTTCCATTTTTACCTTTTTGTTAATCTGCATTTTTCTGCATCCGTATTCAATCCGCTCAGTGCCTAAATTCAAGTGAATTTTTATTGAAACTTATTGGACGGTATTATCAATTCGTAACTTATACGTTTAAAATGCACACAAAAGAGCATGCGAATTCGGAGCAAATTGAAATTTCACCATTCCATTCAACACAAATGGTTTCAATGTAAATTATCTGCTTACGTTGAATTTCGAGTAAATTTTCCAGCAAATTTTCCAGCTAGGTAACAATAATCGTGAACACTCGAAATTAATATTAAATTTTAGCTTCGTCGAGCGATTCGTATAATTTTATTTATTCTTGTACGGGTTCATTAATTCTAGTAAAGACTACGTTATAATATATTCAGCAATTATTAATTTTTTTGTAATAAAATTCCGAAACTTTCACAAAATAAAGTAGTAATTTTTTTTTAATTGGTTTGTTCTTGAATACATATTTTCGAAAATTTATTCGTTGTAGTTTTGGCAGGCTTAAGTTGTTGAGTCCTTTGATTGCTTCTACGATGCTTTTCTTGTAGCAAATATCACGTGCAAATGACGCTATGTCAACGTATAGAAATGCTTGTAAGTACTTAAAAGGCATTTAAAGTATTTATAAACAATGTAAAAACCAACCCGATTCTATCAAGTTTGTTGCTGGATGTAGAAGTAAATATCAGATTTAGAAAGCGAAGACCGAATTTTTAGAGATCCCTTCCAAGTGAAAGACGTCTCAAGTGGGAAATGACAGGAAATATATAAAAAGTACAAGGTAAATGTAGAAGCTTGACGTAAAACATTTTCCATTGGGACTGCTTTTTTTGATGGATACAACACGTCGAAAATGTATTTACTGAAACCTATAAATATAAATAACAGAAATGATTATTCATTATGCGTTTTTACAGGAACAAGCATCAAATAATTTCCTAAAAAAATCTCCTTAATGTTATTAACCTTCGATCTTTCTGTCAGGATCTTAACTCCTGCTTTTCACTTCTAGATTCAGATCGGAGGATATATTGGCAGAAAGTTACAAAGTAAAAAATGCTGCTATTCAGCAAAGTGAAATTTACAGGTCTCCAGAGAGTTCAGCGTAAATGTACCGTGCAACCTTTTCCTCCAATATTTTAAATTAAGGTTGAAAAAAAGATTTAGTTTAGTAAAACATAAAACGTTAAAATTTTTATTCAAATTCACTGTACCAAGTAGACCAAGTAGTGAGAACATGCAGATTGAGCAAACTGTACAATGCATGGTCTTAATTGTCGAAATAAAATTATTGAATATAAAAAATTGTGAGCTTATCACAGGCATCCAAGGTGCCTTACCTAATTAAAAATCCGATTGCATTTAGCACTGTAAATAGCACTTTTATCGTGAATAATCTGCTTTTTTCAAACTTTTGCGATGTGCCATTATTTGCCCCTTGTTTTGTCTCATCTCCGTGAAAATACATTTATTTACCCTTCATTCTAAGTATAAGGAGGATTTTCATGTTAGGACCGTTATCTGCAACATGCCATACTTTCGCACTTTGTCACAATCACTGAATTTCGGATTTATCTAAATTCTAGCTCACATTTTATTTCACTATAAAAGCATGTTTTTGTTTGCGAAACTTTATAAATGTGTACACTTTACGTAAACGCACATCAAAAAATAATTTTAACAGAATTATAATTAATTTATTATAATTATTTCCCTTTGAAAATTAAATTTTAGTCTGCGTGGAGGATAAATAATTTAGGAAATATATATTTAGCATTTTGGCAAATGAGTTAGTCGTTTTCTAATTAACTTTCTTTTCATTAGGGGGATATAGAATTGAAATTTCTAACGGTATAACGAGCTTCCGAATATCCTCCAATCTGTTTACAGAGTTCAAACGGGTGTTGATAAGAAATCAAACCACTGTAACATCCTTAAGTCGCTTATACTAAGTATTTTAGTGTAATAAAATATTTTTGTACTTATTTTCTAACGAGTAAAATTTGTCGTAAATTAACTCTTTATTCTATGGTTTTAAATGTCTTTTCACATTTCGCATGTTACATAAATTTAAAATTAAATTTCCTTTAGGCTTTCGACATAAATTACACACTGAAATTATCCTATAAATGTGATATAAACTTCTTAAATTAATATTCTGCATAGCAATTATTAATGTATTCGTTTGTTAAAAATGCTAAATGGTTGAACATCGAGCGAGACAAATTGTTAAGTACAATTTCATAATAAATTCAAGAACAAGTATTTTATCCTTTTGACATTTAATGGAAATATCCTTCCGTACAAATAAACAGTTTCAAACTAATTTAGATTTTGTAAACAATAGGTGCTACTGACTCAAAACACCGTTAGTTAAAACGGCGTAACGGCGTTGAGGATGAGTTCCATTTAATCAACAATTTCGGTTAAAAGTTCCAACAATTAATAAGAAACTTAAACTGAATTCGAATACAAAGTTCTCTAACCAGTATTTCATTCAAAGATAAATTCAATTATCATGTATACACATCTACCTCAACACATGTAAGGAAAATGTCGAGTAAATGACGTATTGCATATAATCGATTTGTCTAAGAACTTTTAACGTTTTTAGGGTGATTAAAAATGCTCAAGCAGAGCAAATAGTTTGGCTTTGCAGAATTAATTTTTCAATATAAGAATTACATAAATTGTTGATTACTGAGGTGATCGTACATACATACGAATTTCCATCTTGTTTATAATACGAGACTAGTAGGTATTTTTTGTGCTATATTTTTCTAAAAAATACTCGTATAATTGAATTAAAAAATATAAGTCAATTGAATTGATTCTAATAATTAATGTTTTCATATTTCGTTTTGTGATCATTAACAAAAAATCTACAGCAGGTGTGAGTGGTATGAAAAAATGGTTATACAGAAATTAAATTCGCAAAGAATATATAATGTAGGAAGTCCTAAATTCAAAATAAAAAATTTCGGAACGGCAGGAGAGTTAAATGCTAAATAAAACACATGTGTAGCATTATTTATACGTAAGGATCGTATGAAGCGAAAAACTCGATGAAATCGAGAAATGTAAAAAAATAATTTTCAGTAAACTGAGTTGATTCTGGGTTGAAATTGAGTCGACTGTTTGAGCAACATAAAAATGAAATTTGTTAATTCCGTAAAAAACAAGTGAAAAAATGAAATGAAAAGTAACTGTATACTTATAACCATAGAAGCATACATGAAATAGAACTCGAAGCAAATGAAGTTGCCATATAGGAAAAAGATTTTACTATTTTTTTTTAATTATTTGGTTTTTGTATAAGGTTTTTCTTGTTATTTTTTACATATTTTTTAACATTTCGATCTAGTAATAAACTGAAAGATTCTCTCTTATCCGAATTTCAAATTAGCTCTTTCTCATTCAAATATCTAGTAAATGTAACCAGTCCCTCTCCATGTTCTAGCAAATGTCCGAAATGTTTCCATATGGATTAAACCAGATGCCCAAACGATCCAAACAACGTGTCCTTGTTATAAGATTTAAATCATGCATTCCTGGTATTACACAGCTGCATATAAACGTTCTACCAGAAACAATTTCAACTTCTAGGGATTTAAGCAGACAATTTGGGACGAACAGTTTTAGAGGCAAACATAGCTCTCACTGCTAAAGAGGACAGAGAATAACATTTGTAATTGAAGGAAGTAATTATGTATAGAATTATGCAAAAGAACTGCACTAAGTGCATTTGCAACAAAAATGTCAACATTTTCAAACAACGTATATCCATTAGAATAAATTATTAAATTGGATTACTTATTCTACAAAAGCTCTTAAAATATCACTTAAAGTTACTAAAATATTTATATTGCAGGTATGTGTATTATGAGAGCACGTTATTTTATAGGCAATAATGTTGGATAAAATGAATCGGTAAAATTGAAGTTGGCAATCTAGATTGTTTGACCGGAATATTAACAGGTTTTCCTACAAACATCAAAAGCAGAAGTAACAGTTGTAAAATTCAGGACACTTTGAATTACGTTATTAAATTTGATATAGTTTACAACCAAATTATGAAATTAATATTAATTTTACATATTTGTCTTCATAACTAAAAAGGATGCGTTTTGTAGTTATTTAGGACCTCCATAGAATTTTTTTAGTCAATTGTTAATTAAGGTATGTCGAATTTGTATTATCAAAATATCTTGAAAATAATTTAATTTAATATCAACATGGTTGAAGTCAATTAATTGTTTGGAATGTAAATCAATCTGTATGTGATTGTAGCATGCTGCAACACGTTATTTCCAAATGTAATATTTCGCAATTTCACTAAAATAAATTTAATTATCTACGACAATACCTGATTTTAGCATTGTTTTAGATACTAAGTTATTTAACTGACAATATTTAGCAGGACAATTTAAACACTGGATGATTTAGAAACGATTTCTCTAAAAAATAAGTATTATAGACAATGTGTATTATTACTTTTAGATAAATCTCTACAATAAAAAAACCGATACATTTCAGAATATTAAAATATATATACACGTAACTGCCATAAAATATTAAGGCTGAAATTTTATTTCGAACATTGTAACCACCACATTCAACGGTGTATATAAAACCAAATTTCTTCTAAACACCTCCATTTAACTGCTCGCACTTCTAAATTCTCTCGCATAACAAGGAAATAAAATTCCTTACTCTCGTATAAAATACCAGCGTATAATATAATCTCGGAAAGACGCTACAGCTCGACGAATTTCAAGACTATCATTAACTAGAAAGCCCTACAGGATATCCAAGGGGAAACCTATAAAATTGATTAAGGAAATTTATTTAGGAAATATTCTTAATTTTTATAAACATTTGACACGTTTGACGAGGTCTATTTTAAAAGTTTTCTTTTGAAAAAGGTAAATTATATTAAATTATTATGTAATTAATATTAGAATACTGGAATCTTAAGTATACATTTTATTTGTAGTAGATTCGATTATTATTATCGAATATCGAGTATTATTCGAAGTAGAAAGAAGTACAAAGAATAAAAATTATACCTACAACTGCAACTGTACAACATGCTTAGAAGAAGACGAGGTTGCTTCTAATGTAGGTATCTTCTGTCATTTTCGGGTGTTAGTTTTTGATGAGTTTGATGACACATTCAACCTAAATTTATTTCGGATGAACACAGTTTTTCCATTCCCTTTGCGCAATTTCTGTCTATTGGAAATTGAAAATGGAACATATATTTTCGAAAAAAAAAGCAATTTCTGGTGCACGGAATTTGTTGCGGAATTACCGTTACGTATGTAATTGTTATTAAAACGATGTAGGTAGTATACTGTTTCCTATTTTTCACCTGAATAATGAAATTTCAAATTTCGGTTTGTAAGCGAAAATATTCTAACGAACGTTTTGTTGCTGAAATAATTAACGTTTGTATTTTGAATGTTATGCAACGACACGTGTGGCCGATGGAGGATTAATAATAATTGTTATGAGGGTTGTCAAAACCATTACTGTGTTATTTGTCAGTTTTATTTGTCGTACACGTCCAATACAATTTTCCACAAAATTTTTAAATGTTTTCTTATTTGTATTGTACATATCATTCTTATTTTCTTATTTATAATTAGATTCATTGGATTAATATTATAATTATTGCAATTTATTTCAGGGGGAGCCAAGTCAGTACGAAAAAGAGGGCATGTTCGAATGTCTGCCTTGTCCAGAAGGATGCGAATCATGTGAAGATGAGCGTCCCTGTGTTGTTACATTGAATTGGGTAATGCGGACAGTTATCCTAGTTCTTTCATGCGTCGTAATTTGCTGTTTACCCATTGTTGTATTTTTTACGTGGAAATATGGTAATGTGAAGGTAAGAACAATAAGATTATCGAATTATGAATTACTATTTCTCATTTACAAATACAGGGGATAAAGGGATATGCTTACTACAAATGGGGATGATTGTCTTAGCAAGAAATGTAAAATTAATGATTCTAAGTTGCGGTGTGTAACAATATACATTTGTGTCAGGCGCCTGCTTTCTTCTTGGTTACTATAAGTATATGTATATGTGGTAATTCTGTTGAGGCATATTAAAATTGGAAAAGATCTGATTTTTTTGCAAGTTCGAACATGTGATTTTTTCCACGAGAATTAAATTAATCCCTTTATTAAAGGGAATTTTGCGCAGGATAAAATTCAATGTACATACAATATTTTACTTTAAAGTATTGAATTCATTTGTATGATAAATAATTCTTCAATTTCTTCCAGGTTATTCGCGCGGCTAGTCCAGTGTTACTTAGAGTTATAGCTTTGGGTGCTTTCTTCATTTATAGCACGGTAAGATAAACCTAATCTACGTTTGATAACAATTCAGTAATATTTTTGGATTACTTACATACATACTATGTATATTATAATTATGTATCCTATAAACCATCTTTGTTAGGCTTATTTTTTTATAAAATACGTTCGGGTTACGAAACTTCTTTTTCCATCAACCCAAGGCTGTATTGTACTCTAATAAAAAAACTCCGGTTATTTTATATCTCACATTGGTTTAACCTCCTAAGATTTCTTGTAGACATAAAACCAACAAAAAAAACACAATTGTGTTGGGTGCTTACTCGCTTTGAGTCTAATAAGATTTCCTTTATAATGACAGCTTTATGTGTAAACGAAAATGGTGAAAAGTCTTATACCAGATGTCCTAGGGTTTAAAGTCGGTAAAAAGGAAATTGAAATTATTGTTGGAGAGGTTCACAATCAAAAATGTTTACATTTTAACATCATTTTAATAGCTCTAAATAAATAATTTTATTGTTTTTGTACGACATAGTTACACAGTATATTATTTAAAAAATGTAGTAGATGTTATTTATTAAAAAAGTATGGATATAGTTCAAATCATTAATTAAAATAACAGATTTTAGTACTTTCATCCGCCGAAATGAGCAGATACAAGTGGTAAAAAAAGAACTGAAACAACAGCGGATAGAAAAGTAAAAACGAAAATGAACTATCGACTGTTCGAAGTTTCGGAGTTTAATTGCTACAATTCAATGGTCTGAAGTTCTAAACGAAAATAAAAATATTTCATCTACACTTCCAACTGCAATTTAGTCGCAAACAAGAAAAAGCTTCGATGTTCGAAATGTAAACCGTTTTTTTTTATTTATTAGAAAAAAAAACGTCGTAATTGCAGTAATTTATTTTAATTGTTTTCCAGTAACGAGCAGAGACCGTTTCCAATAGAAAAATAAATCTGTTTTTTTTTACTTATAGTAGTTTAGTATTTTTATGAAAGATTGCGTTTTTTATTGCTTTACTTGTTAGATTGTTACTACCCTTAAATTTTGTTTTCCAGATGATCGTTATGTATCCAAAACCAACAATATATACTTGTACAGCTAGAATTTGGTTAAGAGAAATCGGCTTCTCCCTTACATACGGAGCTCTGATGCTGAAAACTTGGAGGTAAGCAAACAGACTTCTCATTCAACTTTACCCTTATTGTGTGAACGTACATAATTTCGGGCCTACCTTTGTACAAGAGAAGCTATCGGGGTTATAACTAATTATAATCCTCATTATAATTTTGAAAATGCAAATTATCCTATAATAAGGGAAGTAAAGTAATTAAACCGATATAAAGTTAAATAAACTTAGCTAACGGTTTTTGATTCGTTTCAACAAATTTCATAATAAGGATGGCGTTATTAGAAAAAATCATACAGCGTTTAATTGGAAAAATGACATTGGTATAGTAGATAATAATAAATATGAATTTCTGTCATCATTTCGAAGCAGGTAATGTATTATGTCGATGTTCCACAAGATACCTACTAAAACTTTTAAACCTACTTAAATTTCTTTTGTTGCAATTTATGAAGTTATATAATTTTAAAATTAGAAGAGTTATGACTTTCCTACTGCGAAACTTACGAACTTACAAAACGGTTGTAAAAAGTTCGTAGCAGTTAGAAATGAGAATATTTTTTTATGAAGTATTCCGAATATCATGGATTTTGATTAAAATTTGCCATTAGGAAAATTTATGAAACTTACTAATTTTGCGCAACAGCAAACAATATAGGAAAAATATGATTATAAATTTTACTTCATAGTGAATTAGATATAATAACGGTTTAAACCCCAATATATCAACATTTTATAGACCCTGGTGGTTTCAGAGGTTAGCGATATTATATTATGAAGCTATTAAAACTTTTATATCAATGAATGGAGACTGCTTTAAAACTTCTATTTTCTAGCTCTAGAGTCTTGACTCTAGAGAGTAATATTTCTTTACGTGAAACTATAAAGTCGTCAAATATGTTGGTGTGATTGTCATCCACTTAAACTTCCGTATGCTGAAAATGTCCTGGGCGTGCCGATTCCATATCCTAATGTCCTTAATGCTCATCTCTATGCCTTGATTCCGGTAAAGACAGACGCAGAATGTTCAGAAGGGTCGTAAAAACTAAACAAAATAAGAAGAATTAAGCGAATCGTTTTCCTTTGTTCCTAGATTTATAGGACGATATAAACTGTCATAAAAATCTTATATGCTAGAATATAGGTATCTAATTACTATTAAATTAATTGAATTGACCAGTGACCTAATTTAAGAAGATTAACTATAATCATAAATTACATATTTTTCATTTAAAATTTGATCTTACGTTATTAAATTACAGTAAGACGAGAATAAAAATGTTAAACGAACGAAAACCAGGTTAGCCGTAATCGTCTGGTTAATCTGTTCCAAATTTCCAAACTCACTTTAAGCTCGGAACAGGAATACCTTTGAATTTGGATCATAATTCAACCTTTCTCTGTAAATTAATATGTGCCTGCTCGTGACTACATACAGCATACAGGATAACTCAAATGCTCTACAAAGATATCGTTTGTGCAGGAAAATTAGAACGTTCATTGAATTTTACGGTACATATGAAAAATTGAAAATTAATGTTTGACAGCGGTTTTAAATTTCTCATTAAATTGACAAAACAGTTTTAGGTAGGTGCTATAATTAATATCGTATATATAAATCACAAACAATGTCATCCGTTTACCGAATGGCTATTATCTTTAAAAGAACATAATGACAGTAGTTTGGTGCTCTATTGCCCATTCAATTTTGTTCGTTTTAAGCCATTAAAATCAACATTAAATAGATCAGATTTTATGTAACGAAAACCCTAACTTATGAACTATTAAAACGACTATCAAAACTGATAGAATATTTATAACTAGGTATAAAACATCCTAGATAACTCTTAAAAAAGCTGTAAATATTCGCATTTTAAAATCTTTATTACTTTTTGCAGGATATCCGTTATATTTCGTGTCCGTTCTGCCAAAGCAGTCAAGATTACTGATACGAATCTGCTAAAGAGACTTGGCGTCATTTTGACTATTTTTACCGCTTTTCTCCTCATTCGCACTCTCGTCGCACCCCCTGTTGTCATCGTTGGACGAACCGCTGACGATCTCAAAGCTTATCTCTGCAAGACCGATTGGTGGGATCACTTGTTCTCCACATGTAAGTTTTTTTCTACTTTTGACCGAATCCTATTTTTTTCTGATATCAGTCAATAGAGCATATTCAAGGTAATTAGCTGTAGGTATAATGGAATCATTCTACTTCGTCACCATAAAGTCACAATATTTTTCTATATTTAACATGATTTTATAATGGACCTACCTGATTATAAAAATATCCGTGAAACAACAGTGTTATGTACGACTGTTGAAACTTTGAGACATTTACGTGGTGCTATCTTCATCTTTTATATTTTATTATTGAAGAATAGATCCATGAAATGCATTTAATTAAAATCTTTCTTGAATCAAAGTGAAATTTTCAATTGAACAAACCTCGTGCTTAATTACGACCTATGCATGCATCGAGCTGGAATTTTGATTACAAATTTACTGTATAACCGTGTAGAGTTTAGTGTGCGGTGATAACCGACACGTTCGTCCAATTGTAATCCTTCATTAGAGAAGATAAAAGATGAGCCGTAATTAAAGGTGGAAAATCGAACGTTCAATTTAGATGGAGTTCCGAATGTAATTGGCAACACTATGGCAAATTCGTTCCTGATTGATTTTCGTCAAACAAACTATCGGGATTAATCCATTCGGTAGTCAGCAATCTGCATCTTTATCAAATCGCCAACAGTGTAGTAACCCTAGACCGCAAACATCATGCATATTAATGTAAGAGTAACAAAGTTAAGTGTTCGATCTTTTCAATTTCTGCCTGTGAACGTAATCACGTAGTGGATGATGTATAACGCTAATTCGCTTTTGAAGTTGGGTATAGTTGAGGCCACAGCTCTTCTCTCGAACATGGCCGAATACCAAACGATAATAAGCCATCAACAAATTAGGATGAGTTTTGCATGGGCGTTGATTAATTTTTTTTTGTACGAGAAGGACTGATCGGAATATATTAATTTAAATTAATTAATTAACATCTTGTCTGGAAAATATCTAATTTATCTTTATAAAATTCATCAATTATACATAATATTCAATTCAACATTTAGCTCTTGAATCTGAATTTAATCCAATTAAGTATTGTTCAAGTTTCGTTTGTTTGATAAACTGTAGTCTCACCTACAATAGTTATCTGTGTTTAATAATCCAACAGGAACGCGATTGTAAATAGATATTCAGACGGTTTAATATTAAATTCCCATCCATAGAGCGAATGTGAATACGTATATTGTAAAGAGAATTATCATTGTATCAAAATTTGTAATGCTGCACTTTATGAGCCTCTTCAAATCAAATTTAAACTAATCAGATATTATTTGCCTTCGTAGTTTGAGCGGAATGATCGGATTAAAGATTATTACCTATTACGTGTTCCACAAAACAATGTATTTGCTAGGTATTCTGTCACATTAATTCAATTAATTTTCAATTATGTTAAATCGTTAATAGTTGATGCTTAAGTGAAAAGCTATTCCCAACCAACAACTAGTAAATTTTTAAACGCACTTACATCGGATACAGCTCGATTTATAAATTTGCTAATGTATAATTAGTTTGGTAGTAATGCTTTCACTAATTTCTATACATATGAGATGAATTAAAGTACCTAGTGGAGTATTTGCTAATTCAATATGCATCTATCTATTATGTGCTTATGTGCTTCATTCAAATTCCTGTTTATAACTAATTGTGGACATGTTGTATCGTAAGCGCTTCAATCATGAAAGACATATTGAGGATGTTTCTAATGTCCGAATTCAATCGGAAGGTAAGCAGTAATTTGTCGTTAGCATTAAATTACATCAATTATACTGGTTCTATCGTCAAACAGAATATATCAACCAATTATTGCGCAGTAACATGTAAAACTTATTGGCTAGGCACCCAACTTTCTAGTTTTAAAGGCTTCCTCTAACTAATTTCGATTAAACATATGTGAATAAATACACACGAAGATTCTAGATTAGGTAATCAAAAAAGGCCGTTTGCATCAATTTCAGCGTTATACACCTATGGAAACTCAAATACGATGAATCGTCAATAATTACTTTCCGTTTTAGCTGGTATGTTTTGCTTTGCTTAATTAGAAGTCCAAAACTTCAATCGCAATTCAAACTAATACATTAGCTAAGTGCACATTTTATTTATTTTTTTACTTTACATGGATAAACCAATAGACGTGTGTATTTCAATTAGTTTACAGTTGTGGTTATGCATTAGCTCAAAACATGTATTTGAATAAATTACATCAATTACTTAGTTATACCAAACAATTAATTAGTATATTAACTTTTTCTCGTACATATACCTAGATGTATAAATCAATAATACATACATATCCTGATGTAATTATCTATAGAATAAACAGGGAATAAATCAAATTCTGTATATATTGATTAGATATGTCTTAATTTGCATCCATTTCCAAATTGAATTGATTTTGTACATATACATGGATATATATAACTTTGCAGTTAAATGATTATCATTTCTGGCTTGATCGCTTGATTTTCATCAGTTGATTTACATTAGTGCACGAATTTTTATGGATTTAAACCGAAATGAGCAAATTCTGGAACATACATAAATAATTTAAACCCCACTAGCATGTATTCAATATAGCTTATAGTAAAGTAAAGTTTGCAATTAAATTTTTCGTTATTTAAATATAATATTAATTAAATTTCATTTAAAGGATCGAATAAAAAGATAATTTAAAATGAATAACTAATAAAATTCAAGATAAAAGTCACTGGAATGATGCTTTTCTATATTTTTAAAAAAGCATTTTTAACGAAACAAATATCAGGCAGTTTATAAATTTTATCTACATATGTATGTATGTATTATGTTCCCTTACTAATTTCGCAGTAGCTTTTAATTTTATAAAATTTAAAATTACTTTTGCAAAACAACAAATTTGACTTAACTTTTAATTGAATGTGTTTTGAAAATTTAAGCTGATGTACAATAGTTCAACCAAATAAAAAAACAGTTATTTTTCACACTATTACATAAAACATATTATACAGTGCATTTCTTTAATGCCCCCCTTTTATTTTCTGAATGGATCAACTAAGAAAATTAAAACTTGGGATAATGAAATTAATGCATGATTACTATATTTTGGAGTAAAATTGACAAATTAAAATTTCAAGATGGCGACTGTGTGCATGTCAATTTTACTCCAAAATATAGTAATCATGCATTAGTTTCATTATCCCAAATTTCAATCTTCTAAGTTGATCCGCTCAAAAAATAAAAGGGGGGGAAAGGGGACATTAAAGAAATGCACTGTATTATTTGAATTGAAGCAGTCACCAGCTTGAAAAATCAATGAATTGGAAATCAAAAAACTAAAGCTTTCTGTAACTTAGTAGATACCTAATGTTTGTGACAAAGTCAGAAAAAAAACTTGACAAAAAAGAGCGAGAAAGTGAAGAAATTTCCGTCCCTAAAGTTGGTGCAAAATTACTTTTAGTGGGAATTCTAAGTTTAAAAGTATATTGTAGGGAGATTAATTTGAATTTAAAATGAGGAAAACGGGAATCCATTCGTCATAAGGAGTAAATGACGAAAATAGAAACCAATCGTTCACTCTTATCAATGGATTCGGGTAATAAAAACTTTTACTTCGAATAATTTTTCTAACGTCAATCCGGTCTGGAAAGTTTTTAACGATATAATTTGAGTTTACCAACTATGTTCTATCATCGTAATCGCCAATTTTCTGCAGTTAGGAAATATGTAAGTTGTAAATAAAATTGTTTCCAAATAAATTGTTTGCTCAATAAACACGTTTACTTCGATGAAGATAACAGGAACAATTCAAGTTTTTAAGGGTGATAGACTAGTAAAAGATATATTTAAAGGGCGATGTAACATTAGAACTTGTTGCAATCCCTAATTACGCAATAAAACTTACTCTGGTTTAGAAAGAAGTAGTGACTGAAAAAAATCACACAATTAAAAAACATTTAAAGATTGCAACATATTAATTTTGTTTGTTATTACAACTAAACAATTACGTATGTTAATTAAAACCACATCTTAAGTAAATAAACACACAAAAGCTCTTCTAACTTGTGAGGCTTGTTTGTTCAATTTAATTAATTAGCTAGGTCTTAATTATCACGGATTTAAAGGAACACATAAACAGGACTTGTTTTTCCAAATACTAATTATTCAATAATTTAATTGTGATTTATACCCTGTAAACAATCATTAAATTTAAATCGGAATACATTAATTTTTTTTACGATTTTTTACAAAAAGGACCTAGTGAAGAGAAAATTAAACATAAAATTTAAATAAAAGGTTACAAAAATTGGCGAACCAATGAATAAAAAATAAACTGTTCAATACACATCCAATATCGGAAATTTTTTGCAAGTTTTTGTCGACATAAATTATCACTAGCAGAGAAATTTCCAGGGAATTTCATTTAACACCCTTAATCAACGCGGATCTACACAATCCCGCGCTAAAAAAGAAAAAAATGTGTTTTGCAGTTCAATTAATTTTGTCTATTTAAAACGAGACCTAACGTACCTCCTATCGTCTGGACTGATAAATAGAACCAACAGGGAAAAAAGAGAAGGAAAATAATCGACATGGAAAGCATTTCATCGATAACCAATTTAAATCCTAAACAATCCGGAAATTGCGAAAACGAGTTCGAAGAACCAGAAAATAAAAATTTGCTTATTTCTCTCGCTTCAAGAATTTTTACACGCGGCCATTATCCGGTATTAAAACTCCTGCATGAATAGTTTATCCGTTTTGAAAAAACATTTAGTAAACTCATAGAAAACTACATCATCCGTGTGATATTTCATATGCATTACTCAAAACACGTTAATTAAATACTATGTCGTTATAATGGAAGTAATCATCAAAAATAAAACCGTCAAAACTACTTAACAATTAAATTTAATTAACAGTGAATATATAAAGGTGACAATTTGCCCACTCTGTGGACTCCATTATTCACATTTGTAGTCAGTTACATACTTTATTCTATTGATAATAGTTCAAAATACAAGTGTCAGGATATGGTTAAATTCGAAAATGCTCGATATTCTAATTTAAAAAAATCCTATGTGATAATGTACTGTTGGTAATTCTTTGAGTATTAAATATAAATTTAACATTAATAGATACTATGTATTTTTAAATGTAGATTATCGGAACTTTTAAGAATGATCAATCATTTCCAGTCTACGACGTTGTTTGAAGAATACTAAAAAACCACTTCTGCGGAAGGATATTCCAAATATTTCTTTTCTTTTTTGAGTACACAGAAGTTTTTGAAATATCCGAAGTTTTCTCAGGAGTCATATATTTGATCGGCAAGTAGAATGGAATTGGATAACTATTTGTTCAATTCATTTGCCACATCTTGCTATTGGAAATAATGGAACTTTGGTAAATATATCGATATCTTTAAATAGAAACGGTTTGAGTTGCGATTGAGGTCGAATTCAACTGTCTGAAATATTACTTTATTACTCTCCTATACCTCATACACGGGGCTTTAATAACTAGATGGTTTCAATCAGTTTCATTCACTCCAGTTTTTAATCCCGCGCAAAATTAATAACATTGATGCTCAATGTTAATAGGAAATATATTTTAATAATCCCTGCAGCATAATTCAATTGAATGGAATGCCTCAGGTGGCCGTCGTGTTAGACAAGTAATTAGTGATATTTAATAGTACTTTCGAGAAAACCAATATAAGATTACCATGCTTCTACTTACTATCTCATTTTCTTTACTCCGCTGCGTTTGCCAGTAAACTGATAAGAAGATTTTAGAAATCTGCTTTAATCACTGTTGCGATGTAGCGCTAAGCTCAACGAGCTAAGAGTGATTATTCCTCTATCGAAGCAAACTATAATACCTACATAATAATCGACTTGAAATTCAATAATATTTGTTCAATATTATGTTCTTATGTTTCATGTATTTATTTAAATGTTCTGTAACCTAAATCACTTGCGACGTTTTATTTATTAAATAAGGACGAATGTAGAGCGTAAGAAAGTGTGATAATATAACAATATTGGCACAAATACAGTATTAATATATTTTATTGTTTCAGTGGAAGTTCTTTTTTTGGTATGGGGAATTAGATTATGCATTGTTGTGAGAAAAGCTCCTTCCGAGTTCAATGAAAGCCGATTTATCTCCATGGCAATTTACAACGAGTTCTTATTATCCGTTTTCCTGAATATATCGATGTAAGTAATTAAATCTATATCTATACTATTTTTATTATAAATTGCACGTTAAATATTATTGGATATTTACCAGTTACTCAAGTTATTCATCTTCTTTAAACAAAATTTTATTTTATTGTTTTGCAGAATTATGTTACTAATTATTTCAGTATTTTTTAATTAAATTTGATACTTATTTCTTTTTTTATATTAGTATATTATTTCTAACCGATAATCACAGATTTTATAAATCTCCAGCAAATCCGTGAAACAATTTCGTCGAAATAATAAAAGAGCTGTTTATTTTGTATATTTTCCCATTTAATAAGGAACGGTAAATTGCAAATTCCAGCTTTTAAAGAAATATTTCGAGAATCCTCAATTCGCTTCGTTAAAGGTCATATTGAATTTAGAATTAAGTAATTTAGTTTTTAATTTAATCAGAAACAAAAACATCCAGGTAAGTTCACCGCGGAAAATAAAAGAAGTTGATTTCATTTCAACCGCATAGGCAAATGCGAATGGAATTTTTAAAATAAATCTAAAGTTAATATTTTCGTCTCGGCAAAAATGCAATCGTTGAAAAAGGAATTAAAAATTTTGCTTTATTATTTTGTATATCTGATCGAAGAACGATCTATAAAATTATGTACTGATCATAATGTCAAGCATGCCAACATGCATAATAAGGTGGGTACAGACTAGTGAAACGTAACATGAAATGTATCATCGCGTACTTCTGTTTCCACCATTCAGCTATTACACGGCTTGTTACGTTTCACTAGTCTGTACCCACCTTTAGATGATTGAGAAATTAAATGCATCTTATCTTTTTATTTCAAGAATTTATTAGAGGATCACGTCAGCATAATATTACGATTAAATTTTATGACCTATCCTATCTACTGTCAACATGCAGCCAATTTCGCGTGATTTCCGTTTTACCCAACTTCTTTTTACTGATCCATTTAATCGTCTCAGGCAGTCTGTGTCAAACAGTTTTTATGAAGGCTGTAAACTTTTATACAATGAAACAGTTTTTCTTAAATTGATGAATTATATAAATGAGCAATGCCACACGACAATATAGATAAATAAAATTAAGTTGTTGTAGACATATCGAACTTTCTCCAGTTAACACAGCGTTGTTGGACTAATTGGTCGGGATGGTCGGAAATTATTATCTAAATTGATTAGGGAAGAATCAGTAAATTAGGACATTTTGGGTAATGTTCCAAATTATTTCGAATTCGGGAAAGTTTAACGACATACCTAATAGAACCAAAATAGGATCCGACGATAATTGTATCCTGAAGTTTCCTTTGAAACTGACAATCTAATGCGAAAAAATGAAATTAATTAAGTTTCTATTTAGTCAAATCTAACGATTTCTTTAGTTGCCTTAAAAGATTCACATCCAATCAATAATATTATTTAATTCAGTTCAGTCTTATCAGACACAAGAAAATAAAAAAATATTAAAAATTGAGAGAAATCTTTAGAATTTTATACCACTTTATTTTCTTAAATTTATTAAACGAAGAGTTCCAACTTTCTTTACTATCAACACCGGCGAGAAATTTCCCAGACAATTGCGATGGAATAAAAACGTTTATATGGAGTTTATGAGTTTACGCGTTCAAATATTAACATCTGCTATAAAAAATGAAGTATATATTTTGTGTGTTGTTTATGACGGTACATAAATGTTAGAAGCTGATGTTTTTTCTTAATATAAGACCTACATTTGAGAGAGGATTTTAGCCGGAGGGCCATTCTCTTGTTAAAACTACCAGAAAAATGTATAAAGAACCCTCTCAATCGAGGAAAAAAATACTTTTTAAACATTCGGTTTTGTTATACATTGCTTTTTCTAAGATATACCTATTGTATATAAATAAGTTTTTTTTTTTAAATTCGCTGCTTAATAATTTCTATGTTTACAAATTGTTATCAAAAGCAACCAGACACAGGGGTAATACCTACATCATGCTCCAGATTATTATATCGTAACTTTAACTACATTGAGATTATAGTGGCGGGTAAAATAATTAATAGGCTGATATTTGTAATAAAATCAAAAAAGAAGGTATGTACATACAAATTTTTCAGGAAGAACTTACTTAGGATTGAGTGAGGTAAAAATTTCATATACACATTTTCCCATACTCAGTTTTATACGAATCTAAATTTTAGTCGGATAATTCTGGACACTCGATGAAGGAAAAGCAGGATTTATGACATCATTTTGGATTTGTACAAAAAGATAACAAGGATTAATATTCATAAAAAGGGTAATACTGAGTTTAATGATAAGGTCGTTCTCACATATCCAGACAATTTTCTCTTGTCCTATTTTTCTTACACGCTTCTTTTCGCTAAAATACTAAGGTTTGATTTTTTCCGGTTTAAGTTTACGACAAACAATGCAATTTCCTATCTATTTTATTTCCTACGTATCTCTACTCTAAACTCAACTAAATGTAAAATGTTATGGGCTTCGAAATTACCTATAGGTATTATTTCCCTGTTAAAAATAGATAATCATAATCATTCTTAGAAACTGTTACAAGTGTTTAAAGTTTAAGTTAGAGCATCATTTAAAGAGCAAGGTAATAACTTTAATATTAATAAAGATGAGTATCTAGATATTAAAAGGAACTTGTAAGAACTTCTCCAGTTTCGAATAAGCTTAGAAATCCCTACAAAGCTTTTTGAATTTATGATATTATGTACTCTTATAGCTCCAAATAACTTTTGCAATTTATTAATATATTTAATTTAATATTTAATATATTTTGTGAAAGTTTTAATATAAGATGTAGCATAGGATAATTAAAATTTAATGAAAATTAATAAAATACAGTATAGGTAGGTCAGTCAATTTTCACGAGAATATAGGTACAGGAAAAGCATTTTTATTAATTGTGTATATTCCAAAGTAATTTAACATTTCATTCGAAATTACGTTTCTGCTAGAAATTGCTTTTGTGCAATTAATCCAAATTCGGATAAATTAATGAATGTATACCGGAACTATGCGATTTGAAATTCGATGATGATTAACAGAATTTACAAAGGAATTTTGATTGATATTATTTTGTAAAATATTTAGACAGTAATATTGCTATCCAACTACTTGTCATGAAATTCTTGTAATACTGGAATCCTTCGGCGTGATTATTGGCGATTAATGCAATTAACTCCGGAACACGGTAAAATATAACATCAACTATTATTCATCCTTATTGTAAATGCGAATCTGTTATAAAATCATATAGGGAGGCATTTTAAAGCTTTATATTACTAGCATATCAATGAATTTGATTATAAAAATAATTGGGAACATCCTCATTATAATATTATAAGCCTATATGATACTAAAGGATTATTAATCTTCACAAATCTGTAGGTATGTACGTATACGACTAATCTACGTAGATTAAATTTAAGCATCTTAAATTATATGTGTTTGCTAACACGTAGATTAGGTAACAACAGGGTTTGATTTCATCAAATCTAATTATTGTTATCATTAAGAGGAAACGTTATCCTCATTTCAAAAGTTGTTTATTCCAACCGGTACGAATTAAGCGACCCTTTGACGATCACAGACATGGAAAATTTCTTCATAATCCTTCTACAAAATTCGTTAACTTTAGTCCTGCTGGTACAATTAAATCTTCATATCAGAACCTCTCCGAGTAATACCTGATATCCGGTAAGGATTAAGAGAAATCTGTAGTCCTTGAAATGAGTTCTTCGATTTAGGACCAACTTCGAAACGAGTTTATTCTTGGAAAATCAAATCAAGTTTTAGTTAATGATTAACAGTAATTAGGAAGAAGTTCATCGCAACGATACGACATAATTTTAGCTCTGAAAATAATTATTTTTAAAAATGTCGTCTCTTTTAAATTCAAACATCATTTGACCTACATTAATTTGTGGATGATTAAGGAAGATAATAAGGCTTTGTGTGTTAATTACACCTCGTAAAGCACTCACTTTTATGTAACATTCCGTACATTGAACAATTATTAATGAATTATAACTAATATCTGAGCATGTTCACTTAACAAAATCTTTCACGCATGAGATTATATTCAGAGATATACCTCTCGACAAATAATCCATTCGTGTTCACCGCATGGTTCTTCGGTTCTTCGATTTTAATGTAACGGTTTCGATTCAATTGGTCCATTTGATTAGGCTTTAGTGTCCATTGTTAAACTACAAATAACAAATTTTACTGCGGCTATACGAGTATATGCTATTTTACTTACACACAATATGTTTAGTTATTGTAAAATTCCATTAAATTTCGATCCCAAAATCGCATTTAAGCGACCGAATAAAAACTATTTTGGTACGAAATCGCCGAATGGCAATTACTAGGGTTTTGTCAAATGAACAAATGTCGCAATTGAAAATTTCTACCTCCACTTGGCATTGTTATTGATGCGCTTACGTATAGAATTTTATCGAAATATTCATATAGCCTGTAACTGTAATAAAAATCTTGGTTTTGCGTGCCGTTGATAATTGCCTGGTAATTGATGCAATGAATTAAACGTTGATTGTGGTGCGCTTTGCATGCTGCGATTTTTAATTTAATCAGAATTAATGCATATTTTTATTCGATATTTTTTCTACCTTATGATTTTTAATTTTTTTATAACGAACGCACTTCGATATACCTGCATATTTTTTACTTATTAATATTTACTGGATTTTTAGTAGAAAATAAATACTTTTTAATGTTCTTGTAAAAAAATCTTATATAGAGTGCTTGTACGATATTTTTCATAACTCCTAGAGCTTTTCAATGGAAGTAATGAAGAGGATTTTTACACGGAAATCGATTCAATATAGTAGTATATACCTAAAGTTAATGTGTTTTATACATTTGGGAAAATATCTACCACAATAGTTTCGCGTCAACTTATTTTGAGATATACTATCTCTTTATGAACCGTGTGTAATTCGATTTCGAATGGAACTTGAAAAGTGTCAGTTCATTCCATTTCCTGTTGCAGAATGAATAGAATGAATCTTATTCTATAATGCATCAGTGCAGTATTTTCAAATTTTTTTTGAAAAATATTACAAATTTCTTATGCAGTTTTTGCTAAAATTACATTCAAAAGGAAGTTTTAATATAACATGTGTAATAAAAAATTGCTTAAGAATGCATGAACATTGCGACAAAGAATTTATTATGAACGTGCATACTATAAGTACTATATACAGCGCTTTTAAGAAGTTTCCTGATAAAATGCACTAGTGAAATTGGCAATAAATTTTAGTGTAGGCATTACTGAATATTAAATTCAGATCAGCGTAACTAACTACTTTTAGTATAAAAAGAAACTATTCATAGAAGACATTGTGTAGGGTTGTTATGAATAAGTTTTTGGTTTTTACTATAACTTTGATTATTGCACTTTACATATACAATAAGTAAATTGTATAAGTTGTAATTATAAGTGAACAAATTTCACTCAATTTTAGAAAATACAATCCACATTACCGTTTTTCAAATGCGAAGATAAAACGAAATACGCACAAAGAGAAGAGTTAGATAATATTTTGAAATATTGATATTCAATAAATTTAAGCTGTCATGTATCACGCAATTACCTTCATAGATTGTTTGTCACCTCGCAAAAGCGGCGAAAGCATCTGCAATTTCGATGGAATATTATCTGGCATTAAATGAACACGATGTGCAAGCAGCCTAAATCCATCAGAATTGTACTGTGGGATTGATGGATTAATGAATATTATAACGGGTGAATAAAAGAACAAATCCTCTACCTCCGCAATCGTATTTATAAATTAATCCACGTATCCACTTTGTTTTATTAAGATGCATTCGTAAAATTTGAAATTAAATATTATTTATTTATTTTTTAGGTTGTTCTTACAGAAACCTGCTAATCCAGATTTGATGTATATCATATTCTTCTGCCACACTCAGCTTACTGTTACTCTACTCCTATGCTTAATATTTGGTAGTAAGGTACGTATTTCCTGTAAAATTAATCAAGCACGTACAACATGACGTGAAGTAATTTTATTGCCCGAATAACTTCGAATTTTTTCCTTACATATTGGTTTTAATTTCAAATGATTCCTATTCTGACGCTTAAACATTTAAAATGTAAATCTCTTTAATTCAACCCTTTTCAAAGTCAGATAAGTGCCAAAATTGTACGGCCACAGTTTAGATAATTTTCACTAATCAAAAGAATGCTTTTAATTTATTTAAAAGTTAAGTTCAAAACTGGATAAAAGTCCGAAAAGTTAACAAAAAAAAAACATCACCTAAATGGTTATTTAATTAGAATAAAAAGCAACTTAGGAGAAATGTTTTCAGAAGATTTTGTAAATTAACATATATCGGTTTAAAAAAAATACAAGGTGTTGGTTTCAACGATAAGGCGTTAATTTGTGAATAATTTTGACCCAAAAACACCATGTATGTTCAAATTATTTAATCTATACAAAAATAATTGTACACTGTAAAAAATGGTTCACTTACTAGTGAACTTCGACGATGGTCAGATTATAACCCTATAAAATACAATGTTTATTTAAACCAAATGTTCAAAATGTCTGGTTGAGCTCAACGGTCCAGTTTTCCTTAACTCCCTAAATACCTACACGTTCTTAGAAAATTCCTCGAAAACAAAAATTGAGATTCCTAAGCATATTCCTAGTACGCAAGCATTTTTACAATATTCACATTAAATATCACTTTAAAAATCCAAAGGTAAACCGAGGTATTAACCGAGGTATTAACTATACCCAAAACCTAATCGATAATTTTTTGCTTAGAAAACACCTTGTATAAAAAACATTATTGTGATGTAATATTTACGAAACAAATTCCACTTTGAATATTACATAACACTATGTGGAGAACCTTTTGATCCTTAAATTGGCTCACTTATTTGACTTTTACGGGAACCGTCACTAACAAGTAATTAATTATTTTCTTATCGTCACAAAAATGTCAGAAAAACTCTACGTAATTATAAATTACCGGTCTTATCCTTTAATGTAAATACTTTCCTAACACTGCTTCATTTAATTAAACTCCAGTAACTTGTAAGATTTATTCTTACTGAGTGTTAGTTCTTTGCAACTACTTTTAAGTGCATCCGGCAATTTTAATTAAAGTTCAAAATTCAATTTTGTATTCGTCTAAAAATTGATTTATGTGCATTCTTTATGAGGAATTTATGACATTTTTTGTGAGGAAACAACGTTCTCAAATTCGACAAAGAGTTTTAGAAGTTATCAATATTTTAATTCAAACATGTCGAGGTGATTAAATGATGATTTAATATACTAAAATAAATAATAAAATATTTTGGGCTCATGAGCCCAAAATTCTCCAAAATAACTTTTTCAATGACTTTTTTACGACGTAATAAATTTCACTTTAGAATTCCATAATATAGTAGGTATAGGGATGTTTTATATAGTAAACGACTTTGAAACGAGAATATATTGAATATTGTTTTAAAGTGCTTTTTAAACATATAACATCTAAAGTACTAGAAGTTTACGGGTGAAATATTGATAGAGCAGATGTCCAAAGTTTATCCATTGTTTCATACGTACTTACTTTTTTGTTTCCAGGTGTTTATGGTTTTCAAAAGTAAAGGTCGCGCTGAAGAGAGTTCCATGGTCTCGAAAACGCCCTCATCTAAATTCATCACCAAACCTCGATCCGACAATCCCCAATACAGCACTAATTCTTCAACAGGAGGCGGAGCAATTGATTTCAGTTACGCAAAGTATAATGAGCAAGATGTTCAAGAAGAATTCCTCAGACTTTACACGCAACTGGAAGTATTGCGCGAAAGGAACATGAGAATGGGCAATCGACACTTAGCTTCGAAAATCATCGCCATGCAGGACGCGGCCAGATCACACGACAGCTCGATTCTGAACCAAATACAGAAATCCAGTTCCAGTCTTGGTTAGTTCGTGCATCTTGCATGCGTGTACTTATAATCCGAAACTTGTTACTTGTTTTAATTGGCTTGGCAAACTAGCCATCAGGCAAGGCGTTTAGAATATTAATGATACCCTATATTTTAGGTATAATAGCTGACACGACTTTGGAAAATGTATCACCTGTGAAAATTAAGCGACAGAGCGTTTCGTTCGCAGTAGAGCTGAAAGCTAGTGCTAATGGAGACACAGCAGATGTTAAAGTCGAGGATGTCGATAAAAAAGAAAACGAAAACGCAGAAAACGAAGCGAAACCCGACAATGACGAAACCAATGCATCGAGTTCTACATATCCGAATACTCCTGAAGTTAAAGTCAAAGACGGCAAATCCGGTAATGACACTAACGGTCGTTATCTAATGTCTGGACATGCCAGAACGCATTCGATCGTTATCAATCTAGATGATAAGAGTCGTTTTACCGATGAAATAACTGTGTAATATGTTTTTGAATTTACCATGTACCTGATGTGAAATAAAAGGTTGTATCTAGACCTAGGAAATGTAATTTGTTTTATTAACCACAAAATTTTACCAATTTTTGGTGTTTGAATGAGAATTATCGTAAAACAGTGTTATAATATAGGATTACGCTCTAGAAAGTAAGTAGATTTAGGAAATTATTCTGTAAATATAACTTTATTAAGCGTTGTAATCCATATTGATTTCTGCTTATTATTTGGAAATATTATTTTATTTTGATATAAATAAGGGTGTTCTCAAACCTATAGCACTAAATTCTGGGGGTGGTAGTTTGCATAATTTAAGAGAGATTCGCAGATTTCATTTTTCTAAAAAAATATACAAATAAAATAGAGCCATTAGAAATAAATGCAAAAAACTAATACGACCCTACCTGAATAGTCAGCTGATCAGAATTTTTACTCTAAAAACAGATACACGGTGTATTTATCAGCGAGCGCAAATTTCCCCCTCTGCCCTCCAGTATTCGAAAAACGTTACCGATACCAATTGTTTTCTAGTGCGAATTGTATTGTTTTGTTTATAACATCGGGGTTAAATAGATTTTTGTGATTAGCCTTTAGTGATTTATTTGATTGTTTTATTAATGTTGAATTATTAATAAACAATTACTATGAACTTCGCTAATTTTCAACAACAAAATATGAGAGCTAATATTTCTTTCGAGTTTATTTTCTTCTACTCGTACTGTTTGAAAATCTCGGTTTACTTTTATAGTTTATACATGATTCTAAAAATTTAGGGACCATATGAAATAAATAAATAATAAACAAAATTCAAATAAGATATTACTCTTAATTTATAAGTCGAATGATCGGTTTCAACCGATGTATAGGACCGCATTTCTTTGAAATATTTTTAATATTTCAAATTTTGTTTATTATAAATTTGATCAAAAAATAAAATCTGCGTGTCGCTCTTAAATTATGCAAACTACCAGACTTAGAATTTAGTGCCATAAGTTCGTGAACACCCTGTATGTAATTTAGGAATTGAACAACAGAATTTAGCAATAGTGAGCCAAGTTATTGTCCTTGCAAATAATGCATTCCTTTATTTTCAGGCTACATACAGGATATTTCACTTTATATAATTTATCCAAATTGTTTATTAATAAATTAAGTATACTTTTTTATCATCACGGTAGCCAACTCGGATAATAATTTTCTTCCTGACTCCCTCTCAATCAAAAACTGATAAGATAATGAAAATTAATTTGCAGAACTAACATTTGGGTAAATTTTTTGGCGAAAATTCATTTCTATGAGATGAATAAAAATGTATAGAAAATTTAAAAAGATGTAAATCAAAACATGCTACTATCAAGTATCATCAGCCATTTGAGCTCTGATTTAGTAGTGATGTTACTCACAATAATTGCGGCCCTTCGACATATTAATTAGTATATTAGGTCAATTTTACTGATATGAGAATTAGACTAATAAACAAAAAATCTAACAGAAATGTATAGGTAAGTAATAATTTCTATCCTTGTCTCAATTTACTAAAAACAATCTGTCAGTTCTACCAATCTTTGCGCAATATTCTAATGCCTATTTTGATCTAAGGATTGATTTACTCTTTAATTTATTAATATATTTTGTACGTAATTAATAAAGAAAAATTTACAACATAATAGTATATCATAGGTATATTTACACGCAGGCCAGAAGCTTATGATCTTTTCTATAAGTTATCGTATAGGTATCATCTTAATCATTTATTATTCTTATTCGGAATGATAATAATTGTTATTTACATATGTATATCTTAATTATAGCCCACAAATGGAAACTATGTTTACAAATATATTATAAAGAAATGCATTATTTTTAAGGACGCCTTGTAAATAAATACATATGTATTTCGAATAACATAATTTTCAAATGTAATTTATCCATTAATGATTTTTTATACATTTTTTTATCTTTCTAGTCAATTAAGTACTGTTGCAAAAAAGTAAAAAAAATGTTGGCAAGTAATTGGCAGTAAATATTGTTCCCGGTTAAGATTCGCTTTATATTTAATGCAAGTCTCGTCCTCTGTTGAAAGGAACTTGAACTTTTCTATCGATCTGGAACGAGGGCATCTCCATTTGGTTACTTCATAGCTTCATAGCCCTTCGATGGGATTATTTTGTTTGTACAAATATACATAGATGTCGAATGATATGCGATAAAATATGTAAATAAAACTAACAATTGTACACATATTTTTATTTCATTTTTATATTTTTTACAAACATAAATAGGAGTCTAAGTAAATGTAGATAGACATCTCTATTTATTCTAATGAATTTTAATCTAATATAAAGTGATTAGTTTCAACTCTGAGAAAATATTTCCTGTCATCCTTTCACACAATTACCCACGTGAATTCTGTCGATAATGCATTAAATAGCATTAGCAAGTTCAACAAACTATGCCCATGTAATACAGCTTAAAAGTGTGCCTATACTGTTGAAGTAACTTATACAGGTTTAATTAAGCTTATAAGTTACTAAACTCTTTTCTTTTACACAAAGTTAATCAGTTACTTGTGTTAAAACTTTTTCGATCTCTTTGGGTATTTCAATAACATTCCTGTGGTCCTTCTATATCAAAGGGCTTACACATTATGTAAATTACACAAAATATTGATCAATTTTGTTGTAGAATCTATCAAACAAAAATGTAGAAAACTGTAAAAATAACTATGAAATTAAAAAAATCAAGTAAAATCTGAATGGTATAACCAATTTTATAGCGTTTATTATTGAGTTACTCGGTTCTTCAGACTAATACGTTCGAAATTTAGAAATTTGAGTATTTTTTGAATACTAATATGTAATATAATAATAATACTATACTAAACTGAGTAACTGATTAACTAATTAACTAATAAATGTAAAAAACCAAGTGAAGAATGTGAAAAAGATGCATTTCTGTCATTCATCAAGTTCTTAGACAGAATAAAGGAAAAATGATCTTAGACAGAACATTCTACAATCTAATTTTACTTAGTGCTTTATTAAGTAACAACTTTTATGCAAACTACCTAGATTTTCAAAATTTGTTGCTTCACGTTACATTGCCCAGTTTCACGTTTTCCGAGTACCTACTACTACATTTCGATATTCTTTAAATATTTATACTTAGCTCATCGATCAAACTTTAGCTCATCTTACGCGATTCAATTTTTCATTTTACAAGAAACATTTCCATAGAGCAATCTAATCAATTATAATTTTTACACATATATAAAACAACTATCAAATGCGGTGCTTCAAAAATGAACATAGTTGATGAATTCGAAATTATGTTTATAATGATTGTTGTCAACAAAATGTAGAGTGAATAAGCTCGAAAAGTGTGAATATTTTTATTTTTAAGATTAAAATAATTCATAAATAAATACTTACCTATGTTATGTATCATTTGGCACAAGAAATTTGGTTAGCATAAAAAACTCGCTATAGAAATATTAATTTGTAATATCTAAATATTTTTGTTATCTATACTTAACTAATCATATGCAGATTATAAGACAATCATGATTTCCCGGACCTATTCAATTCTAAACATGACCAAACTGATTCTTATTAATTGCGAAATCACACGCTTTCTTCTTTAGATACTCCTCCATTTCAATTTTTCCCCATTATTTCATTCATACTAAATCATTTTCATTTTTGAAACACCTATTACGAGAAATATTTATATTGCACACTTATTACGATTAACACTGTAAATTTAGGAACATGAATCAGGTAGAATCTTGAAAACTTCAAAAATTCATAATTATAAATTATTAGTTTAAAGTACCTACTGATTATTTCGTTCTGAGTGTTTTACATTCAAAATCTCAATGGCCCTTTAAATTGAGTTTTAGCATTTATAGAAAATGTATAATAGTTACTGAAATTGAGACAAGTGTGTGGTACACCGTTCCATATTATTGCGGGTTGAGTTATTAAACTATACCACAGCTGTTACCACATTTCATTCGTATCTAGACGTTATTAGTTTCGTACCCTTATAGTCGCTTTAAAGGTGATATTTCTAAATGTCGATAAATTAAGAAAATCGAATATGTAGGTAAGTTATAAATTATTGAAGTTTTCAAATATATACTGTTTCATTGCATGAACATTGCACATAAATTATTTGAATGGCAATAAAACAGTCATTAAAAATCTAAAAATATAACAAATTATTGTAATATAAAATGTGGGTATTACAACATTGAATAACAGATATAACAATTGAGCTATTAGGAATATAATGTAACAAAAGAATATAACAAATTATAAATATATCAACAAATTACATTAATAGGAACAACTACTAATTGAGAAGGTTAATTAACATTAATACATTACAACAATGAGCACATTGAGATCATTGGAAAAGTAAGAAACCAGTGATCAAACTTGAAAGTGAAGAACAAGAAGAAAATTTTAATTCAAAGTGAAGAATTCTGTTTTTTAAATAACACAACTTTCCTAATTTTTATAAATATACTTAGTTGCTGAATTTATTTTTCCGATCTTCATATTTTCTCTCCATTCAATACCCTTTCAACATTTCTCAATCCAACTCAATCCAATAAAGTTATAATTAGGCCAATTTAAGCTGGGTTATTTAAAATCTAGAATTTGATTTACCCATAGTTTCTTATTGAATTGAAATTACAGGCATTAGAAAAATATAAGCAAAAGTACAGCCATCTGTATAATTTTTTCACTATACATTTAACCACAAACACAACAATTTCGAATTGAAATAATTATTATCATTTCAGCAGGTAAGTAATAGGTAAAATTTTTTAACACATATATAGAACATCAATATGTTAAATATTTATCGGTAACTTCACATTCATTGCAGCAAATATCTTATAGATTGTTTCGTGTTATAATTAGTTTTGTACTATTCTATCCTTCAGTCAATAACTATCTGATCCATTCCAATAGAACACTTATACGCTCTTTTATATGCCTAAAGCAAATTACGTCCTAGAAGTTTACCTATGCAATTTTAATCTATCGACCTCGTTAAATTGCGTGCGAAGTCGTTATAAAACTCTCGATATTCAGTGGAGTAGTTTGTCGAAGTTCTGACATCACTTCTGAGTGAGAAATAATGATTCTGTCGCCATTTCTCTTTTAATACACAGCGAAAATGAAGAATAATGATTTAGAATAGTTCCATTTCAGGAAGTATGGATCCTTCTATTCCAGATTCTAAATTTCAGGTCATAGATCAGTAAGATTATCAGTAGAAGATCAGTAGAAGATCAGTAAGATTAGTAATTATTTTCGCAAAAAATTGATGTATAAGTGACGAATGATTTTATCACGACTAAGTAGATTTTGATAGTAAAAATACTAATATTAACACCCAACAATACGATTGAGAACAGAGAATTGTCTTCATGGCCTCCCTCCTCGTAGAGTCTTTAGACATATACAGTTACAAAATCTTAAGTAAGTACATTTATAAAAGTTCTGGATACTTGAAAATTTATTAAAATTTGAAAGTGTACCTAGAATTCATTGACATTATCATTGAATTTGGCCTAATACCTTTGTTCCAATGATATTTAGTATTTATCCAAAAATGGTATCCAAAAGGTAAAAGCCATCAATCGGCAAAAAATTCATCCAACGAACGTAGTATACTAACAATTTTAATAATTTTTTTATGCAAAATCATGAGACATTGTGAATCCGTGAGAATATTCTTCTAAGTGCTTAAAAATAACTAAATTTGTTTAAATTCGTTATTTAAACTTAAATAAACGTAACAAAAAGATCCATCGACTATGCATTGTATCCAGCGATTTTTACTATCTATGTGATTCTTAAATTTATAACTACTTTTAAAAACAATTGAAGCGTAAACATTTTTATCACAAGTTGCACAATTATATTAATAATCAATTGTCTTTTTCTTAAATAAATATCGTTTTTATTAATTTTGATAAGTTATAAAATAAAGAAGCGCAGGATTAGAATGGAACTAGCACTTTTAAATACAGAGAATATAAGAAATTGTTGAAACAAAAATGAAATATGAGCTTCAGTTCCATTTTCGCCCGGTTACATCATTACAAAATCGTTTTCTCTAGATTTCTATAACACCAACATTAACAGCTAATATAATAGGAATGATATGTTTTTAATACAAAATATGGGGTACATCCTAAAACAGTAATTTAATTAGCTGATAGTTTATTTAAAAATATTTTCTTGTACATATCTGTTTAATTACAACATTTTACGGAAGCACAGTTTTATCTTAATTTCTAAACGTAGTTTATGCATGAAGCCTTTTCTTTTACACTAAAAAAATATCTATTTGAAATGAAAATAAAATTAATAGGTTTTTTTGCTTAATTTTTTATATAAATTCAATTAAAAAAATTTAGGTATGTCTACAAAATTGTATCTCTTATGCCGAAACAATAATAATAAAATTCGTAGGGAAAGTTTCGATTTAACTTTTTTAAACTTTACCGTTTCTTTTTACCTACAGGCTGATTAAATTTAATTTAGCTTAACTTATAATTTTTAGTTCTTCGATATTTACATTTCAGTAACTTTATAATTACGAATCTCAAGAAATATTAAATGTGATGATAGGCTGTTTATAATATTTTTAACGTGCCCTGAGTTTTTGGACTAATTGACAAAATCCAAGTGCAGGAAACATTCGAACCGTTTACGACTTATTTTATTTATAATGCACAAAATATTTTTATTAATGATCTAATTTTACACAGTGAGCGGGAAAATCGTTTGAATTGATAAATAAATCAAGTCTTTCAGAATGATTTCATAAAAGGTCGAAAGTTGATTTTTCACTTCATCAATTTAAAAGGAGTTTATTCATAATTTTTGTTGCTCACCGTATCGAAGAAGATTTTTCACTGTTACTCGATAAGTTACTTTTTAGGATATATCCCAAATCTAACATGTTAAAGCTAAATTTTGAGTTTTACTAATTTCAATATATTTAGATACTATCAACCGAAGTACTAGAACGAAATATTTTTTTTTTTAGATTTTTAGTATTTCTATGCTATAGATAATTTATAGTTTCAACGGGGGCAGAACACCGGTGTTACTAGAAGATTAAAATTATTTTAAATTAAATATAGTTTCAAAATATAGAAAAATTGAAACACAGATATACAATATACCCTGTAGAATTAGCTATCAGTAAATTTAAAATTTTAATCTTCTTGTAGACTTGGAATAAACACAACACGTATTATATCATCGTAATATACCTACATTAGATAAATAATATCCTAAAAATAGACAACATAATTTAATTACAGATTTAAATAATCAAAACCGATTGTTAAAATGGCATTCATTGTCTGATAACGGTTTTAATTATTAATTCTATAGTCACTCTTTTACTAAAATTTCGAAGATAATATAAAAAATTAAACTAAAATATCACAACATATTTAACATATGCCCTCATCAGTCTGCTTCAATCGAATTGAATTGAATATTTTTGAGAGCATATGTAATAAAAAGTAATCTTGAGTTAATACAAAATAAAACTCCGAATGCCTCAAATAAAAAGAACGATTATTATGTCATTTGCAATATATCTCTTTCCGCGTATTTCATTTCTTCAATATAATATGTCTCCTTAATTGACCAAGTATTGACATCTTTAAAACATAACAAATAAATCGCATTCAGACTTTGGAATACATTAGAGCCGTAAGCCAGTGCAAAGGTCGGTGGTTTATTATATCAGGATCTTCGGTAATTTTTTAGAGAGATTTAAATATGAACGTCAGCCACAGTAGGTACAGCTTGTCCGGTATCAGGAGGGTCCTGCAAAAATCAATTCGAACATCAGAAAAAAATATTCACATAATATGGAAATTTCAAATCCTGAATTTCTTATAAATTGAAATTGATTTTTTTGCATTCGTCGCCCAAAAATCAAACTGCGAGGAAATCTCCAACTCCAGATGCTCAATTCTATTTGTAACACAGATAGAACTGGTTTTGTCAGAAATAATTAATTACTACAAATCCGTTGTCGTTGGAAACTAAAAAAGAACATGCAGAGAGCAAAACACCGTGTAACTCTGCATGCGAGTTTCGTTGTCTTAAGCAAACGTAGTTTCATGTTAATGAACGTCTTATGATTAACCATGCAAAACGGAATTCGTTATGTGTACATACGTACACAGCTTTTGTAAATGATTGATTCCCACGTTACCTCAAAAAGGGTGTAATCCATATATTGCATTATTGTGTTAATAAAAAACAAAATCCTGTAGATAAAAGTAACTAATATAATGCAGCAACTTAAAATGTGGCCACAAGGAAATTCAGCGCCTCACTTTAACTTTAGCGTGACTTTAAAGTCGCACCTCGAGTCCCTAGTTACTCCATAACAACAATGTAAAACTGTCAAGTTAAAGACGCGACTTTAGAGTCACTCTAAAGTTAAAGTGAGGCGCTGAATACGGGCCAATGTATTTAGCATTCTATTGTTATGGTGAATAATTTATCGTCACTATTTGCACACCAAAAACTCCAATATACATCAATACTTCATGCAGTTAAAAATATTAACTGCATGAAATATTTTAGTTCCATTCATAGGTATACTGGCCGTGTGTAGGCCTATTAAAGTTTAGAACTGTTTCGATTTTTTGGCACTATTCAAACTATTCAAACTTACATCAGTCGAGGGCCTTCCCTATAGCAGAGCTATGCTGTCCAGTGGTTCAGCGTTTGTTCCACTGCATGATGTTCTTGATGGCGTGTTGGGAGTATTGTTTGTAGTGGTGGTAGTAGTAGTTGTAGTAGTAGTTGCAGTATTTCCGCCAATACGTTGCATTAAAATGGTTTCGGTTCCGTCAGAGCTCACTGTGAAAACAATAGGAAACAAATAGTTTCGTTTTCGTAATTTAGTCTCTCAATAAAACAATGGCGCATAAAACAATTTTCCAAAGATATAGTCGTATTCAATTCAGACCAGTATAGAGAATAGATATGAGAATCTTAAAAAGTATAATAAATTGATTTGCATTACGAGGTTCTTTACTTCTTTCGTACATTTATTCTGGTACATTAATTTCGCGTAAGAAATTTTGTACCATAAAATATGTAATACGACATCCCGGTTTCTTTCGTCTACGAGCCGTCTTTTCCTGTAAATCCGACTGAATCCTTTTCGTTTTGTCACGATCTTCGAGACAAAATTATTTGACCTCGTAAGTACATATACTGTAGTCCTCGTCAGATCGAATTTAATTTATCAAAGTTCCTTCTTGTAAAAAGAAAATATTTTGAAAGCGACGTACATAAGTCGGATTTACTTATTATAGGAGTAGATATTTTCAATTAATCATGGTAGCCACGCGATTTTGTTCTCGTGAAGCTATTATAATATATCAAAATACATAAGTAGCTGTATTTAAATTAATTGCATCTACATATAAAATTTTTCTCAGAGACAATTTTCAATGTAGCGAACGAAAGAGGCGAGCATAAATATGATAAAACTTCACTTCAAATAATAACTTTAGAAAGTATTGCGACGTTTTATTCGAGTTGAAACAATAATAAAATACGTTACTTACGTTTTTGAGTAGCAGTAGAGGGAGCGGGAGCGTAAGAGGATGGTGGAGCAGAACTTGAATTGTATTTCTTGTAAGCAGCGCTGTTCATAGTCAATTTACGGACGTTTTTATCTGGATGAAGTACGATAATGTATACTTTTGGTGAATAAAGACAAACCAGAGCGACAGTAGCATTCATGCTAGTGGCAACACATAAAGTAGTAAGCTGAGTCTGGAACAAAACAATTATAAAAAAATCAATACGGTAATTATTGTTTTTGCTGCAAAATTTTTTTGAAGCAGGTCTTATAGAACAAGATTAATCCCATTTTGCGCTAAAATTAAGGATTGGCACAGTAGATCTGTCCCATTTTATCTGAAAGCCCTTTTCTTTAAAGAATGAATGGTGATCTCGGTATTATTGTGGTTGACGGCCTGAGCCACTGCATCCCGGTTTAAGGATCCACTAATCAGTTTTTGGGGATATTTGTTATCCGTTACGGCCTAACCTGAAATAGAACCTTCCGGTTCGATCAACAAGTAAGCCAACACAATTTCGAATTATCCTTAACAGAAAAAAAATAAATAAGAAAATGTCGACGAAAGGTTTAGGTTTTGAAAACGATCACTAAACAGATATTGTATAAGGTAAATATTAATATTAATCGATATCAATTGTTAGAACGTATTGACAAAATGCATTACATTTATTTGGAAATTTTTATTCGTACCATTTATATAGGTACTTACTTTATTCACTGTACATTCGGTATATATTCAATTCTATTTCTTTATACGAATCGTGTTTCAAAGAAACCTATTTTTATCGTATTCAAATTTATCATATGCATTGCATTTTTATGTATGTGCTAATAAGGAGCTTATTTCCAATCCGAGAAATTTCCCATCAAACAAGTGTTCACGAGCGCTACACCTATATCTCGAATCCTATTCATAAATATTAAATTCCGCGTAAATTCCGTCGTTATTTAAAATCTCAGTAAAACGGCGGCGACAACAAAATGATACGGATATTCGAAATTCTAATAGCAAGAAACGAAGTCGTTGAATTAAAAAAAAATTCTTCAAGAGATTCCCGCTTTTGTGAAATTTGCATTTTTCAAAATAATTGTCGTTTCATTGAAATGAATTCGAAAGTATGTATACACACATATTTAATAACGTACAATTCAGAATGTTACGAATGCATTTTTGATTTCGTTTGTTAAAATTGAGTTGACATCGTTATTGGGTATTATATTCATATTACGGTATTTCGCTGTTATTAAATTTTATATTGCACTAGTGTGGAGATTTTAAGGTGAATTTTATTTTTATTGCAAAACATTAACAACATTGTTACGAATGTTTAGAACGTAAAGCGTAAAATAGTATCATTTTAACATTTATAGAATTGTACACAACTTGATATTTTGCTAAATAGCTCAATCAATTAAATTTAGCACAATAAAATAATTGTTGGGTTTACAAATAACTTCTCTCTTACATTACTGTTTATATAACCATTTATTACAAAACTTTTGTACCTCTTACTATGCCTAATAAATTCATTTTTAGAGAACTGTTTAATTAACTCGCAAAATTAAAAGCAATCTAAACGGAATCGAATTACACAATTAATGAATCCCGGTAATAGAAATTCTTCCAATTTTCTCGAACAATTATCTTCGTAATGGGAAAAATCTTGAAATTAATAAAAGTTTAGTATAATTGATTACATTGTAGAGAGAAGATTAATTGAATTAAGTACAATTCTGAAATTAAACGAAAAACTATAAAAAATTCTTACTCTCGTGTACCTAAGACAATAAATCCTTAGTGTATCTAATATTGACTTAGAGCAAAACTTTTACCAAAGTGAATCGAAGTTTGCAGCAAATTTTTAATAAAACGTTTTCTATTTTCAGTTATACCCTATAAAAACCTATAAAATTAAATAAATTAAAAAAAATCTTACCTCATAGGCGTTTCCAGTGCCGAAGTAAATGGGAATGAAAGCCAACCAAATGATACAAGTGGTGTACATTGTGAAGCCGATGAATTTCGATTCATTGAAGTTTTCTGGGATTTTGCGGGTTTTAACAGCGTACACTGTGCAAGTAGTAATCAGAACCATATTGTATAGCTGGCTGAATAAAAATGACATGTCCTGGATTTTGCATTTCAGAATAACCTAGAAAAAAATTTAACATGGAATGCTATTAGGATGCCACGGGAATGTAACAAAGAATATGGTAAAATGTTTAATTTTATTAAAAAAGTTTTTATTCAAATTTCGCTGTTACAGAACAAAGGACTATACGATGAACTGATTGACTCCTTAATTGTCATGCTACCTATTAAGGAAAAACTCGGGAACAACTAATTTAATATATTGGCGCGAAGAGATCGATATTTAATAAAACATTTCATTTGAGTCGCGGAGGTGGGTGAGATTCGTCGGATTCGCGCCGATGACATCGTAAATAATAACAGAAGTTTCGTTTGCTTCTTGTGTCTCCTTTAACCAATATTTATCACTTATTAACAGAAGTTTTTGATTTATTAGAATTAAGAATTGTCTTGTAATTTCTTCGACATTGTAAGAACAAATATTTTTTATAGAGAAATATGATTAAACTTCAATTCAAACTATGAATAAAACAGGAAAATTTAGGCTTCACGTTTTGACTTGAGTTCCTGTTTGCAATTTATGATTTTTTAAAGAAATTGGTAAACACGCGAGCGAAGAGCATCTATCAAAACTAGTAACGGTGCAAAAAATGTCGAATAAATATTTGCTTTTAGGGTATAGAGCGGTATGAACATGGATTTTGACAGAAAAAACTCATAACTTTTAAAACACGCAATATAGATCTAGCAAACTTTAGTTTGGATATTTAGGAAAATCGTCATCGAGTACGTAATAAAACTGCAGTATTTTTTGCCAAAATCTGCTAAAACCTGGCAATTTTAATAAATTTCCAATAAGCTTCTAGAAAACACTGTTTTAAGATAAAAATTTTTATCATTAGACAAATTATTAAAACTAAACAATAAGTATTTCATATAAATTATAAAATAAACTATTAAAACTTATGTAAATTGAGTTGAACTTCATTAGAATTGGGCTTGCATAATCTCCATAAGTAAAGCAGTTTTTTAATCCTAATAGAAATTTGTCATGTGTATAAATTTTAACTAAAAGTAAATCAATTCAAGAAAGCTTATTTAGTCAAATTATATTGATAGTAAAATAAACTTAAATGCTTGTGACAAAAATTTAAAACATTTTGTAGAAATCTATAAACTAATAATAAATTGTAGTTTTACTTACCTGGTTTCTGGTAGGGTAATGGAATCTGGTGCCCGGTGGTTCAACAATCATCCAAACCAGAGTGAGAATAATTTGAACAGATATTAAAGAACAAGTGATGATGACTTGAGATTTGGGGCTGATGTAGCTTGGTCGTTGAGCGGATTTGGAAGCAGAATCGAAAATACGGGAAATCCGATTAGTTTTAGTAAGGAGTGCACCATATATAATGGAGAATCCAACACCGACGCCAAATCTTTGAGTGATGCAAATTTCTGTTGTTGGCTTAGCCAGAAGAGCAAAAGTATTTAGGTAGCACAAGAGAATACCGAAGAGCAGCATATAACTCAGTTCCCTGCCGGACGCACGGACTAACGGAGTATCATTGTGTTTGACGAAAAGGATAATAACAGCAAAAGTGACTAGAATTCCTAGGCAAGAGAACGCTGCTGGCACGAAAGCGTAGGGAGTGTTCCAGCGCATATACTGCAATTCGAGTGCATAGCAAGATAATTTGTCTTCATAAGGCCAGTATCCCGGTCCGCAATCTTTACATGTGAACTCATCGTACACAAACTCATAGTCCTCGCATTTATCACATATCCAGCAGCATGTATCTCCCTGCAACAAATGGCGCGTTTTATAAAATAAAGTGCTTAAATTCCGTTCGCCCATATCGTAAGCAGATTAAAATTTACGAAAATGGACGGGAATTCTTTGAGTCAGAAAATGTCGAAATACCTACATTATAAATAAATCGAATTTCAATATTCGGAACTATTTTTATTATCAACCAACAAGATTTACGTTCCTATTTCCTTAAGGAACTAGCGATGTGAAGTAAGGAAATTCGAATATGTGAAATTTATGAATAAAATCTGCAGCAAAAGTGCGATAAACGATATTCAATAGAAAATACCACGAATAATATTCAGGATCACTACACAAGTTTTATTTGCGTTTAAAGCACCATACATTTCAAATTGACTTGCCAATACACGCTCTAATATTATTATTTACCGGTAATTGCTTGGCAATTATAATGCAACGTGTACCTACTTACTTGTTGTTTCTTTATCATTCCCGGATCGCATGGTAAGGAGCACGCGGATGTTGGCACAAAAGTAGCATTGTTCTCGAATACAAGGTTGTTGGGATTGAGCTGAAGAGAGTTGAACCATTTTCCCACGTTCTGAAACAAATTAAAAAATGTTGGTATATTTTTAATTTTCCTGTTAATTTAGGCAATATTAGAGCACAAGTGCTTTGATTAACTCCAGAGTGCAGTATTAATTGCTCTGTGTATGTTACTTCCGTAATTTCAGTATGTCTAAAATTTAAATTAGAAACTACATCATCCTAATTAAACGCTTCTGTAGGTTATAAAATAAGGGAAATAATAAATAAATATTGCATTGTTATTCTTATCGTTTGGGTAGCATTATTGGGTATACTATTAATATTATAACGTAAATTATTTTGCGATAATCGTGTATGCATAATGTATGGAGGGAGTTTCCCTTCGGCGGTCATCCTGGCATGTTCATGTAAACAAGCAGATAAATTTGAGCGAACGTGCTACTATGCGAAATTCTAATAACGAAGTGTCCTTCAGATTGATTGCCAGATTGTTGTGCAAATAAACAAAGCCCGCAAGAGTTTCTCTTTGAGGTCCTTTACACTTAGACTCGAAGCATAATTAGAGAATCACGTCGTCATTTAAGCAATAAGATCATCAGTTTCGTGAAAAAGAAAAAACAAAGGATACCTCAAAAAGTCGGCCTAATTTCTTTATTACATAAAAAACTTTGCTGAAACTTTCTTTGAGAAAACACGAAACAGACTGACTTTATAAAAATTAATTAATATTTTTATATTCAGAGGAAATCTTGTTACAAGCCTTCCTGAATTCCTTAGAGAATTGGGGACAGCAACTAAACTCACAGTAATAGTAGAAAGTTAAAATTGAATCAGAATTTCAATAAAGAAGTTAGGCCCGGCTATTTCGAATTTTGTTCACAACTCCTGATTCAGCGTTAAAGAACAAGCCGGAATACATATTTTCGAATCAAGGTAAACAAATAAATTTCCAAACTTTCGGTACGTACATTAAAAACTTCGTAGAATGACCCGATTTCCTGAATCCAGCTAAATCGATTTACTTAGAGAACCCCGGATAAGAATTGACACACAATCAAACAACGTTTAGCTTTAAAATGCACCACAATTACTTATTTTACAGATCAAAGTCACTGAGATAACTTCTTGAAAAGCGAATAATTTAAACCAGAGCAGACAATAGAAAATAACTTTTTTCAATTCCGATAATGTTATTTAAATATCAAATTATAATCTAAATTGTGGTGGTTATAGAATTAAAATTTACATATACAAGCCGCAATATCCCTATAGGTTCGTATATTACTCGAATGTTAAATAATTATTAATTATACATATACATTGAAACATTAAAATATAAAAAAACTAATAGCTAATTTGGGCTAATTAAAAGCTAAATATTTTTAACAAACTATGTTTCCTAAACGATGAGAGAATAAACCAATTTATAAACTTTTTATTAATAAATTGGCTGGAATTAGTGCCGCATAAATTTTAAATTGCTTATTTTTCACTAGTGAAACTGTCGAGTTAGGTATATCGCAAAAATTTAATTTTATAAGACTAGCTTAACATCATTGCCTGTAGCAATTTTTATATTCCCTCTTTATACACGTAATGTATTAAGCTTTCAAAGACAGCAACGACAGGCACCCCAAGTGCAAACACTTGAAGTTTACGCTTATTAAAATTCCGGTGAGTGTTGTGGCTTACTCAATTCAGCTATGGCCCAGAATTTCTGGGAAATTAAGTTGACAGAGGACATGTTTTAGATAAAAAGGGACAACTGATTTGTTGTTTAGCGTAAAAGTCTTTATTTGAATGGGTACAACAGGAGCGAATGACACAGCAGGATATAATTATCTGGAAAATTTCGTTCCGAATGGTTGAATCGCTTTATTGGGTATGAATTTTTACCGGTGAATCCATGTCGGTTACAAAATTGTAGTGTATGCAACTAAACACAAACAAAATTCAGGCAGTTTGGGAATAAATGGAACGAATATTAAAATGAATTCAATATAAAAGAGCCCGAGGTATTTTAGCGATTGTTTGATGTCACAAATACAATAGAAGTTGAAACTGGAAATGAGAAAAAATTAGCAATTTGTCGACGCCAATAAGAATAAATTAGTAGTAGAAACTTTTTGTAATCTGTTATTTTTTTGTCTGTTGTTTCATTAGGAAAATTTTGACCCAATTCATTTTCCCTCTAACAAGAACCAACCATATCTTTATACAATTGAAACTTATTATTAATAATAAAACATTCTAATCGGCAATACCGAAATGCTTTTCACCATTGCTAATTGCATATCACATTGTGACCTAACCCTTTTCAAAACTTTCCCGTGGATTCCCTTCGAAACCTTCACATTACATAATCTGTCATCTGTACTAAATAACATCAAAAAGTAATCAATCTAATTCTAAACTTGCCCTAATTTATACCCAAATGTTGATCAAATCACTCCACGTCTTCCAATAACGAATATACTAATCTATTGCTTTCAGATAATAAAAGAATATTTTTTACCTAATTTCGGAAAACAATTCCCAAAAGGGAATTTGTCATTGGGGGATTGCAGTTGAACATGTCAAAACTCCCCCGGGATCCTCCACAAATTACGTTACGCATTTACATTACACCAGCATGTTATACCTGGATTGTCCTTTTGAGCTCTGTTCTGTAATTTGTCCATTATATTTACGAGTCATTATTTTATCACATTATTTTTTTTGTATTTTAATAGCATATTTTTTCCATTAAAAAATAATTGCGGAATCGATATAATTGTAACCGATTAAAACAGCTTGTTACTATAATCATAGAACCTGCGAGGAATCATCGACGAATTAATTTCGAATAATTTCGGGTTGGATATTATAATTTGACTAAACCCGTAACTTTCGACCAAGCATGTCGTTATCCCTAGACCTCATCTCCTAACAAAAAGGTTTATATATTTTTCGATTGAACGGTTTGGGTACAAGGATAAGGGAACGACGACATCGGCTCCCAGTCAAGAAACTCAATAAGCACTTTAACGTTAAATTTAAAAAATTATGCACACGCTTCGGTGGCAATTTGGTTTCGTTAATTTAAAATCGAACGGAAGGTTAAGCTACTGTATAATGAGTTCTCTCCTAATTAAAATGTGAAAAGTAAGAATTTACTAAAAAATAATCGTTGTTGGAAATAAATTGTACTTACTTTGTAATGATATCCGGTAGTAGATGCATTGTATAATCGTTGGTAGTTCAAGATATCATATCTGGCCAAACCGTCCCCGCTGGTATCGAATTTTACAGGACTACCTGCTAAATCTATAAAGAATAAGATCCGATCGTTAAAATTATCCTATCAACAAATGATTAATTAACATTTTTAATGCCGTCTAATTAGTAATCTACAATTTTTCATTAAATCCTTAGACTATTTTTTTTCATTTTACAACTTCATATCTAGTTTTAAGCATCTGCAAAGTTAAAGGAAATTCTAATTTTCGCTCGAAATAGATCAGATATTTGAGAATAGATGTTAATGCGCTTATCTCATTTTGTTGTAAAGGCGAGTGAAGGTTCACGTCTCAATCTCATTAAAGATTCATCTGATCCCTATCTTGAAAGTTCGTCCTTCTGTTTAGTTCCTATATAACCAATATATGTCGCTTCGAGTACGAGAAAGCTGGATCATTATCAATAGAGGTTAAGGATTTATTTATAAACTTATGGTATAATTTAAAGTATGATTTAAAATTACTATAGAAGATTACTGCAAAGTATGGTATAATTATTATACCCAGTCGAAGTTTATGTGGCGTTAAACGTTATGTTCAGCTTGATGATGTTATACTATGAATTATGTCGGGCAATTAAATACGCATATTGCATATACATAGCGGTTCTAATACCGAATTAACTAATTTACCTACCCAAATTTTGCCGATTTCATGTCACTAACAGATATTTAGAGATTTAGAGAATTATATATAGTTGAAATGCTTTGTTTCCCTTCATTATGATATCCCTTTTAATAAAATTTGAGTCTATTTGAGATTATTAACAAGCGAATTTTTATTTTCAACATTCCTATTGTTAATCTAAATAGTTAATAACCAGAAAGAATTAGTTCGATCCCTCATTTTCTTTTACAGTCATTTTTATTGATCTATCAAACTATAATAGTACAATAATCCACTCATTAAAAGGGAATCTTTCTAAGTGGCGAATTTCGAACGCTAAAGCTGTTGAAACAAGTTCTCTCCCATTAGAGTAAGAACCTGCTGTGCTTGGATTTTAAATGACGGTATTTATCTAATTGGAAATAATACGTTTACACAAAATCGGGACAGAGGAAGGGAAAATAAAACTCGTAACGTCGCTTTTTATTTCGTTGAATTACTAAACTCACAGCTTAAATAAATTGCAAACTAGAATGAGGGTAACAACTTCTAAAAACAGTGACAACTGATCTCGTATTTAGTCCGTTTTTTTTAATTTTTGTAATTACTTAATTACCGAGAACTGAAGCACAAAGAATAAGATTGTAAGATAGAAAAGCCTTTGCTGCAGACTTTTTGTATGTAATAATATGTTATTTTCAAAAAAAAATTAATAACATATTTCCCATATTTTATTACCAAAGTAAAATACGGAATATTTCCGTCAGGGATATATTCGATTTTCTGTACAAGCGCTCGATCATGTTGAGAGGGTAGGATGTGCGGGTGTGAAATGAACGGCAGCGAAGCTGTAGATAGGGAATAGCAACGGATAGACGAAAAATATAAGATCAAGTAATTGTCCGTGAGTTCAATCGTGCTTCCAATACTAATGAATTCAAAATGGCCAAACCCCTAAAGTTTTCGGCATATAATTTGCTATATCAGATAACATGTTTAGGAGTCTGTTGAGAGTATTCATCCGCAATATTAATTTGTTTTAGCATCGATTAAATTTTACCGCAATAAATTGATTAGCATACTGCCTTCGAAATAAATTAACTAGTTCCAAATCTTTTAATATAAGATTAACTCCTGTAAAGTTTGTAATAGTACAGATAGTACAGACAATTTAAATATGACTCAAATTCAAAGGTAATTCAAATATATTTTACATGTTAAATTTTTTATTTGCTCTGACAAAGGGCTCTTCTATAAGGTAAAAAGACGAAGGCAAAAGTTACTAATTTTGATTCCAAATAAATGGGCTCCATTTGCATTGAAATACCTACTTGAATTCAGGAACATTACTCAACATCTGAATCGGTTTCATTAATTTGGATATAAAAGAAAGATAAAACTGTAATTTTGCATAATATACCTTAATTTTAAAACCCTATAATATTATTTACTTTTGTGAATTTTCCCATTTTGTCCATTTCTATGTTTTGCATAATTTTAATAACATCTCCAATTTCATATGTAATTAATCCATGAACTCATACCTCATTTAAAAAAATAATTCGCCTAATAATAGAACTCAAAATTAACTCATGTATAAAAAGGTCTGTAATATATGATAAGTGAATTTAATACAAAATTAAATATACTCGTATATTACAAATTAATCAAGTTTTGCTTTATTTTCATGCTTCACAATTCAAACAAATAGCAACAAAATCTATTTGTAAAAGCATATGTACATTAATGAAATGATATAGTCGAAGTACGTTAATCGCATCGAACGAAATCAAATAGAACAAGCCAAATAAAATTAAACACATTAATTAATAATTAATAATTTTGCAGCTATTAAAATAGGACGATATCGCTAATACGAACGAGATTTAGTAAAATATACTAAAAATTAAGTGTATCATTACTGCAATATTAGCACAGTCAAATCGGGTTGGTTTTTAATATTTTTACTGATATTTTTCAAAAAGTGAACAAGCAAGACGATAAAAATTACTGTTCCTCTCGACTAAAAGACTCACCTTTGGTGTAGATTACTATAACAAATTATAAAAAAAAACTTGAAATAATCTGGACTATTCCTCCGAATTTTGACTGGTCTATACTCGCTAAATAAATACATCGATTGCAGGTACATACATACGTAGATCTCATTACCAATTATTACATAATATGTCAATTAAATTATGAATGCAAAGCCAATATATCATGTATATAAAGATTTGAATTGACATTCGGAATTACTTACTAATTAGCTTTTTTATAGAGCAACGCAGAGTTGTTTGTTATATGCATTCTGGTATCTCTTTCATTAAAAGGATATTTTGATTTTAATCTATTTAAAATCGTCCAATGCAATTAAATGCAAAGGCAAACCCTCTTTGACTTTCACATTATAATTCAAACAAAAAAAAATAGATTGAAAGCTGCACTGGTAATACAGGAAAAAGGATATCATCACTATTCATTTTACAAAGTTAGGTTCTTCTATCCGCGTTTGAAACATATTTTATTTTACCAAGACCTTTAGCGACTTTACCAAGAAAGTAAAGCCAATCTAATTTAAATGCATCTTAGGGAAAAGCCACTTATCATAGCAGATGTTTACATAAACTCAAGGTCGATTTAAGTGACCTTAAGACGGCAAATAATATTGGATTTCCTTGAAATTGTGCTTTCCTTTTTTTAGAAAATTCAAGAAGAAAATATATAAATCCTTCGTTAGCGTTGAAAATGCCAACGGAAAATAAATTGTGCTTAACGTCTTATCTTGTTTGATGAATAACAATAAAGGAAAAACTTTATCGGAAATTGTTCGCGAACTTTCGAATATCGCGGGAGTTTTCGAGGTACTGTATTCCGTTATCGATGCGAAAGTGAAAATTGAAGACCTTCCCCAGGGTAAAGGCGAGCCAGGTATTCAAGTTTCTGACTGAATAAATACAATGCGGTAAGCCTTTTTGTGAATCAGCTACGCGATTTTTTCTTATTACCGTTTCTTTTTAATTGCTACGCTTTTCCGAATTAATACACAAGATGGGTTTCATTCAAAATATGTAAATATTTTACGAAGGAATAAATAAATTGTTGAGGCAAAAAAAATATCTCTCATCAACGGTCATTAGTTTTTTAGTAAAAATTATAAAAAAAATATATTATCAAAAATTTTCTTTCAAGGATTACGATAGAAAGGATAGTTTATTGTATCTGCAATATGCAGAAACATTTAATTCGTAATTTACAAGTGGAAAATGGGAGGTATCTAGTGTGAAGTTGAGTAGAAGAGCTTATATATAGCGCACAGCTGATACTCAATTTCTTTCTTCCACAATTTCCCTACTTTATCTTTTATATGCATAAAACGTAATATGCAGCTTGTGCTCTGTCGAATTCTCCCGCTTTCATTCCCACAAGTATTTACCACATTTGAACACGCATGATGCTATTCTAAATAAAAGTTCATTGGTACTTACCCATGAATGAAACATTTAACAAGTATTTCTTGTAAAAATCACCACCGTCGTATTGGGTCATAGCGGGACAAACGCCAGATTGGTTATAATCTTTGCAAAGGTCCTCGTGTAGATTGTGAAGTGCCAGTGCGAAAGCGTACACCGCATCTACTACGAATTGCACTTTACTTTCCTGCTCGTATCTGAAATTAATGGAATAAACTAAATGAATAATGAAGGGTATGCGATAAAAGGGGCGTTTTAGTGTTACGCCACTGATAGTTTTCAGCGAATGATTTGTGATAAAACGCCATGCTGAGATAAAAAAGATATATGAGGTAGCCTCGAAATGGAGAGCATTAAAGCAATAGAGTACACCTGAGTGTGTTTTCTTATAGAATGACAAACAAATATGTACGGCAGCGTTCTTCGTTATTGTACTTATAAATTATTACCTCGGGTTATCTGTTCGCATTATTTCAAGTATAACGAAATATTAATTCGACTGTACAAAGAAGACGAAAATGTAGCGCAAAGAGATAATAATTAAAACAAGAGATGCGAAAAAGTTAAATCAAATTTTGATTTATTTCCATTGAGATTGAAACCAATACAGCATTTTCATGCGATAAGAGCAAAACTAGACCAATGTATTTTAAACGTATCACCCTCTAAATGTGGTCAGTCATGTATGAAAGCTTATCAGATACCTAACGTGATGGTTTCAATATTCTGATATATCTTGTCTGTGCCGGTCGTTTATCATTTTAGTGGCTATTGTCTTTGCGTACAACAAAAATTTTACCTCGGATACCGCTCATTTTCCTATCCCTCGATACTGGTTTTGTCGTTTTACAACTTCCACTTCGATTTAAATCTCCGGCTTCTCATATCTCGCAAAAAAGTATATTCAGTCTTCATGCAAGAATAATATGTTCATTTGTTCCCCAAAAATTTTACCATTCGCAGATGATCGATTTTACTGAATAAACCTATGAATTGGATTCGTACACGAGCATGAAATTAGACTGAAATGATAACACTCGATATGTGGTCTATATATTCCGGTAATCCAAATTTTGAATTTAAAGCTAAAATAATCAATAATAGCACGGAATACAAATCAGCATTGTAATCATGTCAATGGTGAAGGTACGTTCATAAAACGGTAAATCCTATGATCCGATAATTGCATAATGCAAAATAATGGGACGTGATGCATTTTGAACAATTTTATATTCTACACGTGAAAATAAATTTTGCGATTAATTTTGCCCACTCGTTGTTGAATATGGAAAAATTATTTACATGTGCATCAAGATTTGTGCACTCGCAAGAGATTAAAAGAATATTAAAATCAATGTTGTATCAAATCCGCTCCCATTTCAGTTTCCTATTACCCACTGTTTTGTTATTCCTTTTGATAAAGGTTAACGTTGACTGACGCCAAATTTACGTTACTAACGAATTAAGGCAATTACAAACTCCCCAGCCGTTTGCCCTTTTCCTTGAAGCTAGTTTGAACAAAGGTACTAAGAAATTCCTCCAACAGTTATTAGAGGTATCTAGATTCACCTTCTTGGATTCGTTCCTGAAGCTATTTCTGGCAATTTCTCTAGCGCTTTTGGCGAACATAAATCAAATTTACTATACAGATGTTCGAAAAAGTGTTAATTAGTAGATTCAGGGTAAATCAGCACAAGTAAAGCTTTCCTAAATTGAGAATATACGTATTGTTCGAGCTGTTAACTACATATTGATGCTATAACAATAACATAATATACATATATGCATACCGTGTTGGAAAATTTTTCGCGCATAATAGGGAAATCAATGTTAAATTCTTAGCCGGCTGAAATCCAATCTACCAGTGTACATTTCAATAGAACGTCGCGATCAATTCTAATAAATTTAATTGTTCTACTGGACTTCACACCGCGCTTTGGCTTGGTTAGATTAAAAATCAAATAATTTCGACGGTTTCAACACTTCGACAGTATCAAAACGGGTTCGGATGGGTGAACGTCGAGTCGATTACAAAGAATTGAGAATTTTTAAACGATAATTTATTGAAAAAATATCACTAATAATAAAATAGAATTATGTAGATATGTCTTTTTGCCATAATGGCTTGAAAAAGAAAGTAAATTCTAAGAAAATAATAAAAAGAATACTCCAAAAATAAACTTAAAGATTATTTTAAAATAGAAAATAAAAGAACTCTAAAAAATAGTCCACCGCTTTCTGCTAAACAATAGCCAAACCTGTCATACAGATGTCATCTCATATTACTGAGCTGAGGTGTAATTTTAAGAAAATTGAATTATTTTTTCCTTATTTTTCCTTATTTTAACAAGATTTGTTGCTATTTCAAAACTGTACCTACCGATACACACATTTTTTTGAAATATCCCCAAAAAACCTATTAATTGTAGTTTCTAAATAATTTTGTACCTCATACCTAACACAAATAACTTTGTACCTCTACAAATCGCGGCGTGCGGTCCAGTAGAACAATTAAATTTATTAGAATTGATCGCGACGTTCTATTTAAATGTACACTGGTAGATTGGATTTCAGCCGGCTAAGAATTTAACATTGATTTCCCTATTATGCGCGAAAAATTTTCTAACACTGTATATGACAAATGAAACAATTTTATGAAATAATCTCTATTATAACAAATTAATCTTATCAATTATTTTCCTCATGATATTATCCACATATTTCAATAATTTGCAGTGCTTTAATTCAATTCGAGATGCTTCAGCAATCGTTAACTGAGATGAAACTAACCTGAAATGCTAATGGATTTATTAATTAATTCGTGCAGCACAAATATTCTTTTAACCGTTAGTACATGCACTTTCAATTTGCATTCTCAAACATTCCGTATTTGTATTAAACGCCAATAGGTATAATTGATATCGAATCTGACTATTAATTTGTGGAATAATATTTTATGGATGCATATTCTATTTGTAATTCACATGGTGATTAAAGCTATTGTCAATTGATATTTATTTTCTTTGATAGAGGGAAATTAAAAAGGTAAACTATAGATTTTTTTTGTGTTGGTAGGTATATTGTTAATACCCCGATGTAAAAATATACAATCGATCAAATTTCAACCGTTGTATTAAACATGCAAATTCAATGATTTTCCTAAATCTATGCCAGCCATAAATTTTCCGAAGGTATTTCAATGCGGGCATTTTAAATAAATAGTCTCATATTTAACGACACTTCGGTCTTTAGGCCTCCAGCAACAACAATTGGGTATTGTCAAAATAATGGAGTTCACTCAGAAACAATTACTACCGGAGAAATATAGCAGAACGTATTATTGTTTCATATAGAACCCTCTCTAACGGTGTAGAGAAAATCTAATAATCTGTCAACCTTTTGCTCAACAAAAAACAGACCCTTTTAGAACGGGTTTCGAGATATAAATTTTTTTCGTTCCTATTTTTTAAAAATCGTATAAAACATATTCAATTCATTTGATTAAACTAATACCATCCAGCTGTGACGGTAAGTGGAGAAGTCTTTTTTGGCCTTCCTGCTAGAAAAAGTACATGTTTCTTTACTCTCTTCTAGTTTGGTCTATTACTGTTTTATTCTGCTCACATTAAGTCGCTCTGTGGGTTTCGTTACAATGGATTATTTGCGACTTACTTCACGTTGAAACAAACAAAACTAGATGTGATGATCAAGATGGCATTAGAGTGGAATTTACAAAAAAGTTGGAGGTCTTCCTGCATCAACATTTATCTTGAACTTACAGACTGAAAGAGAATTTCGTAGCATTTTCTGCAATAAAACCGTATCCGTTCTGGTTTATCTTCGTAGGCGTTACTGGAAAGAGAGTGAATTTTTCACTTCTGCCCGTCAAACACATGCTTTCCAACAAAAAATTTCTCCGTGACTGTATCGAGTTTTCTTATAAAGCCTACTGGATAGATTCCAATTTATTTTCTTATTATATAGAAATAACTGACTAGTATGTCAATGTGGTCTTCTAAAAGAAATATGAAAATATAGTAGGACGCTCAATTATATCTTAACACAGCGGATAATTTTTTTCATGTTCAATAAAATTTATGGAGTAGTTGGAAAATTTCTGGAACTAACCGCGGATAGCTACTCACTTATTTCATTTATTTATTTAGGATCTGTAATGAATTCAAAGGAACAAATTGAAACGGGCTAAAATCAAAATAATTTATGCATTAAAAATGTTTCATTAATGAGAAAGGAGCGAATTAAAATATATAATAGGTAGACTTAGCGTCAGTACTTTTATGTACTTTGAAGTGAATCTTTATAGGCTCTCAGGAGAGCTCAAGGTAAAATTTATAAGTACAGGTGAAATAGTGGAATGAGAATAAATTTAGATATGTTTAAATAATTTGTATGGTATTAGTTTCTGTCGTAAAAGAATGTTTCTATTTAAATATTTTTCAAGTCCTCGTACAAAAATTTCATATTCTTATAAAATATGTCTTATGCAATCTTGTTCTTAAATAGGTAGTAAATTATTAATATTTTTTATATTAATAATTTATATTTTTATATTAATATATTTTTATTAGATTAATAAAAACTTCAACTGAATTTCTCGTCACAGAGTGGGCTACAGAATCCATCAAATATTTACAAGTCTAGTGATGTTTTCTGTATCGTATTCAATAATTCAAGTTTCAACCTTTAAGTAAAACATAAGGAAGACACCGTCTCTTTTATAGAAAGGAAGTATGTACTAATAAATAGCCTTCCCATGAAAATTTAATTTTACTTTGAAAAAAAATATGTAGCAAAAATTCAGCAGGAAATCAATTGGATTTACCAAATGGTGTTTTACAATTGCCTGATTTTTTGAAAACAAATCTATTTTATTAAAGATAAATTTAAAACTGACGTTACCCCAGTTTTCTATGTTATTAAGTTTCCGTGTGTTTTCTGCAATAGAAATTGCATTTCATCATCTAGAAGTAGAAAAATTTATCAACGTTACGAGAACACATTCAATTGTCATTATGTAAAGAAAATGCATTTGAAATGGCGAAATGAAACGAATTTTGAGGAACTAAAATTACAGAATAAATTTCATTTAATACCCTGTATTTAATCGGAAAGAAAATTTCATGGAAGCAAACATTAAGTGAGTTTCAGAAATGCAATGAAGAGGGTAAAGTGGAGAATGTTTCTAAAAGAGTCGCCACGTAAAGTCTGAGTTTATTTTAACTTTACGGAAATTTACGTCAAATTAAAAACTAATATTTACTTTATAAAATTTTTGAGTCCGTTGAAATGAAGATGCATCGTATATTTCCTCTATTTTATTTTACACAATATTCTTTTGTAATATGTAGTAATATTTAATGAGAAATAACTTACCCAACACTTTGCGATAGCCTCAAATCATTACTGCAAACGTTGAAAGTATGATTCGTCTCCAGAGGGATGTTTTTCTCCAGAACACAACCGAATGTATCCTCCCAATACTGCTCGAACCAGGGATTACGTGTGTTTCTCTCAGGTGTAAGTGACATCATGTAGTCGTCAAAACCAGGAATATGATTGGACTGTAATTCGACCGTGATTGCCCCTTCTGCTACGTCCTCTAATCCTTCAACCAATTTCTGTTGTTTACCCCAGCCATCGCTCGCCACCCAGTAGAAGGTGTGACTGGCATTTAGTCTCTTGGCTGCCTGCAGAATTCTCCTGTGAAAATCACGTAGAGTAAACTAATAAATCAGACTCAAAGACATAGATAATACGTCAGATAAACATGGGCGTGCTCACAAATTTCCAAAATCGTGCAGAATGTTGAAAATTTAATATAACGCCGTTCTACGTCACGCTTATTAAAGACTTATTTATAGAAATAACTTTATTAAAAAACTTCTTGAATTTGCTGAAGAAAATTCGTGAGACATTTTTTAATTTGCTGGAAGGCCCACATTTCGCATTTCAATCCCACCTCGAATATCAAAATAATGTAATTAAATTTGAAATTACTTTTGACAAACAGAACTGGAAGCGTCGAAAAGAAGAAACCGGCCCTGAGTTTTCAATTAGCTAATGTGAAATCAAATTTCCCGTAACCTTTCCGTTTTAGCGTAATTTGTTGTTTAATGCCCGAGGTTGGTTCTTTTTTCATTAAATTTTTTTCGGTTTCACGAATACATTCGGTTCACGTCTTGGTTAAATCGGCAAATTAATTAACCGTAAATTTTTTTCATTCTTTGATATATTTGAACAAAAAAATTTTGAAAGAATATATGGAATTAACTTATTGATATACGAGTACATATGTATGTAGGATATTCGATGGAAAACTATTTCAAAAATTCTCATTAATGAAAAAAGTAATTAGAGTTCCGATAGTTCCGATTTAATTGGAAATCCTTTGAAGCAAGACACGCACACCTACATGTACATATGTATGTAGATACTAACAAAAGTTTTTTGAAGTTTAAAAACACATAATAATAAAATTTCCATTGTCGATACATCTGTATTCATTTTCACTTTGTGAAACCCGAAATCGTCCTTTTTGTGTGAAATAAATATTCACTAGTGCGGTTCAATTTATTTAGTGCTAACTTGAATAACGAGAATGTATTGAAAATATCCACAAAAACCGAATTTACTGAAGCGCTATCGTATCTCACGGATATAGTTGAAATTTACGAGGCAGCTCTCGTTGTTCTTCTGTCTGAACTCTCAGAAATTATAATCCAGAAATACCATCCGGCAACGCGCTCTAAAACTTCTCAATTCAGCATAATGGAGGATATATGGCATTAGTAAAGTAACCGTCAATGATGTGGAAAATCGATCTTTTTCGTTCCTCTCTAAATATATGATCGAATTTTTAATAAATCTTTGTCAAATTATTTTTGATTTAAAACCATCAAACCCTATAAACCATCAATTAATTGTGATTTTTAATATACATTATCGTGATGATTTCTAGTAATTATTTTTTACAACATGGTGTATTTTTGTTTGACAAACAGTGGAGGAAGGTCTGCAGCCGTTTTTCAACTTCCTGTTCCGTTCCTATCCCATCGCTCGGTATTTATCCTATAGCTTTAAGAAAATATGTCTGTTCTGTTCTCTCTGGTTTAAAATCTTAAAATATATATCTATGCTGAAAATCGTGTCTCTTGTCTCAGCTGGTATGTTGTCCTGTAGGATTTTGCGCTAAGACACGTAGAGGTTTAAAAAGTTTTACTATAATTTGTCGTGTCGCTAAGTCAACGCGCTTAATTGAAATATTTCTAAAATCCCTTTCTTACAAGGTATAAATCTTTCATTTAAAAATGTATGCGAACATTATAATGAAATTTCTGTATAATGTAAAATTTAAATTATGCGTAAACATCGGAACATTATATACCATACTTAAAAAAAATAAAGCAATTATAAGGTAAATTTAATGCTTTCGGCCATTTACAAATATCGAAAGCAATTTATGTAGGTAAAGTATTTTCAATTTAGTCGAATTTAGAAACAAAAATTAATTATGTATAATTTTGTTCAGCCGGAGCAATACTTAAATTAAATTAAAGGCTATCTCAAATTAGAATTTAACAGTCTCCGAGTACATTTCGTGCGTTTAAGGGAACAACCGGCTATGATTTCGCAATCAATTTCTAACAATTTGTAAATCGAATAAGTGAATTAAGCCATTAGGTAAACGAAAATGGCAAAACGTGAATTTAAAATTCGATATTTCATGTGCGAATTTTGCGGTAAAATTCCCGATAAAACTCCTAATGTTTACCAAATCGACAGTATTATAAAATGAATTCAAATTACAGGAATTAAAGCGCTGTCGCATTTTAACGACTTTCCTCCGTAATATACTGTTTATATTAAAATATTTCGGCGCTGGGGGCATTTTACCTTGCGAAAATAAGTTTCAGGGTGAATTATTTTCACAACCGAACTTCTCGATTCAAAAGTTCCCTTTTTACACATCTTGCGTCTAAAGGACTGAGTGCCCATTATTCAAGGTGAGGAGAACAGCCTAACGCCGTAATAATTTTAATCTCTAAAAAGAGAGAAACTTCGCATTCAACGTTATATGTTTTCTTCCAGGACACAGGAAAAACAGGCGTAGAGAGCGTTGCGCTCAATTTAAAAGATAATTCCATGTATAAAAATATACGAGTAAAGGAGGGAATAAATGAAAATAAGTTAGAAATGTTTTGTACAGTATGTTGAACTGTATTGCATCTTGAAAATACACTATTTTTGTTAGTGCCACAAATGCTCTAATAATTTTTCGAAGTATAATAAAGCGATTTATTCCTAGGAAACTCTTCGGAATTTTCGTAACTGCTGTGTTAGCAAACATATATCACTTTTATTCCACGCATATTTCAGCCAAAGAGGCAATTAGTGACTTTAAATTGGTGTATTTATAGATCCCTGAAAATTCCTATTCGTCAAAATTGGTAATTTCCACTAAGCGACGTCGAATTATAAAGTTAAATTTCATCAAATTAGTCAAACTTTATCGTTAACTACGTCAATCGAACTTGTCGTTTTTTTAGACATGTCTGGTTATCGGATTTCTATTTTTCATCTAAACGTAAATACTTTTTTAATTAAAAAGGCTAATTCGTGCTTCTTAGTATAAATTACGAGGATTTGAGGAAAAAGAATCGGATTTAAATAGAACCCCGTTGACAACTTCGATTTTACTTTTAAATTGGATACTTGTTTGTTTTTCAATCAACCCACGTATCCTGGCCATTAAACATTAAATCGCGATTAATTCCTCTAGAAAGTTTACTTACGAAATTTCATATCAAAGAAGTGCTTCGTACCATTTGGAGATGCTTTTTTACCCAGTTTTGTTTAATTTCATTTACAAATCTCTACTCAATTTATTATACTGGTTTCTTGCACGATTTCATTTCATTCTTTATTGACTCTTTATTTGATTTACAGGATATTTAAACATAATTTAACAAGCTTTTTTATAATTATAAACTTATTTCTTATATTCAAGTGTGTATGTCAATTCTCGTTGTTCCAATTTGAACCATGACATTTAGTAAAAGAAACATTTGAATTCTACTACGTCAATCCATCATTTATTCTGTTATTAATTTAATTCAATTATCTCTATCTAAAATAGTAATAATTCTCATTAAAGCAACTTATTAATGAATGACGAGGTCTTCATGAATGGTGAATGTGAAGTGTAGTGTATAGATCATAGAGAATGTTAGAAAGGGTAAGACTCGTGAATGAATGATATATTGTAAGCATGTTTTATTACTGCTGACCTGAATAGGAATTTATAGATGATGAATAAATTACATCCCAACAGAATTAACCATACCACTGATTTATCGATACACAATCCCGTACATAGTCTTACAATGATTGTTGTTGCTGCGAGGGCTTTAATTGGTTTGAAAATGAAACCGTTTCGCCAGTATCGCAATCGATTTAGCAAAATGGAAGTTCTAAAATCGCATTGGTCCATCATTTCTTTTTAAATTAAAAATATCCGTCATTGTTTGTGACTTGCAGGGTACGGAAATAACTCGGAAAGAAAATTTAGACCGCAGAATTGAACAATATATGTGTGGTGTTTTTCGTTTTTCGGGCAAACAATGCACGATTGTCAGTGAAAGAGTTGCTTTCTTTTGATAAGTAATGTTAACTGCCATACCACAGAAAGAATAGTGGTGAACGAATTACATTTCTACGCCAATTCATTTTCTATACTGACAGAAAAGTATTTCATTCAGCTATTGTAAAATATCGTATTTATATAAAATTAACCGATAATACAAGTTAAACACAAAACACAAACTTTGTGTATAAGCCCTGCAAAAGGATTAAAAATCATCGTAGATTTATATCGCACATTTATGTATGTTCGCACCTATTGCACAGTTTTTCTAACAGGAAATTGGAGCGAGAGTGGCCGATTCAAATTTATATATGGCCTTTCCTACTTCAGTATGTTATCAAATTATTGTATATTACAATTCAGACAATGTTACATTTTTTCGTCCTCTCTCGGAAAAAGAACATTTATCATTCTTCCATTAAGCGCTCCGAATAAAAACGACACATAATGGTTTATAAGTTAACTTTTAAAATTCAATATTTCCAATGAATCGAGGAAATGCTGCTCGCTTGAATGGAAAAAATTAATGACTCATTGATCACTGGGATTTATTTTATGTATCGAAACTAAAGTAGACTTTCTATTTAATTGAATAATTGCAATCTCTAGCTAAAAAAAAATCTGTATACAATTAATTCTGTTTTTTGGTCGAATTTTGTACCACAATTTACATCCTGTCACAGAACGCAATTAGCACCTTAAATATTTACACTATCAGGTTTTATACTTTCAATTAGGTTTCTTTTGGGATATACTTTATTTCACATTTTATAAGTGTACTGTTGCATTGATGTTGCACTTTACTACTACTACGATAACGTAAAAATCCTTGAGTTTACTATTTCACAAAGTCTGAAAATGAATATGCAGATTTAAATTAATATTTCTGAATTATTAGGAAATTCAATTTAAAGTTATCTAAGCTGATTAAGTTTTGAACTTTAAAATATCCACACATTTAATTTGTCGAAAGTTAATTCCGTCAGATCTCTCTAAATTCACCTGCAAACGCGACGGAACTATTTCATTTCCCTCGAATATATTTCCAAATTGACAAGGGCACCTAATGCGTTAGAGCAGTATTCAAGTAAAGTTAATTAAATAATTCAACTTTTTTCAGATTTCAAACATTTAAAAATAAAACAAGTCTCTTTATTTAAATAAAAATACGTACCTAGCATCCTCCGCTCTCGTGAATAGGACCACACCTTTGGCGTTGATTTTCTTTTTCAACTTTATGATGATATTATCAAACTCTCTGTCATCTGCGGCACTGGGCACTTTCTCAGCGGTGGCAATGCAGACATTTCTTTCTTGCGCTTCTCTGTGGAATACCTCTATTCCGTATTCTCCATAGGAACCTTCGGAATAGATTGTAGACACATAGGACCAATTGACACTTTTGACAATGTCTACTAAAGCGCTCGATTGAAAAGTGTCGGGAGGAACAGTCCGGGCGAAATATTTAAATCTCGATTTGTCGCTTAAAGCCTTTGCAGTAGACGCTGGGGATATTTGCGGAATGTTGAAAAGTCCCAATAGGTTGGCGACTTGAAGGGAAACTGAACTGTAAGATCCACCAACCACTCCGAACACCGGACCGGAGTAATTGTTCCTTGGCAATGGCAACTGTAACAAACAAAACAGAAACGTTAAGAGATAAAAAAACGTTGTTTTATACATAAATTATTATATTGTTTAAAATAAATTATTTATAGAAGGCAATTTTGAAGTTCAACTAAAATATTCTATGAATATATTAAACATAATTCTCGCGTAAGTTTTAATTGAAGACCAATTTATATTTATCAAAATACCTAGTCCCGTTCGGTGGAACAGTTTTGCACGCCAAAACTTAAATCTGAATTTACGATGTAATTATGTTTACAAAACGCGTCACAAACTCTTCCGCAAACTCCGCTTCTGCTGTTGACTTCCTTGCATTTCTCAGCCGATTTTATCCTCCGATAATCGTACTTGCATACTCCATATATCTTCATGAAAGCGCCGTTCGAATCGACCCGATAGGGATGCTTTCATCAGCACTGACAATAATCTTTCCTAAGGAGAACCGTCGAGAACTGAAAATTTTACGGTGAAACGTCGCTACAGTACATATTGGTACATATAAATACTTTCAACTCAATAATAGGTTTTTTATAGATATTACTAAAGTGCAATTTAATATGCACTCATTTATATTCACTTAACTTGGTTTTTAAATGAATAGTGAATTACAATGAAAATCACGAATCAAATATCCATACTATGACCTAATCAAATTCGCTCTATTTTTCAAATAAGCGCGACCATAAAATCGGCATTCTTTTATGAAAGTTTTATTAGTCTTTAAAGAGCTTTAATGTGCTATCACAACGTTGAAAAAAAATGCTGATGAATATTTCTATTATAAGTAATTCCTTATTATACGCCATTTGCTTTCTTTGTTGTATTATTGTGGATTATGCTTCATTTGCTTCATTCGCTGAGATGATCACGAAGTAATGTATTACAAATTACACGTTGTGAGTAGGTATACGCGATTTGATCAAAGAGAACTTAAAAATAATTTTGTGAATAAGACACCAGATATGAGTGGCAGCTATCTTTTAGGAAATATAACTTACCCTGTTATACTGTGAATACTTCCGAGTAATTTTTAATACAGGTATTATTTTATAATGCTTACCGAATGATCAGCGCACTCGAAAGATGACGTATCGATGCTATTTAGAGATGCCCTGACGAATTGTAAGCTTTGGTTTAGGGCGTAAGTATCCCGGGAACAGGTGTCTAAAATGTGAACTCCAAGGGTGACGTTGGGCAGAATATTTGGATCTCTATTAATTTTATCCACTGCAAACATCATCGCTTCCAAACGTTGCACGCCTCGATGGTAAATTTGGGATCCGCATGGTGTTTTGTCGCCCTTCGTATGGACCGGAAATAAACCACCTAGAATTATATCGCCTGGGACGCTGACTGCGACTTGTTGGTCTAACTGTGCGTTGTCGGATGCCAATGCGCATACAGTACATACCAACAACCCGATGATAGCTCCCATTAGCCACCTTCTAACCACGATTTGACTTAACCTGTAACAATAAAATACAATCAGTAGGTATATAAGGCCAACTTGGTTAGCGATAGTAAGAAAGTCGATTTTTACGTGAACTGTATTTCTTATACCAGGATTATATTTAAATGCAGGGCAGTATTCCTTTGTAAGAATGCGATAAACATTTTCACTGTCAGGATAGCGGAGAGCTACCCTATAAATGACTCTCAACTCCTACGCTAGTTCTCTTCAATAAATAAACGGACAAGATAAATGGACCCACATTGTAGTCTTTTAATTACGAACTAGTGAACGAAAGTAGGACACAAATAAGATAGCCGAAAAGGAAATTATAGTTGTTCATTACTTAAGTAAAATTATAATTCCGGAATTCGATGGAACAATTAACGTTTAATACGGCAATAAAATTTAGTACCGGCATATTTATTTGCGCGCCTTTCAGTAAAATAACGAGTGCTTAATTGTCCCTAAAATTAAATTTAGTGGTGTCAAATGAAAAATTAATTCATTTAAAATCGTTTAAAGATAGAGCTGTACAATATTTATTAACCTATTACCATTCATAGAATCTAGAAATATTAAAAAATATGTGTGGTTAGATGAGTGAGAAGACCTTACAAAAGCCCTGTATATCATTAAAAGGTAACCCATAGATCTTCAATAACGCGTTATTTTTTTAAATCAATTTCTAAACTAGGTATAATTGGCATATCGAAAGGTATGAAATGAGTGCAAAATAAACATAATAAAAATCTGAATTTGTACACTCAGAAGATAATATAAAGTCACCTACAATAACTGAATTATTACTGGATAAAACAGAACGAAATTATTTTAATCTAATGTAAATAACAGCTTGAAACTAATGAAATGGAATTGAAAAAATAAATATATCTGAATGCGTAAATTACACGAACGGTTACACGAAATGCTATAGAGTATAGAGTGTTAGTTAGCAGTTTCTATTTAGAAATAAAGATAAGAGTCGAAAGGAAGTTGTTAAAATTGTGATGTCGTTTCTTGCTGATAGAGACTTAATAGAAAACCTCCCTCGTTCTCAACGGAAATCGCTGAAAGTCAATAAAACTTAAAGGTGAGCATGTATTTGGATTTTTGTGCAATCCGAAAAACCAAAGAATAGTTGTCGGATTTCGACGTTAAAGATTAGCAGGGCAATTTCAGATGATGGTGAACGACTGACCTGACCTAGCTATTGAAAGAAGCTGATAGTCGAGGGAAAGATTACCATCGCTCAATCGCTCATACATTTAAACTCGTTTAGGTAATGTACGTGAACCTTTTTATTTAACGATGATCACTTAATGAAAATAATCATCTTATAGATAAAAATTCGGAATAAATTGTTATTTTTAATCATACACCTATGTATATCGAGCTGAAGACCACACATTTTCTAGTTGTTTATAGCTCCAGAGACATACATACATATATTCGAACCGATAATCCAATTCGAATATCTGTAGGAGGTAGAAAAATAACAAATTTTTATCACATTTTCCATAGAGCAGTTTTCTTGACTGTTATTGAGTTATGAAAACCTTGAACACAAATTTCGTTGATTTTTTCTAGATTTTAGATCATATTTAAATATAAAAATTAAATACTTAAAGCTTGTTACCTAGTGTAGACAAAGTTGGTTGATTATAATTATTTAAAACACTAATAAATTCACTAATGACATTTCTTCGCACTGTGAATTGCATAAAATTTTCTCTTCACTGTCTTTACTATTATTTCAAAGATTTTTAAACAAATAGGTGGGATTAAATTTATCATTCTGTTACCCATTGTTACTGAGAACGAGTTTATTGAATCGAATATTAAAAATGTTTATTTAAATAAATGTTTTATTGGACAGAATTAAAAAAATAAATAAACTGTAATTAAAATTTTATTTAATTAATATTATTAAATCTTACTATACAACGCTAGTTTAGTATTTTTTCTAGTTTCATTTTTAATATATGAATTAAGTAATTGTATTCAACCTCCACCAAAAGTTAAAATGTACACAATATGTTGGATATTTTACATCTCTCATGTTATATTTATATTAAAATGTGTAGGTATATTTGCTAACATGGAACTTGTCCAGAAACACCTGCATTTGACGTGAGATAGTCGAGTATATTGAGAAACAAATGTAGTCTTCATTTATGTAAAGCGAGGCTTTTATAATCATAGCAAGAGACAGCAGCAAAGCTGTCTCTAATCTCCAAAAGCGAGCAAATGAAAAGTCATACTGCACAGGTAATGACCACTGGAGCGTGCTTTCCCAACATACGCAATTTATAGCTAGAGTATAATTGCACACCTCCTATAGCGCTGGGCTTTACTGTAAGGGTTAAAACAAAGATAATTATGCCATGTTGGTGATACGTTAAGTAAATATTCAATTTGCGGATCATTAATGTAAAATACGACTCAGCAGTTTTAGTGGACTGCTTTAAAAAAACTCTTCATTCGGTATAGCTTTGTGTAATGTTTCCAAAGTTTAATTTTCGATTACACAAGTCACTATTGATTTGAATACATGTATTCAAAATTAAATTCCAACTTACTGCTTCTCTAATTATATGTATGTTCATTTACAGAGGTCAATAAACCGATAAATTACCAGTAGGTAGTAGTTTCTATCAAAGTTTCATCAACAGATTGAATCGTCATTTTAGGCGAAACGTCAAATAATTAACACTATATCTCCCTCTGCAACTGATAGCCATATTTTCAGCATGACTGATGCCCATTCAAAATATCAGAAAATCGATACGTTTACTCGTATATTCGCTGCAGAAAAATGGTTACACGTCAATTAAAAGCGGCTAATTCTTCGTGTGAATATTTTTACTTTAACGAAGGTGCTTATTTTTGATATATGTATCTATAAAAACATTTCTTTGTTTAGAATTGGCACAAAACCCCAAAATGTCGAGAGAATGCATGGAATAACATCGTTGTTTGAATATAGCACGTTCAAAAGGACAATCAATAAACAAATAAATCCAAAGGCGGAAGAGATTAAGACTACCGAAGAGTAAATCGGATAAAAAATACTTGAGGTTTTTGGATAGCGGGCCAGTAACATAAACAAGAATGCGCATAAATTGAGCCCGTACGTGTTTACAATGATTTTGAACTTGGAGTTGGTTAGGGGAAAACAGAATTTGGGATTTGTTCCGTAAACATTTCAATTTGCAGAACGGCAATACAAATCAATTTTTTACTGTATTTCCTCTACATTTTTTTTAAGTTCCAAGTTGATACCGAAAATCCACATTTCAACTCAACCTATTGGGCGTTTAATAACTCTTTAAAATTACTCATTCTTTCAGTCTCGTGTAGCAAGCATAAAGTCGTTGAACTATGGAAGTTTTAACAATGAGTTATCCGGAAGCGTTTGAAATTTGGTTGTTACCCAAGCAATAAATCGTTCCCCCTCAGGGACTTAAATGGGAGGATGCGGAAATATTATCCTCGAACTCTCCTCCATACCTACAAATTCTTTAGTTAATCTACTCATCCTTCCAAACTACTATAAACACTCTATCTCTGGCATACCTACATAACGAAAAATGACCAGAAGCCATCACCCACTATTATTACCTTAGGCCTCAGTAAAAGTTTTTTCTCAACCTAAGCATTTACTTAGTTTTATGTAAACCAGCTAACTGTTACGGTAAAGCGAGTCACGTTTAATGAATGGACTTTATTTGACGCCGACTTGCTCCAAAAAGTCTTTAAATTTATTAACAGACGACAAGTCGATATAAATGTGAAATAATTACCTAATTAACTAGAAGTGGAAGTAGCTGAGGATTTTCTTTTAAAATTTCAGTTATTCCTTTAAAATCCCGAGAGCGAAAATGTAAACATGACAACAAAGGGTTGAATGATAATCTCGATATAAAGCCGTCTTGAAAATTCCCGGCAGTTTTCGCCTAATTAGTAAAATAAATTAAAATCAATTATACCGGAGAAGGCGTAAATGTTTCTTCAAATGTAACCCTTATATTATTATACATTTTGTTTTAACTCCTCTTGGATATTACTGTAATTTAGCTTTGGCTTTTTCTATTTGCGGAAAGTTTTTTTATTGAAATGCATATATCCCTTTATTTGGTCAGAAATGCACAAAGTGATTAAATTAACGGCCTGTATCTTTGGACTAAATTATCTTTGATTACAATACGTCTTTCATATGGAATATTATGTCTTTGTGTGTGTGTGTAATATGAACACATTGAATTACCTAATATGATTATTGGAGGTAATGGAACGAACTATAATCAAACATAATGCTAATTAGTATAGTTGCACGTATTCAACTTCAGAAACAAACATGTTTTTGCAGGTTCTGTGTAACTAACATATCTGTACTGATTAGAGGAATATCAAAGCACAAAGGTACATATACTAGGTAATTAAAGACTCATTAAATGAACTGTTATATTATTCATCGTCTCTAATTAATACATATCAGTACGTCCATTTCAATATTCATCAAAACTAAGCTTAAAGCATTTATGGAATGAACTAATTCACATTTCACAATATAAACCTACTTTGTGCATGCGTGTGTGCATAATTTTCAACTAACTTGTATAACAAAAAATGAAAATATAAGGGGAGAAAATAATATTTTTTACCAATTTATTTGACATCCTAAATATTTATATTTTCTTGCGTTATAGAATTATTTTATGTGAATCTCCTCCAAAGGGCAAGGCAAAGCTTTGCAATGTAAACCGAATACATATGTATTTTTCGTGATATTGGTGTAGTTGATCAAAAATTGAAATGCCATTTACTTCTTGCTTCGGGCTGGAGTGTATCACTAAGTGACGAGATAAGATGCCGTATAACATTGAAATGAAATTCTGGGAAAAGTGAGATGACATGGGGAGCAATAATATTTTCGTCAATGTCTTGGCAGTTCACTCCCGATTCAATGGCCTTGAGTAAATAAATATCATGTTACATACTTGTCCAGCAAGCAAGGAATATCAGGGTGACAGGAGACGCAAACAACTTGATTCCATTCGATCTGCTTCCTAAAAAAGTTTTTTTGTAATTTCAACATAAATCCTGATTTTAGACATTTCTCGACTGACTTTACGAAACTGCTCCCGTTGGTAACGTGGATGAAATTGATTAAACGTAAAAACGGAGGAAGCGACTGAGAAAACAGAGCTTCAATTAAAAACAAAATATCTGTAATGGAAGAAGGGTTTTCAACGAATATTTATAGAAATTACTTGTGGAATATAAAGATCTAATCGAATCTTTACAAACGTATTTTTTGTTTGTCGTAACTTAAATTAGTATTTAAAATTGTTTAAATATATAAATTGTTATATACGATGTTATTTTTTGTTTTATTCATCTTGTATAACTCACTTGTATCAGTTTTATTTTAACAAAATTACTTTCCTCCTATTTTCTTTGTGGTCATTGTCTCCATTCAAATGAAGTGATAAGGAAATTTCAGTAAAATAGGAAATGCGAAATGCCTTCGCGTAAAAAGATAGAAGCTGTGCTGTAAAAAAAGACTGTAAAATCGTTAGATAAGGGTGGATATTTTTCGAAAGAATCACTTTCGATTAATTCAGTAAAGAATCGTTAAACTGTAAAAATTACCTCATAGATTTTTTTGTAAGCAGTTTTAATAACATAAAAACATCGCTCTATATTCATTAAATATAAATGAAACTTCATTAAATTCAAAAATTAAATGATACATTTTTGTTATTTTAGGAAATTTTTATTACTAAAGCAATTTGTGGTACTACTCTTTTATTTTTCTTTTGTGTTATTATTAAAAAAAAAATCTGAAAATATATGCAAGCAATGTTTTAACAATATTGCATGTGTTTATATTATTTTATAGCTTCAGGCTATAGACGAACAGTGAGTTGCAGTTTACTAAGGTAATGTAAAGTACATATACAACAAAAATAAAACATTTTAAAGTCATTAAAACATTTAGCCCACTTGTGCTTTCCTTATGATAATCATATTTTCGAAACGATAATTTCTCCAATAAAGTATTTAAGCGGTTCCGTGGTAGCGAATTTAAAAAGTAATTGCGAAAATTGCTTTCCAATTTAAAGGATGTGCTGTTCATTTAACAGAATTTCATTCGGACCGCTGAAGTATTTTCATTAAATTCGAACGCATTAATTTACTCAAGTTCGGCAGACCACTATAAATTGTTACCTTTTCATTACATTCGCACATTCAGAGCTTCCCTAATTTTATTGAAATTATCAATGCCCATCAATTTCTGCCGGCGTTCTTCCCTTCAATCGCTCCGCCGAACAGCGAGCTGTTTATAAGCTTGTTTATATTGGAAGGGAAATTGTTTTAAATTTTAATTAAATCTTTGTATTTTGATGTTATAAATCAAAAATCTCCATTGGTATCTACAGTATATTTTTTTCTTTCCCATTATTCCAGAAAATCGTATATGTACTTATACTTTTCTGTTCTACTTGTTTACAAACCTACAATAAAAATATATATTCACTTAGAATATAGAGAGTGAAGTTGAATTTAAATATTTATTTTGTATGAAATAATACTTTAAAATGAAGTGGTCCCTAACGTTTTAAATCAAGTGGGCCTGTGGGAATTTTTCTCGCATCCCGACGGCCTAGTTTGGTCTAATATAAATATTATACATGTAACTGAAAAACTTCCACTTCCAGTTTCAAAATCGTTCATTATGTTTCCCGTATTTAAGGTGAAGAATTTTTATATCTAGCACAAAAAAAAATATTTGTCCTATGATGTTTACCGATCTGGGTCGACCTTTATTATACCTAATTAAAGAGAAGAATGTCTCTATTGAAAATGGTTATAAGAAAATGTTTTTTTTTCCTTTCGTACAAGAAGCATTTAGATACTAATGACCAAGGGAAGCAAAATATGATAATAATCTCACAAGTTTGCTGCGAAATTGCTGAAATCCAAGGAAATAGCTGTTCTTTATCTATTAATGACAACACAAAGGAAAGTTTTTAGACATTGTGGAAGTAATCATAGTGAATTACGACTCTCATAATCGCAGTTACATGGAGTGGCAAAATACATCCGATATCATTTTTCACTTAGCATGTAATATACGAATGTCACCCTTAAAATCGATACATAATGCGGTTAATCGCCTTAAAATTTGAGGAATGAATCTCATCTCATGAATAATAATTTTCTGTTACCTGAATAATAGATTTATTGGGTAAATTTTGCAAAAGTTATTCAAGAAACTTTACGCCCATAAACTGAAAGAATTAATTAAAAAATAAATTACGGGCTAGATATTGCTTAATCCGCCTCGAAAAAGCGATGATAAAGATTTCAGCAAAAATTATTTTCCCTGAAGTTTACTACATGTTTTTAGGTCACTTCTATTCCCCAAGACTGCTTTACGATCTAACCTGTAAGGGATTTTAATATGGTCAAATAAATCATTGTACGAAACTAGCCGGTTGTTCATGACTGCGGGAAAGTTGTTAGGAGACTTACAGTTTGAAAGTGAGTACGTTTTAACGGCTTAAATTCCACCATGTTTTTTAATTAGCTAAAATGTTTGGATTATCACGACTTATATACCCACCAATCCTATCTTCTACCATCATCCCATTCAGCGAACCTAAGCAAACGATATTAGCGGGTTATAAAGCCGGCTTCGGCGCAAGAATCACGGGGCAACGGTTAATTGCTTGACGAGGAAACACTCTAAACAGCTTAAGCAAGTTAATTATATATTTAATATTAATTTATCAACAAATGCAATGACTTCACTAATTTAATATTTTAACAACGTTATATTAAGACGGTAGGATTCTATCTACGATGTTGAACTATCTTTAATGAATTTATTATTTATTATTTCCTAAGTGTATAAGTTAAAAAATTGCACCCTCGACTCCTCCAGTTAATTTGGTAAAATTTATTTATAAGTGTACTTTAGAATTGATAAATGAAATTTAAAAATAAATCGCAATAAAAATTGTAATTGCCAAGTTGAAATTCGACTAAACATTAAATAAGAAATAACTTTTGTTATTCATTAAACAAATTACAATTTAATTTCATTACCCCGAAATTATCGTTAGGATCGACTGAACTGGAAGAAATGAACGTTTGAAAATTTTACGCTTCGTCGAATACTTAATCATATTTCAGTGTAGTTAGTTACTTCGGCAGGAGCCCTTAACACAGTAAATAACATCAAACGCCACTGTTTATACAAACACTTGAAAATGTGATATTATGACGTAAATTGTTCGCAGGTTATAATCCAACAGCCAAAAATAATAACAAAGAAACAGAGTGATCGCTGAAGCGAATACAAAAGGTTTACAATTGGAAATGAAAGAAAATTTCTGCTCAAAACGAAGGTACGTCGAATCAAATTAACTGCCCTCGTTTATATTGTACATTATTGGATCATTATGAAATGTTTTGAGATGCTTTATCTTATAAATCGAGAAAATGAGATGTTAACATCAAAATTGAGTCACTCGCAGACTCCGATTCATACAGTATTTTTCAGCCATATGGAACTAATTCAGTAACTCAGTTAATGTGCATATTCATAAAAATACCGCAATATACGAATAATTTTAATTATGAAATAACATTCCACAAACAATTTTAGCCCTGTAGCAATTTACAATATATCATCTGGAAGATTTAATTCTCTTTAAAAAAATTACATACAAGGTAGGTATACAAAATTAAACTTGGTTATTAAATGTAATACAAGTTCAAATAAAAACGAAAATGAGTTAAGACAAAATAATTTATGCGTACAAATTGTAAATTTTCCTACTAACATTACACTAAATTTTATACAGAAATCACTTTATAATTATACAGGGTGAGTCGTGAGGAATCGTACATACTTTAACAGTGTATAGAGGCACTTAAGGTGAATATCATACTACCATTAAAAGTTCCATCCGCCTCTTCTCTAAGGAGATACAGGGTGATTTATAAATTTTGACGAAATTTTCTTTTGTTTATATCTTTATGTTGGTTATTTCGATTTGGTTCATTTTTTGGTAAAAGTATACATTTTGAACCAGCAACACACTGGCATATTCAGAATGAAAAAATTTTCAGGACCGTCTTCAAAAAAAAGGGGTACATATTTCCAAACTTAATATTTCATAAATCACCCTGTATCTCCTTAGAGAAGAGGCGGATGGAACTTTTAATGGTCGTATGATATTCAACTTAAGTGCCTCTATACACTGTTAATGTATGTACGATTCCTTACGACTCACCCTGTATATAAGAATCTTCAAAATTAAATTTTAATCGCTCTAATTTATTCCATCAAAATTACAATGCTAAAATTCACACACCACGATCGAGACGATAAACAAATGCAAATTTGGCGTTATCGTGTTAGCGCATACGGGATATTGTTTTTAATTTTGCTCGTGCAAAACTGTTTTTAAGGTTTTGCTCTTTTTAAACTGCAATAACCGGAGAACAGTTCGTATCATGGCCGAATTTTATTTTTAATTTGCATAACAATTTGAAAACCGAGTAGAAAATTGTTTGTTTTGCATTTTTCAATTCTACGGTAATACCAAAACACATTATATCTTTGTTCTTTTAATTTATTAATAATAAATCATTTATATAACATTCGAGTAGTATCTAGTCTATTATAACAATTTAAATTCTGGTTTAACAAAAACCAATCAATCTGCCAGTTTCTGCAATTTTGTCAAAATTTTAGAACAATATTTAGGCTTTATTCAGCTTTTGTAATTCATTTTACTAAAATAATAGTTTTTGTTTTTTTATTAAAAAAAACATAAAACTAAAATAATTGAGAAACTCTTTAGCATTCGATATGTGTGGTATTTGAATTGCTAAGAAACAGAATAGAATAATATATCTCAAGAACTAGGGAAATTTAAATAGAAAACCTATTTCCTAACTCTTTTGATCCGACAATATTATTTGTCGAAATCCTGGTAGCTCTGAGCTTTTGGGGCGCATGCACGGATACGGTAAATAAGAGATTAAACAAATCTCCTGAAATAAATGGCATAAAAGGAGAAACACAAGGTTAGTTGCGTAATCAAACTAGGATCATTTTACTACTTTGAACATATCCCCGGTCTTATACAAAAACGGATTCATGTCAAAACTCCTCTCAAGTTTTACTTTATGACATGACGGGAATGTTTAATTTTTCATTTTAACTTTCCATTTTCAGGGAACTTTATCGAATGAGGTAGCCGAATGAAGATACGCTTTTTAATGGGGTAAAAACGAGCCCTTCCTTATTTTTCGCCTTCGTTGAGATTTGAATAGTAGGTGTTATTGGATCATTTATTCTTGAAATTAAACGATAGATACATATAAAAATATTTCTGAAATATTGAATAATAGGGAATATTAAATGAAGTAAATTAAATGCTAATTTAATTTGAACGTCTTATAAATGAAGAATAACTATGTAATAATACCATTTTACGGACAAAATTACTTTTCGTATATTCTATAGCAAACATAAATCCGTCATTTTTTCATTTATTACGAAAATTTGTACCTTTTATATTTCGAAACCTTCATCTCGTATCGACAAAATCACATTGAGATTATAAAGAATTTTGATGGAGGTGACCTGAGCCATAATATGTTGAGAAATCAATACTCTTTATATTACCAAAAAATGTAATAATACATATCAAAACCTCAAAAGGACAGAGTTTCATTAAAAACCATTTTATTTGCCTCTAATATTATATAGCAAGTTTTACAACCGATTCACGAATATTTAGGTATTCAAAAATATAAAATGGTTAAATGTATATTTTATTTTACACTAATAAAATATAAAAATGAAATAAAGTTTTAAGTTGGGTAGAAAGGCTAGAAAATGTTGATAGTTTCTTCCAGCTCTTAAATGAATATAAGAAAAACATTGGTTATTATAATTTAATAATGTAATCAACAAATCACAGCACATTTCATTAGTTATCTAAATATTCTTTTAAAATTTAATTTTTTACAACATCGTGCGATAATTACACTAAATTTTAATTTTAACCTGTGCTATATTTGAAAGGATTGTGCCATTTTGTGATAATGCTCATCCTTTTTAAGGACAAAATCCTGGAAAAGGCGGTTGTACCACTCAATTCCTTGTAGTGGAGGTTTTCGGTTTTGGATATCTTTATGGTTTATAAGATGACTCTTGAAAATCCTTCTGCGTGAAAGTGACAAAATAAAGGAAGGAATCTCTGATAAGATTGTGGAGAAAACATTGTGAACAATGTGACGTCGAACACCTTACTGAAATCTCAGTGTTCAAGAAAAGGATCCGTATAGAATTTGATTGTAATTGAGATTGTTCAGAAAATAAATAGATGTATTTCCCCGGAGAGTTTTTTTAGTACCAAAATATTTTCCACCGTCAGAAAATTACAAGGAGTTATATAATTATAAATAGTCAAGCAGTTGACTGTCTTAAGTAATTATACACTTTACGTCAAGTTCAGAAAATGTACGAAATACTTCAAAACTTCCAGTATACAAGGATTTCAAATTACGAGGCATATTTTACACACCCTAATTTTTTTTCATAATGCGAGACGTAATTGTACAACTTTCGAACTTATTGACGGCGAAAGTTAAATGTCTACAAAACTTTACCCGGACTTAAAACTTTATTTCAAAAACCTATTTGAAAAACAATTGAGCTTTAAATAAAAATTGATAATCAAAGCATATTTTCGAAATAATATACAAACGTAACTTAACCTTCTATGCACTTGAAAAGTTGAAGTAACTTACTAAGAAGCTGACTAAGAAATTTTTGAACAATCAAAAATATCATAACATTATATGTGTATTCGTTAAATGACTGTAATAAAATGACCCTCTTACAAAAATTGTAAAAATTGTAAAAATTTCACTCTACTATTGTTAAAAATCTCTGGGTAAGTTGAAGGTATAATTAGATGTAGGTACTTACATATAAAAGTCATCAAAGGGAAAAATGCCCCAACAAAGCGTTCATGTACCTACCTAGCTACTACTTATTCCCAAATGAGTTAAAAAGTTAAAAGGAAGTTATGGCGTAAAAACTAATGCAAAGGCAGCAAAGTGAAATTTCACCAAATTGAAATGCACGACGACGCAACCATGCGGCAAATATTTCCATTTTGAATACGTATTGTCATTGAAATTTTTAAACGCAAAAATATGCGTATAATTTAAAAATTTTTTATCACTTTATAGAAAAATTAAAAACTGATTTAATCAAATACGCACGTTTCTATTTAATGATACAGTATTCTAATTCAATTTCAAATGCTAACTGATGTTTAGGGATGATATTTAGTTTACTAATTTAACCATATCCTATCCCTTGGTAACTGAAATGAAAATCAAATCAATATTTCTTGTTCAGCAATTCCTAGTGGAATTGATTAACAGAATTACTATTGTTAAAATTATTATTTCCCACACAGGGAAAAACGAAACATAATTATTATGAATAAATGAAATATTTAAAGGAGCTCTTGTAAAAAGTTCATATTGTAAAAGTAGCTAATTAATAAATGTTTCTTTAACTTAAACTCACATTTTCAAGAGCTCTGATGGTATTCGTTTAGGTATTAGAATCTACTGGGAAATGCGACTTTCTTTAATTTGCTGGTTTCCTAAATGTACGGGTTTCATGACAGTAGCACATAAAGCGAGTTAATTCTATTTACTTTTCATTATATGTAATGTATTTAATTAAAAAAAACTAATTCTAGTTAAACGTTTATATTGATTTTTTATTGTTGCGTATGAACAGTTTATTAAAAGGGCTTTTATTTACTACTTGTATTAATTGCTTTTATTAATATTAGAAATACTTAGTATGTAGTTATTTTAATTTCATGGAATTCCAACATAAATTTAATTTAAGTACGAAACCGAATATAGTTAGTATACTAATATTACTGAAATTACAACCAATGAGCGTCGGAGACATGAGGACTTTGTTTACGTATAATTGAATCAAAGCAAGTAGCTCATCTCTGCATTGCTTACACATTGTTTCGCTAACCGGAGTCGTTATTAAAAGTAGGGTATATGCATTCGCATAATCAGTAGGTATGTGGTCTAATTAGTAACAATGCGTCGTGAAAGTAATTTTTCTTATTTCATATTTATTACCTTAGAATCGTAACAGAACCACTTATAATTCACTATTCGAAAATTGTCTTCCTATGTACGTCTATTATAATGAGAATGTTTACGAGCGATTCCGATTCGAGATGATGCTTATTTCGGAACATTGTGAAATATTCCACCTACTTAAAGATATTTTGGTTTACCATCGTATTTACGTAAAATCTCTTGAAAATTTTTTGTTACATACACATTTCCAATGGTATTAACTGATATAAAATAACCGTAGCTTAAAATTACAGAATAAAGGAATATAAGAATTTTTAGGTAAAATTTATTTTTAAATTGTCCTCTAAATGTAAACAGTGTCAGTTTTGTGTCTGAAATGAGTTGCTTTGCTGTTAATTATAGATCTAGGTTATTATTTTTTACACTTCAAATGAGTAGGTAAGTATTATTTAAAAATAAATACTACGTTATTACCAACTCGATAAAATACTATGATTAAAATTTAAAAACGCGAAATTATTAATAAGGTTCAGAGGAATTTTTGACTACAAGTTTAGGCATCAGAAAGCATCAATTGACATAAAAAAAACAAAATATTGCAAAGATACAATCACTACCCTCGAACCATCCGGTTGACAAGCTCAATCATAACATTTCTCGTCTAATAAAAGGATCCGCAAAATTTAAATTGGATATTTACGTCGTATTTCTGGCGAATTTGAAAAAAAAACATGAAAGACACAAATACCTCGCCAATGAATTTGACATTACAGCATGCTATAAATCATAGTTTTTGGAAAATACATTTGGGAAATGTTTATGGTTGCCCTTCGAGGTTGAAAATTTGTGTTTTTGGAGATGAAAGATATTTACTGCTTCCGTGCAATGCATAAAACTAGTTTAACGCTACACTTTACATGAGTAAATATTAAAGTGCATCTACGTGAAAGGAGAGCTTTAAAACATACATTTCTTTTATTATTATTCTCCGTAATAAAGTATATTATTCAAAATAAATGTAATCATGGAAAATCATAGAACGTAACGAATTCATATTCATTATGAATAGGGATTAATTTCGACTTATTGCTCAGGTTGACTATTCTCAAGTTGAAAAGCAATGCCTCAATTATTTTATTCACAAGAATCTTGTGCTTACGTTAAGTGTAGCTCAATAAAGGTTATTTCTCAGTTCAAAGTTCGCTCATTATATTGTGAAATTGCGCCATTGTAATTAAGTTATAAAAATAGTTTAGTTACATTAGTTATCGAAACTTCAGTTATCGAAGATGCATCTAAATTAGAAAATAAATTCCTAAGCAAATTAGACGAGAATCTGCAATTTAACGTAATAGAGCATAATGAATTTCAAGTTTACAACAATAATTAAGTTTCGATATTATCTTCAGGCAAAACTATTTTATCGGTTTCCTTGAAGCGACCAATTTTGCCGAGAACGTTCCCATTATCCTTGGATAAAACTCCTAAAGTGCCTTGAGAATAATTATCGACTGTTCTTATTAATACATTTAAAATATTCCGTTTATATTCAGCAAACTTATTTTGGTTCCAAATGTTTAAGCTTACATTTTTAAATTTAATTACTTTGTTAATTCCGAGAAAAATAAAAAAAGCTGACCTAAATTTAACGCAAAGAAGGAGTAATGGAAAAAGAATTGAAAAGAAAAACTAGATTTTTCAGCTAATTGAAGAATAGAAGCTTAAAAGTATACAGTAGATAGCGCAAAATTAATCAAACTACCTACATAACAGAAAATATAACAAAAAAAAAACCAAATGAAAAAGCAGGCCAAGAATCTAAATAAAAGGAAAAGATCTTTATTAGCCTCAAACCAGTTTCGTTCATTGGCCGATGTTTTCAATTCATCTTCAACACAAACATTAGCCGAGTAGTGATATATCGTTTATTCAAGGAAAATTCATAGTAGATGAATTCTTCCGTATACTATTTTACGTTTCAATGTGATGGAAAATAATTTTATTTCTAGTAAACCAATCACGGAAAGTTTCCATTTGGTCCTCGACATTAATAAATTCAATTACTTCAGACTTGAAACACCCGATGGAATAAACTTCGTATCAGACGTATTTTCCAGGAAAACTTGATTTTTTCTTTGTGACGTCTCCAGATTGAAAACCAAATTGTTTTGTTTTGAGGAAATATTTCCTCAGCAAATATCACTTCCTCTTGAGCTCCTCGGCTCACTGGCAATTGTTACGAAGAGCCACTTTAAAAATTATAACACAACAACAACTCAGGATGTTTACAGGTCGAAGCTTCAAAGTAGAAAAGTCAATGATTCATAATTTCATAGATTGGCTGTCCATGCGATACAGTTATCATTTTTTCCAACTTATACTATAATATCTAATTTTGGAAGCAAAGTTTCAAGTTTCTATAATACCTATTAGGCAATTACTCTTTTTCTTTGCTCGAATTCTCGAGGAATTCTAAAAACTTTAACGAAGTGTTCAAGGTGTTAATTTATTTCTTTTATTGGACAACCTCTCCCAAAGAAAATTTGAAATCAATGGAAGTCGAAAAGTTCCTTGAAACTTTTCTAAATGCTTGGTGTTGCTGAAAAAAAAAACTATCTTAGGAACACAATTTTATATTCTTTATAAATTATTTAATTCTATAAATCTACTGAAAGAAATTAGGAGCAGAACAATAGAGCCATAACCATTATGCCTGAAAATTGGAAAAACCACTATTAAACGTTTGAAATCGAGCTCTCGATGTTATATGGCCACCAGTGGTAAATAAAAGAACAAATTTTATACGTTATTTCAGTACACATTATGTTCATTCATGATTATAAAAACGTTCGTGGCTTGCAGGTATAAGGCGATTTTGATTTTACCTAATACAAGCTGTGCAAAGTTAAATGCCCACCATTACTAACCTCTTTTATTTTTGGAACTGCGACGTCTGTTAAATGAAAAAAGCCGTAGTATTTTTCGCTCTGATTACGATGGTGAAAACGGAAAAATCATGGAGCATAACACTTTAGAGATATTCACTAAAAAGTGCTTTTATTAAACGCATCTAAACTTCATAAAAGTGCTTGAAAGAGAATTAATTTTTCATAAAGTGTTATTATGAATTATGAAAAAAGATGACACTTATTAGTAGATAACAATTAATAAAAACCACACCAGAGGTCAGGTTTTAATTTATAATAATACAATAGAATGTAAATATCTCGCAAATGCTCCTGGGAGATCCGATATAAATATGTATAACAAACACTACAAGAGCATATCACTCGTGAAGTTACCATTGCATGAGCTAAATTTGAGGCTTGTTGATTAATCTATGTTTATGTAATTCTATCGGGAACTGTTGCTTCCAAAACTTATGTAACCCTAATTTGCACCTCGCACACCGCCTTAGCAGTTAGAAATTCATTTTAACTCGTAACTGAATTGTTTCATTTTCCCAGGGCTTCGTATTAACTCGTTGGTAAAATTTTATTTTCCGCTTTTATTTACTTTTAAGAAACGCTTTCATTGTAATTTTTCATTAGCGGACCTGAAAGATCTTCAACATTTGACCAAGATTACCAATTCTCTAGAAATAAAATATTTTCGATCTTTGGATCAGCTGGACTATTAGCAAACTTGGGAGTCTATAGATATTGTTAAAACAATATAATTCGCCAACTAGTTTCCCTATTACGGTTACTTTTCATGAACCCGTAGAAGCACAAAGAAGAACACGGATGAGCTCCTCTTTTAATCAAGCCGACACATGTTTCAAAAAATTTCCGTTTACCTTACCTGGAAGAACTTATAAAACAACTTTGGGGAGCAGTCACTTCCGTGTAACAAATTTGCAGACAAAAAGCGTCGTTTCAAATAATTCCAGCATCAGTGGTGTAACTGAAAAAAATTTACTTAAAATGTTGTAAAGGATCATCTCCTGCGAGGATTTTCCAAAAGTGCTGCGTAGTCGAGTATACGACGTGGTTCGCAGTTACCCCAACAAAATTTCCATTAATTCCAAGGGAAATGGCCCCAGAGTATTTGAAGTGCCCTTCTCCTCCACTGGTTTGCATTAGGAACGTGGAAGATGAGCGAGTCAGTATCACGCAAGATAAATGCAGTCGTGTCGCCGCTTCAAATTACGAGAACGAACCGGTGGGTATTCCATTTTTTTACTGCTTCCCTTACCACTAGCACCCGCATCCGCGCGCTGCTTACTTACGGTAATACTTTTTTGTTTTTATGTCACTTTCGAATTTAAATTTGTTTTTTGCCTCTCCGCGCAATATCAACGCCTAATTTGGAACGCTCACGTTAACATCTATTACATTGTAATACCCGCTTTTTGAAGATTACCTTCCTGTTTTATCTATTCAATAAAATTAAAAATTAGGTGTATTAGGCAAGTTTATCTTTATGGATAATTTGATAGCGATAATTTGAAACAAAACTCATGAAGCTTTGTAATTTGGGAAAGAGTAATTTTGTTATCAGAAGGAAATTTTAATTAAGAAACAAACAGCGCAAAAATTCAATGCAGTTGTGAAGAGTAAAAAAATTAATCATTTTAGCCTTTGTGTTTGCCTGTAAAAATCATTGGTTAATTTTTAAAGAACTTCCTTCATTTTCTTAATGGTATGCACATTTTTAATGATCTGACACATATTCAACATTTTTTAATTTTTCTTAAATACCTAAATATTACTATGAACTACATAATTACATATAATAAATACTTTTTTCCATGTAGCGATTTATAATTTCTCGTGAAAAGCCTGATATTTAAAAACTAAATAAGGTAAATAATAAGGTATGTACTCATAATTTAATAAAAAAAGAGTTTTATTCGTTATTTCCCGCCATGACTATCTACTCAATTTTAGCACCAACTGCACAGATAGCAGTCGTTTTTGGACTGTGGCAGGATTTTAATTACATGGCCATTATTCCATTTTATTTGTTTTGAGTAATGTTCGTTTTGATTGACAGGGAGTTTATAAATTTCAATGTAATATCTACGGGCCTACTGTTTTTGATCTACACTGATACATATTTTCTTAAATTAGGTCGATTTACCAGCTTTTTGTTTTGCTACTGTAAAACTAAACTTTCTTACTAGAATATAAGCATTGTTAATTGCAGTCGAATAGAACTAATTTTAATTAATTTTGAAAGTGTTTTCTTCTCTTCAATTCGAAATTAATACTGAATATCCGTTTTTGAGAATACTCTTAAGTTATAATTGATAGTCCCTTAATTAAGTTTCAATTTAATTCTAATAACAGTCCCTACTTGACTATAATTACAAAAGGGAAGTTGGATATCTTCCGGAGAAGTTGCTTGCATCTGCTATTAGAACGACAATGCTCAATTCAATATATTGATCTCTTCCTTAATGATTTAAATTTAATTACAATATCCGTCTATTATTACCCTAATAATCAACTATTTACTAAGTTTGTCAACATACTAAGACCTGAGAAAGTGCGTAATAACTTTAATATAAAAAACAAATTGAAATAGGTCAGTTGTTTTAATTCACCGTAATTAACATAGTGCCATATGTTAACACTAATGTGTTTTCTGTGTTCACTATCTTTCCCTATCTATTAACGTATAGTCAATCTAAACATGGCTATTGAATAAATCAATTATAAAAACCAGAACTGTTACCAAAAATCGACGTTTCAAAATTATTCGACGAATTTTAATTTTCTCCGGGATGTAATTTTCCAATCATTACTCGCTAGGTTTCTAAGTGCATAATTTACATTTTACATTAACCTGTTCGAGTTATTTCTCATGACTGCTCTTTTCCGAGCGATTGAAATTTTTCGCAAAAAATCCGATTAATCTCGGAGGAAATAAACTAGATTTAGCACATTAGATAGCGGGTTAGCGCAAATTGCCCCTATGGATTTTCTAAATTCAGATAGAGTAATTAAGGCTGTACACGAACCATAAAACACAGTCGAGCTTTACACACGGGAGGTAGAAAGCGATTTTTCGTTTAACACTATTATGTTATCGATTTTATAGCCATGAGCTTTTAAAATTTTTTATTGATGTAGCGTAAAAAAGCGTTCTTGAATTAGGTACGCTATCGAAGTTCATTTGAAATTTACGGAAAATGTTCTATTTCTTTTCCTGTACATATTTTGTTTCTCCAATTTGGAGTTGGAGGCCACAGGATGGGTGGAAACATACAAAAAAAACAATATATTGTATATTAAAGACGCAGCATGCTCGCTAACCCAAATTCACGTTAATAAAATCTGACCGCCGTTTCTGAAATGTTAGAGAAGCTCTTTTATTGAATTAGAGCCATTACAAAGGCAACTCTAACTTTTATCATTCTGCTTTGTGATGTTATTTTTGATGACAACTACGTCGATTTGCAGAAGTTTTCAAACAATATAAATTCGAGCGTATCAAAGCAGCCCTGAGGAAACCTTTTAATTTTTTATTTTATAATTGCGCATTTTTGGAATACTTTTTGGCTGTTATTTTCTGTCGCTGTGATTGTTTGCTTTATTTCGAAAAATTTATGAGCGGAATTCGAAACTGTGATTTGCAGTTTATTTTTTGAAATGCTCTGTATTGTCCCTCAGAGCATACAAAGCCCTTCATACTTGATTGCAACTTTGAAAGTTCTTTATGGAGTGAGATATTTTCCGGGACAGAAATATACGAGTTTATTTTAAAACTCATATTCGTTGAATTTGTTCGATCGGATTTTTATGGTCTTAGGTCAAATAAGAGTTATCGTGTTGTCGTCTCAGAAATGGAGCACTATTTCCAATAAGATTTGCTTTCCAAGCTTTGGGTATGAGACGTTGTATTTTTGAACTTCCAACAAAATAACTTTCCATTACACTTAAGTTTCCATTTAATAGTTAAGTACGAGCCATAATTTTAATGCTTACTACTACGATTTTTGACAATCTGCTAGCGCTTTTTCAGCTATTAATTTCTTTATATAATTTATTTTTGCATCTCAGATCTAAGTATCAGATCTAAGAATTCGCTGTGGCAAATAAAATAATTATTTTTCCCTCGTGTTATTATATATTCCTTCGTTTCTTCCTTTTCTTTTCAAGAATAAGTAAGCACACCGCAAATCAGTCGATCTAAGGGCATCCGTTTGAAGTCTCTTTGCACGCATAATAAAATCTTTTGTGAAGTTCTAAACTTCTTCCCAGTATTTATTAAGATTAAAGTAGTTTTTTGTGGCAATAAAAATGAAATTAAAATTTATTTTTTACTTTTAAAAGCTTAATACTTATTGCAAAATTTTTATTTAATGTAGTAAAATGAACATTAAAATTGATGGATTTTTACGTCAATAAAACTTTGCAATATTTAAAATCTCATTTCTTTCTGTAATATTCTTCCATATAATGTTCAAGTTTCATAACTTACAGATTATATTTCTGATGGAATATTTATGATGATAAAATTTCTGGAATCTTATTTGCTTACATCTATCCTAATAATCCAGATATTTAAAATTATTTTAAAAATACTTCACATTTATTATATACATATGTATCTATAAACACTACCTAACAAGTTTATTCTCTGACGTTTTTCTGCCAAAATGATCATTTGCAATTCGATTTACCTACTTATTCTTTTCCCTGTTGTTTTTTTGGCGATTTTCATTGCCGGCTCAAAAATTCAAAGTGGATACTGTAACTTTACTTGAATTTTCCAATAATTCCCTCGAACTGTGAAAAAGTTCAACACAAAGGTTAAATTGAAATAAAACTTAAATCGATCGTCAATATCAATTTTACCGTTTGATCAGACAAAAAGGGCTCTCGAATATATTTGAAAAAATTCCCTCTTTCATGCAAGACATTCCAAAATTGTTGCAAGCGTTTACATGGAGAAGATTTAACTTTTGGTGTTATCGTATTCAACAAAATTAAAATTACTTATTAGAATGGTATCATAGAACACTATGATTGAAATTGTGATAGCTATTTTCAGAGGGATCCTCGATTTTCTGTTTGCTATACACACACATGCTTCAAAAAAGTATTCCGGTTCCATTTCGGAGCCATTTTAAAGTGACGGTATTTTCATTCTTTGTCGCTTCAGAAAGAATGGGATACAAAAAGTGTAAATGATTCCGGTTTTGAAAAGAACTAGTGGTGGAATACGATGCTCACTATTGTTGTTGGCTCTGTGTAACTTTCGGAACACTTTTTGCCTCTTCTTGACAATTTATCATTTATCTACCACACATTTAAAAAAATCAAGTATTAACCGTAAGAGCGTTTTCACACGGTGCGATATATTGCAGCAATTTATTGTTCCAATATTGCTTTGCACTTTTTATACAAGCGTTAATAAAAATTATCGTATCGCATACGTGTGAAAACTACGCATTTATACACTTGTATAAACACTTGTTTAAGACATTAGCAGAATATATGTAAGACATTGAAACGATAAAAAAACATTAGCTTTATAAAAAAATAATATTTTATTATGGTAATTGTAGAAATAACTTTGATATCGATCTTATAATTTTTTCATTAGTTTAAAAATAAATCTAGCTTATAATTTTCATCTAGTGTCGTTCATTCCTCTCGAACAAGTCTGGAAAAAATAGAAGCGAACTTCCGACATTATTTTGTCCCCGAGAGAAATATTTTTCATTCTGGAAGAATTGCTCTGTCTCTTTTGAATGTTTTCTTATACCCTGTACAAATAAATTATTTACGATGCATTTTTCGATAGGGGAGAAAGTGAAAAATAAATAGTAACCAAATTTAAGAGTTCTTTCCAAAATATATTTACTGAGCATATTTTTTCTTGCAAAAAACTCATTGAATCCGTTCGATTTTTTATATGCTAATTAATTCGCGTTTTAAACATTTCGTATTTGATAATAAACTTTATTTTAGTATATATTTTTTTAAATAATATCTAACGCTTCAATAAGTAACTTAATCCACTTACCTCACATCATGTTTATTAACGAAGCCTTTTCTCTTCCCCCTTCTGAAACAAAAACATTGTATCAAAATTAAAGGTAACCATGTATACCTACTTATATTTCAAAGAGGTAAATAAACTTTACTACAATTATTGATTATAAATATAATTGCGTCAATCATTTCAAGTTTCAACTGATGATCAATACTGAAGATGATAATCATCCATCGCATCTAATAAAATGGGTCCAAATTCAAATAAGAATGAAACAATATGCTTCTTATTTCTAATAAATTAATTTCATTAGGATCTTAAGATATAATAGCACTAAGATGCATTAAAATGACAAAAATATTTTGATTGATCTTGCTTATATTCCCAAGGTAGTTTATTTCGCCAGTATGAACGCATCAAGAAGTAAAAGCTTTTCCTGGTATCATCTGAAAATTTAGAAAATATTTCCAGGTAATTTTATCATCATATTCTGATACTCCATAAAATCTGTTGTTAAATTATACATTTTCTGCAGTAGACCTAAATATATATTTGTTCACTTCTTATTTATTATATTTATGTATGACGAACACCTACTTAGTCGAAAAAATGTACATATATTTTATGTTCAAAGCCTTTTGTAAAAAGAATTTCTTTGAGCGAGTTTATTTTTCTCGAACATACACGTGTGTTTGAAATTTAAGTGCTATATCAAATTCAATATTACAAAAAGAATTTTTATAATAAATCTTCATGTTACAGTAAAAGCTAAAGAATTTTGAATATAATTTATCAACAACGTCACATATACCTTCAAAATTAGATGATTTAAAACTCACAACGCCATATGCAAATAATGCCTGTTACATAAAAATACTCGGAATCACCGTTTACGATAATTTGAAATTTCCGATTGACCTAGTTTGAAAAAATAACTGATTTGACAATACCTATATGAAATAACTAAAGTCAATTAAAATGCTTTTATATAATGTACATTCGTTCATTTATGATTTTAATATTTTATTTTATATTCAATCTAAATGAAACTTATTCCGAACAAAAATAATTTTTGTTATAATTTAGTTAAGTTAAATTGGGTATTAAATAAGGTGTCTATAGTACTGATTAAAAAAATTACATGAACTAACTTCACTAAGAAAATAAAGGATAATTATTAATTAAATATTTAAGTATAATACAAGTAATTTTTTATTTTATTAGCTTTATAAACACTTTTTATAGCTTGTTTTTCTTCTACTATGTAATTCTATAATGTAAGTACTCCATCATAATATGTGTAAACACGGTTTATGCGTTACCTACAACGCATAAATCATTTCAAATTGTTTTAGAAATAAACGATTTAAATTTAAGGGATAGGATAAAAAAGATTTCGGTGAAGTTCATCTGTGAAAATCAATAGGATACTGCCACAAAATACACTTAACCTTGCTCTTCTCGTATAAAATCCAATGAACGAATACTTGACATAGTTTTCAAACCACCGGAGATTTCATTGAGAGAAATCTGCAAATAAATCATATCGTAAAACGTCGGTTTACAAGCAGTACATTTGTTCTTTTAGTCGCCGAGTTATTGCAAAGGGAAATGAGATGAGGCGATGACGTTTTATTTAATTTCGACAGATAACCTTACGTTAAAAAATTAATCTTTCGCGTTCAATTTGAGTGTAAATTATACATATGTACGTGCTGGTCGTTTATAAAGATGATTATTTATTGTGGAGGACAAAAAATAGTTAGGTAATAGATTAATATATTACCTCCATGACCATTATGTTCTAGGAATATTTTGCTTTGTATCCTTCAAAACGATTTTTTTAACTTAGGTAACTACATTAAATTGTAGATAATATCAGCATATCAAATCGATTTCAGTAATATGATTTACGTTTCCGTATTTATGCCATAAGGATAAAAGCGGAAGTAGCAATAATAAAAGTTGATATAGTGGCGAAATATCGACCAAACTATTTACGACCTCTGCGGAAGCATTACCTTGTTTTCCTTCTTTCCTGCGAAATTTTTATGCGTGTAAAAAAATTTAGGGATGACGATAAAAAAATATCGTCGGTCGCATCTCGTTATTTGTTTATAAATCTGCTGTCAAAACAAAAGGAGTAACAAACAACCCACGGTTGTTATCTCAAATGTCTAAATATGTACCCTCTTCTAAGAATATAATGAAATGAAAAATAAATCTTCCTTACTACCAACGTAAAGTAAATTGAACATTTAATGATATTACAAATTTCTGGGATAACTTTTTTATATTCTTCCATTGTATAATTGAAAATTACAAGTACCTATACAAATTTACGGACCATCTATTCGCCGAAGGAATCAATAAAACGTTGAATAACAAGATTGATTAATCATTCTAATATTAATTATACATTTTAACATACAAAACGAACCTTGATTAATGGAATAAATTAAAATGCATTTCACAAACTTTATAAATGATGACAAAAATATATTACTTAGCGGACGACGCGGTTGGACGAGCTTCGTTGGAAATTTAAATAGCGGATTGAATATCTGCATGCAACAATAAAGACAAAACGTTTGTGGGGCCATTGTGAATTTGTCAATAGTTGCAACAAATTATCGGCGATAATTTATTCAAAACGACATGCGATATTACGGGTGGAAACATTTGTTTGATGTGGAAAACAACCGTAATATTACGTACTAAATATTTCCATTTCGATATTTTGGTGTTAAGCATATGCAATTAAAGCTTCGGTTTAGTTTAATTTTCCCTAAATGTCGGTTATATTTGTAATAATTTGTAATCTGTAAAATAGTTCTATTCGTGAAGGAAAATTTATATCTGGCTCTGAAATATATACAAATTGTTCAAATAATATATTTTAGAAAATCTCAAAATAACATATTACCTACAATTTGTTAATGATGATAACTACACCATTAATGCATTCGTATATTAACTTAATCGATAGTGATTGATTCAATCAATTTTATGTGCATTGCGTTATGCTAACGTCCGTCCAAATTATCACGATGATCAACAGTAGTTGTAGTTCAGAAAGTAATGATGTCGTTAAGCTCTGCTGAAAATTTATATACAAAAGTTCCAAAGCTGTACTGTAAGCCCCTATTCTCTCATTAGCAAACTGCTCATATCTAATGGCGTACACAAAGAGAATATTTATTGATGTAACTTTATTACATCGCAAAATGTTTAAGAGGATGCAATTAAGCTGTGAGGTTCATCTTGAACATTACCTCTTGTGTAGAAATAAATTGTTAAAACAAGGTGTTTTTATTGTTGTTTTAATGTATTTCGGAACAGCTTCTACAATTATTTAAGGCTAAAAGAGAATCAGAAGGAACTATAAATAGACTACATGGTGTTTTTCTTGTTCTCCTTCATCATTCTAACTGCTCTTTTTGAAGATAAATCCGTTGATGATGTGGAAAGTTAAAAACCTCCACACGATTACGGTTATTGCAAAATTAGGCCCTATGAGGGTTGGTTTTTGCTATCTATTCCAACAAATCCTCTATGACCTAATTTCGGTCGATTCCTCAAAATATCTGATATTAAGTTTACTTCCTCGACAATCTTTCCTGAAATACATATTTCGAAGTTTTCTATTTCTTATTTTTTGAAATGATTCTTTAGAAACTCCATATAGGTACTCAACATAATCTAATTTCAAAAAATGAATAAACTCTCATTTAATTTTGTCCAATAAATAGCCTAATTTTATAAACTACTCGAAAAAATATTCTGATTTAAAATGTAAAATATTTCTTTTAAAAAAGATACTTTTTTTAAAAATTTCGTTAGTTTTAGTTTTTCCCATTAAAAATATTACATTGAATAAACTTAATATTAAAAATAAAAAACTTCTGGGTAAATGGTTTGGTACATTTACCCTGAAATTAACTAAAGTTAGAATTTTCCTAAAAACTTGATCGCCGACTGTATTTCTTAAATACTGCAATATTTTAAGAAAAAATATTATTCATATAAAAACTTTAGCAAAAGAAGGTATCAAATGTGTATGTATTTAAGTTTAAAAAGTTTAATGGAAAAACATTTGTCTCAAGTGAAATAATGTTTTCATTAAAATTGCGTCCAACATCAGCAATATGATTATTTTCTTTACTCTTATAACGCTTTATATGTAAACCAAAAACTATTATTAATTTCAAATATATATCTTATTTAACTTATGTATTTAAATTCTCTAGATGATAGCGAGTTATTCAAATACATCCTAACTTCAAATTTTTCCAATTGAGATAAAAAAGTACCCAATTTATTGTACGTACAAGATCTGGAACATCTGATGTTAGCATCAAGATATTTCCATTCCAAGGAATGTATAAGCCCAAACGATTTTCAATTTCATTGGTTTATTTTAAATAATGTCTGATTTACATATCCGAAGAATAATGTACACTCTTTTTCTCTGACCCCTTTCCGCCACGCGAGATTCCGTGCGCGAAATGAAGTAAGTATTAGAGAATGGCGAATCTTTCTCAAATCTCGAAAAGATGATACCTTGATAGCTACCAAAATTGCCGTTGAATAAAGGAGGTAATAAAGGAAGGAAATAAAGAAGGTAAAGAATGTTCCCATTTGAGATCAGAATTAAGACATTTTGTATATTTTAATGCTAATAAATAATAATACGAAGAGTTTCTACAAAAATAATGAGCTTTCACGAAAATGTACCTGTCTTCAATAATTATTATGGTACAGGATGAAGTTTGCATTAGCATATTAATCACAAGAATTTTAATGTTTTATTATATTATTAGCAGATAATGAACACATCTATTTTAAATTGCTAATGCCAATATTTTATTTGTTTTGTTTAAATTTCTCTCCAAGGAATACATTTTCTTAGCTAAAATATATTTATGGAGTTTAATAAATTTTTACCGAAATTGTTAGACTTTTCTCAAATCGGTTTACGTGATTCAATAAGGCTTTCTTTTGAATTGCCATTATTTACATGGCGTGACTGATTCGAGTTTGTGCAATTTTACCAGGAATATCTTTAAAAATTCCTCTGCGTTTAGAAATATTTTAGAAGAAAGTGCTCTTCTAGAGTAATGGCTTACATATATCTTTTTAGAAGAAAATGATACCTCCTTGATAGAATAACATGATAAATTACACACTCTAGTTTCTTATTCAACCTACAAATTGCTATCTGATCAAGACTTGGAAATATGCATTGAATTTTAGCGTCTTTTCTGGATAAATAAGCCTCCTCCAACTGAGGATTATTTATATAAAATGAACCTCGTCTTTAATATGATGTAAAACGAAATTTAATAGGTAAGATCCACTTTAGCAATTAATAATTAAGATCTTCTATAATGGCAAATAAATGGAGAGAAAATAAGTAAAACACAACTCACTGAAGTTTATGAGAAAAGATTAGTTCAATTAATTTGCTCAGTTAGTGAGATGATTGATATTTCCCAAGAATAAAGTAGCTTTAAAGGAGATTTAGTATATTTCTACGCAAATTATTGTTCTGTGAATTGAAAAGTTCATTTAATTAATTGCTGAACTATACCAACGTCAACTTTCAAGAAATTATATTGTTTAAAGTTAGAATTGTGGTAACAAGATTGCAAGTTTGCCAACTTTAATCGATATTTTCGAAACAATTTTACAATAAATACATATACATAGTTGAGTAAATCACCATAAGTGCCTATTGATAAGTTAGTTTGTTTCGCAAAGCACCACTTAACAAAAGATGAGAACGTCTTAAATATCAATTAGCTAACGAGTTGAACAAGTTTGCTGTGTTTGAATTGTTAAACGTAACCATATTAGCCGCAGTCGCGTGAAACATTAAATTTGGAAGTTTTAAATCATGAAATATATTATATATTTTCGTCGCCGTTACATCAGCTTATTGTTTCGCTGAAACTTTCGACGCGAGATAAATAGAGCAAGAAGTTGTACAGAGCATAAAACAAACGGTTAGTTCCATAAAATCTAAAAGCGTCAAGAACTTGAAAGTTTTCTTATCAAAAATTTATTTACCGTTTGCTTCTTTGTTGGAATAACAATTTATTACCTCAAACGATTTAAAGTTCCTTAGATTATTAAGATGAGAGTGGTGGGAAGTTAAGATAATCTTAAAAATGCATTAGGAAAGCAAAAGGGATATTTAATGTTCTAAAATGCATTGTAATTCATGTATTTATATAAGGTAGGTTTTTACTTTGAGAATTTTCACCAATCGCGTGTTAAATGAATTTCAAGCGTATAACAACTTGTTTCTGACACCTAAATTGTTAACGGGGCTATGTTAGAGCTTCAAACAATGCACACAACACGAAGATAAACCCATTTCCTTTCATTATGTTCATTTAGTACAACAAACTTAAACCCTTCGCGAAGTCCGGAATTTGCATATTTTTAGTTTTTGTTTTATTCTTCAATTTAAGGTTGAACTTAAATTAAATTAAATACGTAGTACGCAAAAGAGAATTTTCAGTGATTATTTCGAGCTGCTGTGCTTGTTCTATATAAACATAATGGAAAACTTTTCGAAATCTCTAACTCGGCGTAACAAAACTAATTTCCATACGTATATACAACTTTAATTAGTACTAATGAACGAGTGTAGGAAATTTAAAAACCTAAAATGGCAAAGTAATTGTCATGAGCAGATTCTTCTTCTCCGAATAATGTTGGCTATAATTAAAGTCGAATAATATGGTGTTCACACTTCAGCAAATACGCACACATGCAGAAGCACATATTGAATCTCTGTAATGAAAAATGTTTAATATTTCAGCGTTATTATTCCCATCTGAAATATGGAAAAATAATGGAAATTATTTTTATATATGACGTTCAACATTAGAATTGTAAAAAATTACATTTTTTAAGGTATAGATAGAGACAAGAGAAATATTAGTTTGGTGTCAGAAATTGGTAAAAAATAGAAATATCCGTGTACTCTCCACATATCTGATTAAAGAGGTAAGTAAAATAATAACGTCAAACTTACTGCACCATGAGCTAGGCAAATAAATTTCATTCGTTAAATTCGTACGTCACATGACACATTCGATATAAATTTTGAGTTCACAATGAAATATGCTAACGAGATTTTTTTTTCTGTTCACTGGAATGCAAATTATTACAAACGGTATTTTTTCTCTGTAATTTCCCGATTTGACAATGAAAACATCCAAACGCATAAATAAGCGTTCATAAATTTTATGAGGTCTTCAAAACTGCCATTCAAACAAAATGAACGTTTACTTTTTATATGTTACCGCATTTCCTCCTAAGCTAATATACAATTCCCTTTTATTTGGTAGAGCCTAATGTAGCGAATATATGTATACGTTTATTCTGTTTTGTATCGATCTTGCGATTTTACACGGATTCATCTTCTTAATTTATTTATTCTAATCCTATGCGAAATTATATGATTTCATCTTAGTAAATCTCTTAAAAGAATAATTTATAAAGTCGTGCCATCCTTGTGGTTGGTATAATTCCTTTGAACATTTATCGCATAAGAAATCAATAGCTGGGAGCAAATGAAGAAGAGCATTAATAACGGAGCAAAGGTAATTTTATTTGGGGAAAACTCGAAGAAATGTCAAGAAACTTACAATTAAACTTGAGTTGAAGTTTTAAATTTATTACATTAAAAATAAGTAATATATAAAAATAACTTATAAAAATAAGTAATAAGTAAAAAAGTATTTACTTACGTAAAGAATTTTTGTATCTTCAACAAGCTATACATACCTGGTGGCTGAAAAAGAAAAAAAATCATTAGTCCAGTGACAATATTAGTGACCTTTAATGAATGCTTTATGCCTTATGTTACTATTTATATGTTTATACAAAATGATTGTTTAGTTCTCTTTCGCATTGCACACTTTACACAAATTACTTTTCGATTGGTTATTTCTCATTACTTTGAAGGTTCAAATGAAAAAAATGTTTCAATATGTCGACGAAAATTTTCATCGCTGCTTTGTAAAATTTTGAAGAAAATTGAGACTCGACGAAAAATTTCTCTTATTTATATCCTGGAGTTCTTTGTACCCTCAAACATAAAAGCTTCCTTTTACTTTCGTTGGAACGAAGTCTACTGTATATAATGTGGTATAATTATTGATTCAAAAAATTTCGTGTCGGTCTTAGATAAGTAATTTGAAACTTTTATAGGTCAAAACTGATATAATGCTGAAACTTTCCAAGAAATATTCATTTTCCCATACATTACTACTTTACTAGAGAGTACTGATTTTTTTTCAATTCAAGTTTTGAATCAATTTTTGTGAAACATTTATACGTACAATTGCAGTAAAAACAAATAATAAAATTTCTTGGTTATTTCTGTAGAATAATTACATTCGGAGAAAGCGTTTAAAAATTGATTAATTAATTATATACTTGGCTACACTTAACAATTTATAGCGAAATAGAAGTACAATTCATCTTGGCAAAAAAGGCCAATTAAATTTACAATATTAATCAATCTTATTTAACAAACTTTTAGTTAGTTTCCGTTTGAAATAATTTAGCGTAGTCGGTTGCATGTAGTCAGTAGCGCCAATTCACTTTTTTCCCTAAAACTTCCACCATTATTCTGAAACGTCATGAAGACTTTTATTTTTCCGAGCGTAATTAATTCAAAATAGGAGGTTGCTCTTATTTGACGATCAATGCCTATATTGTTTTGTAAACGCTTTGTCAGTGCACCAACGAACCAACAGGATAATTTTAAGCCAATTCTATTGCATTATGAAATAAAACTACTAATTCCTTCCTGTTATAGGGATTAATAAGGTTTTGTTAGCATCCCACACAGAAATAAATTTAGATTTCCGTTCTAAAACGGGCACAAACACAATATTTATTCTTCAATATTAGGAAAGGCTTACCACAAAAAATGACTTTGAATTAATGCCCTTGGCTTTTGATATTATATTTATGTTTAGGATATAGGGAGCGACGAACTTGTCAAAGCTAAATTCATTTTAAAAGGTCCTGGGGAATAATTTATTTCGAACGTCGGGGTATTAATGATTCAATTCCTGTAATGATGTGGAGAGGTAAGTGTCTAATATTCTCGTGGATCGACATTTTTGAAATACAATTTACGAATTAAATTGAATATCTATTAGCTATGTTCTTATTGGATACTAGAAGTTCGTCAATTTTTTATGGTTAATTGTTGTTTATGTTCTGATATTCCAACATATGTCTTGCCAAGCAATTATTTTTGAATAAAAAATTATAATTCATTCTCCAAAAACAATCGATATATTCCTGCACAAGTACATTTAATCAATATCATGTTTAATTCAAGCTTGCTGACGTTAACTCAGGTTTTTTCAAAATTAATGACGTAAGTCTTGTTGGTCTTTGAAAAAGCAAGAATAATGTCACTTTCTATTATTTAAGAAGTATCACATTAGTATTTATTTTACATGCAATTAATAACTCATGACAATATAGGGCCTTTTAATGCTTCCAGCGAAATGTAAATTTTACAAGCGAAATGCATAATGTATATCATTAACCCCGGGCAATAAGTTACATGGCTGTGAAAATGCAGGACTGTTACTCTGCTCTGGACAATTACCATCAAATACATACATATGTACACATATGAAATGCAGAAAACGTTTCGTAATTTTATATTTAAATAACGTGTTATCTGCTACTTCAGCAATATTATATGTATATATAATTCAGAATATGAATTAAAAATTAAATTGTTGGCGCAACGTTACAATTTACAAAGAACTTAAATTTTTATGGTGGTAGTACCTAAATTGTAATATCTACATTGCTCATCCACATGATTTTTCCAAAAAATGTTTTTCCCTACCTTTGTCCTTTTGAAATCCGCTCAATTTAAATGCGCCAAAAAATTATCTGCCCTTACGCAATTTAGCCTCGATTTTATCGCTTATGAATTTGAGAAGTTGAGTGAATCCGGATAAGATAAACTATTATACTGGCAGCCGTAAATCAGTTTTTACTTATTTAAAAAAAAAGTGAATAAGGCCTACGGTGTCATTTTTGCTCGAAACGCTGAAGTCGCGTTATAAAACGTGAATATCTCTGCATAGATCAAACGGCAATTTGAATATAAATTACTGGCAATAAAGTTTTTGCTTTTGTTTCTAGCGAAGTCTTTTAACAAGTTTGTGCTGAAAAATGTTTATGTTCCATTGGGCGAAAGTGGAAGAACGCTTAGATAGAGAGAACACATCTCTCAAATTTTCCAGAAAAATGAGATGATACAAAAAAAAATGTTACGAAACGAAACTATTGATAAACGAGTTCTCAATTCCAGAGGCATAGAAAATAGGTAGTTTCCTCTGTCTCCTCTGCCTTTAACCCAGCGCTTGCTTTATTTAAAGTTGATTTATTTTTTATTTTTCCATGAAACGATAGGAAAAATACAAAACATTTTTAAATAGTTTTAGCACATTTACAATTTTGTTGCTTTTGCAATAGATAGATACATGTATAAAATTAATCATGATTCACAAACTTCAATTAACAGTTTAATGTCAGTGTTTGTAAATTTATAAAGTTCATAAATTATAAAATAATTAAATGTAATTAAGATTCAATTAAAAGTTTTAGAGTTGCATTATTTAGAAGTTTTGAATGTGCTATGCAATAACTTTCCACTAAATGAATGCGAGAAATTTATTTGATAACATCTCTTGATTAGGAAATTACTTAGGTTTTACAAGTCATGTATTTGGTAAAAAGGTGAAATAGCGGAAAATTAATGTGCCTACAGGAATTAACAATGTTTGGAAGCAAGCAAGAAAAGATTTATTCTGTAAAGTTATCTTTAATAAATATACTTTATTTCCTAATTCGAATAATAATTATTATTCAATTATTTACCATTGAGGTTAATAATAACTTGCTCAATCATTTATAGACAACCAATTTTAAAAGTCAATATAATCGTAATTTTTTCTAACCACTACGTTCTGAATATTTTATAGGAATATTTGAGCAGGTATAATAGTCAAAAATAAGTACGTACAGAAAAAAGTTGTTGTTATTAGCATAGTCATAAAATTATTTAATTTCATGAGAAGATAATTCATAAGTGGTGAGGTTGATTTAACTAATAAATCGTCTAAGGTTTACGATTCGGAACTGGCAAATCGGTCCTTCGTATTGATCACGTAAATTCAATTTGAACTTTCGCCCCTGCTTCGGCACAGCGGAATAGCCATGCATATTTAAATGTTTAGGGGTTCCGTTGGAACAAACTGTTACATATAAAATTGTATAGATATAATTGAAAAAAATGCCATTAACATCGATAAGAAAAACATCGATAAGAAGCTTAAATTTTTGGAGGAGATATTCTTAATATCGACTTTAAATACTAAGTGAACTTTCAGTACTTTTGACACCTAGTTAACCTTCCCCTGGTTCTCTACAAAACAGTAGAAACTCTATTGCAAATAAATAAAAAAATTACAAAGTTTCATAAAGCAAAAAACTCGACAGTATACATTTAATGTAATTAATATCCCGAGCTATAAAATAATTTTATATCGTCTGGTTAGGAATCGGACTGATTTAATTTAAGATCGACAAAATTTTATATTCGTATTTATGTAGTGAATGTCGAGAAAATTTTATGATTATCAATCAATAAGCTTCAAAATATTTAACACGATTTTTGGTGGATTAATATTAGCGCTCGCCAATTTATCGTCACTCTTATTTTCCCACTTTTCTCTTGAAACTATATCCTGAAGCTTACTTCAATTAGTTTATTTGAATTAACATCAAGGCATGTAATATGGCTGAAATTTTAGCGGAGTTTAAAGTGACTTTAACTTTTAGAGTCTATAAACAATTTCAATAATGTCAGGGATTACGTTGCTAGTTTCAGTTTTCAGTTTCCTGAAACTAATATGTCAATAAAAAAAGAAGTTTACATGTAGTCAAGCACCAGATTATAATTAAGTTTAAGGAACGTTAAAGAAATTTGAGTAATTAATTAAGTGCTGTTACTCCAGTAGTTGATGTTTTTCTATGTATAGGGATAAAATTACAAAGATCAATTTATATTTCAAGTATGTGGAATAAAAAAGATGAAAGCATTATTAATTAATACGATATGGTGATATTGAAATTCCTATGTATTTGCAATTTCCTAAAATATAATGGAGGTATGCTCTGCATTAATATTCTCACACAACCGTTCTAATTAAATTTCGTTTAGAAATGTCAATAACGCTCAATTATCAATAATTAGTTTTATTTAATTTGTGCAAAATCAATCACCGTCCAAGTACAAATTGAATCCTTAAATCTGATTTGCATTTCCATGGTTAAAATATGGATATTAGTTTAACAGACGGGAAGTCATCCTTTAGATCCTGCGTAAACAGGATTTAAAGGACAATTCATTGCTTGTCATGTATTGAGGCGATAACTAAACAGTCTAATTAACACGATTGGTATCACGTTTTCACGAGATAAACATTTTAGTTCAAGTGAGATTAAGGGATTTATTAAATTAAGTGACGCAATAACGAATGTTTGTTGAAACATAATGTTTAACGAGGGTTTCACGGTCTTCCGTTTTCGATAACGAAGTTTGGCAATATCATATGTACAAAGGAAACCTAATTCTAAGCATTCCTTATAATAAATGTCGACCAAATACAGTTATTATGTAATTATAAAGAAAGAACAGGAGAATTCCGGATAAAAACAAATTTAATGTTGTTACTTAATTCTTGAAATTTCATGATATATAATTATGTATATTTACTTAAAGCTTAAAATATCAATTTTTCCAAACGCTACTTTAATGCGAATGGTTAATTATGGTTAAACTCTTTCTTATCTTAAATGAAATGCCTACATACTTTATATTATTAGCCGAATTTTCTAAAGTCCCAGCCTGTTTGCCTCTCAATGTGGAGAATTCCTATAATCTGTTTGTAACCGAACTGAAGGACTCAATTAAATTTAACTTTGATGTCCTAGAATCATGCTGGCGAGAATTTTTAAGCTCTTCTCTTTAAACCCCTGATTTTAAGTTATTCGGAAAAACCTTTTCGAAAGCGCGCTTTTTTGTATAATTGAGTATTTACATGTACTTCGGTAAGCACGATTGGAAATAATAGAATAATAGAAAGAGTATGTTTATCATTAGTTCGTCGTATTATGGCCTCTCCAGCTAGGCATAATTTAGTAAAATAAAGGCTTTAAATGAACTCAAAATCTTACCACATACGTATGTATTACACAGATACACATACTATAAATTTATTATTTTATGGTAGATATGAAAACATACAGATTTCTTTTCCGCTTAAAACTGATCACTTTTTATAAATGTAGCGTGTCTATGAAAAATTGTTGTTGTATGTCATTTTTACGACTCCATAAAACCAGTGTAAATTTTAGATAAAAAATTATCGAATATCCTGCGGCCGGCATAAACGCATTTGATATTATCCGAAGGAGTTTTGTCGTCTAATAAATTGGGCTTTGTTTTGGGTTTTTCTAGACTGGCCATCTTTCTAAAACATTATCGAAACTAATCCGGAAAATATAGGGAGAAACTTAACATTTTAATAATTCATTGGGAGTAAATAAAAAAGCATATCACTCTTTCTATTTTCTTGCTACTTCGTTGGAATACATCTTCATGAATATATTTTCCCTTTGGGCATCTATTATATATTATTATTTAGGAATGTTTTTCGGAACAAAAGGCATTCCAAAATAGATATTGAGCTATAAAATTTGTCATAATCGTGATTTATGAATAATAGTGATTGATCTTTTATTTACAATGTAAAAATATACCTGAAAGAAACCGATTTTTCTATGTAATTTATAGCTGCTATTACAAAATGATTTAGATACACATCAGGAAAATGGAATCGTTGCCTACACACACCTTTAAATTAATATAATGCTCAATCCACTAATTGATTTTTAATTTGGTCGTTTATCTTAATTGCCACATTTTTAAGCAAGATTAACTTTTAAAATACGGATGTAGTGCCCACCGGATGTAAAACCCAACGAGAACAGGAAGTAAAGTTTGTATAAAAATTTATGACGCCGTGTACTCGGAGATAATTTGTCAAAAAATCCTCTTATTTGATCTTCGCATTACGGGAAATATCTCCCCTGATCCCTGTTAATTTATAGCCGAATACTGTGTATATAAGAAAAACCAGAAGCTATCAGTATTGACATCCCAAAAATTTATGAGTGTTTTTAAGGGTCGACCACTACTCGGTTAGAGGTGTATTCCTTCCTTATGCAACATCATTTACTTTTATGAAGGTTACAATGTGTAACCAATTTTAGATCGTTCCGTCAATCCTTACTGTTAGCCTATTTTATTGTCCAATTCCTATAGCAATAGCATTTGTTCTTCGAGCAAGTTGGAAGTCTGAAAAGGATGTAGTTTTTACGAGTGGTCCAGATTTCATGCAAAACGATCGCTTATATAAATCAAACTTTTATAGAATTAGCCTGTGAATTTTACGATTGACTTTACTACATCCAAGAATCATTGCTTGCTTTTATACCAATTGCCGAAAATGTTATAGAATTCTTGAAAAGACCTCCAAAAAATAATGCCTACACTTTAAAGGATTCTCTATCCTATAACCAATAACTGAAAATATTATTAATCGATAATTTGCCACATTGCCGAACTTTAATGAAAAACAAGGTTTTTATAGTGCTCATTATTTATATTCCGATTGCATGCACGTTTGAAGTTCATTACTGGTCACATATCTTTTTATCGATTTTTAAAATCACTCAACCAAGGATAAATAGTGTTAAAATAAAGTCAAACGCCTTTATTTACTGTGCTCTAAAATATTTGGCATTAAAACACTTATTAAAATTTGCCAAGGCAGAATTCTGAACCTTGATCGTAAACTTCAAAAGTTTAGCAAAAATCGACAGCGTAACAGATGACACCGACATCAAAGTTTGTGAAGTGCAAAGTTTTAAAGCTATACTAAGGACATTAGCTAATAATAAATAATTCTCAACAAGTTTCAACTGGTTTTTAAAGACGCAAGAGCGCATAATATTTGAGAACTTCCGGGATTTTTCTCGGCAATTTATATAAAAAAAACGTCGTTTAATCTGTAAATCAGCAAGTGTTTCATTTTGTTTGTTTGGTTATATGTATAAAGAAAAAAAGGTTATAAGCCATTACAGGTTTTGTTGTAGCAGCGTTATAATATTAGCTGTTCATGAGTCTTTCATTAAGTAATTAATCAGATTAGCATAGGTTAGTAATTTTATTTTTTCAAAGCAGTCGTATTGACCGACGACAAATTAAACACATTTAATGAAATTCTGTTATTTTAGCCGCAAGATTAGCCTAAATCAAACAGGAACTAAATTATTCTGAATAAATAAATTAGGGGAAATTTTAATTGATGTTTCATTTAAACTCCTCTTTTTATTTACACAAAAAAGCTATTCAAACGTAAAATGTGTACTTTCGGAAATAGCGCCAAATAAAAAAACCTTCTATGGAATATTCATGCACTTATTATTTATTGAGTTAATGAGTAAATTAATAAAAAACACGGGTGATTAAAAATTGATTCAAACTTTTGTGGTGAGGCGATAAACCGTTTTATAATATGTTATTTGAATTGGTATAATAATTCTTCCAAATTTAATCCATAAGGTAAGTTCCTAGATATATTTTAAACAACTTACTTTTAAAATGCCCTTAAGGGAGTTATACAAAAAACTTTACGGTGATAATTTCGTAAAGTTTTATACGTGTTAAATTGATACCGATCTCCGAAGTGGAAGTGAAAACGCCCAAGAAAATGTCGAGGCTTAATTAATGTAGGAAGAATTAAGCACACCCAGAAATTTCAGTTAATCATTGGAAAAATGTTTATACCCACAATTAATTTAAAATTTTAGCAAATTTTTGTTAGCATTATAAGAAATCTCATATTTCTACATAATTAAATTCCATTATTGGAGATTTTTTTTTCGAACAAAATGCAACTTTATTTTCATCTCATTAGGGTTTTTAAACAGAATCCTTAAAATACAAATACTATTATAAAAGTAAAAGTTATAAAAGGTTTAAGTCTCTAAGATTTTTGCATAGTTACTGTTTGAAAAGGATAGCAAATAATTCGATTAAATTTTTTGTATTGAAAGAACCTTGAATTGAGTAGGTATAACTCGTATAGATGTTGATAAAATAACAAATAATAATTTGACGTGAAATTATGAAATCAAAACACATAAGGGACCTGTGTTCAAAAAGAATTCATGTTGATCATCTCGTTTTTTGTTAAAATCTTGCAGTATAGACCTTGAATTACAAGCAATTCGTTTACGTACCTAATTGTTTTAAATTACTTCTAAACCAATTAACCCGAAGGCCTGGATTAAATTCTAATTTCTTTCGGTTCTGTCGGAAATTTAACATAATCTGATTTTCTACAGTAATTTTTGTTATACTACTTACAATCGTAGCTTTCTGTATAAAGTTAATGAATATTTGCAGTGGATCAAAAGCCACATTAACCGTTAAACGAAAAATGAAGATAAATAGCTACCTTCTTAATTACAAATATAAAGTGATTGAAATGATTCTTCGATAGATATAAACTAGTGTTATAAAATCCCTTATAGACTACAATCATCTTCTAATGGTTATGCCATAAAATATGTTTTATATGAGTTTGGAATATTTATTGTAACGCCGTATGTCACTAAAATGTAGCCAATTTAAAAATTAAACGTTAAGATAAATAATGAAGAATCTGAGAAAAAATAAAATTTTATTATAATTAAGAATTCTTTTATAACATATTTTAAATTTTGGTGCAGGATATTGATTGAATATTTGGAGCAGAAAAAACGTAATTTGCAATATTGATTTATTTAACTAAATTTATTTTCCATATCATAAACTTGATAAATTTTTTCAACCTAATCCATCACTGTCAACTACTAAAATTCTATTTCTCAATTTTTTTAACAAATCTAATATCTTACGCGTTGAAATTTCTTGCACAACGATCTTTACGAGTTGAATTTACCATATAGTAGGTAACATTCTAAAGTTTACAGCCCAACTTTTAAAAAACACCCTATACAGATGTGGCAATAAGGCTGAAATTCGGTTACTGTCGGAAATGGCGAAGACAAATATCTCAAATGAGATCACCAAGTTTGTCTACTCATCTCATCAATAGTAAAATAAGCGTGTCCTTCCGATAACTTATAAGGGTACATTACATTATTCTGGTTTTACTTCGGACACAGAAATTGGCGTATTTTCTCAAGGATAAAATTTCCTTCCGTTCTTCCATCAAGATCTACGAAAGTGATGGCAGAAAATGATGAAATATTATACCGCAGACGTAAAAGGAGTTTACGCTGACACAAGTATTCTTGTTCTTGGTTGGGTCAGAAGCATAAACTATTCTTTGTGATTTATTCCTGTAAGTTTCCGAATTGTGAAATATCTTAGTTGTGATTTATAAGAAGTTTATCTAAAAATCAGTACTCAATTCTAGCGAATTAGTTAATTTAAAAATAGCACTTTTGAATTATTAAATTTTTCTTCTAAAATAAGTAATGTTAGTAACGTATTCAGATATTCGATAATTTCGTTAATAATTCGCTAACTCTAAAAAAATATCAACCTTCATGAAGGAGTTTTGGGAAAAAATATTAAAGTAGGTGAGTGGCATTTATTAGAACGCCTACCTGCCGGTTTGTTTGCGGATTAAAAAGAAGGAAGATTGATTGTATGCCGCTGTTTAATAAAAAAAGAGGAAATGTGAAAGAATAACGAACGTGACGTTAGTGCTGTAGAAAGGATTTAGTAGAAAATTAATTTATAAACTGGAAATTATTTAATTGGCTAGAAAATCGTATTTAGCATCCAATTACTCATGAGCTTTTCTCCCATTTTACCTTATTTTAGTAACAGCAAATGCATGTATGCCAAATGTTGTTTGTAGAATTAGGAAAGAATTTCCGGTAAATTTCCAACTCGCACATAAAAAAAGCTCGATGAAAGTTAAAAAGTTAAAAATGCGCAACAATTCAAGCATGTTCAAACAAAACACATTTGTAAAGTTTAATTGAAGCATTTTGAATATTGTTTCAATGCCATTCCGTTGATTTAAAAATGGATATTTTTCCCGCAAAGTAGTTTCCTGTTTAATAACAAATTTTCTGTAAAATCTTATTTCCTGAATTATTTGTAGAAATACCTAAGTAATAAAAATAAATGATAAAATCAGAGAAACTATGTAAATGCTAAGACTACCTGAATTAAAGGAAAATAGTATCTTCTTTTTCTTAATGATTCACTATTACCTACACAATATGGTTTAAATATAATTTATGTATAGATACAATATTTCAGTCACATTTATTAATTAAATCGGTTGTTTCAATCATTTGTCTCCAATAATCGAAAAACACGGCAATATTAAAGTTAAATTTTAATGGTACCCTAAATAACAATGCTGAAACGGATTTAATGGATTTTCGATAAATAAATTGTGAACTATCTATTCAGACAGTTGAGTTGATTTCTAAATCCCTAACTTTATTCAGCAAACCAAACAAGTTATAAATACCCTCCATAATATAAGAAGCTTGGTTGGAATAAATGATCCCTTCCTATCCTCCAACAAACTTGATTACACATTTTGATCGATGATTATCTCAAGTGAAGGTTTACTATATTAATTAAAGCATCATTACACAGGATGAATTTATACTATTAAGTGGACAGCCAAATGAGAAATCTCAAAAATTCTACCAATCTATCGTTGCATAGTTGTCGAATCGTCTCTTCCTATACTTGTAGATACATATTTATTTTTTAACTCTGAGCAAGCAGCGAAGCATTGAATTTTGTGTACTTTGCGATAGGGAGAAAGTAGTTAAACAAACATGTATACAGTTCCACAAATCAACAAAAGATCTTTTAGCGAGTTTGGAAACTCTCTTGGTCCACTTTAGATGTCATATTCGAGGCACGTAGGATTATACGGTGTGGTGGAAAATCTGATGGATTGCGTGATAATTTTCAACAAGTTTATTTGTTTTATTACTTTCTTAGTTATGATATTAGAACTACCTGTTGAATTGTCAACGAATTATATTTATTCAAGTCGAATGAATTAGAAAACATACTAGTCATGCTCGTTAATATGACACATGAATTAAAACATAGGTAACTTACCAAGAGCTTTCTCCGCAGGAATGGCGGGGCTGGTGTGTAAACGGGGAATGGTTATCGAAGTATTTCACAGAATGTTAAAGGGTGAAAAGTGGGGAGCTAAGGTGCGGCTCTAACTGTGCTGTAACAAAAAACCAAAATTAGAGAGCAAAATTCTTAGTAATGATCCTATAGGGTTTCAAAGGGATGGGTACTAAACCTTGTTCTCTACATATTTTTAATAAATTCTACTCAATAGTCCAATCAACTTTTTTATAATAAAGCAGCTTTATCCGTTCTTAGTATGCTAGACATATTTATTATCAAAACCTATTATATTTTTATTTTAGGATTGCCATATAAAAATCCTGCAGTTACTGCCTTGATTTTATTTATTAATAAAATACGATTGTGATAAAAATTTACGAAGGTTTAGAAAATATAGAATACAGCGTTGGAATATTAACAATATACCCACAGTCGGCCTAAGAGCAGAATTATACGTCTAGTGAGCGGAAAATGTATGCAAAAAACTTATTTAAATTCGTTCATTTTTTGTAATATAATTTTTTTAATATAGTAAAATAAAAATTGAAACATCGATATTGAAATTAAATTCCAAATATACGAGTATCTACAACTTTTCCGAGAAATTATAAAGAGATTTATTCGATTAAACAGCAGTAGAATCCAGCAAAGCAGGAAAATGGAAAACGATTTTTGAAATCTGAAATTGTTTTCAAATAAATATATCAAAAATTTTCCATATTTTGTGCAAAATGCTAATACCTGCCGACGGGTTTCCCGTTCATCTACCTTGAAGCAGATGTGTTGAATTTGAAAGTATAATGGCCGTAATTTAGTATTCTTTGGAAAAGTTAAAAAGTTATCTCCTTTTCGGCATTTCATTGAAATAAAGAAATAAATTTTTACACATTAACTTAGAAAAGAGTTACAGACATTAAATTTGAACACTCGAATGGTCCTTTTTAAATTTTAATAAACGAGCAACATGAGAAAATATTGAAGAAACGATCAATTTTGTGAAATTTCAGATTAACTTGGCATTTTATTAGAAATGCACGTGCAACTTTTTTAAAAATTAAAATAATATAACAGCAAATACACATCAAATTTCTTATAGCCAATTCCCCGATAGGAATTATCGAAAGCTATAAAGTCATTTTATTGCCTATGGCAAGGAAAATCGGCGATCCATGAAGGTACATATAACCCAGAAAATTTTCGAGATCATCGACTTCATCTCTTTTAAATAAATATATTAAATTTTTCTTACGCAGTGCTTCAAATAGTAACAATCTCCATTTATATGAATACATTTTAGTTTCTTCATCCACTGTAAGACTACATAATATCTCAAAAATATAAAAGCAAATGTTTGATTTTATAAAGAATTTTTAACAAAAAAAATTATAATCAAATAACATTACATTCTCTAGTTACTAAATAATGTTTAAATAGAGTTCATGTTCAAAGAAAAATAAATAGACCATTACGCAGTTCACCTTGTCTTGTTACCTACCGTTGTTATCGTGTTTTTCATAATTATCTTCTTAACGAGAGTTTTCTTAACTATGAATAGGGGAAGAGTATTTCACAATGTTAACAACAGGAAGAAAACGCTGACGCTATCACTTCATCCCCTTTGTATTCGTTATATCTGTATTTCAGAAATGTTTCCGAAAAGTCCTAGTCAACATTTCTCTCAATTATATTTTGCAGTGGAAATAATATTTATCTTCTTGAAACGGTAGAGATTGCAATCGAATTTAATTCCGGCCTTTTACTTCGTTAAAATGGCTAATGTATCTAGATTTTTCCAATTTATTTGTCTACATATACGCATTTAAACGGTTAAAACCGTTTAATCTATTTAAATTAGATGTTTTGCATATGAGAGATACATATGTATATGCAAAGTAGATAATAGAAATAGTATTTTTTTATTCCTTTAATGAGGTAGGTCGAGTTCATGAAATTTTTATTTAAAGTATTCATATCTGGACTTGCTTTCTATAAGAAATCGATACGATTTGCGGGTCAATAATAGCATTTTTTATACAAACAAATTGAAATGTATTACCTATGCACTGTAACAATTACTTTTTTAGAAGGTTAATTCAAAGTTTGTATAATTATATTAAATTTAGTTTTTGCAGTTCCGAGGAAGAATAAATCGCGCTTCTACCTTTTCATATGTTACAAGATTTTACAATCGGTGCTTTAAATGTTACCTGTTAACTGGCCAATGTAACGAATAAATATCAGCTACAGGAATTTTGGTTTCATAAATTTAGGTGCTTTTGATATAAATTTTATGAAACATTTTTTATAGTTTATTTAATTTTCTTATAAGAATGTTGCATAATTGACATAGCAATTTTTTTCCAAGTTGAATTGTCCAGTTCGAATCGACTGTACTTTTAGTTTGAAACGATTATTCAAATAACATAGAGTACTACAAAATTTTATGAAAATCAAAACATACTTATTTTCCCAATTTTATCATATTATTGCACAGTATAACGCACAAAAATGTGTATCATGTAAAATAAGCAGAAATTTAACTAATTTAAAGGGCGGCTTTTACAAAATTCTTAGCTAACCATCAATTAATTTAAATTGCATAATTTAAATTCATTCAGCATTTGCAACATTCTTAATTATTTGACTGCCATAAAAAATATGAATTATAGACTATGAAAATGTGTTATTTAATTCGAAGGTTAACTGTTTTAAATTAACTGCATTAAATAGTAAATATTTAATATCAGATGAAATTAATAAATAGAAGGATTTTCTTGTAAGTGTATTGACAAGAATTATTTTGCAAATGAATTTAGTATATTATTTTGAATATAATAAACATGCCAAATAAATTGAATTTATTGCAATTGGATAAGAAATATTATTTATTCATTTCGTTTCATAATTCACTGTGAATTACCTGAGAGTGTATTTACAATCCATCAATTTTGCATAAATTGAATATTTTATGTGACCTATAAGTAAATTATTTTCAAAAATATTTTAAACAATTTTAAAGGGAACAAATCATTTTTACAAAAATAAAACAACTATTGAGTCTAAAGTAACATGTACTCACGATGGCAAAGTTGCAAAGAAATTTCGAAAATTACTCGGCTCAGCTGGAGCGTGAGTTGGTTTGGTAGAGCAGAGACGAGTTGTTTGAGACCGTTTCGTAGAGCACTTGGAGCGAAACTGAAATGAAATCGCGCTCGCATACAGCATATAGCCGTCTCCAGCTAGCCAGCCGCCTCTTGCTTTTCCAGAGGAACCTGCGCTTTCAAAATACCCCCTAATTCCCCTATATTCGATATCACCAAATTATTATTTTCTAGTGCGCTTCTAGGCCAAATAACACCAACAATATTTTCGTACAAAAAGTATCCTAGGTATTAATTGCTTGGTTTTTAATGACCGCATAGTTGCAATAAAAAAATTGATTGCATAAAGGAAATCTGCACCAAAACGTGGTTAACATGAAGTTTTACGCAAATAATAGAAATGACTCTTAAAAAGAGAGATAATTACATTTAAATCTAAAATTACAAAAGCGCGTAATTTTCGCTTTGAGCTGCAATTGGACCAACTGTAGCATTTATTTGAAGTACATACGATCCCCTGAAATATTCGTATGAAGAGAAGTTAATTGCAAGAAGCTACGAAATTACAAAATACCAATTCTAAGTGAAACTGTAATTAGTTAGTTTATACCTAATAACGGAATATGATTAATAAATTTGAGCTATGTAGCTACTAATAAGGTACATGTGCGTTTTTAATTAGGTATATGAATAATTATATTAATTCATTCTAATTGTTCTGGGAACAATTTTTGGTAATGATTGAATTAGTTAAATGGTATTTCCATACAAGTGATTGTTTTATTAATAAAAAAATATCATTTTTTTTTCTTGTAGTTCCATAGTAAACATACTAAATACAAAATATTATTTGTGGAATAATTTAACGTTATTCATATGCATAATCCGAAACAACAGTTCTTTCTTCTTGCCGAGTTGAAATAGAAAATTGGATAGTAGTGGGTAATCATCAGGATGGACGCGAGATGAAATGCGGAAACTTTTAAGTGACGTTGTTTCATGAACAGTACCAAACTAATTTAACACTGACGCCCTGCATTTGTAGCATTTCCATCAAGAAAACAATGAGTTTAGGTGAACTAAGTCTTGTATTAACGAAATATTTCTCGTAATAAATCAGTTCAATAAAACGCTGAATAGATACCATCGGAATATTATCGAAATATTCAATATTAATTGAACATGTTTCCGTGAATTTTCCGATAAAACTCAAAAGTATTGAGCATACGACACAATCAAATATTAATACATTAATCTTAATTATTTGTAGTCACCCTGTGTAATAAAAAAACTAACATCATACATTGTTGCATTTGAAAAAGAGTTTTATAACAAAGCAAAGATTTGCTCCGTCTGAAAAATAAGAATTTTATTAATAAATAAGCGATGTATCATTTATCATCGGCGTCAGCGCTTCGCGACGACAGGTCCATTTACAAGCAGAAAAACACTTATTTGGATGAAGGAGGGAAGAATCTCATGAATCCACTACATCCTAAATTAACTGAAGTTCGCAATAAAAAATATTAACGCTAGAATATTCTAAAAAATAATGAAAAACGAAAATGAAACAATCCGGAAATTTTATGCATATGAATTTCATGTCTGTTTCCATTATTAAAATAGAATTTTAATATCAATTTATATTTGTGCGCTTTTTAATTCATATAATTTTCTACGTTATTGTCATTGCCTCTTCTTTTCTAGCAAACTATTAGTATTTTTTTCCTCTGATTACAAGGGGGAAAATAGAAAAACAATTGAGCATCACGTATTTGAGTTATTGATCAAAACAATATTTTTTTGAATTTATAATATCAAAATATTTATTTTTCATTAAATATATCCTAGTTATCCTGTTTTTGAATATTAAAACAACTGGTTAAATTTTTTATTATTTCTCAATTTTCAACTGTCAATATCTCGAAAACAGTTGCAACAGTTGCAATAAAAATATTGTTTTGATCAATAACTCAAAAACGTGATCTTCAATTGTTTTTCTGTTTTCAACGGAAAAAATAATAATAGTGTGCTAATTTAACCGATGTCGTAATTTCAAAATTATAAAAGTTACCAATGACGAACACTCAATTTGAACAACCCTGTATATTTACTTCAGCTAAAGGTGTTTTAAATGTTTTGTATTATCTATAAGCAGCCTCTTTTCTTCTTGTATAATATTAAGGTAACCAAAAGTGCGTGTTAATTAAAAAACATTGAATATTAGGGAAAATTCAGAATTCCTAAAATAACTTTCCATGAAGTGAATTTTCCGGATAAATTTTACACAAATTTTTGCAAGGAAATTAGGGACTAATAGCCTGGAGATTATTTCGCGCCTACCTGCCTATTTACAGCTTGCATTAACCATAATTTAAGGGGATTATTTTTACCGGAAAGTGCTTATTTTTAAGAATTTTACTGACCTAGAACTTTAATTCCTCCTAAAAAGCAAACTCCTACTTGTTAAAAATTCATTAAAAAATGACTTTATTATTCTTATAAAAACAACATCTTATACTGTTTCAGAATTGAATTAATACGACAATGATTAATTTTCTAATTAGAACTGTAAGGGAATTTCATCAAATTGTAAAATACTGACTATTATTTCTATACAATTTTAATTAAATTCCCGAATTAAAAGGTTGGACCCAGGGTAAAAGTATTAAATCGTTTGTTAATTTGAAAAGAAAATTAAAGAAAGGAAAAGAGATGGCTTTACTTTCTGCCCTTAAAACGGCTAATTGCTCGATTGTTTTATATTTTGGGATGAAAGTGTTATTGCAACTCGTAAATTAGCGAATATTAAGCTATTGAAGTTAATACCAGATGGTAGATGAAAGATCAAATAGTTAAATTTACTCGTTAAAAATTTCGGAAATGATTTTCTCCAATTGACATATTCTCGCAGCCAATTTTCCGACATTTCTTCTTTGTAATTATTCCTTCCTTTTCCAATTCCAACTTAATTACATTTAATTTATTGATTCCGTTGGTTATAGCCAAAAATTTCCCTTACCTGTCGCTATATTCTTCACAATTCCTTTGAAATAGTACTTTTAATATAACTTGTACTATTTTCTATTAATTATATTCTCGCGTTTTCTGTATAATTTTCTGCAACAAAACAGATTTGTGCATTGTTTGATAAGCGATCTCAATTCTGGCATGCATCATTACGAGTTACATATGTCAGTATTCACGGTAATTCCATTGTAGCTGTGTGATTAAATACCGACACAAGGTGCTTACAAACTCATAGGGACTATAGGGAGAATCAGAATTAATGGAATAAATTTTAGCCAATTTCAGCTATTGGTTTGTGATGTAACTTTGTTATGTTATGCGTGACTGATTTTAGGAATAGCAATTTTGATTTGTAGGTATTTTACCAATTATATTAGTTATAACCTTTGTAGTTGAATCCAGTTCATAGTTGAGATAATTCTTTTGTTTTTGTTTTTCGCCTGTTTGCTCAAATCAACTTAATTGAAATTATTTACTAGCATTTCGATGCACTAATCGAAATTCTTCTACCGTGCATCGCATTAATTAATCAAATCAGTTGATGCAAAAGAGAGCAGTTTGTAGGAAATGTTAGTTTTAAATGAAATTATTTCAACCATAAAGATATATTAATGAGGATTATTTTTGGACTTCGGTTTGTTCTCTCGCGTATAATTTTAATTAAGAGACCTCGTTAAAAGTGTATGAATCTAAAATATAATAATATGTAAAACCTATTTGATAATATATATTTTTAAAATTTGTATTTTTGCTGAAACGTTAAGGTATGAGCATTAGATATTAAGGGTATAAGAAGACTCTCCATTATTTGTAACACAATGTAGATATAGAATTGTTTCCTTTTGTTTGATAAACAACCCGAATTTTCTTCAATAGGTATTCTCCTGATATCTACGTTTTATCTTAATACTATTGTTTTGTTTTGGAATAATTTTCATTATTATATAGAATGCAATCCATTCTGGAGGGCAGGTACTTAACTAAATATTAACGCAGATTTTACGAAAAATAATATTATAAGTCCACTATAGAAGCACAAATAATTGAACTACAAAAATGTAATTATATCGCCCAAACGAAAGAGATTACTGACATCAAGCATTTTCACGATCATAACGAACAAAGTATTTAAAAAAAATCTTACACATCGGATGTGCTTGGAAAATAAAATAAATAATTATTGGGGAAGCTCTTCATCAAGCTCTTCACCAAGAATCCGAGAAAATTAACCTTGATGTCTGTAAAAATTAAGTATAGGTATTTAATCAAAATCAAACGGAATGATTTTCATTTTGCATCGTTGGTAATGGGAATTTAATTAAACTTACAGAAATTACTGTGTAGACTTTTAATTGAACATTCCTATATAAAATCATAACTAACTTCTTAGAATACGCTTAAGTAGTAGATAGGAATAAGCACGGTTAGTTTAAATTAGATCTTCTGTTTCGTGGAAATTAATATCATTTCAATGAAATGCGCTGACGACTTTAACAGGTATTCCAATATTAAATTTCCCTCCAATCTACATGTGAATACGTGCTGGTAGACAAGCTTGTCTTCTTGTATCATATTTTCTGTTTCCGCTATTTTCAGCGTTTCGGGCATTACCATAAATTACCAAAACACTATGTATGTATATTATAACTTAAAATGTTTGAAAATCATTATTCATTATGTTCCAATTAAATACCATTTATGATATATTATATACTCAGTAAGTGTTCCTATAGAGAAATTATACTGTAGTGGTTAAAATAATTATTAAGTACTTAGGTGCATATTCAATTAAGAATTTGGTTGTTTTAAAATTGCAAATGAAAATAACTATTGACAATAACTCACGTTGATGCAAAAAACTCCATGAAAAGATTTTACCGATGACTCTTTTTGACAATAAAATGATTTCGCAAAATCGGTCTATTTCCGTAAATGTGCAATTTCCGTACCTTCTGTATAAACATGGAACGCGTAGCGCGCGGTATGTAGCCCTGAATCGGGATTTGAAATGGCGGAAATGCATATAAGCTACGTTGGCGATTGGACCATCCCAAGAATTTCATTTGGTTTGTCGAATCTCCAAACTCTGAAACTACGACACGGCAGTACGGGAGTCAATATGAAGTTATTGACGCCACGATTCCAAATAAGATTTAATATGGTGCAGATAGACTGTAATGGATTCTATGGGGAATTTTTTAATATGAATGTTAGATTTTTACGTGGCCCCAACCATCCGTACAATACGATAACACAGACATCGGCACTCTCATGAAAATGAAATCGAATATAATAAAATGTCCGACGTGATCGGAAAAATTTTAATGCACACAACATTCATGGAAAATATTTCTATGTAATCATAAATATTTCTTTCAGATATTTTTAAAATATGATTTCGGTATCGAAGAATTTTTATTGGTATCTAATGTCAGCCATTGAAAAATTCCTTGGTCTGAAAATTTCGGATTAAAGCAATTTTATAACAGAAGTAATGAATGATTGTTTCCTTTAAAGTTATAAAAAGAAAAATTGGAAAAATTAAAAAAGCTCTGATTGCAAAAATTGCACATCGACGCGTAACAAATTCAATAAACTTTACTCTTAATATATGTTCCACGAGCCATTTTTATCTATTCAATACGTTATAGATAACAATTTTGATAGCAGCAAGCTAGAAACGATTTGCTGACAGATATCCACCCTCAGCTATTCAACAGAGATTTAGTTTCACTCAATCTTTTCTCGAGTCATTATTAATCATCCCGTTTGACAGACCGCACTGCAATACCCCGTGCTGTAATCGAAACCGTAAATTGCAGTTTTTCTCGCAATTTCCCACAATTCGAGTTTCACCTTTAAATTGTTGACGAATATTGATATATAGATGCATCGATTATTTCTATATCATTTTATTTAATGAATTGAAGTTTATTTTATAATTTAATCTAATTAATAACATACATGCGTATTGATGTAATTAATCAGATTACAAAATTTTACAAGTCTTCTATTATAATGGGTATATTATTTTTTGTTTTACAAATTAGTTCTATTTAAAATGATATCGATTAAATTTGAAATTAGCCAGATTCTCAGAAATTGCTTCCTTCCAAGATATAAAACGGTATGAGTGTACAATCACGGAACATTGAACAGTTTTATAACGAGATATCTGTTATATGTTTGAAGAAAGATTCTAGATGTAGGGTATCACATTCTACAAAAGTGTAAGAGTAGTTTGCTTTTTTACTGATGGGTGGCACTGCGAGCGACACGATTCTTCGATATTTTATATACCCATTTTTTATTGATTTCTCGTAATTGATAGGGAAGATTGGCATATAGAAATAAATGAGCGTTGTATTATTCACATAATATTTTCGTTATATTCATTTTCGTCAATATACCAACGTACATAATTGTTTTAGTAGTTCAAGTTCAACGATTTTGATGGATGTTTCGCCATTTCTTGTTTCAATTTTGCCCAAAGAACAACCAACTTTTTCTAACCTTACCCTATGCTTATTCTTTTTCTATTCAGCAAATCGTAATTCTTCAAATGCCTTCAATATATTCTTAGGCATTTGTACTATAAATAAAAGAGGAAAATATCTTCCTCATTGATGATCCAAAACTTTAATGAGCCCTTGCTACAACATCCAAAAAAAATGTTTGCACAACTTTGGCCCAAGATTTTAGGTACATCATAATGAAGATTTTTGTTTATATCTTATACAACTTCTTAAATAATTTTGATGTTGATGGCAAGCATTTAACCCGAATTCAATGAAACCGTAAATATGTTAAGTTGGTATAAGAAATAAATATTGAACAAAAGCACAATAGAAACATTAATAAGACGTGCTTAAATCATTTAAAAAATCTCTCAGAAACATTCAATGACTTGTTGGCTTTAGCATTATTGCAAGTAGCAGTAGTTACAGGCAATTCCATGCATGTTGCAATAGAAACGTTTCAAAGGGATCTGCAGTAGTCGTAGAAAACGGTGTCATTGGCTTCACTGTCACCTACCCAAAAGAACCCAAACTGTAAAATTATGGGAGTAGCTATACTACATACACATTACTATTCTGTATATGTTTACGGACGGCTAATCTTCATAACTCGTTTAAAGGTAGGTTGAAGAACTGCGCGCAAACGCAAAGCGTTTTGAACAGGACTTTTAAGATGGATCCGCGCTCTGAAGAAATCCCACTAGTTGTTGACTAGTGTAAGATTGTGTCAGTTCTCGGTGTAGATCTGTTTATCTCAGTTTCGAATAACCTTAGGATGTTTACTCAAGGTCGTTTAGGCAAACATTACATTATTTTTAAGTAACTCTTATGATTTTGATGTTGACGCCTCATTTTTCTTAACGAAAACTCTTCGATGTGCGCGATTTTCGCTTCGTATGAAAACTTTTTGTGATATTTGCGAATTTGTTAGCAGATTTTTTGATGAATGAAAACTAGAAGATTTTGCCGCTCTCCCTCTACGTTGACCTTAGTGTAAACAACCGCACAATGCTGTTTACAGATATTTGCACTTGTAAGTTTTTCATTTCAAAAATTCTATTTGTTGTAATATTTTTCCTACTTGAAGTCAGACTGCTAGTCTAATTTAAATATAAGAAACATTTACAGCATGTGCTACATTTGCGGCCACATTTCTTGGTACTAAAACAGCAAAAGCGAGGTGCAAAAAAAGATATTAACAAAATAACTGTGGTCTCTGCTACCTTATATAGAATTCCGGAGAAAATATGCTATAAAATAAATAAAGAAATCGTTAAAGATCCGTGTGTGGGATTACTGTTTACTGGACATTTACCAGAAGTTATTTAACAAAGTTAATTCTTGTTGGTTCCAGTTAATATCTTAACAAATCCACAAATATTTAATTATTTTTCCTCGAAAACCTTTAATAACCTGATAATAAAATAAATTTTAATTTATTCGCTTATTTCAAATGTATCCATTCTAATGAAACGAAGCAATTGATACTACCCACAATAATTGTAATTTAAGAGTGTGCACAAATGTCAGAGAATCAAAATTATAATTTTGTGTTCTTTATTAGTTCAAGTAAGTTCAGCTTTCGTACAATCAATTTTTCCTGTGATTGATTATGTACGTATCATGTCAATTTTTTTTATTCAAATTAATCAAAGGCTGTATGCTTGTAAAAATACTGGTCACGAATTTTGAACGTATCGTTTCAGATACAACGTCCAGATTATACTGTTAAGTTTGAACGTTACTACGGAAAACGATTTTTAAAATATACCACTAAACTCAACAATATTTAGAATAGTCCTTAAAATGACTAGTTACTTCGTGGAAAAAAAAATGTTCGCATAAAGTCTGGTATGAACGGTTGTTTAAATTTAGGGAAGCAAAAAACGTGTAAATAAAGCTATATGAAATACGGTGTAAAAGTGTAGACTGTAGAGTCGTTAATTCTAGCATACCAAATCGAACTGGATATTGGATAATCAAAATTAAATTGCTCCACATGTTTTTAGACAAATTCTAAACGATCTATACTTAATTATCATTTAATCAACAATGTAAGTTTATTTTGTTCAAAAACTGTTTAAAAATGAATATTAAATTAATTACTATTATAATGCAATACTATTATAAAGCATTGATTTAATAATAATAAATATTCTTTAAGCATATCCGAATTGTGCTCGAATTATACATAGGCGGAAGAGAATCTATAATTAACATCATCATAGATATTGGATCGACAATAACTCAATTGGTTTTGAGAATCATATCTATTAAACAAAAATAGCCAAACAATTTAAAATTTATTAGCCTTTATTGAAGTGCTTTAACGTAACGTCCAAATTATAGTAATTAAAACTTTTGTATTTGAAGAAACGCTTTCGGGGGAATGACTTTTCCATTGATATTATTTGCTAAAAAAATGTTTTTGAAAAAGTTTTTAATTTTTATTTAAATTTTGATACATTTTATTTATCAGAAACAATCAGTTGAATGGAAAGTGAATCGAAATGCTAATTTGATGCAAGTTGTCATCAGTTTTTTCACCAAAATAACTAATACAGCTAAATAAGTAAAGAAACAAGAATTCGCCTATTATGTCAAGGCAACTTTTGTAGCACAAAAATCGTGCACACCGCAAAAACTATTTTTGTTTACGTTAAATTTGCCATTACTGCTAAATATTTATGTATACAAATAAGTAAAAATACATACATATGTACATATGTATCTTTAGACTGTGGCCGTTTTTCCGCGTTGTTGAAAACAAAAATGAGGTTTCTTATTTATTATTTATTCTAATTCTCTCATTGGTATCCGTTACCTGATAATTTCTTTATCTTCATAATTTCTTTTATCTTTATTTAAAATTACACGATATGTGGTTATTGTAATCAACCTCCCACGGTTTTAAAACCAAGCATATCCCTTTCTATATCAAATAGAAATGATTAGTGTATTTATTTTCACTATAGCAGTTTAAATTGGGATGCATTCACTCATCCTTTAATTAAACCATACATAATTTTATCACCAATTTCATTCGCGGTATTGGTCGTAATCCTGCCGGTTTCATTTTAATACTTACTTTCATTATATGTATAAGTGAGGTTTTACGTTTAATATTATAAATTATTTGTTTTATGAGTTATTATAAAATGTATAGAAACATCTATTTCGTTCTTTATTTAGTACTGTATGTGCATATAAATGATTGAATCTTAAATTTTTATATTTTATGTACCTATTTAATTCATTAATTTGCCCTTAGAAAATAATGGTTTTCGTAATTATTCCTATTATCGTTTCATTAATTCGAATGAATGCGTTTCTTTTAGTTATAATGTGTGCTTTGGGAAGTAAAAGTAATTTTGTTAATTTATTCGTTTTACTATCGACTATTATTTAATGAGAAAAAATGTTAATTTTATGGTTTAATCAACGCTCTGAACCCGTTACAAGCTCAATCAGAGTTTCTTTCCTATGAAAAAAGTTATTAGTAAGTCGTATAACTTTGACTTTAATTGATTTAGATATTTTATTACGAGCGAAACACGAATATCATATAATTTATTATAATTCACATGAAATTAATATAATTTTCCTTGTTTGCGATAACGAATAAAAGAAATTCTAAGAAACTCCGGCATAGAAACAATGCGAATCATATCCATGAATCCCGAATGGGGTCACTGATTTGTGATTATTATTTATTTCATTGTATAGGAATTTACTGACAAATATCTTTTAAATAATAAATTAAATTGGAGTGTTCTGTAATTTTGCGAAAGGATATTTTGAAGCTAATAGTTGTAAACTTCTGTTACGACCTGTATATTTTTTATATCTTAATATGGAACTAAGTCATAGTTTATATGACACAATGGGTGATAAGAAAAGCCTTTCTACTTCTTAAAATGCAAGAATAACTAGGTGGGTGATTATTCCTGAATAGAGTTAGCTAGTTGAAATATTGAAAGTAATGTGGGAAGAAAACGTTTTGCTTGGTACGTACAAAGATAGAGAATCTTTGTAATACTCCCTCACATTTAAGAACAGCCACGCTTTGTAATCCATTAATATTTTTTTAACTGATATATTAGCAACATCTGGTTAAAATAATACAATAAAATCGTGATGAAACATTAACACGACCAAGTAAACAACTAGGTAATTAAAATATTTTTCTAAATAAGCTAATCATGTAACTCGAAAATAGAGAAATAAATGCATAAATGCATCGTTCGACCTTGCTACTTTGTTGTACAAAAAGCAGAATCGTCGTTCAAAATAGTCGCTAACCATAGATTTTAAAATTTATGTATACTTCCCTCAGGCAAAGAAACGCATTTTCTATAAGTTCTTTTACGACGAGATAAACATCGAGAGTGTTTAAATTTTAAGACGACCAGGACGAGTCTTGTGTGCTACCTACCCCGAGACCTCAGGCCATAAAAGAAGGTCGTTTCGACCTGATCCCGAAGAATAACACACCAAATAGATTTTACTATGCAACAGCGTGAAGCTTTAGCAGTTTATCATACGTTGAAGGTTGTATATCTGACCGGTGGCATCAACACATTGACGCGCCCACAAAATTTAAATTAAAGGGAACACATTCGACATAGAGCCCAAACAGAGCAACAAAGATTTAGTGCTATCATTAAATAAAAAGTATGTGAAATACAAGTACACGAAAATGATGTACACATTTGTGAGCTTCAATTTTATTTATAGCATAAATAGCCTAGAAGTAGGTAGACATCCACAACTTTTATGGAATGAAATTTATGTGTCTATTATGAGACATTTCTAAAACGATACAAATGAAGCGATAACTAAAATTTGACTGCTGCGTGCAAGCATTTTATTTGGAGCTTATGATTGGAAAATTATAATACACAGGATTTAATATTGTTAAGACATTTCATCTAGTTGATCTGTCTTGTTTCTTTTGCGTACTCGCAAAAAATACATAAATTTCTGTTGCTATTATTATATTGAACCAACATTACGTTCAATTAAGAAAATTAATTGAAGGTAAAAAGTTTTATTAATCATCGTTAAGTGTGTAAAAAAATGATCCTACTTTACATCGAAATGCAGCTGGGCAAAAGAAATGTTGAAAACATTAATAAATCTTGACTACTAGTATTTAATATTTATGAAATGTTGTCCTATTAATCAAATCTGCACTAATTTTCTTATTATTAAACCATTTTTTAAAGATACACATACCACCATTTATTCGAAAGTTTTTATATTTAATAAGTACCCACTATTTATACCAGGTCCTGTCTCATCACAAGGAATTTTATATTTATTGCAATAAACTTGCAATATTTATATCGTATCTGTTAATTAGCGGTATGAAATATAAGAAAATGTTCACAGTTAATTTATATTATTCATCCAGTATGTTAATATTCGGTTAATAACGAGATCACGGAATTAATTTTATACCGCGGCGTTGAAATCGTTCCAATAAATTCAGTTTTCTTATTTTTCATATGAAATTTTCGACTTTTTCTGTTTTATTGTATTTTATGCTAATATTGTTGATATTAATTTGTTATTAGTTTCTGTTATAACAAATTCAGCGGAATGTTGAAAAATGAAAGAGCAAAAGTTTTTTAACACCTCTTTGTAAAACTTGTGTTTATATTCACTGCTTTTGATAGCTGATTGATTTAACTAGCTCGTTTTGGATAATACCTCTTTATATGTCAAATATTGAAAGCGCATAAAACGAATTGTTTTATTTATTGGCGCCTTCTTGCTCATTCGACGTTAAAGCTGCGTTTTTGTTTGTTCTTTTGGCTTAAACGCGATTCTTTAATTGCACTTTAGCCTTGTTAAAAACATTTTAATATGCTTAAGAGAATGTCGTAATTACCAAGGTTAAAAATCTATTTGCATTAAGTATTCATAAAAAAAGAAAAGGGGCGCCATCGATAAACACTTTCATTAATTCCTTCGTCTGTTGTTTCTGAAAATAAATACTGCTGTTACTAAAGAATTAGACCTGGGGTTTTCAGTTATTGAAAGCTGAAAAGAATTTCATAACCGGACTAATAGTAGTTCATTATTATGTAAAACTTGCGTAATTATACCAAATGAATAGATTATGGATTGGGTGATATTTATTAGTTGTAAATAACACTTTGACGTTTTTTTGTCAAAATTTTATTACTGAATTTATGAGGGTTTTAAAATGTTTTGAAAATAATTTAATTTAAAAATACTAAATCGTAAGCTTTTAAACATACAAAGGAGAATTGAAATTAACAATATTGAATTACCACAAAAAAGTATATCTTACTATACCGAGAAATATCTAAAAATATAAGTTTTTGTAAACTGACGATCATTTTTTATGATTTAAACAACTCATAAAAAACCAAACTTGACCCCTTCTAGCTCACATTTTACTTTTGAAACCTAATTAGTAATAACTTTACGTGACGAGTAAAAAAAGAAGTTGCACTGACGCATTATTTAAACAAAATTTAAGTAAGCTTTTTTTAAGTAAGCTATAATTAGCCTTGCAGGTATGTTTTAAAAAACACATAGCCGGTATATTGCAAAATTAGTTTTTGGAAATTCATAATAGTCTCTTTCGATGTTTAAATAAAGCCTAGTTTGCAAATCATTCGAAAGTTCAACAAAGTCGACCTTGAAATATACATAATTACTATTGCGGTTATTTCTAATTTTATGGTGCTTCTTTATTGGGTGAAAATTTAGAAATTGCACATCAAGCATTTTTGCTAACTTTCACAAAAGGTCAGATATAATTGAATCTATAACTAATTTGCTTTTTTTTACATGAATGTAGGCAACTAAATAGCTTAATAAACACTTTTTAAGGTGTTAATTTTAATTATTTTTTAATAGGTACATATGTAAGTAGTAGGTATATCAATTTCTTCAATGAATTTACATACATACATATGTACATATGTATGTAACTATCATCGCAAGTACTTGTTTTTAAATCCGACACCCATAAATTATAATTTTGTTTCGTGTTACTTTCACTGTTCATAGATGGAAAGAATTCTTTTAAATGCAATACTGGATTAGAGATTAAGAGTATTCGTCTCATAATTAACTTGTTTGCCTTTTTAAGAATCAACAGTTATAATATATTATGACGTTTGTAACAAGTTTAATTCAATTAAGGGCAATAAAACGGATGTAAACTTTTTTTATTTGATGCACAAATCAAATTTGTTGCACATTTATTTTACTCGACTGGCGACAACGCATAATTGCTTTAGTGTACTTATAAAGAGACAAAAAAAAACTATTCATGCAATATTCATTATGTTTTATGAATATCTACCGGATATTTTAATAGTTAATGAAGGGTATTTTACATTGAAATGGAGTTAATAGGTTCTAATAAAGTGATGAAAAAAAATATGCAAAAAACTTAACGAATTGCATACATCTTTTATTATTTTCTGCAAACTGTTGGCAAAGCAATTTACTTAGCTGTACAATTAAATAAAAAATGTACATATGCAGACACTTTCTTCAGCAAATATAGGATAGAAAAGGATTGTTCACTGATCATAAGCAATGCATGTCTATCAATCTGTTAAATTAGGTGAATTGGATTAAATAAAAATCCACTTTCCCACATCGTTTAGTAAGAAAGTGACGAGTTGATCAGTTTTTAATCGAAAACTGGTTGAATAAGTTTTTAGTAGCACAATTGCCGTGCTTATCACTGCACCAGTTTAAAAAATGTCGTTAATTTTTCAATCAACGGTGTCCGAATGCTTTCTAGTCCAACGACTTTTGAAATTAGATTTTGTTTTCTCTAAAAAAACACTAGATATCTTGTTTTTCGAGCTTTTAATAAGAACAAAAGTTATTTCCGTTTCCATGCGTTTCGTTATATTTTTTTCAAAAAATCCACGCTTACTGTTAACAATTTGTTTATAGGAAATATTATACTAAATAAATTATTAAAAACCGCAATAATCAGTTGAGTTGCATTGTATTTACTTTAAGATAACGAATCATTCCAACAGTAAAGACAACATGCTAATGCATGTAAGATCGAAATAAAAAGACCATTGTTTTGTGTAAACGTAAACTTCATGTTGTACGCATTCCTTGAAAATAGTCCGTTCTATATCAATCCTTGAAGATGTCAGTGTACACCATTTGTTGTTATTACTAAATCAAAGTTGTGATAAATAAATCAGCAGCTGTAGAAGGAATATCACGCATGCTATCAATGAAATTGTTTTGCTTTTATAGTTGAAAATGAAATCTTTCAATGGAAACAGGGTAAATCAATAATTAAAAGAAATAAACAGATCATGATGTGGATGAAAGTAATATAAACAACAACAGAGAATGTGAATTAATAGACGCATTGGCACCACTACATATAGTGTTACACATACATATACATAAGTTGACTATTTTTTTATCTTGTTTGAAATAATTGTTAACACTCTTCCTTTAAGCAGTTTAGTTAGCTCATCAGATACCGATAGTTTATTTTCAACTTCAATTAATTTGTAGAAAACGTAATTATTGTCATTTTAATCGTAATTTCCTGTAACTTATCAATTACATATGTAATTATAAAAATGTTCTGCAACTGTAAAAACCGTAATAAAAAGATTACAATTTAATGGTGACATGACTGGTGCTAATGAAATCATAAAATCACCTGATGGTCAGCTACTCGTATAATTAGTAAAATATATCCTACAAACCGAGCAATATTATTTGAGTAATGTTAATTTCTTCATTCTCTTATTTTCCTAACACTCCTGACTGAGAAAGTAAATGCAACTGAAGTGTTTATTTAAAGAAATGAAATATTTTAATTAATGGGACTCTTTTGTTAGGATCTTTCAAATATTTGTTTCTAATAATTAAGATTATAATTCAAATGTGAATGTTAAATATGCAATAAATAAACATTCGTATTGTACAGTATACTAAATACGCTATTAGGACTAACCAATAAATTGAATATTTGTTCTTTTCTTCTTTAACCGTTAGTAAGTACACACGTGTTAACCATTACACGCTGTTTTCTATTCTAATAAAGTAATAATTTTAGAAAAAAATTATTTTACTGCAACTATGCCGTTCTGAATAACAAAACATTCACCTATTCCGTTCCGAATAAACACCTCGATGTTTTCTCCGAGAAGATTATGACTCTATTAAGCAACAAGTGCATTCATGTGGAGTTAAAGACCTCTTTAACAATTACATTAACAATATATTTAAAGTTCTTTAAGAGTTACCCTACAGCGGAAACCATAAATACAATTATTTTATTAAGATACTCGCGGTCAGTAGCTACATACCACTTCTGCAAGAACAAAATTTTAATGCAGGTCGAATTTAAATGAGATATAAGGAGACGGGAAAACTTTTTAGATTGCGCTCACGCTATCGCTCTTGCAACATTTCTCTTAAATATACGATGTTGATTATTTTAAATTGGTCGATAAAATTTTGTGTACGAGTAAATAAAAAAAATATTTATTTGGTAATGTATAAATTCTCATTCAAGACGAGTACTAAAAGGAAAAAAGAGGAACACACAATAAGTCGATTTGCACATTTGCACATTGCTTATCTGGTATGCTGAGATCAAACAAGTACGTTTTTATGTTTAAAAACATTCTATAATGTTTGGTTTTTTGTTACTACCAAGAACTAGATTAATGTTAGCGTGATCGCAGTTGATTGGAAGAGTAATCGAAGCAAAAAATAAGAAGTAAATACAGCGTTAGGCAATACGCTAGTTATTCCGAAACGAAATTCTAGTAATGACTATCGTGACAAGAAATGTCTATCATTATATGCGTATAGGAACTAATATAAGACCAGATTTTTGTTACAGTCGTTTGATGTACCGCAAATATTCTAATATTATGAAGATAATAAGCGGTTAAAATATAAACAAATCAATATTACTACATACTCAAACGATAAAACGCCTATGTGGTAAAATTTATAAAGTATACAGTTTAAATGCGGTCTGTTACATAAATGCGGTATAAATTATAGTTTTAATATTCGCACTTGATAATTTGTTCTAGCTAAATGCTAAGGGTAAAATTAATATTGCTTGGTTGGCTCAATTTTTAAACCGCTACATATACATACTACATATGCAGTCGAACTGCTCTACAAAGGACATTAAAGTTTTTAATAATTTTTGGGATTATTAAAATCACAGCGTTTAAAGTATATCAGCAACTATTTGAACTTTCTTAACGAGAGACACCATGGGTGGTCAATTCGGTCATCTAGTTTCTAGCCTACATTTGAATATTCCTTCACTCGCAATAATATTTAAAGGCCAAACCTAATACCAATAAAGAAATAATATAAATAGGTACATTTTCCGAAATAAATTATTTCCTTTAAAATGATTGCAAAATCGAAACCATCAACATTCCGATAAATCCTCTCTATATAATTCAATCCGAATTCTATCAGCTTTACAAAGATTAGTAGGTATAATTCGTGAAATGTTAATTTACTAGTAATTTTATGCGGCTAGTCAAATTCTTGTTTAGAAATTAATGCATGCTTATGTTTACAAATAACGTGCACGTAAATCCCATGAGTCACAGAAGTCCTCTGTTCTGATGTTCCTATCCTATCGAATGATTCTTATACAGAGAGTTCTTGAAGGTCGTACATCAACTTCTTCTTAATAATAGGTAGGTATGTATGTATGTTGAAAAACATTTTACACGGGCGGCGAATGTAAAATTTAACAGCTGTGAGAAACTTGATTTTGCTAAGTGATCATTCTAAGTAAAGGTTTATCTTATTTTGAACCAATTTTTATTAGCAACGTCATCAGCAATAAAAGAGCCTATCACTTCATCATTCGTGCATTGTCTTCAAAATTTAAAGTAATTGTAATCGTGCTATTTTCTGGATTTTATTTATTTTAATCATAATTAATTTAATAAGATACATAATGGATGTTTAAATCACCAAAATAGTGATTTTATACACTAATTAAAACGTTCAAAAACAATATGCATAGTTTCCTACAAACATGTTTTTGGTATGTTTCCAATAATTGATAATTTCTCCATAATTTAAATAAGTTTCCTATAAAAAATAGCTGTAAAATGTGTCGTTTTTGAGTGTACCGTCATTCAGTTCACTCCGTGATGTACACCGAGAAAAATCAGTTAAAAGATTGTCATTTCAAAATAATCATATAACTCCTAAAAAAGTTATTTTAGCTATTAATTTTTTTCTTGTAAGTATGAAAAAAAGAAATTTTAGGGCAAAAAAGCTCATCTTTTCAAAACCATCCGTTTGTTTTAATAGGGTTCCAATTTAGCTCTTATAAGTTACTTTATTACCGTTAAAAGATGGAATTAAAATAAAATAGATGTTAGTCTTAAAAATGACTCTTTTAAATGATAAATAGCGCTGTTTAATAGTTAAACGGTTATCGTTTAATTTAAAGAATGTAACGGTCATTTTCATCCCCTCCTTCGACATGTCGCCAAGTGGAAAACAGAAGCGCGTCCCGCGGTTAGTTTTGTTCTAGTTTCTTGTTTCTAATCACTTAATGGTAACCTATATTTCAAAGTCGGGTTCGTGTCATTATTCGTTGAGGTTCTGTACTAACATAATTGGTAAGTATTTTTACATTTTATACATTTATAGGTATATTAATTTATAACTAGAGTATAATTTATCTCTACAGTTCTGGCCGGCACCACACGTTTCGTCATTCGAAAGCAAAAGGGAGAAGAGTGCATGTAACTATATCTACGACACAATGTCATACAAAGATAAACTTTACGGGGTTTAGAACATCTAATAGAAACATTTTAAGGTAAGTAGGTAGAGAAAGTAAAGGGATTATGAATTCTTTAATCAGTAAATACATATGTGCTGAACACGTTTTTTATATTATGAATAATTATATTAATATTTTCATTCCTTTATTGTAGGAACTGGGACCCTCTTCAAAGGAATACTACGCGTAATAACTCATTCACTGTAGTAAGTGATGGAAAAAAATGTTGAGCCTGATCAAGACCTGGTACCTATTTTGGAAGGAAGTAGTGTGGGCACGTTTGAAATCAAAACATCAAGTCCCTTGAATAAAGCAGAGGTCCCTCGAATTTTGATTGGAACGTTTTGATGATAAAGTTTGATTTATATACAAGTTTCTTTTAACAAAAATAAAGTGACATTTTAGATGTCAATTTAAATATAATATTGTTTTCATTTTATCTTTATACAAGTTTTTTTTAATAATAATAGCGGACAATTTAATCATTAATGGTAATCCTTTAAAACTAAAACAGGCATCATTTTGTTCATATACAAGTTTCTTTTAATCACAAGATAGTCAGATTTCCCCAATATTGGATGCCAATATATTCATAAAATGATAACATTATACCGATTAAATGTTAATCATTTAAACATTACAAGAAAAACCAATAATCACAAAAATTACATAATTTCATTTTTAAATGACTGCTTGGCATTACAATACAAGTTTTTTGAAATAAAGTCCTGTATAGCAGTAAAACAGGAGCTTAGCTGGCGCCTATTCAATTCTGAAATCTGTTAATTGTTATACAATTTTGTATAACGGCTGCAAGATATTTTTCTCGGTGTATAAATTAATTATCATTCGTGATTTAAAAACTTGATTTAAAAAGTTCGTATCTCTGCTCTGACACGCATACTTAAAATACTTTTGTAGGAAGAACAATAATTTAAGAAAATTAAGTATCAAGACCTAATGGAATTTTAATGTGGGCAATGTAAAGCGCATGGATACGCTGAGACAAACGTATAGGTAATTAAAACAAAGTCGAAGTACTGTTTCTAATTATGCATATTTTAAAATAAACTTTCTAAATGTAGGTGATGAATTATTTAAAAGGGGATGGACAAAATCGATAGGTTAATAATAACTATGCGATTTAAAATTAATAGGTCTTTGTTAAGTTCAAATTAATTGTTTAGTTTTCATAAAATTATATGCAGAATTTTTAGCTGGTTCTATTTTTCTTTGTCGTTTCACGTTTCCTCCCCTTCATTGTTTCTGCAATATTCTCAAATATATCGCTCGAAGTTTTTAAATTGGTAGCACATTTTACATGAACAATTTTATATGCGTACTAAGATTTATACCGGATATTCGAAACATACGTGCTTCATATTCCGCTAGAGTTTAAAAAATATAAAGGTCATATACCTTAATAAAATAAATTTAACCGAATCAATAAGTCAATTTACCTGTGTATTATAATAACATACCTATACATTAAATAGCAGTTGTGGATAATTAATACAGTCTTTGGAATATTTAGGTGTGTATAGGTACTTATCGAAATTCGATAGGTAAAGATAAATGAAAACTCTTAAATCATGAAAGTAATATATATTAGTAATACACAATTTTATTTTTAGTATCTAAAATAGAAGATGTATGTACGTACGTACATACATATGTACAATAAACATTTACCTTAAATCTTTAAACATACATGGCAGTGAGATAGTACAAAAATGATATAGGTTCTGAGTTCTAAGTAAACTCGGTTATCATCCGTTAAGATTGAACCAAGAAAATATTATGAAAGCTCAGAATATATACCAAGTGTCAATTTTCTCCCTAAATGCACAAATTACTGGTAAAATAAATAAATTGAAGAAATGGGTCTCCTTGCCAAAATCATGACAGAGCATTTTGAAGCAGTATGTAAGTAAAACATATTTTTAAATACATACATATTTTTGTATGGTTTTTTACAACATTATTTTTGATTCATTTACACATGTGAGCATGTTTATATATTAATAAATATATTAATAATAAAAATTAATATACCTCATTGTTTAATATTTCTTATAGTTTAGTAAATATCGAATAATAAAATAAATAATTATATTGATTTATGATTTAAAATGATGTTAAATGCGCGGAATTAAGTAATCCGTTAATTATAAGTCCATAAAATCATACATCGTACATAAATCATAACGAAAAAATTCAATTAGGTACTAGGTGCATTTTCACTGTAATACGTGCCAAAATATACGTAGGTATAGTCGTTAAATTCGCTTGTGTTTATCAAAAAATCCAGTTAATTATTGCGAAAATTTATTATTTGTATACACCATTAGCATTATCACTGTGGCTATTATTAGGCATGTTGTAAGTCAGTATTTCGAAAATAAAATTTTAAAACAGTACACTTAACCAATAAATTTATTAAAATTATTTTATGTATATAATTTTCAGTTCTATTTATATATAATTACTAATTTTTAATGCAATTTCATCTTCTTCATTGCTAAATATGAGTAAACTCGATGATAATTTACAAAAGTACAATCTCACTTGTTATTGTAATACTTGCTCTACAAGATCTGTATATTATTTGATAGTTTTTAAATTCGTGATAAATTGCCGTATTAGTAATGATATTTTATTAACAATTAGATATTTTTTTATGTATAAAATTACTGGCAGACTGATTGGGTTTTGAGATGCCTTATATCAAGAAATATTACTCCATACCCAGATAACAATTATATATTGTAAAATAATACGTGTTATGAAGTAGAAACATTTATCAAGGTTCTTGACTAATTTATTTGATTAAATAGGTGAACATTTAACCCAAAATTAAATATTTATTAAAAAAAATATTGGGCAATGAAATTTGCTTGTATTTTTGCAATGATAATCATGATTCAAGTAGAAGATGTAGTGCATAATTACAAATTACAAAATTACAAATCCAAATATGAAATTTATACGCCAGATAAAAAAATTAATTTTTTCGCAAAATATAATTTCAGAAACTTTTTCAATAGCTTGTTTCTTAATCTAAGTAAATAATGTATCACTTAAATGATGTCAAAACCACGTAAATATAATTAATCTAGATTTTATCGAATTGACATCAACAACAATATCAATAATACTATATTTTCTTGATAATCATGCTGCATTTACAAATTAATGATCCGTAATGAAATAGAATCAATATTAATTTTAAAAATAAACACGTTTTTTTCTAATCTTTATTTCATGCTCCGTAAATTATCTAGGGTGTTTCAAAACTTACGATATTTCTAGATACATTTTAAATGTGTAACTTGTTAAGAATAATTAACGAACAATCGTAAGTGATAGGGGGATAGGGTATTCATCAAATTCCTAGTATGTACATAGTGATAGTGATTTTACTGATTATATAAATTAATTTTTATTTGAAACATTTACGATTTTATAGATAGACTGCGTTGTAAAGTAATTATAGAATTAAATGAATTTTAACAATTTTGCAAAGTAATAAAGTACATTGTACATATGTATCTTTCTCGAAATAGTAAGTCCATTATTAACATCTTTGTGTAGCAAAAATTTGTAAACATTATCACTTCTTGTTATAGCTTTATAGCGAGAATTGTTAATGTGATAATAAATTAAAATACCTAAATAACAAATGTCGCAGTAGCATTTTAGTATATTTGTATAAGTTTCCGTTATCACAGAACAGGTACTTTTTATCAGTATATATTTCACATCGGTTGTTTTCTATTTGTTCAGACTACAAAACTGAAGATATATGTAATTTTTAAATTTTTTTCAGGTTATATTTTGGTATAATCTTAAGTACTTGTGCTGTATTATTATACAGTATGTAACAAATGAAATGAATAAATTTATTGTAATGAAATTGGTTAAAGAGAATTTAAAAGAGAATTTAAAAAAAATTGGGGTTACTATTTAAAAAATCGTCAATGACGTCACTGCCCAAGAATGGTAAGTGGAGGAAACTTAAATTCTTTTTGAAAAATTGCGCTTTTAGTAAACAAAATTGACCTGTTCGAGCGTTTTTTTCGAAAAACCAACCAATTTTATTATAATGAATTTATTCCTTTCATTTGTTACATACTGTATGTATGTAGAAATAAAATTATCTGTAGGTAAAATATCACTGAAATATCAATTCCAATCATCAAAATCGTATTTACTAATATATTTTGTTTTATTTATATACTAAATTGTAATGCAATGTGTGACAATTTACTTAATCATTTATTAATTATTGCTTTTAACACCTTACAAATTATACATGTCAACAATATAATAATGCCATGTGTTGGCTATTTTGTGTAAATAGAGTACTAATTCGAATTAGTATAAATCATTAGCTACATAAAGGAAACGTAAATGCAATTAATTTAAAAATTTCATGGAAGATTTGAAACTGATTTCCTGTAATTTCTGTTGTCAGTGAAATCTACCTGAAAACGTACCTAAAATGATATCGGTTTCAAAAAGTTAAGCAGGTAATAAAAATACTTCCTTGAACAACTTTTTGATTTTTTGTTACATTTCCTAAAATGTCTATACACCTACATAGTAGAGTTTTACTTTATTTCGTCTTGCTGGCGCCGGCTGAAATAATTTATTTCTCTTTGATTTTGCAATTTAAGCGGATCAGGACAATTAAGACACAATGTAAAATCGAAAGAAAAAGTTCCATAAATTAAACAGAAACAAGTAAGTTGAAACGTGCTTTACTTATTTCAACATTAATGCCCGAGTCGGTTTTTGATTTAACTCTATAGTTAAATGCGTCACGAATTGATCAGACTTTTTCAAACTCTCGACACTTCCAGATTGTGTAGGTAACTTTCGATATTTATGCTGGAATCCATTATAATTAATATCGTAGGTTGCTAATGTTTCTCGCATTTTTTTAATAATATCTATAATACATTTTATTACAACACTACTTATCCTACGCTATTTCTTCAAACATTTATTAATTTCAAACTCGCAGAAAAATTTGTTAATTTTACGCAGTCCTTAAATGGGTCTTTGGATATTTTTTAATTAGACAGCAGCAGAAGGTAGTGTAGTTGCCTAATATTCGAGATTTATATAATTAAATACATTGTTTGAGAGTAGGAAAATTTGTTTCAGAAAATGCAAGAATGGTATCAAATGGAGTTACCCAACTTCTCCAGTTGCACGTGTGCATTTTGGGATTGTATGTGACATCAGTAGTAGCGTATCAAAATGATTTTAAATACATCTCATACCAAGGTAGGAAATAAATCTTTAATTAAATGTTTAATATTTAATTTGCATGTTTCGCTTTAGATCTTCAATCTTCGGTTACAACTTTCCAGTCTCAAGGAAACTCATCGTATTCGCAAATATTGTTCGATATATCAAGAAATCAAATTCTTGTAGGTGCGAGGTAATGCATTGTAATTATTTATGTACTGTTCAACTTATTAATTGTTAATTATTTAGAGATGGGCTGTATCGACTGTCGGTAACTAAATTGACATTTTTGGAATACGCGAATTGGGAATCTCCGGAAAAGAAACGAATTTCCTGTATAGACAAAGGCCAAACTGATGAAAAATGTCATAATTTTATAAAAGTATTATTGAGTAACGGAAAAGAAATTTTGTCGTGCGGCACTAACGCCTTTTCTCCACAATGCTCATGGAGACAAGTAAGAAGAGGGTGTATCTTTTCAATTTCCTTTTAATAAATAGCATTTTTTTTCAGATCGACAACATATCGAATGTTACTAAATTCGAAAATGGGATAGCAAAAAGTCCTTATAATCCCGCAGCGAATATCACTGCATTCTTGTCCGAAAATGGGGACTACTATTTTGCTGGTCCTACTGATTTTTCCAGCTCTGATTCATTGATCTCAAAATCAGTTGATAATAGAGTGCTACGAACTAAACAGTATGATAGTTTCTGGCTTAATGAGCCTCAATTCGTCGGTTCCTTCGAAACCGACAGATTTGTTTATTTTCTGTTTCGTGAAGCAGCTGTGGAATACATGAATTGTGGAAAAAGTGTATATTCAAGAATAGCAAGGGTTTGCAAAAACGATAAAGGTGGCGGACACATGTTTAGAGACAATTTTTCAACATTTATAAAAGCTCGTTTGAACTGTTCGTTAAGTGGTGATTATCCGTTTTATTTTAACGAAATTCAGGGAATGTCATATGTTGCTACCGAAAATAGTGTCTATGCTACGTTTAGTACCCCTTCAAATAGTATAGCAGGATCTGCGATTTGCGCTTTTAATCTGACAACAATAAACAGAGCTTTCGACGGCCCTTTTAAATATCAACAAGACATTGATAGTGCTTGGAATAAGCACACTAATGCGTATAAAGATCACTTTAATTGTGAATCAACGCACAGGAAGATTAATTTATTAGAAACCTTGCAATATCAACTTATGGATTCTGCAGTACAGTCCACAAGTATTGATCCTTTACATGTAGCTACAGGTGAACGATTTACTCATATTACAGTTGATATTGTCGAAACAAAATTAACAAACGTCCATGTTATATACGTAGCTACTCTACAGGGCATTATTAAAAAACTAAGTTTATTACCACCTTACAAGCAATCGTGTGTAGTTGAGCTGTGGCAAGTTGTTCCAGATGCAAATATTCCAATTAAAAACATGCAATTCCTGAAAGAAACCAATTCAGTTTACATAACAACTAGCCAAGCATTGATGCAAATTTCCGTGGATCATTGTAGCAGACATGCCTCGTGGGACAACTGCCAAAACGCCATGGATCCATACTGCGGTTGGAACGATAGAGAAGAAATTTGTTCGTTAGCACCTAGGGGAGATCCCCATGATAAATCTTGGAAACAAGTAATTTCTTCCTGTCCACTTCTAAATACTCCTATCGATGGCGGATGGAGCAATTGGTCCGAGTGGTACCCTTGCAATCACAGAACATTAACTGATTCTAATTCCTCCGATAAGTGCTTGTGTCAAACTCGACAATGTAATAATCCCGCGCCTGCCAATAATGGAAAACAGTGTATAGGTCCATTTATAACAGTTACAAACTGTACAATCCATGGAGGATGGTCCGACTGGTCCGCCTGGTCAGCATGTTCAGCTACCTGTGGTACAGCTGTTAAAAGTAGAACTAGGACATGTACAAATCCTGCACCTGCTTTTGGAGGTAGAGTTTGCGTGGGTGAAGATCGAATGGAAGCGTTTTGCTCCGAATATCCTCCATGTCCTTCGCAGCCAGTTGATGGAGGTTGGGGCCCTTGGTCGCCGTGGACATCCTGCACAGCTTCGTGTGGAGGTGGTTTTAGAATAAGACAGCGAAAATGTGATAATCCCCCACCTCATAATGGTGGTCAACATTGTAGAGGAAACGACATCGAATATGAAAGATGCAACGATCATTCTTGTAGTGAAATTAAAAAATTCCAAACCACTGAATGGGTCAATGTTACAAATTCATCCTTCAAGGGAAATCACCGGAAGAGATACAAAATAACTTGTAAAGCTCCTGTCAAGTTCCAATACCAAATAAAGATATCTGTCAAGGAAGAAGAACGATTTTGTTCGAATGATCAGTGCAATAACGATGACAACGAATTTTTAGGCTGGACCCCATGGACCAGTTGGAACGATTGTTCAGTGAGTTGTGGGGGAGGAGTACAAAAACGAACTAGATCTTGTAGAAAAGGAAGGAACTGTCTAGGGGAATCCACACAGACCAAGGAATGCAACAATCATAGTTGTGAAGATACGTGGGGTTGTTGGTCGGAATGGTCCCCTTGCAATGTTTCTTGTGGTTGGGGAGTAAGGACTCGTACCCGAACATGTTTAGGACAAAATTGCAACGGGCCTTCCAGAGAACAAGAGCCTTGTCAAGATCAACCCTGCGAAGGTATGATTTAAGGATTATTAAAAATTTATTTTATTATATATTGTATGTTTTTAATGTAGGAATTTTGGGATGGGGTAACTGGACAGAATGGTCTTTATGCGATAACAATAACGAACAACACAGAAAGAGAAGATGTTTCCATACTAATCCGGGTTTGCAACAATGTCAAGGGAAAAATTGGGAGACTAGAATTTGCTTTGGAGATATTTCAAATGGTAAGTGTAGATGAACAACTACTGTATCAATAAAATATAGTTTTTATTTGACTAAACTTTTATAAATAAAAAAATCATCAGTTAAGTACAACAACAAACATTCCATATACTTTTCTTGTTACATTCAGCGCACATGATCCGTTTAAAGATATGTAGAAATCAAAGGCAATAATTATTTCTTACCTGTTGGACTTGTTTCGGTTTACATATTAGGAATTGGCACATCCCACACAAGAACAACATTTTTAAGGACGCTAAAATATTTCAAGTGTTATACACTTGGTGTATAAAGTTAAAGTACTAAAAGAATATATCTTACTAGTTATCTTATCAATGTTAATTAAATTGAACTATCACTGTCACTATAACTTTTCTTTGAAATGTAACACCATTTTTCATATTATACTACCTCGTCGCTTTCATTTTATCAATCAAATCTATTAGACAATACAACGTTGATATTTTATGTATAAATTATTGCTAATTTGTACTTTTTTCGTTAGATATATCTCCTTTGGGCAGCGTCAGTTTAGAAGCCAACAGCTGCGTAGCGGTAGGAATATGGTTTTTCTTGTTAGGTGCTTCAGTAGGAATGATTCCTGGTGTGGTCTTCCTCATGTACAACTACTTCAAGAAAAAGAAGCATACTATACCGAGTTCTCCTCATTACATAAGCAAAGAAAACCCGTATATTCCAGTGCCTAGACGAGATAAAATGCCGAGAAAGCAGAGCTCGAACAATATCCCCTTCAGCGATCACCACGGAACTCTTAAAGCTCGAAAATTTTTCCCTGATGATTTTGATATACCAACGTTGAAACGAAGCAGCCACGGTATAGGCAATGGTTTCGCTAAACAATACGATAACGATAAAAGTTTATACGAGTGATTGTGCATGTAAAAAATGTTATAGGCGTTTTATAGCTCAGATAAATCAACAGGCTTGTGAACCCTGTTGTTATTGTATGAAGCAGAATCAATACGTCAATTCAAATCGAATTAACGACGAGTTATTTGTAAAGAGATTTAGGAAAGCACTGAATAAAATATTTACTATCAGGTGTTTATTATTAAGACCAGTGAAAGGAAAGATGAAATTTTGTTGCCCTAAACCGAAGTGCCAAATATGTTGTTAGAGTACCTATTTTTATATTTTTATTAATATTAACTTTGCAGTTTTATGTAAAAGTTTTTGATACGCTAAATAGTTTTTATCAATCATGTGATATGTTTTTAATGGTTTTTGAACATGTTAATAACATCATTACTGACCATTTTTTTAATTTGAGTATTAAAACGATAAAATAGCAGTAAAATATGACGGCTGTATTAAAATTTCTTTTTGTAATATTTGTTGAAATATTTAGTCAATATATTAGTCCATATTTTCAAAATGATTATTGTGTTTAAAAGTATGTAATTATTTAATATTGGTTTATATATTTTTATGAGTCAAGTTTGTAATATTTGCTCCATACTCAGTATCATGCCCAGCTTAAGAGACGGAAAACTACTTATAAGAATAACAACTAATACATATTTTGAATTCGCCATTTATATTACCTACTATATACTTATAAACTTCATAATTATATATTAACCAAAAACATTAACTTTATAAACGATTGTTATGATTTAGTAGTCATATGAATTGTTTCTCATATTGGGAATTTTTTAAATAAATAATTTATTTTTATATTGCAGTGTTTTATTGTTGTAAAATCAAAAAGCATTATATTATAAGCATTTTATTAATCTAATTATGAAGCAAATGTATCTACAGTAAAGTTTTTATTTTAATATAAAATATATTAACATCAATATAATATAATACATCTAATAACATACAGTTTGTTATAACTCGAGTCTTGTGCCTTTGGTATGTATGTATTTTAAATTAAACTATTTTAATACGTGATTATTTGAATTTTGACAAATGTAATTTTAAATTTAGTAAGTATACTTACTGCCTTTAGTAATACAGTAAGTAAATCAAAATTGGAGTGACCTTAAGGTAAGCTTTATTGTTGTTGAACTTTTAGTCTTTTAGAAGATACTAAATACTTTTCTTCACATTTTACTTCATTCAATCAGCAGTTGCAACTTAACTGTTTCATTTCATGAATCTATTATGTTTTTATTTAATATACTGTTTATGTTTAGTTATATTTATTTAAGCTGAATACCCTTATCCTTTATAACAGTTTAATTACTTTTTTCTTCTAAATAGATATAGAAAGAGAAATATATTCGATAATAACTAATATAATTTAGTAATACTTAAAGACTTTTAAAGAGTAAAAGTTTTAAGAGATGAAAAGCTTATGCCCTAACAAAATACTGTGTAGGATTACTTGTCTTGTAATAACGAAAAGACGTAAAAACACACAAGAAAAGATTTCTGAGAAATATGTCAATCAGGGGACTTATTTGCCACTTTAATTTGAGTATAGAAAATGAACAAAAAATTTTTTATTTATTATAAAATATACAAGTTGTCCACAGCAGTATAAGCCCTATGAAAAATAATATAGAGCAGTCATTTATCTTAAAAAGCAATCTACAACTAATGTTCACTATTTAATAATCTCTTATTTCTTTAAACACATAATATGGCAATGTGAGTCTTAGTTCTAATCTTTCATTAAATAATAACTTAATTATAACAAATAATCACAGGCTTCAGAGGCTCACGAAACAGGCAAGTGCAAGTGTAAAATACAAAATTCATAAAAAAATCATTATTCAATGTAAACATTACTTCTTTTTAATTTTTGGCGAAGTAGATTGAAATACACTCGATGCAGACATTAAGTTCTCTATGTATTGACCGAGAACTTGGTTTTCTGACCTTAATTTCAAATTTTCTTCTTTAACAGAATCTACTCTTGTCGAAAGGTCATCAAGTGTATTTTGCAATTCAAGTACTTGAGAAATTAAACGGGCTTTTTCCTCTTGTTCGTCTGGACTGGAATCTGGTTCTAAGCTGTGGTGTTGAGGGCTGGAACTGCCATTGGTAAATGTAGACTGAATAGAATCCATACTTCTACCGTGTATCATACTAGATGAGTTACCCTCCGACATTGAATTTTGATCAGGCTCGTCGTTAATTATGACTAAAATATCATTTAAATTCGTAAAATAACTTTAAAAGGTACCTGAATGGCTTTACCTTGAGGATCGTCATCTGCCAGAGGTATATTATTTATGTCGTCTTGTAGCTTTATAGATGACATGATAGCAGTCAGTGATTAGTGCAATTTAACTGAAATTATGATTTATATCCTCTATGAATAAAAATTTTCTTACTCATCGACTCAAAATATAGCTTTTTTTAATTAAATATTACTTGACGTCTATGTTGACAACTGGAACTGATTAATTATATTTTTGACACTGACACTATTGACAGTCTTTATCAATGTCAGTTGTCCTTAACTGTATACCTGAAGTAACGGAGACCACAGAGCAAAAGAAGATAAAGTGCGTTTTGTTGTATCAATTTATAAAAAATCAGTAATCAGATAAAAGGGTTTTGTCTCTGTTTTCAGTATAAGAAAAATAAAATCATAATTTCAAGAATTATAAATTTGTATACATGTTGCAAATCTTAACATTGGAATTCAATTACCAAATTATAACATTTAATTGTAAATATATGTCTTTTCTACACATTCAAGCCCAAGCCCACATTCAACACATTTTGAATTGCAAATGAATGTCAAATGAATATATTAACCTATGTTGTTGTAAAAAATCATGAATAAAAGAACCCAGTCAATTTGCTGTTACCATGCAATTGCATTTTTAGAAAACACTATCATAAAATCCATATCGCTGTTGTGGTTTTTAAATATTGGTTTGAAAGTATATAAGTATATAAATAAATATTTTACAACTTGATTTATATTTATCAGTTATTTGCTAATTTTTGAACAAATCTAGTACACTTCGAGTGAGAACAAACGAACGTAAGAGTAGAAATCAGAACTCATCTTTTCGATAGTTCGTTCGTTTGACATTTCTCGTTTAGTTCGTTTTCGTTATGGCATAAAGAAAGTAAACAAAGCGTTAAATAAAAAAAAAATAGATAGTAATAATAAAAAGCCATTGTTAGTGTTTGTTAAAGAACAGATTCTTAATTTTTTAGTTTATAATTTTAGGTGAATGAATTAATAAAAGTGCTCTGTATTCAAAGGTAAAACTTGTATTCATTCTAGACACATGGAAGGTTTTGATGCTATATATTATGAGGAAGAAATAGATAATGAGGAAAATACTCCAGCGGATGTATCTTTGGTACCTGATCCAGTTGTCATTAGGGGCGCAGGTAACATGACTGTGTAAGTATTTATCCTATTTATAATACTCAAACAACCTTAAAACCTGTTCATTTTTAGCTTCGGTTTAAGCAATAGGTTCAATACAGAATTTCCTAGTGGATTAGTTTCAAGAGTCGCCCCAGAAGAATTCAAAGAAACAGTGATGAGAATAAACGGTATTCTTAAAAAAACGCTTCCAGTTAACGTAAAATGGCTATTTTGCGGATGCCTTTGTTGCTGCTGCACTCTCGGGTGCTCCTTATGGCCTGTAATATGTCTTAGTAAACGAGTAAGTAAATTATCTAAAACTGTTTAGTTAATACTCAGTGCTTAATACTTGAACAATGTTACCACCTTTTTAAAATCATTAGAATATGTAGTATGCAGATTTGTTTTCTGTTACAAATATTTATAAGTCCTATTGTTTATAAGTGTTTTCTTGGTTAACAATGGCCAAAGGAAAAATCTTACATTATCTTTCTGTTTTATTGTAACATGAATTCATGCATATGTAGTTAATTAGCAACCTAGTGTTTTGGTGTAACTTTCTGCGTATAACAAATTTGAAATTACAGATTGCAGCTTTAAATAGTCTATAATTTTCATTTGATGACCTTGGCTATCTAATTTAATTATCAAGTTGCACTGAGTTTCCAATAAAACAAGCCGAGAATTTTGTTCGATTTAATTTTGTCATGTTTTTATTAAAAACTTACCTGACATGTTTTGTTTATTTAAGACTCAGCATTCATTGAACAAACTGCTGGAATGGGAAAACAGTTACTTATATAACAAATTAGGACTGCATTGGAGATTGAGTAAACAGCATTGTGATTCGTCTTCGATGATGGAATATGTAATACTTATAGAATTTTTACCTAAAATACCTATATATAGACCAGATTAACAAAATACTTACGCCCGTCAATGATCAATAATTGTATATATTATTTTCGAGTTAATTTTTTTAATTAAGTTATTTAATAAATTGTTAAGCTTGTAAATAAATCGATATATTTGTGATAATAGGCTTATTGACTTTAAATTTGAAGTACGTTAATTTATAGTTGTATATTCTTCTTAAGAGTACAAATTACGAATACGTTGCATTTTTTTTAATTAATTCAATTGATATTTCTTATATGTTTAGTCGTTATATGTAATTAATGCATTTGTTGTCGAACTCATCCTAATATTTTTAAAAATCTTAACTATTAGTAAAATGTGAATTCGGTTATTTGTACTATAATAGATGTAAATATTACGTAATTGTTAATTTTTTAAGGAATTTTTGCTCCGTTTTGCAATATTAATTTTAAGGTTACATTTCACTATTTGATGTTTCTCCTGTTATTACATAATTGTTACAATTTGGAACGACTTTTATTAAAAAGAATCCTGTATTAAAATATAAATTTGAATAGTAAAGAAATCCTATAAAAATTATTCTTTTTATTTTCCTATATCCTGGAATATGTGAAATTAACATGACGTATACAGAATAGCAAGGAAACTACTATGGTAAAAAAATGTGACAGAAACAAGATTGCCCTAGCAAAAAAAGAGAAAAACCAGGCAAAAGTAGATATTTAAATTTTTAATCTACTTACACTATACAATGTACAAAACCTATAATGTTCATAAAAAATAGCCTAGCTTACAATAAACGATTTTAGATTTTCCATACAATTTCTACCAAATAAAAGTACGGTTATTAATTATGCAATAATAATAAATGAAATATAACGATAAAATCACATACGAATTCTTAAGCCTAAATAATTTGACCTGATAAATATTAAAAACATAAAACGGGTTTTTGAAATTACTCGTTTTATGCATTAAAAATTTATAACAACTTGATGCATTATATGAGAAGTATAAAAATTAATAGCTTTCCAAGCTAATCTAAATGAATATGTTAATTAAACGATGGTCCGGTATAAGTTAAAGTATACGTGGGGTATGTGCTAGTACCTAATGTCATATTCACTTCTTATTATACAGGTAGTACAGAAGTATATAAGATTTTCTTGCTGATCTTTTTCCATAATTTTGCCACACTCTTAATTTTGATTACTTTATTCTAAATTGTTCCAACATGTTTCAAACTTATTATACAATCGTAATATTTACTTTATGTTTTAAAAGAGTATTTCAAATATTTATCAATGTATTTGAAATTTCAAAATTATGAGCGGGAAGTTTGGAACAGCATACCAGATTTATACCAGAGATTCCAATCAAAAGTGGCAATTTTCCACCAAATCGTTGTATTTCATAGGCTTGTGCTTGTAACAAATACCTCTTTATTTTTGTGCCAATGACTAGTGCTTGTCATTAAATTGACACTGCTATACTTATCAGGCCAAACGAATTTATAATAACTACATTCCAACACCAGTCAGACACAATAAAATTATCATTAATTCTACCTTAATTAATATGTACATTAAAATGTTAAGAAAAAGGCATATTCATCACCTGATCAATGTTATAAAAAATATATATTGTATTTATTTCCTTATGTTTGACAGCTCGCTTGCAACAAGTAGCAGCAAACCGAATTCATAGCATAAATATATGTGGTATTATACTATTCCATTTTTAGGATTTTTTTATTCACTTGAACGGAAATTTTTTTGAAAAACATTACGGACATTTCAATTGAATTTAAATTAATCGCTTTTTGACGGAAAATGTAACACAAATTGAAAGCGAAAGTAGATGTTATTATACTTATACCTACCATTAACTACAACATAAGTTATTATTCACAGGTATTGAAAGTACATACTACTAATAAAACTTACGCATGTTATAAATGTAACAGTGTGCCTGTTACACAAACATTTTACTGCAAAAATATGTTTGAAATTGAAAGTGCTTATATTTCATTTATCATTTCTAGTATTAAATTATTTTATATTTTCCTGAATTGAAATATTATTTTTAAAGTACACAATAAATAAATTTTGTTTGTAGAACTGAAGCTAATGCCTTAAACTGCACGAGAACCACAATTCTTACAGTTTACACTACTATTAGTTAATATACATGTGTATTAGAATTACCTAATTATGAAGATGAATTATAAACAAAGCGATTCATTAACAGGTTAGCCAAGTAATACGTATGGAAATACAAATACCTCTTGCACAAATACACAATTACTAAATAGTTGTAATTATTGATGATTTATGCAAGAAGTTCTTTACTTTGCAAGCTTAGTTTTTGGATAAATAGTTAACAAAATGATGTGGCGATAAGTGTCAAAATACAACAAACTACACTACGAAAAAAAAATAATAACCTAATTAAGTTATATTTTGCGATAGTCATTCATAAATTTCTTAAAAGTGAATAGATTATTATATGACGTACTTACACCGTAATTCCAATCACCAAGCATTTATTCCAAAAACTGTATTTTCCTGCAACGTAAAGTGATACAAAGGTATGTATTTAATTAGTTTTAACCTACGTTGTATAACAATTATATCACTCTACTAACTGTATGTTTTAAAAATTAAATATTTATAGTTGGAACCGAATTAATGAGTATAGAGCTACATTAATTGGATTCCAGTTTAAAATGAAATAACTAAAATGCAATGAAAAATTGATCAAATTCAAAAGAATTTTTTCAACCCGAAAGATCCTTTGTAGTATTTTTAACATAAAAAATTTAACGTTTTCGATAATAACAAAAATAAATCATGGATAAAAAAATACTTTTTTACAATTGATCTATTTGAAAACAATATGGGTGAGGGGCCCTGAATCATGCCAGCGATCCTTAAAGGGTTACCCAAAAAAGGTTTAATTACAAAGTTTCATTACATACATTTTTATGCAGTAAAATCTTTGCATTTTTAAAATTGATTCATAAATTGATATGAAATAAATAAAATTAGGAAGCGTATCAATGCAACTGTAAAGTAAGGTAAAATTATTTTGAATTTTGATATAAAATAAAAAATTCAATTTTGAGTAGCCCTTTGATGGAATCGAATAATTAATTCATTAAAATCAAATGTGCCAAGGTCGGATTAAGTTCAAACCAAAAAAGTAGTATGTATATCGAATTAGTCTCTCTCACAATTTAGCGTATCGAGAAGAATTCGGGAATGTATTATCATTTTGGAATAAAAATTTTTCGTTAATTAAATTGTAAAAACGTCATGATCCGTAAAATAAAAAAAATCGAAAATATCAACCCTGTAGCAAAAATTTAAAATATTAAAATCGTTGAGCAAGTTATGGTTCTTTGTGGTTTTGCAAAGGATCTTTAGGGTCTTGACTCGAAACCGACGAGTTCGATCGAGGAACCAAAATAATCGAACCATCAGCAGATGTCTGCAGGCTCCACTGATAAGGAGAATATTGATTGCCGTCCGGATCTCGCAAGTTCTGAAACAAAATCCAAACCAATAAAATTTCCTTACAACTTTGAAGCGCAGCTAATTAAATACCTGAAATACGTGTCTGTACAGCTGTTGGTATTTGTCGCGATATCTTCTGCATTCGTTTTTGATATATTCGTGATCAGTGATCAGTCTCAATTTTCTGTCCTTCATTTCTTTCACTTCATCCGCAAGGCTCAATATTTGATCGAGTTTTCGTTTCCTGCAATTCTGCGCGGCGACTTTATTCTTTCCCCGTCTTCTGATGTCTCTGATAAGGCTCAATTGGGCTTCGCTCAAATCGTATTTCGAGAGCCTACAATCGATAATTAGTAATAAATATTAACGCTATTATTGGGTAAAAAGAGTTGATATTTTTACGTGAGAATCGACTTACACTTTGTTTACATACCTTTCATTATATTCATCCATGGGGAGATTGATAATGTCGTCGACAGATATAGGCACGTTGAGTGCCCTGGCACGTTTTTCGTCTCTCGTTAAATGTTCGTCTTCCACTTTTTTCTGTTTGCTTTTATCCCTCAAAACAGGCCTCTGCATTACACCAGAACTTTCCGCAGGAAGGTGGTAGGTGTGATTATGCTGTATGTGATTCACTGGGTTTCTGTTTAAATGTCCGAACTCCATGGAACATGAATATTTCATTTCGGGAACTTTTGGACCCACGGCGCCTTCCGACTGATTCGAAATATTGTACGAAGAAGCCGGCTCTCGGTATTCGTATTTCAACGGTGTCGCTGGCGATTGAGAAGAATTCGACGAGTTGTGGTCTTGGAAAAATCGTTTGCCGTACATTTGATGTTTCTTTTGGGCAACAGGTTGAATGCGAGCATTATCGTTGCCTCCAATGCCGTTGTTTAATTGCCGATTGCTGTAACTGTAGTCGTACGGGCGTAGCTTCCTGCAAATTTTAAGAGGTAGGTGCGAGTTTCTACAGAATTCCAGACACTTACGTTGTGTAGTCTGTAACGTAGTGTTCCGTGGAAGTGTGTCCAGAATCGGAACCGCCGTCACCCCATTCCCCGTCGGATAAAGATGGAACGCGTTCGGAACCCATCGAACTGACCGCGCTGTCGCTGGAAGTGTCCATGCGTTCCATATCATTTCGGGACATTGTTATGTTTGTGGTATTTGGCCCTATGTTGTTCACTGTGCTATTACCGTCCAACATTCGCATGGTGTACATGCCTGAAAGAACGCCCCAATAAGATACTTCTTAATTCTATAAAAATTTCGATACAATTTTCGACTAGATCCATAATTAGATTATGCATGGAGAGAGTATGTTTTTTTCAAGCTATAGGTTTTGAATTATTAGCAAGAGTAATGTGTCATTTTGACGAAAATTAGTTGAGCGCAATTGGATGTTCCACATATAAATGCAGGTTTGTTTGCAATTTACTCAATTCTGAGTTGAACAAAGAAATATTATTAAACTAACAATGGTTAGAGTAAGAACAATATGACCCTTCCTTTTTCCCTTATATGAGACTAATGGAAGTTGTCTTAGTTGCACTTATGTGTATGTGTCATATAAACATAATCAATCATATAAACCAAATAAATTATTATTTGGTTTGGAAAATTATTTGACTAATTAAATATTAAATTCAAATTGATCTTGCTAAAATTACAGCTAAAATTTGCTAAAAAAGTATTTCTAGCACAATAATTTTTAATGTCCTTACGTATTTACAAGTTACCTAACCTAAGGTACTTAAAAGAATTGTTATTTGATTATTACTGATGTAAACAAATTTATAATTATGGGTTGTTATGAAGGATATTTAGGATTTATTTGAGCATAATCAACATATCAAGTTTTCAATTATGTGTTATGATGGTTACATATTTGTATTTAGTAATAAGATAAAAATAACAGTTACTTTCACAAGATAATCCGCAGCGACATAAAGTATGTCAACACTCATGTAATGATTGTCGTCTTCTTTTTGTTTATAATAAAAAATTGATTTTTTTTACCTCGACGAGTTTTCCTTAGGGTCACATTTCTTTTAATATCCATTTAATTTGATATAAATGCATAGACAAAAAGATTAACGTACTTAGTAATAATTAAGCGCATGATGAAACTTTGTTAAAGTCAACGTTATTTCTAAAATTCCCTATTTGACTTCATTTCAATTACTACAAAACTATAAAGCATTTCCGCTTTTTGTACTTGCACCATATTTAAAGAGAAAATGTACTTTCCCAAAACTTTTTCACTTACAATGGAACCTCATCATTTTTGCGTAAGCAAATCCTCCAAACACATTTAATCGAGTTATCTCTTATCAATATTTTCTACATTTTTTTCCAAATTCAATCAACATTATCTATCATTTCTGCTTAATTACTCAGGGAAGGATTAAAAAACGAAATAAAAACAGAAATTTTCGATGAATTATTCCAATTGCAGCGAGATTTTATCAGCCGACTATAGTGATGACTCCAAGCAGCTTGTTTTAGTTGTGCTCATTTGTCTGATTGAGGTAGAACTAAATTTATTACCGCCCCGGATAAAATTAGTAACAGGAATTTGCGCCGAAATATTTATGAAATATAAAGAAGGAAAACACGTTCACACATATTTTAATGTAAAAATACAAGAGTACATACCCAGACATAATAATTAAACGAATTTAAAGAAACAGTGCAATGATGACTAAAACGAATTAATTCACATGCAACTAATTAGATAAAACTGAGATAATAATAGAGATAAAAACAAAAAGTACAGCCGAAAAGGTGCAAAAGTAAACACTTGCTTGAATATACATTTCTTTAACAAAAAAGGCAAATTCTAAAACTTAGCCCGCAAGTAAGCATTTATTTTTTAAGTAGGATTTATTCTCAAGAGTATTATCCTATGGACTGTGTGGGACACAATATCCCATTAACGCGATGAATATGTAATATTATTATTGAATCAATGTTATTCTATTCACGTATTTATTTGTAACAGCGGTAGGTAAATGTTTTAAATAGGAGTACAACATTGTAACAAAAGAAAATTTTCCATGTATAAGAACAAAGCGATCCACTTACATTTTGATTATGCTACTGATAACCTTTATCGTAAAAAAATTATCTAATAAGTGCCTATTGAATATATGTGAACGTGAATTTCGATCAACCCTTTAGCCTTGTATATTTCACCAGGAAACCATTAAAAGCTTTAATAAGGAATCAACGAAAATACTGAATGTAAATATTTCATTAACAATGTTTACCGGAGGAATAAATTAATTCTCGAACCAAATAAACACTTACCAAATGAAATGTACCGAAATTGAGCGCCATATTGTGTTCAAACTTCAAATTCGCCTCGGCCATAATTGCTCTTAATTTTAGCCATTGGTAAGAACCACTATTTACATTACATTTTTATAAAAAAAACTTCAACCGCACCGAAATTGTCGCGCTTAAAAAATGTGATCATTAACAATTTTAATTTAACGCCATTTGTATACCGAATGACACAGTGTTATTCAAATCAGTTCTGATTTAAAATGTGTAATGAAGCATTCCTAATATCAGTAATAGGTACTATTTGTGCGATGCGCTGTCAAAACCACGCTATTCTTTCTAATTTTAGGTTAACATGATGACAAAATACGGGACCTTGGTCTATTCTTATTAAACTATGTATTTTTGGTCGAATTTATTGTAGTGTTATAGTAGAAAATTAACGGAGCTCGCACTTATTATTTCACTTGATTAGATTTGCAAGTATGTACATATGAATGTTGAAGAACTTAATTTGACTTTTTAACAAGTCAATCGAATGTAACATTGAGTTGTTTCCGAAGGGGATCATTCAACGAATAATACACCGAATAACATCTGGTTAATACCACCCTTCCATTTTGAAATGAAACCCCAGACACAGACACAATAAAAAATTTCGTTTGTTCTGATATCCTACCTGAATATTTCTGAACACCGGAAGAATACTAAAGCAGTTAATACTAATACCTACATTGCTAAACGCACGGAAGATCCCAAAAGAATAATTAAAAACCTGCATGCACTTCTCGTGAATATTAGTCTTTAGAGGAAATATACAAGATGCCAGGAATATTAAAAATGTTAAGTTCCAAGAGATCTGGAAAATGGCAATAAAAAAACTACATTGCAAAGAGGAAGTGGAATAAGATAAATTTTACACTTGAACCATTCGTCGAAAATATACGTTGGCTCGGCGTTAGCGCAAAAAGTATCCATCTTAATGGCGACATGAAATTGGAAATTCATGAAAGGAAAATTCTGCGCGACCGCCGCTGTGACCCTTTCGAGTCAAAATGAGAAATGAGAGCAATCGGTTAGGGTGAGGGTGGATTGGCCCGCCGGTTTAAGTGGTAGGATCGGTATGAATGCGGCTGTTCGGTTGTTCGGAGCAGAACATGCATCAAACCATTTTTCATTTTCTAGGTGACACCCCGCTGCTACTCTGCCCTCGGTACTGATTGCATTGCCATAGCACATGATGGATAATGGAAATATTCAACCGCCATATTCTTTATTTTATACAGTGTGTATTGTGCAGTCATCATACGAATTCTGAACGCATACACCAAAAATTGGAAAAAATGTATAAGGATATACACCAATAATTTAAGAACGACAAATTGATCTATGTCGAATATTTAAATAGCAACTGAATTAAATCTTGTCTGGAGAAAATTACTTGTTTTAAAAATCGGGACTTCGATCGATCAAATTGATCAATCTTCATACAAACGTATAGAATCACCCTGTGAAACGTATCCCTTAAAAACCGACTGCTCGCCGCTATTGCACGGAGAACCCTAATCGCTTGTGTGTTCAATTTGCCATTCCCCTTTACACTTCAACCCTCGTTCCGAGCAGCCAGACACTACCCCTCGGGATAAGGGCGGTGGGTGGCACGATAAGAAAGAGAGTGGGGAAAAGCAACCATCAAGAAATAAAAAAAACCGTGATAGATGTTAGATAAATTGTAATGGGTTATAAGCGAGTATTCGGCGATACGGGGAATTAGATTTATAAAAAAATCGAACTGAAATATTGATGAGAAGGAAAAACCAAAATTTTGTAAAAATAAAGAAGTGTATAACGAAATATACACATGTAAAATTACATCAGGTCAGAGTTATTTAAATAAGAAATTTCATGGATGAATGCATGAAGAAAATTACAAAATAGCTGATAGTAAATGAATCTACTATCGGTAAAAATGAGTAATTATATTGTATAATTTAGGTATTTTAAGAATTTGTTGGAATATTTAAACGCGGATAAATTCAAACTTTCCACATGGATAAATAAAGCGGATCAACAGAAAAACTTACCTTCATTCATAGCCATATCCATTAGTTGGAGATCTTCGTCGTTAAGGATGGAAGAAAGAAATCCATCAGTTTGATTAATCTCGGACGAACTGTTCTGTATAAAAAAAGATTAATTGTTTTTCAAATGTCATGACATCAAAAAATTTCGTTTGATACACATGAAAAATGTTTTATTTACTTCGTTTTCTTCGCCGATCGCCGCTGATAAAGTAACAAACGTTGCGGATAATATTAGTCGAAAATATTATATTTTCTCGATTTGGTATTCATTCAAAATTAAGATATTAGTTCAAAATTTCACTATTAACTTTCTTTTTTTATAACATCTCTATGATATACAATTTTAGATTGATGTTGCTCCTATAGGAAATGCTCATCCTATAGGGAAAACGAGTCTATTTCTAATTATATAGATTGTAGAAATCAAAGTGACCACCAAAGAAGATATGAACTGAATCTAATTTACATATGTATTAAATTAATTACATCAATGTGAGCAAAAGCTCTCTTCGTCGGCAAAAATATAAATGTTGAAAGCTATACGAAAGAATTATAATTAAATAAAAAAAGTGAAGAATGCAAGCGCGTTTCTATCACGATCATCTGGCTTTTACAATCTACATCAATTTAACTAATTTCCTGCAATTATTACGGTTCACCTGTAGATCTACTTTTGATATACAAAACTTACATTTAAGCACTTGAAATTATGAAAAAACCCATCAAAATCATCTAAGAAGTAGAAAAAATAAACTGTATGAGAATACGATAGAAGAACCGCTAATTTCAGAAAGCTATTATGAATTTTCCTGCTTCTTGCAATCTACAAGTATTTAGAATTTAAACAATTATCTTTTAAGAAAGATAATTTCCTCAGATTGTAAACATGAATTTCGGTTAAAAAATATTCAAGATATAAAGGAGCGGCATTCATTCGACCATTAAGCCTTAATAATAAGCTTACCTGGTAATAGACCATGTCGTGTGAAGGTTCCAGTTTGTAATGGGGTGTGCTCGAAGATTCTCCCATTGGCTCGCTGCTGTTCGTCAGGTTCATGGAACTCGCCACGGCGCTCCCAAAATTTGTACCACCTATTGAGTTCATAATTACTTGTACCTTTTTACAAGATTAAAACCAATCTGGGGCGTTGCGAGTTTTTTAATCTCACCGTACTTAATGCTATAATTTTTTACTATTTTTTTATAGGTCGGGTTTGTTGCAATTGCTTTAAATTCGAATAAGTGATGTCATGAATGAATTCTTTAACGTCATAAAATAAATTAGAATAATAAACTGTGGTCGGGAATGGTGAAAATGTTGTTCATAAATTATTGAGATACGAGCGAGATGTTATTTAATATCGAAGAGATATTTGTTAATTCTACTAATATATATTTTATAATAATCGTGCTACTAATAATAATTTAGTCTAACCATTGCAGTCCTCATCTTCCGATCCGCCTTCAGGCCAACGGGGAAGATTATAGTCATACACCTTGTGTAAAGATGAGGCCCATACCCCATAAGTCGGGTGTTTACGGGCTGTGAAAATGAATTACCTACTTAAATGTGTTAACCTACTTAAATTTAATTGAACAGAAAAAAATGAAGTGAAGCTTCCGAATGACAAACTAGGTGCGTACAGAGAGTAAGATCCGTTTAGTAATCTCACAAAATCATGTAAAGATCATGTAAAAAAATATTGCACAATAATCTACGATTCTTAAGTTACGATTTCTACATAGGTCTCGAATTTTTCCTGGCATTTTCCAGAAAGTGGTAGCAGGTTTTGTATGAACGGAAGGTTGCCGAATGTGTTTTCGCTTCTTCAGTAACAATTTCGTACTTCGTACGTTCGGTTTCGTTCATCTTTACTTCAACTGAACAATAGTGGAAAATCATGCGTTGCCGCGAAAAATTGAAAACACTACGAGGATGGCATAAAAAAACTTATGCCACGCTATGAAAAATACCCGAAACATTTTGGGACATATGTAGAAATGTAGCTTAAGAATCGTAGACGCTTGTACAAAAAATATTTTTTCCATATCTCTTACTAAACGAAACTTACTTTCTGGTCGCACCTCGTATTAGCTTTACCAACGGAATTTTTGATGTTTATTGCCAATTTCTCAAAAAAAAAATGTCTAATTATATTACTGTAGTGCAATTTACCAAACTCTTTGAGCAGATGTTGATTTTATAAAAAAGACATCAGTAAAATTACTCAATTGCGAGATCGATAGAAAAAATTTTACAATAAATATCTTTAAACCCGTTTTGGTGTGTAATTACTTAGAGGAGTATAATTGATTTTGAATTTAAGAAAGTATTTAATAATAGGTAACTTCTAATGGATTCTCCATTAAATCGTACAAGCGCATCCGATTCCTCGCCGAATGCGAACAAAAAACTCAATGCCTTAAAATTTGTAAATAATCAAAATACTGAAGATGTACGCGAGGTGTTAAATTGAACAGAAAAAAAGTATCAAGGAACGCATTACAGTATGAATTAAAAACCTGCGATCTAAATAAGATTTGTTCCCTCGCAGACTAAAAATTCTCAACATTGTACCATGCAAAATTCTACTACAATGTTTCCTAAACAACCATCAAATCCACTCACCTAAATTATTGTATGGCACAGATGAATTCAAGTCGCCAATGGGTGTTGGCAAGGTGGCGTTGTGAAGGAGCACCCCACGTGCCGCTTCCGGACTGTAGCCCATGCTATGTGGGTGCGGGTGGTGCGTGTAATTGTGCAAAGCATGGTGGTGGTGACTAAACGGGTGGTGTATGCCTCCGTTTTCGTGACTGGGAAGACTGAGGAGACTAGCCAGGTCTTGCCATCTCTGCTCCATGCTCATCGTCCGAACGAATGGCATACGAGACTGTAACAAAATATTATTTTGAAAAAAGTTTCATCATTTTAGTGCACGAAACTTAACAAGTAGTAGTGAATAGAAAATCAAACTTTCGCAAAACTAAATAATAGGTAACAAAAAGCAAAAATTGCTTAGATATAAATAGATGAACAACGTTGATAATAATGAATGCATTTTTTTTTTCAAAATACGTTACTTCTTTTATTAATCCATTTTAGAAATCTAATTATTTTTTTATTGTCCCATAAAATTAGTTCTTGCATTAAAAAGACATCGAGATTGCAAAACATATTCTAATCATTGCAATCTTTGTATAAAACGAATTAGTACTTTGTTAACACCGGTATAATGAAAGTTGCGTTATACCTGTTATATCTACATTATAAAAATATAAAGAGTAATGACATAATTATTGATAAACTTTCTTCCAATGGATTAATTCTAAAAAATAAATCTTGTTTTTTTTAGGTTTCAAATTTATTCCAAGAGACTCGTGGGTCAAAATAAGTTATTATAACTTCTTGGAGACATCAGTTTGTTTGTGTTTACACAACATTTATTCAGTTCAGGCCGCATATTTTCGTGGGAAGGCATCTTATCGCATTATGAGGATGTCCTGCCGCGAATATTCATTGACAAAAATCACCCAACCCGCTTTACCTGTCATTTCAAGTGCTTTCCGAGACTGCAAACAACTTATAGACACCGTTCTGTTTATTTTAGACCATTCGACTGTTTTACTTGCAAATTATTTCATAATAAATATTTAGTGACATTTGGCTAATTCGTTAATTATGTGGTGGTTGTTTACAATTCTCTAACACTGTTAAATTTCTGATCGTTAAATAGAAATCCAATGTTTTCATAGAGTAATATGTTTGTGTCTAGAATACAGTAGTAATAATAAAGATAAAATTGACAAAGGATAATTACTTAACAGAAGAAATTGAAAGTTTAATTAACCATCTAGTTAAAATTCATGTACTGAAAGTGTTAAAACTCAGTCAAAATTATGATTCATGCATTTCCAGATGAATAAAAAATAAACCTAATTATTAATTTTCTTATCTTTTCCGATAGGCACAATGAAATTGCTTTGTATAACACGGATTAGATTAGATAATCAGTTTTCCATTTTGCCACCATAACTATTTATACTTAATGACCGTTTTTAAATTTTTTCTCTCAAGGAGCTTCATTTATGTACTTATCACAAGTGAGTCGATTATCAAGCTAGAAGAGTCATTTATCTGACCAAAGAAAGTTAATTATCTTCTTAAAAAGCCTAATTATTTACCTAGTACTAGTCTCGGTAGTACCTATCCATGAGAGTTTGTGAACATTTAAGAGCAATTACAGTGTTTAAAACGTGTTCTCAAAATTAGTCTCATTTTATAGTATATTTATTCAGTGTATATTTGCAGTTAAATGTACACACTAGCTATAAAATCTCAAAATTCTAAGGATTAAACTTGCAAATATTTACAATTTAGGGTAATGATAATCCTTCCAAACCCTCAGACTCCCTACGTTACTTCAAAAAATCAATGAAAACCAAAATTTCGAAAACAGAGAACAGGTACCCGAAGGTATTCTAACAAAAAAGATTAATGCTTTCGATGATGGCACCTCAAATCTTACATGATGATAATTTGACAAGAGAAGCCCACAAAACACAAAGCAACTACTACCTAAGCCACCGCAAATCATTTGTCACAATAAAACTTTACTTTAAATATGAATAGTGAATAGCCCTAGTCCGAAAATAATCCCATTAGGACCTTTTGCTTTTTGCCGTTCCGTTACAAACATGGAATTACTTAAGGGAATTGACTTTTGTTACCACCCAATTTCTGACTACAGAAAATATTCGAGAATGTTATAAATTTAATAAACACACTTTCAAACGCCCGTACTATAGTAATATATTTAATAGCTTTTTGTTAAAATATTACTGTAATAATTGCACTTCATTTTTTAAACTTTATCCTTATTAGATCGTTTATTATTGTTAGGCATGCTAATTCCAACAATTTACACATTAACTGTAGTTAAATTAGCCACCGTAACATTTTTTAATTACTTTAATTGATCAATTGTATGAGAGATGTAGGAAAATGAGTTATTCAAAGATGTTTATCAAACAGAATGGTTAAATGGATTTGTCATCTATACCGTGTAGGTAAGCAAACTAAACTCTCCAAGAGATTAAAATATTAACGAGCGGATTACGTCCCAAATCTCTTGAAACATAGATGACGCGATATTAGAATTAACAATTAAATGTGTAGAGTAAAGTCGATTAAAAAAGTCCTACCTGAAACGGAGCCCTGTGATGCGGGTGATGAAATTGCGGCGTTTGAATCATGTTCAGGAAATCGAATTCGTCGTCTTGGTCGTCTTTATGAAGTGCTTCCTCGGGAGGAGAGGTGTCATCAGTTTTACTGGCAGCTTCTGCTTCGGCTGCAGCTGATGCCACCGACGGGCTGCCTGCTTCGCTTTGGAGACTATCTAACTCCTTAAGATTTACAGAATTTTCCTGGGTAAGAAAGAACTAAGATAGCGATTTGTTGTATGATTGATGAAAACGTGCTCCTACCTGTGACGTTTCATCTTCTAAATCGATTAGACGTAATGCCTCATCAAGGAAAAACTCCGGTAATGGTAAGGTGAAATCTTCAAGACCAAGATCAACAGGGTTGCTAACTTCTTCTCCGCTATGTTCCGAATCGACTTCTGTTTTTATCACATATTCTCCTGGAATGGTAATATAATAATTAGACTTTTTATAACATCAATCAGCTTAAATTAGACATAATATTATTACAGAAATATTAATCTGCTAGCTGGGAGAATTAAAAAAGTAACTTCACTTTAAGGTTGCAAGTATTAAGCAGTAAACAAGGAAACGAACCTATTTAAAGGTTTTATTGTATTTTTCAAAATGTAGGTACCACACACTCTAATAAAATAACAGTTTAAGATCAATTTTGTGACAAACAGAAAATCATTTCAGTATACTTTTTTTTACTACAAATTCACTTCAATTTAATTAAAAAATGTTGAAACGTGTAGTATAAAAATGCTTATTGATATTAGGGTTTCTATGTATGTTTCCCATAATAGCAAATTGCGTGTTTGACATACCGTATTGTTGCTCAAATTCATCGGTGTCAAATTTTAATCCGTATAGCTTCATTTTTATGAAAGCAGCCATGAACTATCATGATATGATTTTCAATGCACTAACGAGCACAGAAGTACAAGAACTGATTGAAAAAAAGCGCGGCTATTGAACCACTATAAGTTTGAGATATCGTAATTAATTAAGACTTACTACGAATATGATTCACCTTTAATAGTTGATAGTAAAAAATATTAAATCATAAGAGTTCCGACTAGCGCCTACTTCAGAAGAGTCGTGTATATATTTTATCAAAAAACGTGAATTACATATTACAATCTATCGCAAATTGGTGTGTCAGACATTCTTCTAACAACAAGGTAAATTGTACAGAACTAACTATTCGTGGGGAGAACAACGATGCAGGTATTATAAAATAAATTAAACTTTTATCGTTTTAACTATGAAACATATTGCATTTCATTTTTTAATAAAAAACATAGAAATGCCCAATGAATTTAATAACCTAATGAAAAAATGCTTCCAAAATGTGTTCTTAGTAAAATCATGGAAATAGAGAATGATAATAATACAAGAAAAATTAGAGACACAGAAATAAAATAAGGACAGATTGGCAAATTAACCAAATAGGAAAATAAGAAAAAATATACGACCACCCATGCATTTTCTCTTTGTACGTAAACAAAAAAAGGAAATAACAGCAACGGGGAAGTTTCTTTTATTATCAGAAAAAGAATAAAATGCAGACGAATCTATTTAACGATAGCGAAGAGGAATGATCCCATATTAACTTTAAACATTTACTGCACAACCTAGTGATACATTTACATTAATCACATATTTTAATATCATTCTTAAGATCGTCTACCGATTGTTACAAAATTGTAAATACAATATTTGTAATCCAGTAATTGAATCGATTGGATTGTTTGTATACTAATTAGTTATGCCCAAGTTTTAATTAAACCAATATTTTAGCTATGTTAACTATTTTCTGTATGCTCAAGGTTCAACGTGATGTTTCTAGGTAAATTTTTTGATAAAAGATAACATCGACAAACGTGATTACAAATGAATGTTTTGATTGAAAGATGTTATTACAGTGTGATCAATTTATTTAAATTTAATAGAAATACGAGTACTTATACCAGGATTAAAGGTGGAACTATAATGTATAAATTTGATGAATTTATTGATTGGAGGTAAAAATACCAAATGAGATACTCTTCAACCAGATGTTACTACCATTAGTTTCTTAGCACTGTCACAAGTGACTATATAAAATGTAGATTACTTTGGTTTGATAGCAAATAACCCATTTGCAAAAAAATAGTTTTAACGAAGGCTTAACGAAGTATTATTATTTATAACTAATCCTTTCATGACTCTGAAAAAGAACTTTATTCATGATTGAGGATAATTATTTACCAATTTTATTCGATTCATTGGTGATACCAAAAGAAAAACTTAACGAAATTAAAACGTGATCATAAAGACAGAATTGCCTCATTAAAATAAATAAAAGAGATTGTATCTCCTAAACTTTCTCTTATAGGTAATATAGATGAGATTTTTGTACACTAGATTCTTAATCAAGATAACAACCTAATAATTTTTTATATACCTTTAAGCTACGTTGTCCTTTCAACACTCGCACTTAATTAATCACAAACCAAAAACAATCAACGAAAATCAAACTGTAATCCAAACAGGAACACATATTCGCCATTCACAACAAACGAGAGTCCACAAGCACAAAGTTAACAACAAACTAGGGTAAACATACAATTCGAATGTCCTCGATGAAGCTATAAATTTGAAACTAGAGAACCGTCTACCTGGGGCTGGGGCCCGGTCTTTCAGGCCAACCCCCACGCTACGCTCCGGGCTCCGGTCGGCCGCACTCTTATAACTGCCATTCGATTGGCTGAAATGTCAGAATTTGTACGGTAATTCCTACCTATTATGGTCTCAATAAAAAAATGGCTGCATGGCGGTTAGTTAATAATATAGGGCGAACAGTGAGCCATTTTGTTTCATTACGCGTGTGAGGAATTTTCTCCAAATAAATTGAACAAACTTGAAACGAAACGTCCTCTAAAAGTTCACACAAGAATTGTACGTTATAATGATGACATTGTACATTTTTGGATGCGTTCTAATGAGCCAATGGGAGTTTTGTCTTTTAAGAAAATATTTCAACAATTAGTGAAGACAATAACGTTGTTGCTTTGAGTTTGTTGGGTTTAATAAATTAATATTTCATAATTAATAATTACCTACAAATTATAAAGCAATTTTTCAGATGATTTTCATTTATAGTGTTTTCAAGTTCTAAAAGCAACGCTTGAACATTTATCTGCTCTTTGTAAAATCGTTATGCTTTTTAGTGTAAATACACTTCATTCTATATTATTACTCACTTCATTTTAGATTCTTATGTAGGTAAATATTACTTTTTAATCAAGCAAGATGCAAAAACTATAGTAAGCACACATTTAATGTATTTCTATCACCAGGCGAAAATAACGGTTAGACGACTTTTCTAGAATGAAAACTCATTTCAATTTGACTCTGGCTATAGATAATAACACCAATATAGTTTAATTATGATTAATGATTTCAAGCAATTGCAATTAGGTAAGCCAGCATAAACTATCTCCAACCAGCTAAGTGTTGAAAGTATCTGTACATTACGGACAAAAATTAATAAAATATGAAAAGGAAAGATATTAGTGTTGCTTTATAAAAATGAGATATCAACGAATATTCCACGAATTGTGGTTAAACTTATCAACTAGTCTAGTGCACAAACCAATGAACACCTACTAATTTTTTGAAATACTTCTATTTAAAAAAAATGGTACTAGTGAATATGAGTTCTAGAAAACTCTCTTCCAAAAATTAAAACTTGCCTCAATTAACTAGTTCCGAAAATTGTCACTAATTTAAGGGTAGGTAATCGGTACCTTCTACTGAAGCGAAGTGTCAAATTAATAAGAGAAAAAGAAAAAAATGCCTGTCAACAAGATTACAAAAGGACCCACTTGAAATTTAAAATTACCGACTAACGCCATTCAAGATATAAATCTATAGGAAAGTCTCAAGAAGTGCCACTTCGCCACTTTTGATTCCGTGGCTTTTAAATTTTGCTTCAACTTAACAGCTTCTTAGAACAGACGTTTAAGATCTACCCGATACGGTTTTAAACAATTCGCCGATTAACCTGCGATCTATACATTAAAATAACAAGACGGAACAAAAACAATTAGAGTACATTTTTTTGCTGCATTTAGGAGAGTACTTACAGAAACCAATTTTAATTAGTATTATTTATTTATGGCGTAGCTTGAGCACTACAAAAAATTGTTTTCGTAAACAATATTGAAAATTTGTTGGAATTTCTATTATGTTAAAAGGTTACCGAGAAATTATCGAAAAAAAAACCTTGAAGATTACTTTTCGGTTGGTTTAATCAATTTACTTGAACGACAAATTATGGAAAGTATACATTGTCCGTTTTATATGAACCCTATAATATACATATGTACCTACTTGATTATTGGATTGTAATTAGCTGGTTAATTATGAAGCATTTAATATTAACAGATTTTCAATTTATTATATTGTTGATAGTTATGATTGTTATGTTCTTAAACAAAGATATAATAAATAAATCATTAAAAAAATTATGGAAACTAAAACTTTTTGCATTTATATGGTTTATGATTCCATTTTATAATATATATTTGTACTGGATTACTGGATTGTAATTAGATGGTTACTCATGAAGAATAAATTCTTATATTAAGAGATTAATATTAAGAGATTTGCAAACTGTTATATTGGTGATACGTTAATTATGATTGTTATGTTGACTCATTGTTCTTAAACAAAGATACATGAAATAAATCATTAAAAAATCAAATTATGGATACTAAAACCTTTTACATTTATGTTTTATGAGCACAATAATATACATATGCATGTACTGGATTGTAATTAGATGGTTACAATTTAATATTAAGAGATTTGCAATATGTATATGTTATATTGGCGTTCTTAAACAAAGATATAATACATAAATCATTAAAAAATGAGTTTTTCTTTGACTTATACTTTTTTTTAAATAAATAAAGGAAATTGAAGTAACTGAAGTAATTTTTTTTAATTATGTCACTCAAATATATATGTAGATCAAATTTATAACAAATCGCAGTTGCAATGATCATTAATTTGTTTGCAAAATATTTTTGTATGCTTAAATAACACTGAAATGATCAATTCGTTAGGGTTTTAATGAAATATAAATGGAATGAAAGGCAAATTAAACAGAATATTGTTTCTGTTTCAAATATTGTACAGACTGATGCAGTAGCTTCAATTAAAGTAATTTTATTCTTGTTGTTAGTTCCAGAAATTGCAATAAAAATTAGAATTAAGTTAATATCTACTGTTTTAAGATGATTAAAATGAATATTATCAATGAATTTTTGTGAAAGTACATGATAACAAAAAAACGGCTGCATAAATTTTGTATAGAAGGTCCTATAATAATCTCTTGGGACCGAAAATCCCATTTGATCCAGCCAGGAATTCAAAATTATTACCATTATTCAAAATGAAAATTATTTTGTAAAGTCATGGTTCGTTCCCTGGAGTATACCTTCCAATCATTAATCATAGAAATATATAAAAGTAAAATTTTTGACATTCAAAATGTGCACCAAAAATGATTAATATTTCATAGAATCTATTGTTACTTCTTAATGATGTTCGGAAAAATAGGTAAGGAAATAAGTAAATCTCTGAATTCTAGGCAAAGACATACCTCAATTCTTATTTTGAACTTTTATCCAAACTCGGTTAAAAAAGAACTCAAAAACAACCTTTACACAAAAATATAATCCACCAAAGTCACTATATTCACTCACAAGGTATCTAACAGCACGGAGCACATTTGATACACAGGTGCTTGGATTCGACTGAACTTTTACTCTGCGTGAAATATCTGAAAACCAGCAAAGCCAATCAGAATAAAGGCAGCAAAGCAGTCCGAGCTAATATGGCTGCCACTCAGACAATAGGGGGCCAGAGAAGGGAACTAGATTACAGACTGGGGGCTGATATAGTACGAGGGGCTGATTTTTCTACTTCTCTTCGATCGTACAACCTTAACTAAGTTAGATTATAACATACCGTTGTAACATTTATAAAATATGTTAGTCTACCTCTGGGGTTTTTGTGAATTCAACTTATAATTGACTCAAAACAATGGTAGGGGATCTTCGAAAAAAACTTTGGGATCAACCTTAGAATACACAAGTCATCGAGTAGGTAACATCAGTTGGAAGGTTCTGCTAAATACCATGTAAAGTTGAATATCGACTTGGAGAAACTAATTTTTAATAGATTTTATAACTAAAAAAGAAAAAGAAATCTAATTTCACAAAGTTTTCATTTTAAATCATACTATACTATGAAGTAGTAGATACTAAAAAAACTGTTCATTCAAATAAAAGGTAAATTATTAATACACTATTATTGTAAATAACAAATTAAACAAGTATAAAAATCATTTAATATTGTATATTAGTTTGTACATCCCTATCACATTGAATTGAATTGAATTTATTAACTCTTCTTCTAACTTCTTATTATCAAAATGCATTTCTACTTGTAACTAATTCATCATCAATGTTTATTCTTCCATCATTATTTTACTTATTTTAACTTTTTTTTTAATATTTAATTTTTCAGATCAACTCAAATGAGTAATGAAATATAAACATAACCCCTAAAATTGACATAATGACAATAATTAATTGCAGTTTAGCCAACTCTAAAATTTTAACAAAACAATGAAAATAAAATAAAAAAGAAGAGGCTACGTTTACAGCAGAATTTAAGTACCGTTAAGAGAAAATCTACATAGAATTATAATTTCTTAATATAACCGTCAATACAACAAAATTTACCTATCAACTCTGGTGTGAGGGTTCATTATGAACTAATTTAAAGAGCATATTTAACTTCCGTTAAAAGGAAAACTAATTTATTAAAAATTTGCTCCAATTTTTTTGATATATTTATGTTTTAATGGAGGCATTCTATTACTGTAATGAAGAGATATCATTTCTTTGTGCACGCAATTTCTGTAAGAATAGTTCAAACTTCCATTCAGTATGAAATTTTGAATACAATGTGTTGCTTACGTCATTTGGAATCATTAGTCACGAATTCTAAGCAATGGAGAAATAAACGACAGGGCATATTTTATCTTAATATTATATAGGGGTGAGTTTTAGGGGGGTTTCTATAAGTTTCATGCTATACATTAGGTTCAACGATATGGTGAACACTTCGTGAAATTCTAAAATAATCAATAAAAAAAGCTCAATTGAAAATATATTCCGAAAATTCCTATATTTATTAAAAAATAACAAAACCTAAAGGAGGTACACATATCAACGTCAGTGTCAATAGTTAAAGGGAACACCCTTAATAAAGTTGTCACGAACATCACCCACTCAAGATCTCCCATTCATTACAAATTCTGAAAGTCGCATTGAATATTCAACTAATTATTTATTTAAAAAAAAGTTTGTGGATCTTCAAAATTCGAAGACATCAAGTGCATAACTGAGAACACCTTTGTTCTGTACCATCCACTCTTCACTGGATTAACTCAACTCTCGAATAAAGAAAAGGTGTTATTGTTAAGCACTCAAGACAGGTTAGACCTATCTAAATTTATATTGTTGGGATCTTTGAATAAGATACTTATGATAACACACCGATGCACTGGAATGCCTATTGGAGCCTATATAAGATTTTTATTGATACAAAGTCACCAAAATTTTTGTTTTACATATCGATTGTAATTAATATCGATAGGCTATACAATATCAAACCACAAATACCAAAATTCATATCGGGTAGTTAAGTATAGGTAAAATACTTAAGGAAAGTATTTATATTTATATTATTTCGAATTGGAATTTGGAGGATTTCAAATCAATTATTAACCGAACACCGAACCTTACCATAAGTTACACCAAATTTTCAATGATTAATAAATCGATCTAAACAATAGATGTTGCCAAATAAATTGCTAATTTCAAAGTTTCCTTTATATTTTTTTTAATTCTTGTTCGTACTGTATATTATATAGATTAGAGCTGTAAAGCATACCAAAAAAACCAATGAAAAGGTAAAAGAAATATCCTGAAATAAAGTTGCCATGTCATGGAGTCTGGTAGAAAACAACTGCAAGCTTCTTGGAAGCAGCTGTCGGGGAATTACTTAATTTAAAATAATTCTTTATTATGAGATCATATAATATGTACCGCCTTTAAACAATCTCACCGAAACGTAAAGCTAATTATAGAGGAAAATTATAATTTTATTAAAAATTTGTTCTATATAATCCACCTAAATTTTAAAATAATTTGTTTTCAACTGCCAATAAAACAAAGTTAGTTATAATCAATTTACAGTTTTTTTGCATATGTAGGTATAATAATTGAAATGCACATGTTTAAATACAAAATCATGACACCTTCAACAGTTAATTATTATTATCAGACCCGTATTTTTGCTGTTATCGATTTGGTATAAAGAGTGAAGAGTCATTGAAAGCAATTTAAGTGCAAGTGTTAAAAGACACATTTAAAGAGAAATAGTGGCTAGGTCGAGGTGAAGAAAACAACAGTCATTCTCGTCTGCATAAAGTCTAGCAAGGTGTCCCCATAAATGTAAAAATGGCTGGTCAGCTACAGCCACTGAATGATTTCTGTTTGTATTGTTTACTGTATCTATCATCATGAGCCCTAGAAAAATACCGAACTCTGAAAAGTCATACTAGCTTGCAGGAGATTCCGTTTACATTTCCATTTTTACAAACTTGCACAACGCCAGTGGTGTCCCGAGGAAAAATTTGAAACTATACATATTTTTTCAACGCTTTTCGCATTTTTAATTATTTAAAGAAATAAATAATTGCTTACCTGTTTCTGTATCGATGGTATAGTCGAAACCGGACCAAGGATCTTCTTCTTTCTCTTGCTTTAAAAAGAAACCGCAATTAAAATTTTATTTAAAATCATCCTTCCAATAAAATATAAAAAATTCATTTGGAAATGAACCTTATAATAATAAATAAGTAATACATACTTATAAACGAAAGATTTGATTTATGTGAATTGTGACTGCATTAATAGAGACATACAAGTAAATTATATTCGGTAAGTATGTACTTTATTATAAAATCTACTCATATATGATGTTTATCTAGGTGGAATGCTTCTAAAAATTAACGATTTCCTTTTATAATAACTTTTTTGTGTTTTATATATGAGTATCGTGCAAAAAATTACATTTAAAAGTTTCTACACACCTTGATTGAATCATCATTAATAGCTTGAAGTGTTTTCAACTTTTCAATATCATCTTTGTCTGCAGCACTGACTGGTGTGACCTTTTCATCGGGTTCAGTTTTAATGTCTTCTTTTTCTGGTTTGATGTTGTCAACTGTGAAACCAAGATCGACATCTTGCTTCCAAAGCACTTCGATTAAATCCATATCCTTTAAAACAGAAAATAACAGAAATTAATAATACATATTATACTATTTAATTTTTTGTGAAATAATGCCTGATCCGATCATTTCAGAATACCTATAACAATCCATATAGAATCTACATCGCAACGTATATCACGGTTATAGATGAGTCTTATAATATTGTTATTTGTTACCTTGATAAGAAATAACATATTTCCTGTGTATTAAATATTTATAATGTTTTATTTCTCTTGTAATAAAAATGCAGTATGGCTCAAGTTAATCTACATTTTTAATCTAGTATTGGATATATTAAAACAGGCGTACTTATACGATAGATACGCAATGCATCGAGATATGAGAACAATTTAATGGAGTTAATCTATCCATAAAAAGAAATAATTATTTTATTATTTATTAAATTGGCTTCAGGTAGGTACATTTAAGTATAGCAACAATTGTTTAATTAATAGGAAATCTCCGTTGTCTAACATGGTTAAAAAGCAATTTAGGAGTAGGCACATAATTAGAAATGTTGTAAAAGAAAAGTTTCGAGACATTAAAGAGAATGTTAATTAAACGCAGTGAACGATAAAGGCCGACTGTTACATAGGTCCCAAGAAGAATGTAATATGAAAAGTTCAAAGCTCGAATAGTGGAAGCCGCATCGAACGGCACAGGCGGCACAGCGCCGGTACGAACTCCAAGCATAAAAAGCCGACAGTCGTACATTAGTCGGATTGGGAGGAGCGACAAAGACAATGGGTAGAGGCAAAAGAGCCAAAGAGGAGGAAAGCAGAAGGGGGGTAGAGGCCGAAGGCAGAGCATAGAACGTTATCGAGGAGCGAGGACCACTCCTAAACTCCCGCTAAGTGGTCCGTGGTTCGCCATCTTGTATACCAGCGGGATAGTCGAGTCTCCGAGTCGTGTAATGCATGCCTCTCTTGGTCCGCCAGTTTTTTTTTTATTTCATGTCAAGTCGTGATTAAAATCAGTGGCGTGCAATTTTTTCATTGTATATAAAGAAAATATAGGTGCCTATTAAATATTTATCACGTACTAAACTCAACTTCAAAAGCATCAGCGTGGTTTTTGTTTCTTGTAAAAAAAGTAGATCAATATAGGCTTATTATAAGTTTACGATTATACAGCAAAACGCATACATTTTAAGAGTACAGTAATTAGTGTAATATTAAATTTGTAATCTTCAGTGAACAAATTTGACATAGTTTTTGCATAATACTGAAACCCTGCATGCTGACGCTTATTTTTAATAAGTTTCATATTTTTAAAATCAATTTTTAAACTTTCAACGACTGATTTAGAATACCTACTACAATAACAAAAAAATATGCAATGTGACAATCTCTTTCACTGCGGGACCATGTTATAGCACAAATTTAATGTTTGTTTCACAGGACTATCAACTTGATTTAAACAATATTGAGCTCATTTAAAGTTGAAAATACGCCAATTTAATTTAAAACGTACGTTTGTGAAGGAATTTAACGTAGGTACCTACTCGCGTACTTCAAACGCCACTGATTTAATTTCTATAGTGATTATAGTGGGTATATGTTGTTAATTAGAATACAAAAGTAGGTGTTGTTTTGTTTCGATTTATCTCGTTTCATTAGTCTTCTATTTAACGTATCAGTAACAATCATTAATTAAAATAAAAACAATAAATAAGAGTAGGTACATAGTACATATGTAAACGATAATTGTTATAGGTACCTTATATACATAGAGAATGCGTTACCTGTATACGTAATATGCAAATTTTGTAATTTCAAAAGCACAATGTAATATCTAATATCAATTTATAATTAAAACTATATTAATGCCGTATATTAATTATTATCTACACAAAGTAAAAAATACTGAATAATTAAAATATGCGCACACCGAACATTAATATCACTATAGATATGTTCTCATTACTTGAACCTGTATTACCTTCTTAATCAGCCATCGCCAATTAAATTTTTATTAAATATCTGACTAAAACAAAAATGATCAGAACTTTATATGCACATACAGATTTTATTCTAATTTGAAATGTTATAGATGTACTGCTTAGTTCACATATAATTTTTGTGTAAATGTTTTGAATAAATAATTTCTAATAGAGGTACATAGTTCAGAAATTATTGTAATTAAGTCTTGGTCAAACAGTAAAAATGTGTTTAATGTCACGTTGACTGCACACACCACTGATGTCATAGCCGGCTTGTGAACCGAAATTAAAATTTTATTTGATCTTGCGGAACATTAATGTGTTCTAATACGATTCTATAATGATTTATCTTCGATAGGTGTACAGGCGTGTCTGCCTTTTCCTTGACAACTCAAGGGGTCTTTCTTCATTCTTCGCCTTTCGGTTTTGCCTGATTAAAGTTAAGAGAGCTAGGCGGCGAGCATTAAACAGCATCATTGAAAAGTTGCGTTGCGCCGTTTGAGCCTTTGCCCAATCCGAATCGAATAAGGCCGACAGGACTGACGGACCATCCTAACAATACAGAAAGAAGAGAATACTATTAAGAACTATCATTTATCATGTTACCGCATACCTAGCTATATGCTGATGGGCTCATTAGCGGGTAGAAACGGAAATTTCAGAAGGAAATATATAACAATGTTTTACATCAATACCTAATAACATTATAAAAAAGAAGTAGGTATAAGCTGTAGCCATTAATTTTGACATTATCTTAGATTAATTACTGTAAATAACAATAAATTAAACTCTGGAATAACGTCTGGAATAATCTGCACTTTCATCAACTTACATCCTAAAGCTACTATTTCTTGCATCAATTTTTTTATTTCATGAGAATTTCTGATGTATTACGTACATACAGTGCGACAAGAATAACTCTAGACGTGACCAGCACAATCTTCAAATGGTATAGACCATTTCGCATCGTACTCTTCCGTCTCCAGCTATTGCTGCTGCACTGTAGAACATAACACTTATTTAAGAGAACAAAACACCGATTTATTAAATAAGGTGTTGATTTATAAATTTAAATGAGTTTGATTAAGTCGTTGTCAATGAATAAACACTACGAATCAACGCTGTACTTACGTACATCTGAATTTAATGATAATGAAAATTTTTATGAAAATGACCGACAGAGCTGGAGGCTTGTAATACATCCATATATTATCGCTGTCAGGGTTCAGAGGCCTGTTGTGATCGGCTTGTTGAAAAGTTCTTTACGATTGGTCAGCGTTGATTATGTCGACGGGTTAGATTCTCTTTTTAAGTCACGCTTGATCTTCTGATGGAACAGAACCGGACCACAATGATGATTTAAAAAAAAAGCAAAAAAAATAAAACAAAAACTATATTCGTCGATAGTAACCTTATACCTGTAGCCATTTTAAATTTTATATTATCAATGCATACGTATGTTAGTATCTCAAGATGTTAATATCTATACGTTTGAATTCAACAAATTCAACAAATTGAATCCCATCCGACGTAATTTTGATAAATCAGGGTTTCCTGATAATTCTAATGCAGAATATCAATATAATTGATCAGTAGGTACTTATACAAGATATCTGTACATGTCAAATTTTGGATAGAGTTATTAAAGCTATGATAATGATGATGTTAAATGAGTTTTCTCACGTTTAAAGTGCATGTACTAAGAAAAAGGAGGTGGTGAAGTGCTGATAAGTTGTCGAGACTATGTTGTATTGCTGATAAATGAGTTTTGGCTTTTATTCTATAAGTACATAAATGGTTTTGCGATAATCATCCTAAGTAGACAAATTTTTGATTTAAAAAAACAAATAAAAAAATATGTCACCAGCATTTATTGACGTTACAAACCAAAGGGCTATGGGAACACAAATCAATTATCATTATTTATGTATTTTCAGTTTAGTTTAATTATTCAATATAACGATTTGTTAGTTAAAATATTATTTAGCTTGATCAGCAGATCGATAAAATTCCGAGTAGACCGGACCTTTACATTACAACCTCAGTCACCTGCCCCTATCCATTGTTTCTATTGTTCTGGTTCTTCTTTAATTAATAATTTGTTATAAAAAAGAGATTATTTGAATGGAACCCATGTCTAGCGCTAATCATGCCGCATTGATCATTGAAGCATACAATCCTGCCGGAATTCTATGCCAAAATTGATCGATAAGAAAATAGACTGCTATAAGGTATACTTTGTTAATTAATTTGAAATTTTTTATTGCCATATTAAAGTTTCTATCAACCAAATCTGTTTGGTTGAAAATTAATCTGTTTGACAAATCAAAATCATCTTTTGCTTGCATAGTTGATCGAGGGCTTTTTGGTTTTCTACTTTTTTGACCTCAAAATAAAAATGCTTTCACCTGCCAACAAATTTGGTTTCTCTACTTGATCTCAAAAATGCCATCAAGAATTAAGATTTGTTTGGAATAAAAATAATCTATACAGCGAGGATTTACGTTACACATACTACCTGATATGACGCTATAGGACATACGTATAATATCATTGACGTATCAATACAAAGCTATCGAAGAGAAATCGAACTTGACAAGACAGCAATATTAATAGTTTTGAACACGGTCGCTCTCGTACGGGATAGGTGGTCCACGTTATTTTTTAAAGAATCAAAGAGACCAAAGTGTCTTTACATCATTTGTCATTCGTATCGTTCTGACCACCCGACAATCCGAAAAAGTCATTTGTCAAATTTCAATTGTTTTCCTATCGGTAATCTCTGTGACGATCACCGCTGTGTGCTGCTTCAACACACGTATATACTATCAGAGAAACCCTTTCGTTTACCTGTCCTGCGGCTAGCCCTTGCGGTCAACCGTGCACAAAAGCTGGTTAAAAAAATAAGGGTGCCTACATATATTTCTCCTCAAACCGTTATTGTAATTTTCCTTAATTTCTAAATTAAACCAAAATGCATTATTTAAGTTTACAAAATGTTGATTTTGCAAGCAATATATCTACCAAAGGACAATTAAAAGGTCAATGATCAATTACAATCTTGAATTTTGAATAAAATTAATTTTCTGTTCTTTTGCAATGTGCATATTTATATGTATACCAAGTGGAACAGCTCAGTGAAGTTCGAGAATACCATATACTGGAATGTAATATCTAGATAAAAGATAAGAAAGGTTTATTTAATATTTATTAGACATATTTAATAGATCACGCAAACATTAATACGTATCATATAGGTCTGAAGATAAAATTCTGTAGACATAGTGTGAAGATTAAATAAAATTTCGAATACCTATCTATTAGTTTGCCAATTATATGCATATCCCGACTTTTAAATCGTTTATGAGTTTGTAGGTACATAGATAACAATTTTTTAAAAAATTAATTAATCAAACACAATGTAATACGAACCAGTTTGCTTAAAATTAGAAACGTTATCCATCATAAGTACTTAAAATATAAAGTATAATACAAATGATTAGATAAAAAATCGACTGACATTTAAAATTGTTTGGATATTCCTATTATAGAAATAGTAAATGGGAAACCATACAAAGTATACTCAGGAAAACGTTTCTATACTCTAGGTACCAAATAACCGCTCAATTTTTAATAGCAACTCAAATTATATTAAAAAAATACTGTTTTCTGATACATTTAGGAACACCTAGTATATTTGTAAATAAAATTATTATCGATTTTTGAGGGCAAGTTAAAGTAAAAAAACAATATTTATTTGTAAAAAATCCACCGATAATCCACGATCAATACTTATGGACAATATTCAAAGTTATATTTGAAAATACAAGGTATTTTATAACACTACGTTACTACGTTTAAGGAGGAATCTTGAATTTTTTATTGAACCTTTGAACCTTTATATTTTTTGAATTTAGATTTCAAAGAAAAATCAATGGAAAGTGAAGATTATGGAGCGGTTCAGTGCTATGGAGACGCGACTCTCACATGAACCAACCGGATTGAACAAGTATTACACTCTACCGGCAAACTGTTATACTAAATCCCTAATACATACAGGAAGCTACTAAAAGAATACAAAATTCAAGAAAAAAAGCCAAAAAGACCATTCAAAAATAAGAAAAACGAATCGTTTTTTTAGTGTTACGATGTTACGAAACAAATCAACAATTTATTCTTCTTCCTCCGTTTTTAAAAAATCCATGACGTAAATGGAAAATAACCTTTATTTGTAGATAGAGTAATACAACATATTTCATCGAAAATTAATGAAAATATACAATTTTATTAAAAAAATTTTATAATTTTATACAAAATTGTGTGATTTAAATATAATTATATACAATATTTAAGGAAATAAGTGTAAAAATATTACGATTTTACGCGAATGCGCATGATTTATGAAGAAACATTTTTTTTATTTACTTACCATTTTTGAAAATCTGTTTTAAAACTCATAACACACCATAACAAGTCACTTTAAAAACTCCAAAAGTCCGTAAATTTAGGCACAAAACGACAAATAACACACACAATTACGTATTTAATGAGCTGATAGTTGATTTACATAGAAAGCACTGAACAGTAAGTCGCGATTGATAGGTATATTTCTCTAAAACTAAAAATCCTTGACTTTAGTCTGTACAATATAATTACATTAAAGCACGTGGTACATGCACGACTGAAGGTTCACAATCGCTTGCGGACTATTGTAAATAAATTATTTTTAATTTTTAATTGATTTCATTACATTAGTGTATGTTGTGATGATATAGACTGAATCTAGCATCTGGTTGGAAAACGATGTTACCCCACTATCTTTTAACTTATCTGGTGTTAATCTTTATGGGTTTTTATTAGATAATAAATCATTTATTTTGTTAAATAACTGCAAATATACTTACGCAAATTTTTTTTGTCGTAATAAAAAATGAATATTTCAAGAAATTCAGTATTTTGGAAAAACTCATTTAACTATTTTCCTAAATTTTATGACGTCAATGAATTAAAGTGTTACTGGCAAGTTAAAAATTTATTGCCATTTCAAAACTGAAACTAATTAATAATAAGGCATTCGAATTTGTAAAATCAATCCTTTTACTTTACCTATCTTACCCTTAATGATCGTTTAAATTAATGTCATTCCCAAAACTTATATTATTATTTGCTTCATTATTCTTGTAGTCCACTAAATTACAAATATTCATAAATTGACAATATCATTCCTAAAGGTTATTGGCCGCATTGAAATACACAAATCGATTGAGGAAAATCCAAACTTTAAATTTTTTAATACCTTTAAATAACGCTCCTGAATTAGAAAACATACGTAATCAATACCAGAATCGAAATATTCAGTGAAAAAATAATCACTATTGTCAAGAAAAGAGTTCTATAAATATTTCTGTTCAAAATACAGGGCAAATTTTCGTCAGCAAAATGAATTTTCGCAAGCAACAGAATTTATCAACCATCAATTTTCTTTATTTTTTATCAAGCAGTTATTCTGCTGGTAACAATGTTATCTACTGTAGTTAACTGTAGGGCATTTAAGAACCCATAGACATTAAAAGTTGGCGAAATTTATTTGTCATAAACGGAAAAAATAAATTAAAACCCATTAATTCCAAATAATGGAAATACGTCAAATTCAACGAAAAACCTACATTTCCATTTCCTTTGGTTTGGTTCTTGTGTTATTAATTAGAATAAGAACAGCTAAAGTTATCCATTAATTTAAGATTTAAAACTAAATTTAACTAAAACGTTCATTTATGTATGTATATCCACATTATTTAAAATTAAATCAATCGCATCACGTAAAAAATGAAATGAAGCAATTTCAAAATATTCTGCTATAAATTTAAAGTTGTTTATGCACGCTAATTATCAAAAGAACCTTATCATGAACAAAATGTTATTTTTATCGAGAAAGCCAATTAATAAACGATGTGAATTACTTCTAAATTCTCAGTTGTTAATCTGCATAAACGCACACAGGGGATAAATTACAGAAAATTAAATATATGTATGTACAAGATTCGATAAGTATCTACAGATAAGCCAAATATTTTGAAATCAAATTAAAGGAAAATATTAATTGATTGCACAATTTTGCATCAACATCATACTTACGTTATTAAAAAGAATTTGTGTATGTACATATGTATGTGTATGTACATAATATACACACATATGTATGTATTTTCTAAAATTAATCATAGCCTGTTCAAAGTGCGGAAATTTCAATTCACCGAGTTTAGATCAGTCGATCGGTGTTATTTGGATTGCCTATGTATAAGTTACTCTTGAATTCTGGATTTTACGAATATTCTAGAAACTTCTTCATCAGGAATTACAATAAATAAATATTTATTACACAGATAAAATTTGGGTTATACGGATTGTTCATTTTGTACATTAACATAATTGCACAGCTACATAAAAGCTACTTGAAAGTCGTTTTTTGATTACTTTCCAACATTATCTACACTTTATTTTAAAATATTCTATATTGTTTACTTACCTATCAGCCTAGTATCTATTATACATGAATACATTTTACATAAATAGAATATAAAAATACTTAATGAATAAAAAAATATAATTTAGTAATTTTCTGCAAGTTCTGTCAATGCAGTTTGTTCGTTATTCTTGATACAATAAATTTTGTGCTACAAGACTTATTGTTAGTCAATTATACTCTTTGCATTTAGTTCACAGTAAACATTTGGGACAGTTTTCTTTATACAATAGTATTGTCTTTGCCTACTGGTGAGGTCAAAACTAGACAATTCAGAATATGTAAATGTGGCGGTAAAATTAAAAGAATACACGAACACAAATTGATAAGATATTACATGCCTACTGAATAATGAAAACAAAGTATTATTGTGCATATCTAATAAAATTGTTTGTCATATGTATTTTATCAAAATCCCAAGAACATTTTCTTTTTGTTTTGAAACTATTTTTAACAAATAACGAAAACAACACATTTATTTTTTTGTATCATTAGATATAATAAAAAACATAATTCGCAAAATTGTTCGTAGTAAAAATAAGAAAGTAAATTTTAAATATTGTGTTTGCCAACACATTTCTCTTGCGTTATTTCTAAATATAATTAGACTACTTTCGTTAGCAGACGGAGTAAAATGCATTGGGTGACCCCATATATCCACTAAGAACACAAAATATCGGTATCCTTTATACGTATTTAGACCAACCAATGTTTTATAAAATAAAATCCTTTGTTTTTAAATTTGGACGTCATTGAAACTAACCTGTAGGTCATGGAAACACATTTCAAACGGCTAGACCAAAGCGTACGACTTTTCACAAAAGCAGAACGCTCGAACCGGGATAAAAATAGAAAATTTCGAACAAAGCTAAAAAAGAAAGCAAAACGCACGAAAATAAGATGATACGAAGATATTTACGGTACGTATAGTGGGGTTACTTTGCTTTAATATTGGGGATACTTTCCACGAAATTATATCCTGCTGCATAATACTGTAGATAGCGTAGAAAATAGCATCCGAGATAAATTTGGAGCAAAGTATCCACAGTAGAAGCAAAATAACCCCAATTTACCCCAAAAAGCCAGTGTATTTTTGTGTTCATTAGTAATTCAAATTACCTATGATTGTTCATTAAATTTTTGTTGGTTACTAAAGTGTGTCGAAAATATTGCTCAATTTAATATTCAACTATGTATACTCTTAAAACGGTTTACTTAGCAGGTCGATTTGAATTTAAAGGAAATTTGTATCTTACATACATGTGCTAATTGTTCAATTTTAATTAAAATGTTACTTTGATAATTATTCGTATTCATGTTTTCTTTTCTGTTAGTGACCCTTACACATATTATAAATGTCCTTGCCCTTAGATAAATAAACATTACTAGTTAACAATTGTAGGTACTATAATTACGTCAAAATTGTTTACTTAGTTTACATTAAAATATATTTTTATTTTGGTAAATAAGTACACGTTTACTACTCATTAACTTGAAATTAGTTTGGAAAATGGACGTACTAGAGCACGCAAATTTACCTACATTAAAATACTAATTTGCGTTATAATGTTACAAATATTCGTATTCAACGAAAACTTTTTTTAACTTATTAAACTTTTAAAATTGACTTACTAAATTTTATCGTCCCAATTCTTTTATTGGCCCTCGTTTATTATATGTATTACTTACCTTTTCCAATCGCGCTCTTTATGTGAGTTTTTGTAATTTCACCGAAATCATTTTATTGGTTTCATAAAGATATTGCTGAACTAATTCTCTTAAACTATGTGGGATATGCTATCAAAAACTATTTTTGTACTGTATCTTTCGATCTTAATTAGATATCTACTCCTCTCGTTTGTATTCATTTCAAACAAGGTCGATAATATATGTACATACTTTTAGAAATATGATAAAATTTTAGACACTTAAACAATTACACATTAACGCACTTTGCTAAATAGTACTGTATAAAAAACGATACGTGTTATGAGTTGATAAAAATCGATACAAAATATGTCACTCAAAAATGCTCAAATCTCCCTCCATCTCTGTCGCATAAGGGGAAAAATAATAAAATTTTGAATATTAAGATTTAATGATAGAATCAAAAAATTTAAAACATTAGAATTCAAATTTTCACAACAAAGAGTTTTTAATGTCTTTGTTCTTTCACTTTGTCGTTAAATATCTGAAGCATCATCATCTTTATTTATTATTGAAATTATGGATCCATTATTAAGAATCCAAACATATTAACCTTGTTTCAAAATACCCCAAAACTCAACATACATATATTTCGTGTCCACTGACAAGTGTTCTAAATTTAAGAAAATCTTCCAAAATCTACAAACAATTTATAAATAAAGTGCATATTCCATAATTCAAAATGTGCGCTGATCTCATTTCAAGTGAAATATAGGAATAACAATTACCAATTTTATTCAAAATGGTTTATTAGCAAACTAATTATTCATAAATTGAGTGTAGGTTAATGTTACTCTTCATTAAGACAAAAATATTAGATTATATGCAAAAATTTGCGAATCCATTGGAATTAACAAAATAGGATTCTCGAATAGTATTTAATTGATTTAATAAAAACAGGTTTTAGTCTTCTAATTTAAGTTTGCTGACCCCCTATAAAGCCAAGTAACATCCACGCAATACGCAATTTTTCATATCAAAAATAAATATAATAAATAATGTAAAAATATTGTTGGTTAGAATGCAAGTTTTTCCAAGAGGGAGTTGTTTTGAAGAAAACAACTTTTTTTCAATTGATTTCAAAGTATACCAAAATCCGAAACGAAAACAGAGCTTTGCCAAAATTTTCGTGGAAACGACCTCGTTAAATGTTTTTGATCTCGAGGTCGAGGCAATACGGTCCCCACGCAAAAATATAACCTTTAGATGCCTTCAATACCATAATAGGTACTTATTTCATAGAAAAAAAACCTAACATAGAACTTACCCAAATATAGAAAATAATAATAGATAATTGCATATCAAAATAATCGCCATATAAATAATTCATTCATGGTCAAATTAAATTTTTTAAATTTTTTACTAAGCTAAACATTACTGAAATGACAAATAAATGTATCTCTGCACGAAACATTTGTATTAATGGCAACTCTTTATAAATTTATAATACTCCGCTTGAAATTATAATCAATAAACATCACAAGAGAAAAGAGATATAAAAGACCGGTGAAAATACTCTAAAAATACTCTAAAAAAGACAAAAACATTTCAAATGCTGAAAATTCGATTGCCCGTGAATATTGAGTTAAATACATCTATAGGGAGAATTTATAGAAATGTCAAGAACAATAGTTCTAATCTTAAGTAATGCATATTCCTTATGCAAACATTTCGTCTACTAAATAGGAAATAAGTTTTATCTAATTGGGATCGATTGTTTTAGCATTACTAAATTTTAAATAAGTCTTAATTTAAAAAATCTTAAAAGCATGTATTTAACTTAATTACCAGTAAGTACATTATAAAAACAGTTTATACTAAGTATAATAAAAAACTAGTATTTAATTGTACTATGTCAAGGCTAAAATATCATTCAAGGTGGTGTACCTAGTATAGTTCGGTTTGATTTTCTACATATTCAACTATTGTTGAGTTAAAAGTGCATTTCATTGAAAAACTTACTAATTTAGGAATTACTTTTTGCTATAAATAAGTTAATGGTCATTTCACAGTGATTTTTGGGTTATATTCTGTTGCAGTAAAAATTAAAAACTAACCATTCTACAAAAACTGTTAAAATTGAGGACAGACAACACATGTCAATGGATACAGTTTCTGTTATGGTATTGAATAAGACTTTCTATAAAGCGCGATGATTCACTTTTACTTTACCATAAAAAGTTATGTACAAGTTGTAAACCAAAGGAATTAATTAGTACTTAAGCCTCACTGATATCACTTAAAAGTATAATTCTATTATTTACATTATAAATGTTGAATATAGCCTTTTATCTAATAACAAACAAGCGTGCAGAAGGTCTATAAAAGTTATAGAATATGTAGTATAAATGGCTCGTATCTTGCAATATCTGCGTAAAGTGTGTAAAATTTTGTGTAAATGAATAGCACATACCTCTTGTGACAGGCTGATACCAAAGTCTAAGGAATTAGCTTCTTCTTGGTTTACAGTGCCTTCAGATTGGTTTTGAGATCCTGGAGCATTGGCCACTGGTAAGGAATCTGCATTATTGGATGTCGGTGCAGTTCGGTCGATGTTGAGCAAATAAGTCGTGACATCAGGGTGTCTAAAATTGCCTCCGTTGAATCTTCCCAGCGAATTCAAATCGGCAAACAAATCCCTTTGATAATTCAGCAACACGGAATCCAAGCTTTTCGGGCTAACATATTGAGATCGAAGAAAAGCAGGTGTAATACTTCTCCAGCTTGTGCCGTTGTCAAAATCCAGATTGTTGTAAATATTATCGTAAAAGGAGTCGTTATTGACTCGCAGAATGCTGAGCAGGAGAGCCAATTGTAGCAGCTCATCCCTGTACACTTTCTTTAAACACAACATTTTGATCTTATTTATCAACGCAAAAATAGTATAACCTTAAAATTAATGCGAGTCGAAAACCATTTTTTCTTGTTTACAAACTGACATCGTTCACTATTATACGTAAAGCAATGTCTTTGGGACGCCCCAGGATGGATTAAGCTTGCATATTAGCATGTAAACAAAACTACAATCAGCTGATACTCCACTACGATCTGACAGCTTCGAAACCGGCACTACAAATTTGGGGTTAGAACGAATTGTTTCTATTCGTCATCCTTTGCAACATTGCGACATATTTGCATTATTTTCATGGGTTCTAATTCACGAAGTTCCGTTTGTTTTTGTGCACTTCACTTCAAAACAAAGAGTTACTATTATTAACCACCGTATTTAAAATGTAAGAGTCATCAAAATCAAAGCCGCACGACGGGCAAACCAATTGAGTTCACGACGAAATGCGCAATGTGCTGCTGAACAGAAAATTGTTTGAAAAAGTGGGGAAACTTACGTGTTTTTGAGGTGTCTCAACTTTTTGTTTTTGTCTGACTGTTCGGAATGATCTGTTTACGTACAAATATAAAAATATTCGTTCAATTAGATTTAGTAATTTTTAATTTTCGAAATAAATTTATTAGGATCAACAGATTATCCTAAAACAAAGTAGAAAACAATTTAAAATTAATCATCCTTATTTGTTTTATCACAATTGAACCATACCCTCTTGCTAAGAATTTATCACCAACATTTTTTAATCAATAAAAATCTTATCAGGGTAATCATTAATTAAATTTTAATTTTTAAATTTTTGTTTTTTGTTTATTTTTATTTTTCACTTTTGTTTTATATACAACCCTAATTCCCAAAAAACCTCTTATAATAACTACTTCTAAACCAAATCAATATTATAATATATTGATTAATTGTAATAATAAATTATTGTATTGTATTGTAAATTCAAAATTCAAATCAATTTTGTTGTGCCCTCTAGTAATCAAGGGAAGAAATACACGCTTAGAAAATTATTTACTTTTGACATTTCACACAGAACACTAACTTTCAACCATGTTTTCTTAGAAAAAAAAAGGGACTTACTTGCTTAGTGGATGGGGCCGTTATAGAAAGAAGACAAATTCATTGTTGCCAACTGAACATAGTTTAATCAAGTAAAATATCCCTATTATAAAAATGTTCTTGTTTTTTAGCAGTTATAAAGTTGGTCACCTGATTGTAAGCTATGACAATTGACTTGACATTGACATTTCCGAACCCATTTTGTTTGGATGCTTATTTTTTGTTTTGCAATATTAGAAATAAACTTATAAATTTGATTATTTCTTTGGACTCAAAAAAGTAATTATTTTGTGATAAACATTAAACGTTTGTGTAGCAGAACGTGTGGTTTGAATGAACTATCCAGTCAGTATGAATTCATAGAATTGTTTATACATGTAATTATAGAAATTCTCAACGATTTTAATTAAAAATAATGTTGAACTAGCATAAGAAAATTGTATAATTATTAATTCCACTATGAACTCCAAAAAGTACAAAAGGAATGCAGGTATTGATGGAAACGATGATGGACTAAGAAAAACGAAAAAGAAAAAAATAGAGTCAACAAACGAAAACCTGGACTATGAAAACAAACCTATAAAGAGGAAGAACGTCGAAACCGAGGATCCCGATGAAGTGCCATCTAAAAAAACTAAAAAGAATAAATTTTCAGGTAACGATAACACTGAATTAGTTTTATCGAATGAGAACATCGAGAATGTACAATCTACTAAAAATGAACAAAAAAACGGGCACATCGGTAATGAAATAGAAGCTGAAGGGACTAATGTAGACAACGGTGCAGTGTCTAAAAAGGGCAAGAAGAAGAAAAAATCTAAAGCCGATGATCAAGAAAGCAATGAAAACGTTTCTACTGTGAAGCCTTCCAAAAGAGGCACAAAAAGTTCAAAATTAACAGCAGAGGAATTGGAAGAACCTGTTGTTAATAGTTCCAAAGTGATTTTAACCCATGAAGTCAATATCGTCGATATTAAAGGCGAAAAAGTCGATGAAGACGACGAGAACGTTGTGACAATATCTATTAAAGAAGACGGATTAGATTCCGATTGGGATGAAAATGATCTCCTTAAACAGTTAGAAAGGAAAGTAGAAAAGAAAGATCCCCCTAAAGGTAAACAGTTTTTTATTGTTAACCCTCTTGCTTAATAATAACTAAAATATACTATTTTTTCTAGAAACGAGAGCAGGCATTGATTGGCCCAACGGTGATTTAATAGAGTTAATGGATCGAATGGAAACATATCTTCCAGAAAACGATTTGAAACCTTATATGAAACGAGTCGAAGCTCTAGAATGGGACAAAGTAGGGAATTTTAATACTCCATGTCATTAATATTCTTAATTTAAACTATTTGTAGATTGCTTTTAAAAACTACTCGTCCGAAGATTGTAAGAAAACTTGGAATTTAGTTTTAAAGAAAGTCAGGAGGTATAGAATATTAAAAGAAGTCATCCAAGATGCCAAAGAATGGATTGTAGCGCCGAGAACAAAGAGTAAAAAAGCAAAAAATCGACATCCCGACATGCCGAGAAGGCCTTTATCTGCTTATTTCATCTACTATCTAAAAAAGAAAGATTCGTTACAAGCCGAACATCCAGGTTTAGATGCTGTAAGTGATTTATTCTGCTCTTCGAAACATATTTTTAATAACATTTATTTTATAGACGGAACTTGCGAAGATGTGCAGCCAAAAGTTTAAACTATTGCCGCCAGAAAATAGAATGAAATATGAAAAAATTGCCAACAAAAACAAGGAGGAGTATGAACAAAAAATGAAGGAGTTCTAGTAAGTATAAACTGCTATAAATAAAAGATGTTTAAATCAAATTTTTCAGTGACACTCATCCCGAATGCAAAGCAGAAAAGGAATTGAAATCTAAAAGACCGCCTAAGCTACCAAAATCCCCGAAACCTGTGGTCGAAAAACCCCCCAAACTCCCGAAAGAAAAAGTGCCCAAACGCCCCCTAAACGCTTTTCAATACTACCACTTATCCGAAGCTTCCAAAGAACAAGTCGATGATAAAGGCGCATTCAAAGAATTATGCAAAGAAAGGTGGAAGCAAATGCCCGATGATAAGAAAATCGAATGGATTAGCTACTCCGAGGCCGAAACATTGAAGTACGAGGTACGTTAAATCAAACACATGTTTATCTTACTTCATTTCAAATCACTATTTCTATTATTAGGAAGAACTAAAGGAGTATATTAAGAACCATCCTGATTATGTACATACAGCTACTAACAAACCACAATTAACGAAAGAAGAGCTTCTTGTTAAGGAGCGGCTTTCGGGCAAACCGCCAAAACCTCCAGTGTCAGCTTACAATCTGTTTGCTAGATTGATCTTGAATCCCGAGGTTAATTCCGATATTAAAAATATTCCAGTGAAGGAGCGGCTGGTTTACGTGTCGAATCAATGGAAAGAGTGCACTGAGGAAGATAAGAAACATTATAAGGAATTATTCGATCAGGTAATCAATTGCGCCGTTGAAATGATTCCCGTTGATTTACAAAGTGAGTTCTTTGCAGGCCATAGAAAAATATAATAAAGAATATTCCGCGTATCTTGAATCTTTGCCGGAAGAAGAGAGACAATTAGAAATTGCCAAAACTAAATCAAAGCGTACCAAGTCGGAAGAGAAAGACAAGAAAACTAAGGCGGGAAAACCACTGAAGAAAAAAGCTGATACTAATTCAGAAAATAAAAAAGCAGTTAATAACAAAGTAAATAATGCCTTAAAAAAGGTTGAGAAAAAACCGAAAAAATTAATCGAACCAGAACAACCCCCTATGTAAGTATTGTGATGTTGTTAATTTACTTAAAACTAAATCTATTATATTTTTAGTTCGCCCTTAAAGTACTTTGCATCTTTATATAAAGGCGACGAGTCTGTAGCTAAAGCATGGAAAGCTCTGTCAGCAGATGAAAGGAAAAATTACGAAGATGAACTTACCCAGAAGAAAAAGGCGTATATATTAGATTTCGAGAAATTTTTGAAGAGTATGACGAAAGAAGAATTGGAGAGTTTTTCTAATTCCAGAAAAAAACAGAATCAAAATGTTTCACAGGAAGATGAAGATGAGGTAATGTCTTTAATCTCTTGAAATTCAGGCATAAATAATCAATAATTTTTTTTCAGGATGAAACGAGTGATCAGTCAGATTCGGATGATTCTAATGATGATTCAGGAAACGAGGAAGAAGAAAATTAACGTTCTAACTGCCATTAGTTACTTAAAGTACCTACAATTTTGTAAAGCATTGTTTTCAGTCGTGCTAATTATTAAGTAATATTTATCTGAAGTAATTTAGGGCGGGAAAATGCATCATTTTTCGATAAAACTATTTCAGAACTATTACATTTTGAAAATTTTCTTATTTAAGTTTAAACCGATTATTCGACAGAATTAACATTATGACAAAATTATTTTTGTGCCAAGATTTTTAAAATTCATATTTTTTAGCTTCTCTACGAAATGTGATTCATTCTTTATTCATCCTTTTTCGATCCATTTCAATGGCTGTAGATAAAATACAACCTGTACAGTTTTTGCCTTTAGTTTTTAAAAAAATCTGGCACAATACCTAAGTCCAAAATGTGTATTTTGCAAGAGTATCGTTTTCGTTTAAAGTGTTTATTGGTCGGGTAACATTCATAATCTATAAGGTCGTAACACCAAGTAAAGTAAAATCTTATTTTGAAAAAAAATGTGTGTGGATTATTTTTACAATGATCTATTTAATGATTGTTTTCTAGAATGTTCGTGTTTTTTATCGCATATGTGAATTTTGTAGTCAAACTGAAAATTCAAACAGTTTATACAGGATAGAGAAAATATTGCCTGTTGAACAGGTTACGTTTTGCTTTCAATTATTTGATTTTAAATGGTATCCATCTACACTGTAAACTCTATCCCGTATAACAATTATTAATGTACGTTTTAAATTTAATATGTTTCAATTACCGGTAATTTTTTCTTATTTAATAAAAACAAACTCTATTTGAACACGCTTAAATTGAGTGGAATTCTTACATGTGTAGGAATCTTCTCATATGTATGAAATATTTAATCCATCAAACGTTTGGAATGCTATTAGAGTTTGAGTGGCTTTTATCGGAATATTTTGTATATCTGGAAAAACGAATTATTTCTGTATTAGTGAACATTTTCGTGGTATATTACTATTATTGTCGAATCAAATAATTAATGTTGTATTTAAACACATTTTTATACTTCTTTAGGAACCTCACGAATTTGTATATTAATGCAATAGTAGAATAGTATTCCATTATTTTAAATTTAGCGTCAAATAGAGAAGGTTTCTTGTAATAAATAGAAAATTTTTCTACTTTTGTCGTGTTACTTTTTTGCTTATCTAGTAAGTTTAGGTAAATTCTAATGCTAGGGATTCTCCTTAAACTTCTCTTAAGCTCCGGAAGGCTCAGGTTCATTATTCAAAGACAAAATTAAAGTACTAAGATCATATATTTGCACGTATTTATACTAATTATTACTATTTAATATTGTTTTCTATCCAATTAATGAATTTCGTTACTCTGGTGTAGACACCAGGATATCCAACTTCAGCGCAACGAAAACCATATGAAACTACACCAATTTGATAATAACGAATGACTTCTCCGCTAATGGTTCCCCAGAAAAGCGGCCCGCCTGAATCGCCTTGGCAAGCGTCCTGCTTGCCATCTGCTCTGCCCGCGCAAATAATCCTGTCGTCAATCACAGCTTTATTAGCAAATGCAGTTATGCACTTTCCCTGATCGACTACAGGTATTTGAGCTAACTGGAGCGTTGCACTCGAAGGCCCATCTGCAATAAACACAATGTTATGGTTTAGTGATTGATATTGGCAACGCTGTAGGTACTTACTGAAATAAAGTGCTCCCCATCCTGCAACCATGGCTTGATATTTAACGAAATTGTTGCTGATTAAAGGTTGTTGGTTGGGAATGCATACAGGCCAGACATTTGCTGCAACGAAGAATTTATGATTTCGAGTTGACGAGGTGCTTAAGATTGTAGACTTACGATTTTTTGGTCTCCTTTGTAGCGTCACAATAGCGATATCATTGGTGTAATTTACAGGGCTATAATTTTCATGAACTTTGGAATGCGAGATTTCGATGTTCTCGGGAAAAGCACCATCGTTATCGTCAAATAAATTAAGATCTCCAAGGCGAACAACATACCTATTATAAAAATTATCAGAATTCATTGAAAGCTTGTACTGTTGTATTAGAAGTAACACTTACAAGTCATTCCTATTATTAACGCAATGTGCAGCAGTTAGAACATGTCTGTAAGTTATCAAAGAACCTCCGCAGAGCCATTTAGGCGTATTGGGATTTTTCTGGTTCCTGTAACCCAGTATAGCAATAAAGGGGACTTCATCTGAAAACAATATTTACACTAAACATCCCTAAAGAGCTCTCATTAACTTACTTAACTTAGCTGGTACCCCACCAACAACCCTGTAGTTAGTTGTATTGCTGATTCCACATTGAGGTCCATTTAATTGTGCATCTCCAGCATTTTCAGTATCGCCTTTATTCTTTTTCGCCCGTTCTTCCAAGCCCTCATTGCTGTTGAGATCGTTAAGTGAGGCATCTTGTGGACAGCAAACCATCGGTAAATTACCGTCGTAGCCGCACGTGGACGCTCTTAGATATTTCACTGTATCCGCATCCCGACTTCTAGTCCTTAGTAATCGGATCATGAATTCGCAATTTCTTATGTTTATACATAAGCCATATTCGTTTCGGGAGGTGTAACATGGCGTTCCTTCAGGTACTAAAACAAATTACCTGAATTAGCTGAAATAATCTCCGCAGAAATAATATCCTTGTTACCTACAATGGGCCAAAACTAATAGGAGAATTGAATAAAAAAGATAAATCCATCTAAGTTTATTGAGAATAATAACCAGGATCTTAGGTAAATCAGAGTAAGTAGGTAAATTACAATAATTGTGCGTGTATCTACGTTTGTGGTTTGTTCATTAATATGCATTTCTTTACTGCGAAGTGACATTTTTATTTGCAATGAATATTCAGGACCTTTGCCTGCTTATAATTCAAATCCAACACAGCTTAGGTAGCTAATGCTGCAATAGCGTATTATAGCTAAGGAAAATTCATTAAAAGTGCTTATTATTTATAATTAACTGGAAATTTTCTATGCATCCGTTTGTAGGAGCCAATAATAAAAAAAATCCACACAGAGAGTTGAACAGTGTGTGACGAATAATTCGCAAGAAGATATCAAAACAATTTAATTTTAATATAAAAATCACTAGAGTGTGATAAATGAAATTAGCTCAATGCCAACAACAAAGTAGGTTTTTCACTAACTGTAAATTTTAAACATGGCGATAAAATGATTTAAGTTATGAATTAAATTATAAAAATAAAAAAAAAAATCATTTTTACTTCTCTTCTTTACAATGTATTTAGAAAGGAAACTATTAATACCGCTTAAATCATGTAATTATTGTTTATAAATTTTGCGATTAAGCAATTTATTCCAATGCGTAGGCACTTTTGTTTAATATTATTTCTATAAATGCAAGTAATAAAAGTCCATTTCCAATATAAATAAGTTATGAAATTTGAATATGGTTAAAATCATATTTATGCCTTAGCAGTATAATTTTAGTTTATTATTTTATTTATAGGCACGGAAATGGTGATATTGTGAATTTAATAAAAATGGCTTAATTATTCAAATGTAATTCATATTGCAGGTAATAACAATTGCGAGCAAACAACGATGCATGTACAAATTCATTATGTAGGTTTTTTTGCATTACGAATACTTAATTTACTGCAAAATTGTTTATAGTTTCAGAAAATTAACAATGCAAGGTGAAAAATTGCCATATCAATTCAAAATCTATCATTTTTTCAAAATTAAGATTCTAACTATATTAATTAAAACATACATAGATTAATATAAATAAGAAATTTACATTATAACTGTTTAAAATATTTTCTCGATTTAATCGAATATTTTTTTTCTTTGTAAAATCATGGAAATTGATATATCTAGGATCAAACGTGCTCTGAAAAAGTGCTTTCACTGCTTGCTTTAAAGATTTTTTTGCCCATAGGAAAACTATTAATTTTTTTTGGCAAAAGTTCTGTGATGAAAAGCATCGAATGTAATATGTATATGGTTATGAAAGTGATTTGTGCATAAATAAACCTTAAATATGTTGCTAAACATGTAGAAAAACTTGACCTTCTCTCAGATTAATGTCATGATTTCGATTCGAAAAATCTACTTAAAATGGATATAGATGAAAATGGAAGAGTTTACTGAAAATTGAAATCGATATATGTAGAATCTGATTTCCACAATACTCACTAATGAAAAATGCTGGATATACGGAAAATCGTGAAAATCATGGGCAACTGGAATGATAATTGAGACGGATTTGAATAACAAACATTCTTTGACGTTGTAAATCGAAGATTTATTGGGGGTTTTTACAGTGTTTAAAGGTGTTAATTATGTTTTTACACCTTATTTTTAAGTAGACTATTGAAATATAAAATTCAAATCTTATAGTAACATCCGTAAGAGATTGACGTAGAAAATTGAATGATTTTAATTTATGTGTCGCTTAATAGATATGTATTTCTTAAGTGTGTAAATATTTAAATAATTCTTCTAGATTTAAATTCGAAATCAATTATAATAAAATTTTACAAGGTTTTTGCTAATGGGATTCTGTTCCAAAAATAATAATGCCGCCTAGAATTTCACCAAACCAACATCCAAATTTCTTTTCGAAATAAAAAAAAATCCTAAAATCATTAATTCCTCCTTTTAAAAGGCCTTACTTGAAATATTGCATAAGAAGCCGTATTCAAAACTGTGCTAATAAGATCGAATTAAATCAATAAACTGCAGAAATGCAAAATATCGTATATTTGCAGTTATAACTACAGAAAATCAATTGCAAAAGTAAATACGTATTAAAATTGATAAAATTAATTTGAAAGATACAAAAAAACTATTGATCTTTCGGCAGATATTTTATTTTAAAAATGAATAATAACGATTTTTTAAACTTACTTTGCGCAACGACGTTGTGCAAAAAGACCAGACAGACAAGACATATCCAAAAATTCATATTTCACAATGTTCACTAAATCTGGGACACAAATGTGCCACGCTATTCCGAATTTAGATGTAGTTTGGCTGATGTTCGCACTGATATTATTTAGCAATAGATAGTAAAATCTCGGCGATTTTTACCATAATCAACTTGCCTCTAGTTGTTTAATAAATATAATGCTAGTTTCCCCGCCATGGTCAAACCAAACAAACATCAGAAGGTCAAGCGTTTTATAAAGAAAAGAGTGCATAAAACTTGAACCAGCTACTGAGAAATTCCTAATAACTCGATATTGCCCATAATGATTCATTCATTCAGCATCCTGCTAAAATTCAGTAAGAACCATTCAAAATTTCACAGAATATATCGTAGTTTTGGTGAAGAAATATTTCTGTAGAACGTAGCAAATTAACTAGGAACACAATTTTTGAGTCAACTTGGTAAATATAATATGGTAAATCCCCTAATTTTATTGCTTAATTTATTTTTAAATATTAACGAGATAAATATTTTTTGAAGCTATATGATATGGTATATGGTAGTTTTGCAACTTAACGCATAAAATGGATTAAATTTCGTTAGGGATACTCTAAAAAATAATTTTAAAAGTAAAGATTATTTATTTTAACATTAATGTTACTAAGAGAGAATTAGTTCAAGTCACTTAACAATTCGTACAAAAAATATAAATAAATAAACTCAAGTAAATGAGCATTTAAAATAGTAAAAAAATAAAAAATGCGTATGTGAACTAGTAAGTAACATTTTTTTACATTAGACAACAAAGCTGTACCACAATTCAACTAGTTTATTGTTAAACAGCATTTTATAATACACATTGAAAAATTAAATGCACTTCCAGAGTGCTTACATTTTTTGTATAATTCAAAACAAACCAAATAAAACAAATAGGTAAGTTGGTATTAGGTTCACTAAATAAATAAACGTATGTCAAGGAGTCTAGCCTTTCGTTATAAATTTTTTAATGTAAACGAATCTCAAATTATCTACTAAGTTAGTGATCTTATCAAACCCAGTGTTTCAATCTTTTAAAGAACACATATCACATACTGTGCCGACTGTTCATTATCAAAAATACATTAAAGGACAGATTTTTTCTTGTATCACACATAACTTCTTAAGAAATATATAGTTTGAAAGTGGTAAAATTTTGTTTACTAAAAATCAGATTAGATACATTTAGAATAATTCAAGCTTTTTTTTATTCTAATTATTTGAATGTCTAATGATCATTTTCATGTACATGGAAGTTATCGATAGATTTTCTATTAGGATTGAAGCGATCGCAATTAGAAGGTCTACTGTATACAATTTCGTTAATGTAATAAATATACTGAATATGTTGATCCAATATCATCAATAATAAAATGTCGCAATTGTACAAAGTTTATGATGACACATTTTTGCCAGTCACTTCATCACAAAGAGCCGAAAGTTGCTCGCACTCCTCCGTTTTCTGTTGAAGGGAGAGTTCTAAAGAACTTAATTTTATTTCCAATCTTCGGATAAATGCTTTTAACTTATTAACTTCAATTTCATGGTGCTCTTTTAGACTATGAATCTCTTTATTTGACCTATAAATAAAAAGTTATTAGTTTCTATCTGAAAAAAATTATTCCAAAAACGAATTATATTATGATTAACAGCTTACTTTTCTATTTGACTTCTAGCATGGGCCTTCAGGGATTCATATCTTTCTTCATGTTGGATATTAGTTGTTTGTGCATCTTCCAAATTTGCTTGAAGTGCTTCTTCATTGGCCTTGGTAGCTTGCAAAGTAGCTTTAGTTTTCTCGTATTTCCTGCGGAACAAATGATTATAACAATTATTTTCCAGAAAAAAGGTATCATTATAAAAATTATAAAACCAAAAGCATATAGCATAAATACTTACGAATGAACATCAGAAAAAGCGAGTTCCAAATTGGCCAAATGGGTCTTAGTGGTATCGCATTCTTCTTGTAATTTTTTGTTCTCATCAATTCTATCATTTATATTCTTTTCATACTGCTCGGTAATTTTTCTACAAAAAACGTAACATTAATGAATAGAAATAAAAATTAACAAGAATCTTACTGATAATTTACATCATCCTTAGTTTTTTGTGATATCTCTGACAAAAGTTTCATTTCCTTAGCTTTGTATTCCTTCAGTTGCTCTTCCAATTCGTGAATCCTGTCTTTTTCTATTAATTTCGAATTTTCGTTTAACTTTTCTTTAAGTTGCTTAACTTCTTGTTGATAATTTTGTTCGGTCTTTAGCGCTTCCGCTTGTGTTTTTATGATAATTTCTTCGTTTTGTCGAATTTGCAGCTGTAAAGATGCGTTATGTTGCTGAGCTTGGTTCAGCTTCAGCTTCAAATCAGCTATTTCATGTTGCTGTTGATTTAATCTCTCCAGTGAATCAGTCATCTAAAACAAAGAAAAATAAGACTATTTAACACCAATGAGCCAGCTTTACTTAATAATTATACCTTAATATTATTTGATAATTCTTCTGGCGCTTCTAGGTCACTGTTTGGCGCAATATCTGGTTGGTCAATATCTATAGTTTTATTAGCCGCAATATTGTCTCCTGGAATTTCTTTGTTTTCCTCTACGAAAGTTGCATCCGATGGTGACACATTGACTTCATCTTGAGTTGAATCAAATTCTACAGTGAATGATTTTTGCTCAGCTTCCTTTTCTTCTGGATTTGACTCTTTGGTATTTATTTCCAAGACAGGCGATTCACTACGCTCTTTAATCTCTAGTTGTGAGACAGGCGATGCACTTGGTTCGTTACACTTTATTTCTGGAGCAGGTGAACTACTAGATACTAAATTTACTTCTGCAGCAGGTTCTGCGCTCGGTTCTTTGCTGTTGTTTTCTAAGACAGGTGATGGCCTTGTTTCTTCACTCTTTATTTCTCTTAAAGGAGATTCAGGAGATTTTTTTATTAAAGGCTGTTCGATAATTTCGTTTTGGCCTTGTACTTTTAAAGGCGTATCAACAGATTCTGTAATTGAATGATATTTTCTCTTCTCATCTGATAAATCCAAAGAGCAATCTTTAATAATTGTTGTATTTTCTGGAGATATTGCTGTGGGATCTCTTGGAGAATTTTCTGACGTAGGCTCCACTACAGAATCATACTCTGTTGAAGAATCTAAGGTTTTATCGAAAGTAATGTTTTCTTTAGTTATATCAGAAGAATATTCACTTTCCCCGAACGTTTCGTTTATTCCATTTTCTTTTCCTCTATATTCAAAAGTGTTATTTTCTTCGGCCAAATAAAATTCTGGATCAGTTGAACCATTGATAGAGTTTTCTATAGAATCAGGATTATTTGGCAAAGACAATCTTGAACCAATTCCAGTAATTGACAACAGATCTGCTGTATCAACTTTCGTGTTGGAAGGTATTGTTGATGTTTGAACAGAATTGAAATTGAATGTGTTGTTAAAGTCACAGATACTTGAAATAGATTCGCGATTTACGTTGTGTCCAAGGCTTTGCCTAACTGATTGGTCCAAGCATATTAAGTCAGATGATAAATAACTATTGATATCACTGATTTCTCCTGAATTATAGATTATTTTTTCTGATGATTCATGTGAAGGAATATTCTGATACTCGACTTTAGTTTTGAAATCAGTTTCGTTCTTATTAGCTGCATCTACAAAAACATTAATATTAATTCTTCATAAACAAATTGATAATGTAGTATATAAGTAAATTCAATTTATTACATACATGATAATATCACGCACTAGCTGTTCAACAAAAATTTAATAATTTCTTAAAACATAAGATGTTAATTCATAATTATTTTATGAATTACATATTACAATAATACCATCTGTTTTATTGGGCGTTTCAATCCGCAGTAAAAATTAATTAGTAAGCCTTATTAGGATATAAATGTATACGTCACTGTCATAATTCATCCAGTGTTGCCAAGAAGGAACGTCAGTCAATGTCAATATTGTCAACGTCATTATTGTCAACGTTGCAATTCATAAAATATTGTGTAATAGAGTAACATCATCCAATGTAATAGAATTGAAAATTATTAATAAATAGGTAACAACACTAATAACAAAAGTGTAAGCTTACCATTTGACATAATTGTAGAATTCATATCGCTCTGAAAAAATAAACATGAATTATATAACTATTAAATAATTAATAAAATAATTATTTGAATAAGTTAAAGACAGTAGGTACTTTATTTTAAATTAATAAATGTAATAAAATATATCAAAATTATAATAGTGAACTTGTTAGGCAAAGGGAAATATATCTAACAAGAAAAACGGATTAAAAACAACTTTAATAAATCAAATAACATTGGAAGTAAAGAAGATACGAAGTGCATGTATAAAACAGAACAATCATAATACTACTTGGTTAATCAAAGGGTAAAAAATACAATGACTAATGAGAAGAAGGCAATCATGTGTAACAGGCAAGAGTTAGTTTTCTGTTACTCTTGAAAAAAGACTTTTAATAATTTATACCATAACAATGATTAAGTCTATTTTTGTTTGACTACAGCTGTGGGAGTTGGAAAATATTTTTATATTCAAAAGTAATTCGCATTGCCAAAAATTCAAGGACGGCGTAAATTAAAAATAATCGCCCAAATGGCGAAATGGCAACAGGAATAAGAAAATTATTAGAGTATTAATAATACACGTAGACAATGAAACATATTTTTGTTATCTATAGCCAATATTAACTCATACATTCTACCGATTAATTGAATAATACAAAAAGTAAGTTTAGTTTTCAACATTATCCTACCTTGTTTATATATTTTTTAACAATATTTGTAAAAAAGTTCATCTTCCATAAAAGAAAATTGATTCGAAGGATTTTCTTAGCTTGGTTCACGTATGAGAAATTGAGAAAACAAAACTAAATATATCCCAAGATTGAATTGTCAGGATGTGTCTGTCTAAACATTTTTTTTCACATTTTAAGTTGGTTTTCCCATAAAATTTTCAGAGCTCAACGGTCTCACATATAGACAATACACTGAACATTTCAAACAAAATTTTACAGGCGCAATAATAATTCTATATATACCACATCTTCTACTATTGGATGTAATCCTGACTAAAATTAAATTTGAAAATATTGCGCGTAATTTAAAAAATTCCTCAATGTACTAATAAATGTAGTTCTTTTATTTTCTGAAATCCTACATTGAAATTAAGTTGTATTAAGTTAATTAAGTATTTTTTTTGTTATGGCCACATGTTTTCTTAAACAAATTCTATTGTAACTAGACAAATATGTAGCAATGTATTACCATGGATATCCTTAATATCTCAATAGTGTTCCAAAAAACTATTTGTCACGTTTTGTTTCCATTAGGTTTGCCTTGTGGAATTTTTTTCGGAATATTTTTTTGGGTACAAGCTATTCAACTAACCAATATGCTCGTGTTGTAGCATATCTATTAAAAACTAATACTACTTACCATTTTAGCAATATTTAAATCAAATTAAACGAAACGGTAATTGTTTAAATATACTTTTTTACATAACACAAACTAACTGAAAACAACAAAATCCAAATGTCCGATATCCGTTACGAATTTAAAAAAATGATAAACGACAGACTTTGACAAGATGACAATTGACAATACGTCACACGTCACTAATATCCGTTTAATTCGTAACTCTCTTGTCATTCCATGATTATGAGTGCACAATCGTTTCACTTGTATATTTGTTTTAATTAAATGAATTAGACAGGAATACAAATATTATAATGCCACTTTATTCATATTGTAATAGTTTCTTACTTTTCTCATTTTAAAACCAAATTTGGCTTTTATTAATCATTGATATGGACGTTCGTTTGTTACTCCAACCAACCGATACGTACTATTGTCATAGCAACAAGAAGTGTCATGATTCAAAACAAATTACAGTTAGTTTTAAAAAATTAGTAAAATGTTTATTTATTTGAGCAAAAAGGTATTTTGAATTTATTAATATTGTTCATCGTTATATTTCCTTTGAATTTACAGATCGCTATTCCAAACAATACTAAGATTAACGCCATTGCGTGGAACAAATTAGATGGATACATTGCTGTTGGAGGAGAAAATGGACTATTAAAAGTTTTAAAATTAGATTCAGGTGGATGCATTATTTTGTTATAATATTTTAAATGAATAATTTTTATTTACAGCCAATGAAAATGAAGGAATTATCAAGAATCGTGGCTTGGCAGCAACTAGTAACTTGTCGATGAACCAAGCACTAGAGGGTCATTCGGAAAACATACAAGTATTGGTATGGAATGAATCACATAAGAAGTTAACCACTAGTGACGAAAATGGTGTGATAATAGTTTGGATGTTGTATAAGGTAACTCATATGCATCATTTTTCACTATTATCTAATTGTAAAAATTATTTCAGGGTGCCTGGTACGAGGAAATGATAAATAATAGAAAGAAATCAACTGTAGTCGGTATGGCTTGGAATGTCGATGGTTTAAAAATTTGTATTATTTACGAAGATGGTGCTGTCATTGTTGGTTGTGTTAGCGGTAACAGAATATGGGGAAAGGAATTAAAGCAAGTTCAACTAGCAGGGGTACAATGGTCACCCGATAGTAAATTTTTATTATTCAGCCTAAAAAGTGGCCAGCTGCACTTATATGACAACCAAGGAAATTTTGTTGTAGGTTTTCTTATTTATTGTGAAATATAAACAAATAACTCTTCTATTTTTTAGATGAAATTAAATATAGTATGCCACGATGCCAGCTTCGATGTAATACCTATAGTTGGTTTAGATTGGTATAATGGTATAAATGGAAATATGTATGCATTGAGTCCCAATTTGGCTATTACATTTGAAAATGGAAAAACTCAGCTCATGAGGAATGAAAGTGACACAAGTACGCTTTTTTATTTCAGTAATTTTTATGCTTATTTATTTTTATTAATTTGTTAATTGCAGATCCAATTGTTATTGATACAAGAATGTTTGCGGTTCATTGTTCATGGAATCATAATGGATCACTTTTAGCTATTTGCGGAAGACAATTTGCCGAAGAGAAGCAAGTGAATCTTGTACAATTTTACAACCCGTTTGGAGAAGTAAATAGAAACTGTATATTGCACCTTAAAAGTAGTTAATAATAAATCAAACAGTTGAGTCAAAGGAAATAACACTATATATTTTTGTTTAAATATTAGGTATTAACAAGTTGTGGGAGAAATGATTGCATAATTTCCATTAAAAACAATACTATGTACATACATATAAATTGATTGATTTTTTTTAGCATTTAAGAACGTTGAAAGTTCCTGGAAATTCAATATCTTGTTGTGTATGGGAAGGTGGATCTTTAAGAGTCGCCCTTGCTGTAGATTCGTTCGTTTATTTTGCTAATATACGTCCCGACTACAAATGGTGCTATTTTAAGAAAACAGTAGTTTTTAGTTCTTGCAGACCACATAAAGCTGGAGTAAGTCTTTCTTTCTGGGATACTACCAACAATCAAGTAAGTAACACATTGTGTATACGATTTAACCAAAAAAAATATTCAATACATTGTGATGTGATTTATTTAATTCGTTTTAGTGTCACACTAGATGGGTTTCGGTTCTATTAGCTATCGCTGGTTATGGAGATTACTGTATTGTTGCAATAAAATCTGAAAATGAAGAAAATTTGGGAAAATATGGTCTAATATTGTATAATACATTAGGAACTCCTGTTGATGGTTAGTTGAAAATGAAGTAAGGTAAACTTTAAATTTATCTTTATTTTTCAGGAAAGTACATAAATATTGAGCCTATTAGTGTAGCGATGAATTCGTACCAGGTATTTGCTGCATCAAAGAACAATTTTATAGTTTGGCATTATAAAACACCCAAATCCATAACAGGTATTTAAAATAGTCATTTCTATGAAGTCAGTGTTTAAAGGAGATGCTCAAACTTTCAGTTGGCAGTACCAGGATAAAAATGTTTCACGTGGATGATAATCCTTCTGGAGCAGTAGAAATAATCCAAGAATTGGAAGGCACTAATACAATACCTGTTAGTACGCATGAAACTATAGATCCCATATGGTGCTTAGTGGCAACAGATAAGTGCTTAGTTATAGGAAGGGATTCGGGTCTTATACAGTACTATGCTTTACCTCATATAGTATTAACCAATAGATATAAAATTAGTACAAGACCACATAAAATGGCCATCAATTCAAACTCTACGTAAGTAGAAATGTTACACGTAACTGATTATTTCACTTATGTTCAAATTTTTAGACGTTTATCAGTTATTGATATATCGGGTGTTATGTCAGTAATTGATATTTCTGAAGGAATAGGTCGCCCAACAACAGGAGGCGACGGTACTAAATTAGAAAGGAAAGATGTTTGGGCGATGTGCTGGGCCTCAGATAACCCACAGTTACTTGCTGTCATGGAAAAAACTAGAATGTATATTTTCAAAGGGATTTACCCTGAGGAGCCTGTAGCTTGTTCCGGTTATCTATGTAGTTTCAATGTAAGTAAAAATAATAATAATCGTTGATTTTTTGTGATTTTTTTTTAATGTAGGACTTGGAAATTAAAGCAGTATTATTGGACGAAGTAATGGAGAACCCCGAGAAACCTGACAAGGATCATATAATTAAAATAGATGTAAAGAGTCTCAGGGATACAAGACAATTGCTGGAAAAAGTTGGCATAAATGAAGCCTGCCAGTTTGTCGAAGACAACAGGCATCCTAGATTATGGTATGCCTAAATAAAACTACAAACACCTAATTTTTATAGCGATTGATTTATAGGAGACTTGTTGCCGAGGCTGCTTTAAAACAAATGAATTTACCTATGGCCGAAGCTTGCTTTGTTAGATCCAAAGATTACTCCAAAGTCTTGTTTGTAAAAAAACTGGGAGATATCAACAGCGAGGCTATTCGAAAAGCTAGAATAGCTACATATTTTAAGAATTTCGACGAAGCAGAAAAAATTTACATAGAAGCTGATAGAAGGTAATTTATATGCACTTTATATTGTGTCACCAGAAATTGGGCACTGATCGGTTAAATATAAAGGATGTTTATATTTAATTTTAGTGATCTTGCGCTAAAATTGCGTCAAACTTTAGGAGATTGGTTTAGAGTAATTCAGATATTGAAAAACGGTGTTACTGCTCCGGATTCTTTGTTGCAAACAGCCTATAATTCAACAGCAGATTATTTTGCGCATTTTAATAACTGGTACGTTTGATAAAAGTATTACTAATGTCAGTAATTTATCTAATTTTATTTTCTATAGGGCTTCGGCTATTGAATATTACGAGTTAGCTAAAAATACAGCTAAAACGATTGAATGTTACTATCATCTAGAAGATTGGAAAAGTTTGGAATCTATGATAGACATTCTCCCTGAAGGCGACCCTCTTTTAGAGGTAATAGGGGATATGTTTGCTTCGAGTGCAGTTCATACTGAAGCGGTGAAGGCGTACATAAAAGTTGGAAAAATGAAATCTGCTATAAATTTGTGTATTGAATACAACAGATGGGATGTAGCTATAGACTTGGCGAAAACATACAATATTACTAAAATTTCTGAATTATTGATGAAGTACACTAATCACTTAATCGAACAGGGCCAAATTATGAACGCAATCCAAGTTAATATACAAGCGAAGTGTTATTTTCAAGCAGCGGAAAGTGCTTTAAAGGTACATTCATGGTTAAAAAAATTAATTGCAAACTGAGTTCTTCATATTTTCAGTTGGCAGAGACAGAAGTTCAGAAACCTAACAAAAATCTATTAAAAATTAAGAAGCACTATGTGTACTTCGCAAAACTAACTGAACTTTGTAAAAAACCAACAGCCTCAGGTAACTTATATACTAATTTATATTACCTTTTATTTCTTTAATTTGTTTTTTAAGGAGATTGGGAATCCTCGAATACTTTATTAATCGAAAATGCATGGAAAGGCGCAGAAGCTTATCATTACTTAATGCTAGCTCAAAGATTTATATATAGTGGAAAACAACACCAAGCTCTTTGCGTTGCTTATAAATTGCAGGATTATTCTGAATATATTCCCGATATTGATATTTACTGTCTTTTGGCATTGGTTGCATGCATTGATCGATGCTTTGGTGTATGTTCTGTAGCATTAATGAAAATAAATGATTTAGAAAGCGTAAGTACACCAATTTGCTATTAGAGTAAGCCTTTGTTCTTTAAATTACGGTTCGAAGGTTATTGATTTTTTGCTTGTTTGCTTCTCAAACATGGTTTTTTTAGATTTCAGATACAGAAAAAATTCGTTTCAACGAGTTGGCGTGGGATATTTTTAGAAACAACGAGCCTATCAACCAAACAAACTCATCAATGAAATGCGATAATTGTAGTGCAAACATTCCTGATTGGTGAGTTATTCATTTGTATTCAAGTGTCAAGGAATTTCGATGTGACCGGCTTATAAAATTGTTTTAGGAGTACTCAGTGTTCTCATTGTAAAATACACTTTCCTACCTGTGTGGCTACTGGAAGATCTATTGTAGGGAACCCAATGTGGTTTTGCAAAAGCTGTAAGCATCCTGCTTTGGAAAAAAAGATGTCGTCTCAACTCGTTTGCCCGCTCTGTCAGGCTAAAAACGAAAAATAATATTTTTTTATTTTATATATCCGTCCATTCACAGTGATCTCTAAATTAATTTTACATTTAGGCACATACCTATAGGTATTTTAATAAAATGCACATTTTTGATTGGTTAAGAATGTTTCATTTCAACAATAATATTGAAACGTTATTTTTATCCATGCAGTCAATCCCTTATCTAGTCATAAATAATTAAAATTATTTGAATTATTGACTTGTATGATAAAAATTTATCTTTAGAATGCTATCAATGTTACCTTTTCGATAGGAAAAGATTAAAAACAATTGACAGGTCAATTTTATTGAAAACAAACAACTTTGAAAATTTGGAGAATATAAATCAACTATTTTTTGAAAGAATCTATACAAAAATACAAGAAGATAGATACAAAAATATAGAACGCATTATTAGAAGATATTACAAATGCAGATTTACTAGATGTGTATATAATACATATTTTTTTAAAGTCGAGCAGCTCTTTTCAATCTATTTTGTTGGAAAATAGAATCTATGTTACTAAACACTTTATGCGCAGCTTGAGCAGCATCAACACGATGGTGAAGGCCTCTAATTTGATAATAATCAACAAGAGGCTTAGTTTGTGAATGATATGTTAATAAACGTTTCTTCAGAGCTTCGACATTATCATCGGATCTTCTTATTAAAGGCTCTCCAGTAACGTCATCAATCATAGGCTTCTTCGGAGGATTAAATTCTTCATGATATGTTCTCCCGCTAGAAGAGTGGATTAAACGACCAGTAATTCGCTTAACAAGTAAACTGTCATCAATGCCAAATTCAATTACTGCATCAAGCTGGGTATTGCGTTTATCAAGTAGGTCATCCAACTAAAATAACAAGTGGTTATAAGTATTTCCTCGTAATTCAAAATAAATTGGATGTACCTTTTCTGCCTGTACCACAGTCCTTGGGAAACCATCGAGGAGGAACCCATTGCGACATTCAGGTTTATCCAAGTTTTTGTCGATCATATTAACAACCAAATCGTCACTGACAAGTTTACCTTCGTCAATGACTTTTTTAACTTTGGCTCCAAGGGGGGAGCCGGAATTAATTTCAGCCCGAAGCATATCACCCGTGGAGAGGTGGCATACGCAATATTTTTCCTTTAACAGGGGTGCCTGAAAAAATGGATTAATTACCATATGCAAATGTAAATATTCAATTAACAAAATTACTTGTGTTCCTTTGCCGGATCCTGGAGGGCCCAGTAGAACCGCTTTTATTCCTTCTGCTACTTCATTCGCTTCAGCATAGGGATCCCTTTTTTGTGCAGCGAGAGGTGCCATTATGCGAAATTTGTGCTGCTGCTTCGTTTAATTGCGACAAATAAAGTGTGTCTGTTATAGTAATTATAACTATAAATGTGTTATACAACGTTTTATTTGACCTTTGTAATGATAACGAGATGATAACTGATATCTGTGACACTTTGTATGACAGCGACAACGAAACTAACCTATAAATTTCGTCTTCTATTTTATTTTTTAAGAAAATAGAAGAATCAGCTTTTGAATTGCGGGAATTTTGAAAAAGTGTAGGTTTTATGTAATCTTAATTCTATATGTATTGTTTTAAAAAATGTAATAATTAACAAATATTTAGGATTTAGAAGTCATAATTTGTTGTTTTAATTACATTTTTTAAACTAGTTGCACGGGATTTGTATTTTAGTGACAGTGACAGTGACAGTGATAAAATATAAATAACTAATTATTACTAAAATTTAAAATAATATTTCCTTCTCATAGTTATAAACACAAAGTTAATGGTGTACTCTTGGTGATAGAAGGATTTTTTTATTTCTACATGTGTACATGTCAAATACCAAGAATTTTATAGGAAATCAACAGGTGGGTTCATCAACTTATTTAAAAATATCCAATGCTCCTAGTGGTAATATTGAAATATCCATTATACCAGCATCTATAATAGAGTAACATTAATTTATGTCTTCTCCTCCTTACGATGTAATAGGAATTTTGGTGGACCTTTATAAAATGTCTACTCGTTTAGATGCAGTATATCATTTTATATCTTCATATAACCTTTTGATAGTCCGATTGATCTCACATCGATTGTTAAGTATAAACAAATCCAAAGAACGTCCCTAAGAAATCTATTATACATACTTCGATATAAAGGAACAGTGAATACGAGAAAAAATATATTAGAAATTAGTACCTATAAATGTTATAATCTACAATTATGGGCTGGCTGAACACTATCTAGTCACTGCCCATGTGCGTTATAAGTACTATTGTTTAAAGCTGTATAATATTAGATATTCTAATATTCTATTCACCCTTCTTTGATTTCCATTAACAAAACGAATGGAACGTTACGGTGAGGCTACGGTATATCCCCTCTTTTTTGTGCAAGTGTAAGTACGTGTTTGGAATGCTGACTGCATTCATCACATCACCGTGCCTGCTTACTCGCTTTACTAGTGAGGAGGAATTAATTTGAGATAGTTGTGAAGCAACAGTTTGCGCTTTGGATGATTAATTTTAAATGGAATACGTGTATTAGTTATTGAATTTTTTTGACAAAAATGGTTAATAAATTCATGTTAGTTTTATTAATTGGTAAGTAAAAAATGTACCTATTTCCTTAATTTATTTGTTTGTGATAATTTGGGATATATATTTTTTTTATTTTTGAAGGTATTTCAATTCTACAATTGAGTTCTCAGCAAAAGAGGGTGGACAATAACAATGCGAAATCTAACGGTAATTTTTTAAAAATATTCAGTTATAGTGTTGAATTATTTATGATTTTTCTATTTATATTTTATTTGTTTATTAATATAACTGAAAGAATTTACGTGTGAAAGAAGCACAATAATTAAATTTTATTATTATATAGTCTGGGTGATTTCAAATGGAGTAACATGCATCTTTACCATTTGCAGTAAAATTAGGATAAAATAAGTATATACATACATTTGTTCTACAATTTAAAACATTTACTTATTTTATTCATCTATTAAAAAAAATAATTTTATCCTGTTTGATACTCGTTGGTTTTCTACTTGACATTTTCATTTTAGGTATTTTAAAACCACTTCCGATTACATAAATATCAAATTTATATTTAATTCCATTTAATAACAGCGTTTGGTAATTATTGAGTACAATTTACATTAAAATTTTTGCTCAATAAGCTTTTTGATCCAAACAACAAAAATTTATCTTATCACATTTCCTTAAGACAGAATAAATTATTGATAAATTACAGTTAATCATTGATATTTGATACCTTATGAAAAATAAAGTAAACATTCTTAAAGAGTTTGTAATGAGTAATGAGCTATATCACATTCAAGCATGATCATGTAGTACGTATAGTAAATGTATAATGTATAGGTGCTAAAATGGTGCTGTATGAATTTAGCAAAAATCGTTGGAAAATGACTAAAAAACATTGTTAAACGTTTTCGTTTCAATGTTTTTTGCTTATCTTCTATTTGCATGGACATTGACTTTAAGATATATGTATGTACAGCTCGTTCCTCGAACTATGCTTTCATATAATCGTACCTAATCGTCTCATTTTTTTATTAAATGTATGATTCTTTTTACTTCAAAATCCCTTATTCCTTTGAATATCCCAGGAACTGTGTATCATGCATTCAGACTTAACGTGAATCAAGTTTTGTTCCTGAACGATGTTTCTCTTAATGCTAGTTTTTAAAAAATAACAGTATGTTCAATTTTAACATTTTGGAGCCTGTAACTATCAGAAAAAAAGAATTATCTCCTTTTAAATTGAAGGACTTTATTCCAAAGAAATTAAGGTAGATTTTTATCCAGTTACTGCAACATACATAGTTTACTCTTATTAAATTGCAATTAAAAAGTCTATATAAACAGGATATACAAAAGTAAGTTATGGGTATAGGTTATTACGACAAATTCGTGCAATCATTGGTACTCGATTCGTTAAAACTATTTTAATTATATGCATGACCTACATTTAAATTATCGTAACACTTTGTATTTGCAAATTTTTCAATGGCACTTGTTAAATAGAAAATTTCATAATTATGTAGGTGTTTTAGAATACATTTTTTAAACAAAAAAAAGAAGTGGTTAAATATATCTCGTTCAGTAAACACTATTATAAACACACAAAGAGAAAAATTGAGCATATGTAATAAGCTATTGTAATGCAAAGGATGAGGATGAGTCAGGTCAAAGGAGTATAACTAAGGTGATAATATTTAAAAAATAATTACATACATGAGATGATAAATGGAATACGAACAGGCTAGGATAACGAATAAAGTTGTGTCTATTATAAATGACTGAGCTTAACAAATGACACTCTTAATTTTATGATATATTTAATACATAATATAACATTAAATAGGACACACATATTGTAATAATGTAGATTATAAAGTGTATGATCAATGGTAAACTTGTAATATTGTTTGTTTAGTATATGGCCGGGTTTAAACAGTTCTTATCAAAACCATTGTTTATATATATTTTGATGTAACTAAAAATTTTGGTTTTCAAAATTAAATTTTTTTGCGTGAAACCAACCACAGATCATTATCACTTTATGATCTAATCTATTGTTTGCTTTACATCATAACTAAATATATTTTGTCGATTGTGAATATATTAATTTAGTTAGTTGTTAGGTGTGAATCAAATTTTATTAAATTTCAAATATTTTTTCAGTACCGTTTTACAAAGAACCAAGTAATGGCAAAACTATAGCGATAATAATAGTGGGCATTTTATTTTTTGGGGCCGTTATATATGGTACAACATGCTTTGATGTTTGCAAAATGCATTTTTTTGAAAGAACTGAGAAGAAATACACTAAAATGGATTCATGTAGTCAAGTGTGAAAAAGGATTCGCGCGCTCAGAATATTTAATGTGATAATGGAATTTTATTTATTTTTTATTATACCAGTTTTCATTATATGTTAGTTACAGTATTATGTTTTAAGACTTTAAGACTGTTTTTATATGTATTAAGTGTAAATAGTTTGTGGCTATTTAGGTTGTCAATAAAATGTACTCGAAAATGCATTTACGTTATTGAATATTATGTTTATTTCCCGATGCTTATCTCATGACTAACATTGGAGTTTCTGTTATCATTTTTAATGTGTCAGAAATTGTTGTATTAATTCCATTTAAGTGGTTTTTAAATATCTTTCAGTAAAAAAGGAAGGGAAGAAATAAAACAGATTTTGTTTAATTTTTATTCAGTCCGTTATTGACACATTAATCACAAAATTTTCTAAACTAATATAGTCTAGGAATATTGTCGATTTTCAAAAAAATAACTCCCACCCAAACGAACTTTTCAGGGATGGTAGGGAGTGGGTGGGTGATCATAAATCCGAAGATATCACACATTCACCACTCTGGCATTTTGCGCTATATGGATTTAAAGTGCTCCATTGGCGATTACTTGGTACCTATTGATTTTACAAAAAAATGTTTCAAATAAAAGATATGCAACATTATTCGATCTACAATGTTTATCTAAAGATTTTTTTGATTAAGGGCCGTCTATGGCCATAAGAGCCGTTTGAATTTTTATAATGAATATAAAGATTTTTAAAAGATTTTTTGCAATGCATGTATTTTTCGACAATATTCTTAGACTAATAGGTTCTATATTCAGATAGGAATATCAATTTCAATTCGTTAAAATAAAAATATAATTATATTACAATGGGAATGAGCCTTAAGATGATGGAATCATTGAATAATTCTTAACGTATTAATTTTTAAAATTTTGTTCTCAATCTATAATAAATTACATTTATCTAAATTCTACATTGTCTAATTATAACTTTGAAAAGTATAATATTTAGGGGGTATGTATAAATATTCACAGTCATATTCTTTGGCAATATGTTCATGAAGCCCTATAAACCAAAATAAGTTTCAAAGGCAATACTAGAATACAATAAAAGAACCACTAAAACATATGTATAACCAAATAACATTTACAGTTTAACAAAAAATATTCAGAATATTTATAACAATTTAAAAAGTAATAAGACGATATATTTATAAATTGAATATATGTAAATCTTACCAATAAATATAAAAATCAAATATTTATTGTCATTAAAAATTAATAGATTACTCTTTTAATCAATTAGTCATAATCAATAATTTAATCAATTAGTTACGCAATTGTTGAGTTGGATTAGATAATTTTACTCATTTGTTCAATTTAATGAATATTTCATAAAAAGTTGTTAAATAATAGTTAAAGAATAAATTCAAATTGGAAGACGGACTTTAAGAGAAGGATTTAAAATATATCGTCATATTAATTGATAATATTGAAGGCTAGAAAATATTGCACTTGATTATTCACGATATATTATTGCGAAATATAATAGTTCTGTTTAATAATTTAGGTACCTAGATATAAAAACATTTCGTATGAGAAATACTAACTACATCATATTAAATATGAATTGTTAAAAAAATAATTAACATGTAAAAAATTAACAGAATAAACATCTTTATTCTAAATATGGAAGCCAGTGTTTTACTCTTACACAAAAATTAAAATAAAAATCATGAAAAAAATAAATTTTGGTTTTGTTAAAATTACTAATTTTTTGATTTGAAAAAAATGTTTTTTAACACTGTATAATACGAAAGAAATGATATTTTTAGTTTTGATTTTTCTCATGTTTTAACGAAATAACAAATTGGGAAGATGGAGTAACTATCATTTATTCATGTAGTATAATAAAATACTTGTTTGTTACTTTTATCAATGCAGATTTTCATGCATTCTCCAAGACATGATTTTTGTGTAAGAGATCGGTGTATTGTGTCAACATTCTTTATGTGTTATTTAAATATTATATTGCAACCTGAAATATTTGGAACAGCATCGCCAATTCCTTATCACAAAAGTTGTGCAAGAACTGGTTGTAACAAGCACATATGCTCGGCTCCTCGTATTGGTAAACGATTAATTGAAAAATGCTTTATCATCTCCGGTATCGACTTGAAAGGTTTACTAAACTGACCCAGAACAAAACTGCCATCTTCGGAATTTCTCTGTATTCTCATATGCATGAAGCCTCTGGCGCTCCTGTACAAATGTATAATAATGTTTATAATTCTGTATTTTGTATGAAAAAATATGTAACTAAGTTAAAAAAAGCTACATGAATTTCATACATATTCATACAAAGAAATTGTTGGTAACAATATTCCTATAAATAATTTATCCAGACAGGAAACTTTTTTCAACTCTGTATGAAAGTTTTTCAAAAATTTCATGGTTACTTACTTTAGAGATAAAGAAAAATCGTTTTTGATAGACTCGCTGTTTCTAACCAAAAAACTGCCTTCTTTCAGTACTCGTAAAACGTTTTCTGCTTCTACTCTACTTATTTGCCCATGGAACCAGCTAAAAAAATAAATTGTTGAAATAGCTAGGGATGTCTTCGTGTAAGCATACCCTTGTTTTTCAAGCGGTAGATACATGTCAATAGCATCTGAACTGGTGCCTAATTGGTTCACGTTTGAATTTAAAGCTAATCCGAGTCCCGAAAGTGTTAATCCAAATCCATGTTTCTGTCTGTTTCCAATATCGCTTAGGTTTAATGTTAACTTAGGACGGCACAAAACTGAAATGTAATGTAATATCATTATAATTTGCAGATAGACAAAAATTATTTTTGACGAATTAGCATTTTGAGCATAATTATTACTCACGACCTTTCATTGAAAACGTTCATACCATTTACTGAAATTTTATCATATTGAAATATTGAAATAAAAATTAAATTTAATTAATTAAATAATTAACTTTTGAATTTCCCAGAATTTATTTAACGAAAATAAATAAAAGCATCTAATCTAATGGAGATTGTAGTTATCTCGTTCAATTGGTGTTCAGTGAATTTTCATCCGGCCTATTTATTGTGCACACTATCCATTTATTCAGCGCTCGTTATTTGCCATTTTATTTGCTAAATTTTATTGTGAAATAGAAATATGGATCTAAGTCACAGGTAAATTCAGTTTTACATTTATTCAATACAGGGAGCTTTTTTAATAACATGCTAATGCTGAAGGAGGTGATTCTTGGGCCCATTTTAGGAAAAAAACTTCGTATGAACCTATTTCCTAAACGTATTAACTTTTTTGATATAGGGTGTTAGAAAAAGTTGTAAGAAAAAAATCAAGTTTTTACTGTCATTTCCATACCACTTTAAATATTTTTATGAAATTTGGTGTACGGCGTTTACGCATTAAAGACCATTTTTTTACCTAAAAAAACATTTTTTATTTCCAACAGTGGCGTCTGTACTGGACCCAGGCCAAATATTTTTGTTGGTATAAGTGGTACGCCATTGCTTTCTCTTGAAATAAAAAATATTTTTGGAGGCCCCGTTCAATTTAGAACAAATTTAATTTCTTGTTAGGTGATAATAAATTTTAGGTTTAGGACATATGTTCATATGAAATTTTTTTCTTAGAATGGGTCCAAGAAACACCCCCTTCAGTATTAGCATGTTAATAAAAAACACCCTGTATATTAAAACTAATGTAGGTACAGTGATTTGTAAAAGTTAATAACTATTATTATTATGCATTCATACTATTTTTTCATCAATTCTTTTGTAACTATTATCTTGTTAAAATTTTAGGATGCCCTTCTTGGCGTAAACATTGATTTATGTTATCAGTTATTAATTTTTGCTTTTAATTAAAAAAATTCCTTTACTTTCTGTAGTCTAGTGAATTAATTACTTATACAGGGTGGCACATTATATGGAAAAGCTCAATATATCTGTTATTGTAGAAGATATCAAAAAAACTTCATTACAAAAGTTGTAGATCTTTTTAAGCTGCATATTTTAAAATTAGTTACATTCATACAGAGTGTCCCGTTTTTCCGTGGTAGATCAAACTTAAACTTTTTTAAATGGAATACCCTGTTTTTTATTCAAAAATTTAAATTAGCTCGTTTTCAGCTTTTCAAAAATATAATATTGTATTGTGTTACACCGAATGGTTTAAAAGTTTTCCTCGAACTTTTAAACCATTTTAAAACTTTTCCTCGAAAATCCTACTAAGTTTACCACTCTGTAGAAACTAAATGGATTGACTTGAAAATAAATGTGTCCATTGCGACTTATAACAAATACTAATACCAATTATTAATAGTAATTTGGTACATTTTGTTCGTTTTTTCAGTTTCTTCACAGTTTTTTCACATTCTGGTTTTTCGTATGCCGCGGAAGCCGTATGATTGAAACGATCTAGACATTTTTCAAAGGATTTTTTGTTAGATTGTATTCCTCCTCTAATATCTCTCATGGCAAATCCTTTTGGCAAAGTAAACAAATTCTCTAAACTTTCTGAAAATACTAAAATCATAACCATCAATAATTGTTCAATAGAAAAATTCATTTTGTATTGTAATTTTTACAAATTGTAGGGGCAATGCAGACAAATAATACCAGATAGTGTTTAATTGGCGCTTCTTACTTCTTTCTGTAGCGTGTGCTTCGATTAAAAAGAAACCTCCATTTTTTTTTCTTCAATTTTCCGTTCTAGATTTTTTTTAATTGAAATATCTCGAAAAGTATAAACTTTAGGTATAGGGAATGGTTAATAAGAATGAAAATATTTCAAAAATACTTTCTGGTGACGATTTAAAATATAGGGTGATCCATTTAAAATAACGGAGAAAATGTTACTTTTGCGTTTGGATGCATCCTGTGAGCAGTATGATTAAAATTAAAGAAAAATATTTATTTTGTACATTTTCAGTATATTTGCAATGTTGTCAAAGCTGAAATTTATTTTCAAGTCAATCCATTTAGTTTCTACAGAGTGGTAAACTTAGTAGGATTTTCGAGGAAAAGTGGTCCTAACTTTTAAACCATTCGGTGTAACACAATACAATATTATATTTTTGAAAAGCTGAAAACGAGCTAAATTCAATTTTTAAATAAAAAACAGGGTGTTCCATTTAAGAAAGTATAAGTTTGATCTACTACAGAAAAGCTGGGCACTCTGTATAAATGTAACTAATTTTAAAATATCCAGCTTAAAAAGATCTACAACTTTTGTAATAAAGTTTTTTTCATATCTTCTACAATAACAGATATATTGAGCTTTATCAATTTAACATTGATTTCCCTATTATGCGCGAATAATTTTCCAACGGTGTATATTGTATTGTATATTATATTTATTATACAGTGTTAGAAAATTTTTCGCGCATAATAGGGAAATCAATGTTAAATTCTTAGCCGGCTGAAATCCAATCTACCAGTATACATTTCAATAGAACGTCGCGATCAATTCTAATAAATTTAATTGTTCTACTGGACCGCACTCCGCGATTTGTAGAGGTACAAAGTTATTTGTGTTAGGTATGAGGTACAAAATTATTTAGAAACTACAATTAATAGGTTTTTTGGGGATATTTCAAAAAAATGTGTGTATCGGTAGGTACAGTTTTGAAATAGCAACAAATCTTGTTAAAATAAGGAAAAATAAGGAAAAAATAATTCAATTTTCTTAAAATTGCACCTCAGCTCAGTAATATGAGATGACATCTGTATGACAGGTTTGGCTATTGTTTAGCAGAAAGCGGTGGACTATTTTTTAGAGTTCTTTTATTTTCTATTTTAAAATAATCTTTAAGTTTATTTTTGGAGTATTCTTTTTATTATTTTCTTAGAATTTACTTTCTTTTTCAAGCCATTGTGGCAAAAAGACATATCTACGTAATTCTATTTTATTATTAGTGATATTTTTTCAATAAATTATCGTTTAAAAATTCTCAATTCTTTGTAATCGACTTGACGTTCACCCATCCGAACCCGTTTTGATACTGTCGAAGTGTTGAAACCGTCGAAATTATTTAATTTTTAATCTAACCAAGCCAAAGCGCGGTGTGAAGTCCAGTAGAACAATTAAATTTATTAGAATTGATCGCGACGTTCTATTGAAATGTACACTGGTAGATTGGATTTCAGCCGGCTAAGAATTTAACATTGATTTCCCTATTATGCGCGAAAAATTTTCCAACACGGTATATATTTATATATATATATTTTTTTTCCAGACTGTTTCTTTTTATTTTAATGGCACCATTATTTGTAACAGCAAATTCAGTTTGTACTTCTCCAGACCGGTACAACGATTGGAGTGTGATATGCACTGCAGTACAAGTTCCTTTAGATTATAATACAGTGGAAGGCATTACTGACAGAGATCGGATTGACCAATTAAAAATATCAAGTTCAAATATTTTTGAATTACCCGTTTCGTCGTTTATTATTTTTTCGAAGGTTCGATATCTCGATTTATCTAACAATTCTATTACTAAAATACATCCAGGAAGTTTCAATGGTCTACACGTGCTATATAAATTAAATATATCTAATAACAATTTAACAGATATAACTCAGGGTGTATTTAATTCCTTGATAGGATTAAGAACATTAGATCTATCTGGAAACAAAATAAAACATTTGGATTCGAACTTCTTAACAGGGGTAATCAATCTCGTTGAAATTGATTTGTCGAGAAATGCTCTGGTTGAATTTGATGATATTGTGTTAATACATTCGCAATATCCTATACTAAAATTGAATATAAATACTAACAATTTATCTAAGTGTATTTTAAATAGAACAGCAAATCGAATTATTAGTTTAGATGTATCTCACAACAATTTAGATGTTTTCGATATTTGCTTTCCTGTGTTAGAATCTTTGAACATTTCTTCAAATAAGATGAAACAACTTCTGGTTAATAATTGTTCTAACATAATTCAAAATTTAGATCTCAGTTTTAATATGCTTAATTCAAGTAATTTACAAAATGTATCTGACTTAATTACTTTAAGGGAATTGATTATGCGAAATAATCATTTAAATTATATTCCAATTAATTTATTTCAAAGATTTAAATATCTAAGATACTTAGATTTATCACACAATGATTTACAAAATTTAAATTATGGTTTATTTGACTATTTAACAGAATTAGAATATTTAGATCTTTCTTACAATAAACTAACTTCAATAAAAAGATATTTATATTCTCTTAGAAAATTAAAAAAACTACACCTTAACAGCAATAATCTGATGAATTTAGATTTCAAACAATTTAAATACTATCTCGACTTACGTGAAGTAAATTTAGATAAAAATAATTTTTGTTGTAATGATTTGATTGACATTGTAAAAGAATTAGGCGAAAAGGTAATTAAAGGCACAGAAAGTAACGATTCTAATGTTCAAGGCATATTTTGTAACGAATTCGAAGATTCTAATACAAGATTTACACAAGAATTTGTCAGTAACCTTACAAATTTAATATTTTCAAAATTAAAACCTACACAAGATAGCGAATTTGAACGCACCATTATGTACAATTATTTTAATAAAGATTTTAAAAACAGTAACTTTTATAAATATTTGGAGGGTCTGAAGAATTTGGGCAATTTAAACAAGTCTGATTTTGTTCGATATTTTAATGAAGATTTTGAAAAAAGTAAATTTTTTAAACTTTTAATAGAAATGAACACCAACGAAAATTCCATTTCCAAATTTAATAAGAGTTTATATAATTATTTCAATTCTGAATTTAACACTAGTAATTTGGGTAAAAATGAAAGATCCGTTTTTCAAAATACTAAAACGAGCTGTCATGTTACTTATGGATTTTACGTAACCTTTACTATATTATTAGTAGCATTAGTTGTTATCCAAGTTGCTAAATTTTACACAAAAACTATTAAAAATAAAGTTACACCACACGAACAACTCGAGTTAATAACTTAATATTTTTATTAGATAACATTAGTATGTAATAATTTTGAGTTTTGAGTTTGTAATGTTTGTTTGTAATAACATATTTTGTGATCGTTGAAATAAAGAATATACATATGTATACATAGGTATGTATGTTGTTTGTATATGTACATAATGTCCGATTTTCAATTTGTCTACTTTAATATCACCCTCACAATTCGAATTAATTAACCGTTATCCGCTAATTCAATCAAATCGCAGTGATAAGAAATCGATTACAAATTATAATACAAGCCGTCAGCATTAAAACGTGTTCAATCTTGTTTGACATTTTCGCTTGAAGGAGCAGATAACTTTGTGAAGGTGGCAATGACTCAACTATGTTTCCAAACGGCAGAGCAACGCCAAGTAAACTACGTGATAGATTGTGCTTCTGTGCGATATATTTCAAAGATAAGGAAAAATATGGAGTTTTTTCCTCGCATTTCAGTAAAAAGGATATAATAGTTCGCAACTTTACATGTCGCAATTTGGATGTGTTAGATTTAAAAGATAGCAAGAGTTAGTGTGAAGTTTCGAATGGTCATTCGAGAAACAAAGATTTTGAGTTTTACAATAAAAAAATTGGTATTAGTCTTTGGCTTTTTCCACATTTGCTTCAAAATCCTGCTAAAGCTATCTTTAACACAATTTTTGAAATGAAAAAAACACAGCATGATCCACAGTTTTTTTACTTGTCAAATTAAACAGTCGAAAATTCACCCTATTTCTTATTTATTTTGAAGCACGGCATTTAAAAAAAAACTGGATTTATTATCGGCGTATAAAACGGTTAACAAACCTTGTCTATCGGCTTCCACGACGCTTTGACTCGAGGACGCCTGGGACGCGCTCGCTTCCAAGTTGGATGGTTGCAATCTCATTCTTCTCCGCAACTTGGGCATATCGAAGGGTAAATCCCTCAAATCCACCGACGTCGCGCTGCCTGAAGTGCAAGCCGCCTCTGGGACTGCTCGTCGCCGTCGCAATTTCGGCATGTCGAACGGCAGATCGGAAAAATCCTGTTGGCTAGGGGGTGCAGATAGTTCCACTCCCGTGAAACTGAATCTCGACTTGATGCCCTTTATTTCATTTTCCTTTCGTTAGATTATCATAATGTTTTATTGGGTAGGTAAATTTACAGTTCGTTTCATATTATATATACACTAAAAAATCTACTATACTTTCTAAAATAATTGTGTGCTGATTTTTGAATTCAGCTGATTAAGTAATTAAAAGTAACTTACCTCGCGTGATTGGATAGAAATGCCACTGTCGGATCCTTGAATTTCTGGGTTGGTTGTATGGAATCCCAAGTTAAGTAAGTTTTTGTTTTGAGGTACACGCCGTTTGGTTTTAATATTTTCAGGTGTTGGTTGTACTTCTTCCGGCGAGCACTTCTGTGAGTTGTTGTTTCTGTTGTTATCCGATGTCTCGGACATGGGTTCCTGCGAGGATTTATCTGAAATCGGGCTTAGGATGTGGAGCTTGTTGCCTAAGAAACCTCCTGAGCTTTGGGGGACGGTATAGTTCTTGGGATTTCCTGCAATCGATTATGTAGAAGTCTGATTCAAAGAAGATGCAAGTTAAACTCACCACCAGAATCAGAACTGTGTGAACTAAGCGATGGAGATTGTCTACTTTCTGAACTAGATGTGCTTCTATTGCCTTCACTAGTACTACTTTTTATGCTTTCCATACTTCCGCCGCTGCTGCTTGTTGTCATACTTTCAGTGCTGGAATACTTGTGTCGAATCCTTCTTCCTTTTAATTCTAATATGGTACCCTTAGATCTTTTGTTTATAAGCATAACCTCTTTTCGAGGCCTTCCCTTAATTTCGTAAATTCTATCTTTATTTGTTTCCTTGGTGTGCACTGGCCTGCCTTTGAATTCCGAGATCAATTGATTGGAACTGCATCCAAACTGAAATATTAAGCATTAGAGAATACAAAATGTTATTTTGTGATTTAATTTAGATACCTCAATTTCGAATGCGCTGCCTTCACGTACTTGAAGGCTATCACTACTCGTGGTTAGAGATTTAATAGGAAGGTGACGTGATTTTGGATGGGAAGGTAGATTAGGAGCACTGCGTATACTATTCATAGTGTGTTCTTTGCCGTGGAATTTCGCTGGTAACGGAGCTGTGGACGGTGGTGATGGGGTGTTTCCTCGTAACGGAAGCCCGCTGGATGAGGCGGAATGGTTTTCATCAGTTCCGGTTAGATGCAAATTCTGTAATTTAAGTATTTTAATCACAAAAAGCCATATATAGAGAAATTTAATTTTACCTGAATGTTATGCGAAAGTGCTGCCACCGAATTATTGTCTTCCTGGCTGGATTTGGAACAACATTCTTTATCTCTACCTCTAAATTTTCGACTTTTGCTAATTTCAAGGATAGATTCAGTACTTGGATGATTTTCCCAGGTTTTGTTCACATGAATGAGAACAGGATGATTGCTAACTTTGTCGATTTGGTCCAAATCATCGTCTGATTTACTAATGCGACAATCGAAAGCCGTTTCGTATACATGACGTTGACGAGTCATGTCGTCTAATCCATAATCGTCATAAGGAGTTATAGTTACTGGATTTGGAGGCATCGAATTGCCATTTGGAGCATCTCTATTACATATAATAAAAAATAATTTATAAAACAAGTTAACTACTTTTATAAAAAAAATTCAATTCTGCCATAATACAAAAAAGAATCAATATTTAATTTCTCTCGAGTGGAGTGTGAGAAGATAATCTAAAGAGAAGCCCCAAGGGTCCAAGGAATGTAGGGTACGAGCAATCTACTAAAAATTGAAGTGATTAAAAGTGATTTGTACGTAAACCGCTTAGATATTTCTATAATGACTGAAGGATACAACCAAGAGGAAATATTGAAAAATATTTGAACCGAATACTAAATAGATAATTATCTACATTAAAATTTACACGTACAAAAATAAATTGTGAACAATAGCTTACCTTGAATCAGTGCTTTGCGTTTCTACACTGGAACTTTTATGTTTTACTGAGACTTTCGGTCGAGTTTGTGATGTTTCTTTCTGTTCATAAGGGTTGTCTAAACTAGAGCTTTTACGAAATTTCCTGTTACTCCTGGTCTTTTTATTGATGTTCTGGCATTTTGATTCTTTTTCGCGTTCGGGCCGTAGGCTTTGATTTTTCTTCGACTTAATTTCAACCTTCGAATGGGGAGGATTTTCAGTCGTTTTATATTTGTAAAGATCACCGTAATAATACGGCGAAGGGTGTCTTTTGACAGTTACTTCTGCCTTGTTAGGAGAAAGGACATTTAGTGATGAAATAATGCCCTCATTGATACTATCAGGAGAATTCAAATCAAATATATTTTGATTGCCGTTTCCTGTAGGTTCGCACAAGAAGAAATCATCGTCTGATGTCGGTCTTGATGATTCTGTAAAAAATATTTACCTAAATAAGACACCTCGACTTTTTATAAGAGAATTTTATTAAATTTATATTATTAGTTAAAAAAACTGAATAATTGGAAACACCGAAGTAGTAATCCTAATAGAATTTTCTCCTATTGAAACGTTGTAAATTCCAACCCTAAGTTATTTGACTAATAAAAGGACACCCTTCGATGTTCGACTCCTTATGCATTCATAATAAAATTTTCCTTTTCGATGCAAAAATTTTCAACTTTTATCAGAAGAGAAAATAAAATCACTCAGATATTAGGATAGAAGTCTTTTTGAAATAATTGGGACCTTTATTTCCACTGAATTTAGGCAGAACAGTGTTGTATTAAGGAAAAATTTACAAAAATTAAATTTGGGATAAGGAAGAAATTTTTTAATAAACAATAATTAGATGACAAAAATACTCACCTCTGTAATAATAAATTAAAAATGTTTGATAAATTTTAATCGTTATTTATTTTTTGCTTATCGATTTGGTTGTAAATTCGCTAACAGTTTTTTAAACTGCCCAGGAAAATTATTCAAGAATAAAGATAATATAAATAAAACGAAATTTTTAAATGAACTAATGCACAAGGCCGTGTCTGTTTAAGAAATATGAAGGCACTCCAGAAAAACGTGAGGAAAAGAACATTATGCAAATGAAAGCGCCTAAAATAATCCCTCAATTAGTATAAGTTGCTCGTCAAGTGAGGACAAGCACCGGCAACTTTGAATTGGGGTAACTAATTGGAAATAAATGGTATATATTCCGTTAAATTACGTTTAATAATTATAAATATTATCATAAATATACTGTGCTTTATAAAAATAGGGTATAAAGCCATTATGTATATCACATGAGCTGCCAAAGATCCAGTACCTAAAAGGGGATTCACATACTCGTACTAATCTGAATTTCCGATTAGATTTGTGGAATATTTTTGAGAAAGAAATAACACATTCAAAGGGACCCTACTAAAGAAATGAATAAAAAAAGTATGACTAGACTTTTTAATTCTTTATCGCCCGCAAAATTCCCTTTCAAGTCAACCCCACACGCTTTTGAATAAAAAATCGACTTCCTCCGATCACTGACCATCTTTGATTTGTAAATATGTAAACTTTTCACACCAAACTCGTATGCATAACCTCGTCTAACTTTACGAAAATGTTTAAATTGAAACTGTTCCCTTGTGAACTACGCCAAAGTATGTTGCCGTATACTAACTAATTACTTCATCATATCAACATCATCATCATTATTATTACTCAGGATCACGTTTAATCAATTTAGCGAGGGTAGAACGAAATGTTAATTATTTGAGTAATATTAGGAGGTTCTTTAAAGACTAATTTATTGACATTATGTACAAATTGATATAATTTATGTACAAATAATAAAATACTCAGAAGTGAAATGTATTTATTTCTATTAGGCACTACATCGAAATTGTTTCAACGCAGAAGGGTTATTTGGGAGAATGATTCACCCTTGACCACAGCACTAAATTGTTATTTTCATCCCCTCTTTAATTATATTCAAAACCCCTCAGTTGCATCCCTAAACAATATGAATCAGAAGGGCTGAAAAGTGCAACATGTTTTTAGAAACCGTTTCCTAGCTTTCCAGTACTTAACATGAGACTATTTTAATCGGTTTATTTTTTATTACTAATTATTCCTTACTTATACACGTTCTTTTAGTTCAACGTTGGAAACGTTGAAACTTTACACCGAAGAAGAAAAATTATTTTTACAGTCGAGGTGTAAAGTGTAACATCAGTTCATAAAGAGATCCTGGAAGTGCGGATAGCAAACACGTTTCAACAAAGTACGATATACTCTCTGAAATAGCAGTTGTCAGATGTTCACAGATGCACTACAAACTTTCGTAACAATTTGTTGAGGGAAAGGATCTCGGATGAAACGTGGGTTTCGTTTCCTTTTTGTTTCTGTTTAACTTCACTACAGTGCAGACCTACTTCAAAATTAAATGCTTGTCCCAGCACGACCATAGGTGGTTATTTTTGAAAGTTACTAAACAATATGCTTAAAAATTCTCAATTAGTAAGATAAAAATAACTTATTCATTCAAATAAGAGGCTTTCCATGTCGAATTGGCATTCCATCATAACAAACGAGATTGGTATTATTTCATTTCAGTTGCTGAGGCAAAAATAATTCATGACTAGACTTTTAATTCTTTATCAGTTTGAAAACATTCGCTGTGAATATTTTATTAAGGGGGTGCTACCTTCTCCCTTTTCTTCGTGCCTTATGAAATATTTGAAATGTAATCCCAGTTCCGTCGATGACAGATCTCATTAGGAGAACTCTGCCTTTTTTTCTCCTTTGACTGAGCAGCTCAAATTGTCGAGCGGCCTCGGGAAAGGGCCTTTAATCAAAATTCGAAGCGATTAGCTGCTAAGATCAGGGATGTTGATGCCCCGATAATTTATTTTAGAGAGATTGATGACAAATTTTCCCTCTGGTATTTTTACCTACTCGTTTTAAAACATATTAATTGTCGGCGTTGAGATAGACCAAACGCAAATGTGTCTCATGTTTATCCTCCCTAATAATCCATCTACTAGTCAATTTCCGTAGAAGCGGAAATTATCATACTCGGAATGAAGCGTGTAGGTGCAATTACCGCCCCCTATCAATCAATTCGACCTTTCAGGGTTTTGAGTTTTCCGGGCATTCCCAGACACAACCTGCCTCCGAGGCAACATACAGTGTGGTGCGTTTTGAAAATACGAATAAACAACAAATAACATTAAAACAAAACGTTTAAATATCGGTTGATTTCTTATTTTTGTATCTATACTGGTGAAGTGATCCTACAAATCACCCTGCTACTAACTACAGTATAATTATATCTTAATGATGATTAGGGGACGTATTTCGACAGCCATATTACACACATGGTGCGTGTAAACGTGGTCAGCCAAACAAATTATTTCATTTTGGCGATGGAGAAATGGGATAAAACATGACGAATGAACGATTTCTAAATTAGCTCGCTTTAATCTGTGGCTCGTTTCGGCGAATCCTATCGTTAGCGCACATTAATCCAATCGTTAATTTCGACGGATAAATAATGATTGTTTTGATATATTTACGCCACTCTTAAAAGTCGCCGATTTGCATTTCAATTTCGAATCGGAATAAATAAATAAAGCATCGGAATAAATAAAGATTCGATTTATTTAAGTGGAAGGTGCAAAAGTGCAAAATGTTATTTCTGTTGAATGCTTTATCGGTTGCTGCAAAAAAGTGCAATCACAATCAAACAAACTGCCGACCATTTCAATCAAGTACATGTTTTCGTATCAATCTACATAATGACCGGCAGTCAGAGGCACGATAGGCGTTAGCGCGGGCGAAAAATAACTTTGCAGAAAAACGGATGAAAAATACGACTGTGTTTTATCCCTAGGCTGATGGATGGCTTGTGTAAATGACGCCTTGGGCCTAAGGGCGCAGCGCTACCACATCGTTTCAGTGCCGTGCACTGCTCTGCATGCATATAAACCTAAGTGAAAGTCCCTCGGGTCGGGCCTTTAATCATTAAAAGGGCCCACAATTATACGAACAGTGTGTTGTATTACATTCAACAGTACAGCCGTCCTAAATTAAATGGGGCTCTCTGCTTGTTAGGTAGTCTATGTTACCGAGAGGTACTTTTTTAACGAATTTTATAATATTCCTGCGGTTTTTTATTACTGCTTACGTTACGTTTCATTTGTGCCAACATCGATTTATCGACGCTACTGCCGATTGGTCGATGATGACGCAATAATTCCATTATCCTGCAAAAGCACAAAGGAAAAAAACAGCGAGGTATTTTTCTGTACTTGATTTATTCCTTTTTATGATCTGGTGGAGTTCGTATAGAACTCCTCTCCAACGATTTCATTCTACTGAGGCCACTTTTCTTTTGCAGTCAAAAACAAAAGAATCCCAACTTTTAAGAAGTTTAATGGCATATTTTAATGTGGGGAAAGGAGCTTCTTTTGTATACCTGGTAAGTTATAAGTTTGTATAACTTTGTTGGTGGTTGAGTTGAGCCGAATAGAGACGTCTTCTTTGAATTATTGCAAATTCATGAGCGCTGTTCATTGGTTTGAATCTCAAAAAGGAAAAGAAGAATGTTAAGACTTAGGGATGACTAGACATTGATTTTCATGCTCCGGTTGTTTATTCTCAAAACCGATATTCTTGCTGAATATTTTACTGGAGCTTATATTATGAAAGAAATAAAAATTTTAGCAGAAAAATATCCAAGTGCTATTTAAGTGTTCATCATTATGTAGCCCTTATGGTCTAATCAAAACGAAATTCAATTCACATCATGCAGAAATGACGGAATAAAAAACTTTCCATCTCGAAATTTAATGCAAACTTTTTGCAAATAGTTCCACACTCAATTTAGACTGAATCCTCGCTTCTCGAGTAAAGTACTTTAAGATGTAATAACTTTTGAGATTGGGGGACGGCCCCATCAGCCTGACGACGTTAAACTAATTTAACGAATTATAAAGTAATATTCGACATTTTTCGAGAGCTTTCAATGTTTGGTTAAGTACATGGGAATTTCATTTAATACTGCGTAATTGTGCTCTCATGTTGACGTTAAGGAAACGAGATTGAATTTTTAAAGATATTCAAATGCACGTTATTATAAATAATAATTTCTTACAACCCTTTAGTAGGTTCTTGTAATATAAAGCACAAAGAAACTTTGCAAGTTAGCACTCCCTAATTTATATCGCATCCGCAGAGTGAAGTAATAATTTTCATCTGAGAAAGTTCCCAAACTTTCTTTAATTTATTTTCTGTCTTTCCGGAATCAGGTTTCTAAAGCGTGCTTTCCGACTTCATGCAGTAATATTCCGCTTTTTTATGAATGCATGGTGTAAACTTGTAAACAAATATAAAATATTATTTCCATTTTTTTAGTTTACATTTCAAAAATTTACTTAAAAACCTTAACGCCTGTATGCATGTATCTACACATATAACACATTTTCTCTAATAATTTAGTCACAGCTAATTTTTAAAACTTGTTTATTGGCTTATTGCAAATAAACTGAATTGCATTCACTTTTTCACGGACGTGTCTATCGTATAACATCAACGTAGGTATAACATTTTTTATTAAATATTAATTTTTTATTTTTTATTTTTTATTAATCAGCATAATTACCAAGTAACCATAAAATAATAAATGCAAATATTTATGGAGTGAAGGGCGTGTCGATTAACCTAACTAAAAATATCTCGGCAAATATTTTATCCCAAATTGAATTATATTGGAATCTACGTCTTGAATCTGTAGTTTTTTTTGCAATTTTCTTTTTGTCACTTCGATAGCCCCCATAAATATTCCCACAACAAAGAATGAATGTCATCAAAAATTTATCTCACGAAATGCCTTCAAGCTAAAAACCGTTTACTGCCTGAAATCAGTTACGTGCATGAAACCATCGTATTTTTTAGATCTATATGGATTATGAATTTACATGCAGTTGAGTTGATACATCAAGGTTTCTTATTTTCATAAGACAATTTTTTACCAGTTGCATTGAATGTGATGTATATTTAATAATATTTAATTACTTACCAGTACTGTATGGTTGAGAATATTCTTTATCTGGACTAGTTAAATATTTTTGATCATCCTCTGGATAAGGATGTTGTTTGGAGTCTCTAGGCGTTGAATATGTGTCCAAAACTTCAACCTAAAAAATAAAAGACATTTTTACAACCAATAAAATCGTTTTATTAATTATAGTCAATAATTAAAATATTTTCAGTTAACTTGATTTTAAAATTAATTACTTAAAGTAACTATTTATCTTTCTTCCATTTACTTGCACTTGCCATTGGGAAATCAATTCAAGTAGGAACTCATGTTTATATTCACGTAAACTAACTTTCCTGAAGCATCCCTCAAGTATACTGACAGAAAGACAAAGGAACGATTAATGAAAAATAGATTTTTAGACTTGAATCATTACTCTAATTGTAGCTTTCAACCTTTTTCACACAACCCCCCAGGGTATCAACGCCGTAAAGAAATGTCTTTCAGGAATACCGAATTAAACATAATATTCAGTACCTTAAAAGCTTGACTTTAATTAAGCGGCAGATTTCCCTTGGGAACTATAAAGGCACGCTTTACTTCCAAAATTTTGTCTTTTTAATGGTTTTGATGAAATTTTCTCATTATTCATCCTCTCAACACCATTTTGAAGGTCTTTGATAGTTCGTGAAAAATTGTCAAAGCATTACCGACACAGGATAAAAGCATAGAATACACACCGGTAATTGATTTAATCAAGCCACAAAATTAGAGAGCTCCACGAAATGTCTGCTTATAAAACCACTTTTATTAATGATTGTATGCATTTTGTAACCTGTTTTCCATGTACGCATATTTATCCAGTTACCAGTTTAATCTGTCAATTCCACGCGTTTATTTCGAATCATGTTCATTATGTGAACAAATATTTGATTTAATTAAACTCGTTTAGAATCATTCCCCTCTATTTTATATTTATTAAAAGTAAATTAGAACTTTACGTTACATTCTGTATTGTTTCCCTTCTAAAAGTTGAAATTTATAGGATACTAATTGGTGAAGAGTATAAACCTAAAATTGTGTCCTTTTATGAGCATATCCCAATGGATTTTTTAAGTAATAAATGGCTCGTAAATATGGTGCAATGTTGATTTTAATTAAAAGAGGAGATCAAAGAAACACAATTAATTTAATTTCACTCGGAAATCTGTTCAGTTAAAACAGTAAGCCATGAGCCACATTACACACAATGTGTTCAAAGACATGTGAAGGGGTGAATTTCGTACCCTCACGTTAAATATATTGACTGTGGCCGGCAGCTTTTAAGCTTTTAAGGATATATTTTCGTTTGGGGTGTCGTTTGTTTTCGAAAGTATGAAAGTACTAAATTATTTTATTAGATTTCCCTTTAGGTCGTAAAAACCTAGTGGTAGTGTTGTTTACAAAAACCAGTTCGTTTAATTTGATTTGGATTAATTTACTTTTAATTAATATTGTAACTAAATTTGTATGCGAGGAAAATGCAAAAACGGTTTAAGGAATATAGTATTCAAAGCACACTCGTGATCCTTTTACGAGAAAACAAAGAAATGGAAGCAGAAGGAAATTTGAAAGCCATAGTTAAGGAAGATCCAATTACAAAGTGTCGGTGTTTATGACAGGGCTTTGTTTGTAAACGGAATAGTATGTCAGTTTGAACAAAACCCTTTAATATTCTAGACAAAAAGCTTAAGTTGTAAATCTAATTTTTCAAACAAACGTTTATTTCTTATATTAATTAAATATTTCAAGCGGTATTCAAAGCACACAAAAGATATGTCTGAAACTTAATAAATATTCCATCTTAATTTCCTTCTTAGATATCTTTATAAATGCTAGGGTAAGTTCACTACACTTTTAGAGATATAAGATAAACGTAGTCTGCCCTTCGAATTATTATTTGCATATTTCCAACTCGGTGCATGCCGACGCTACAAGGTGAAAATTTGAATTAAAATTTCGCAACACGCGATTTTCAAATCACCGTTTAAGATTATAAATTGCTTCAGAAAGCATCTACTTTACATCGCGATTTACCATGCTCATGTTCACATTCGAAATTTTGAACCGGGTTGTACCCTTACGTTGTAAAACGGTTAAAGAAATGAGGGTGGTCAGATCTGTTTAACTATTTACATTGCGCATTTCTTAGCATGCAAGAAAACTCGCATCCGTTAGGGGAAGAAACAACCCTAACAACTTAAACTATATTTATTGCTTCTACTTGACCAGCATAGGAAAGGAATCGTGTTTAATCCCCAGCAGTTAAATCAATGTAAATCGTTAAAGTTTTACAGGGGAGAACTGATGGTGTGTTCGCGCGGAAACTCTTGCTAAATATATTTTAAATTTTACCCAAGGAAGAATATTATCTATTAATAGAGAATAAATCACTTACTTTTTCTTCGTTGGGACTTGAAAGAAGCCAGTCGCTGAAAATATTTGAATGCAGATTAGGCACTGCAATGCTATTTGGTCGTTTTTTGGCAAGATGATCTGCGGGTATACTATAATCGTCACATAAAGAAATCTGAAACAAAAAAAATAGTTTTATAATATTTTTATAAAACGATTAATGACTACAATTAAGCTCATTCCAGCAAAAAATAACTCAATATTTTCTGGTTTGAAGAGATTTGCCAATTTTATCCAGATTATGCAAACTGCTCTTTCTGATTACTCATGAATATCCTCGGTAAGTAATGAATTTTAATTGGTTTGAACAGCCCTTTACCTAAACAAACAGTTTTAAACCCGGAGTATAATTTTGAATTAATAAGTAGATAGTTTTAATATACCCGTAGGTGATATACAATTTTTGTTTATAAGGGCTATTCATAATCCTAACATTAACAACCGTTATATAATTTGAAATTGAAAAAAGCTGTGTAAAATATATGAAAAATAGTGAATATAATCCCCTTGAAACGAGCACAGCAAAGATTTAATCGCTGTTGGATTTACATTGCTGCGTGATCATTGATCAAAATTATTTTCATCACAAAAAAGTCTGTTTTGTATCCAAACACGGAGATATTTTAACAAACAGTATATTGACGCTGGGGTGCGGATAGCCCACAAAACGGTCGGAGGCACGTATTTCAGGTTGTAGGAAATGAAGACCACTAGTCATTCTGCTGGTGACATGTTCATTAGCAGGAAAGGGAGAACCCAGTTTATCGAAACGACTTTCTCACTGATTTTACTTATTTATTTATGGCCAAATACGTCTGCTCGTGATATAAATATATAGCATTTATTCTGGACTTCAGAGTAATTTAGTTCGTGATTCAAACGGAACAGAATTAATTTTGTCAAGCACCTATTAAATTAGATACAGAGACACTTTGAGGTAAAATTATACGTTATTTCTAAAATAGGTATAACTAAAATTAAATTAAATATAACGGAAAATATTATAGGAATAATGGATTTTTATTAATTGTGTTATAAAATAAGATCGTAAAATTTGTGTAATATTCAGCCAGGGAATTCCCTCGAACCTCGAATTAGTGGGTCCTTAATGGATGACCGTCCAATGAAATAGTTTAGTAATAGATGTTGTGAAATCACCCTTTACGGGCACACGCATGGCCTCCCAGTCATAAATTAGAAATTTGGTTAAACATTTACATAAAGATAGAGTTACATATTCACTTAGTGGGATTTTAGTCGGTAAACGTGCTTGAGACGTTAAATTACAAGGCACAAGTAGGCATAACTCATTCTTAGGTTTAAGTGTAAGACAGTTTGAAGACAATTACTAAAGGGGCGTTTAGAAGACCCTAAATTCGGACTTTACCGTATTAAAACTAATTTGCATATTTTGCATAAGCGCCTCTGCTTTGCTCTATAACAATCAAATTATAACACACTGATATATGGATTTATGAGGGGAGCAAAATATTATACTTCCATTTTGAAGGAGCAAGGATGAAAATGAAGCTAACGATGAAAATGTTCAACAAGAATAAAGAAAACTTTATATTCTAAATACCATTCTTTAACCTATTAAGTTTTAACATTGCCCTAAAAATTAAAGTAGAGTTTGGAAAGTTTAAGAATAATGTAGCTAGTAAAAATGTTTATTTAACAAGGATTTATGAAAAAGTTGTACTGCCCAAGGGCTGTATCATGCTCTTGCACATAATACAACCGTATGTATTGAAGAATCCCGTCGAGTTTAATTGAAATAATAGCTTCAACCATTTTTGGTCTGTGGACATTAACCATAACTATTGTGAGCGGCAATGAGTAGAAAAGGGGAAAAATACGAGGGTTGGCTAAAACAAAAGAATGATATATAATGGAGAAAGCCGCGCATCAAAAATAAGTATCACATATGGGGTACGGCTCTTCATAACACTTATTTCAGTGATGAATGTATGATAAATATGTGCGGCAGAGCCAGCTCGGAGACATTACGTCCCTTTGCAGTCGTTCAAGCGTATAGTTGAAAACGCACGAAAACTTAAAATATTCCTTGCGTACAGTTGGGAAACCAGAACTAGGAAGATGGGTGCGAATTTCACTCTATAAAGAATTTAAGGCGGTTGCTTTCTAAAGTGTTCTGCCATCAGTAACAGAATGCTTTGCATACATAATTCCAAATTATATTTATTACCACAAAGCCACAAGTTCAACATAAGTAATATTTCGTGTTTGTTCTCAGGAGAATTTTATCAAACTCACACGTACTTACGCTTTAAAAAATAACTCGGTAAAAGTGAAACTTCGTCCATTCAAATTAGTTTACCTTACGTATTTTTTTCAATTTTACTTCGCACTAAATAATCTTAAAACCTCCTTCATTGTTAATGAACTTTTTTTTAAGTCATTACCATCAAAAGCGGTTTCCCTGGTCTTATCACCATTCCGTGATTTATTTTGAACTTTCTTCAATCATAACTTTTTATCTCCACCGAGAATTAACGAAAAAAAGTTCAGCTGGAAGATGCTGCCTCCCCGGTCGCTAATGAATTATTGTACTTTAAATAATATTTAATGAACGTTTTGTATTAATGGTTTCTCTAATAATGTGGCAGTAAAACCTAAATGGTTTTTATACAGCAATGGGGAAAGTGAACGATGCACAGAGCCGCACAAAAAGGTGTCCCGAATTTTTTTAGAAAAATTTGCTTTCTTAAAATTTTCCTTGTGCAGTGGATTGATTTAAATGGCGCAATATTTCCAATGCAAAAATTGTTATTAACAATGAGTTAAAAAACAAACTCTTTTTATTATTTATAAAGTTGTAATTAAAATGCTATTGGAGGTAAATCGGTATTATAGTATAAACTTATTCTATGAATGATTTATTATCTTAGTATAACTATGATTAAGGGTTATAATTTATAATAATAAAGTTATACAAATTTGAAGAAATTTTAGTAAAATGTACTTAAATGTAGTATAATTGAATACCAACGCCACTGTTTCCAACGAGGGGGTACCCACTATAAGTAGCTGACATCACAGTGGCTTTCGATGTTGTGGCTTAGGGGCCTTTGTACTCGAAATGATCTATGGCATTCATTTTGGTCTGCCTTCGCAGCTATAAACCAAGCCAGAAAATCGCTGCCTTTATATAGTATTCATAAGATCTATTATCAAAACTTGATTATATTGTGTTCGACTCGCCATTTTATGATTCTAGCAATAACAATACCAAGATCTTCATATTCCTTCCTAAAGGATTCTTGTTATGGATTTATTTCTACTCAAATTCTCTCACCCTGTCATGCACGCTCAATTAAAGGACTAATCCTGAATTAATCTCCTTGAAAAAGATTTTTTTAATAAAAAATGTACTTTTAATTCCTGGCATCAAAATGAAAAATCAGACCGAGATTACTTCTCCCCTTTGCTTTAAATATCCTTGTCAGCCGAATGAAAATTTATTTCAGTTCCAACAAACTCGAGAGCAGGTCTTATTGAAAGTGATCTTTGAATTCTAAATATATAGGACCGATGAATCCCAATTAATGTTTTGTTCATTCCCCATTTCCTCGTTTAGGACCGCTTTTATTGCTTGATTGTAAATACGAATTAATTTATTACTCGTATCCAATAACACTCAGTAAGAAAATGAAAAAACACCGTGTGCCATTATTAGGTATTTCACAAAAACGTATTTGTGACCCTTTGCCTCCTGAACAAGGTGTACAAATGACTCTCATTTAGAGGGTTATACGGCAATCAGTCGAGAGCTAGGGAAAAAATACATTGAAACGGTATTTTCTCGGACTCGGGTCTTGGTCAGCTTTCCGGGTGAATTGTAACTCGAAAAATAAAAGGTTTTCATTAAGGAACTTTCTGATAACGTATCGTGCTTTTGTCGACAGCGAGGCGGGACAAAGAAAACGAAACTTACAACACCATACAGAGTGGAATTATTATATTTCGAATTTTACTCATCTTTTATATTTGGGCTTAGTGACAATAACATCAATTTTATATTAACCCTAGGAGCATACTCAGGGTCTGTAAAAATATTAAAATAAATACAATAATAAAGCTGTTATAATTTAAATACCCATGCGTTAGAGATACTTTAATAATAAAATTGATTTATATTTAATGGATTTTTTGATGGATAGAATCGGACATTAGTTTTTTTAAAGATGCACCTGGTTATTCCCTTGCGAATCCTGTAATTGAAGTTTTATTGAATTTTGTCGCCGTCAGCGATAGGGAATGGATACTGTGGTGAAAGTGCTGACCAATCGAATTCCGATTGCTCAACACTCCACTGATTGGATATCCAGCGAAGAGACTACAAGGTGACCAATAATATTTGAAAAACTGGACGCTTATTAATTTAATTTCTCATCAATAAATTATTATTTTGAGTATGTTAATTATTTGCATTAACGCCACTAATCAGCGAGAGCTCTTGTTGGCTTGTAATATGATTAACAGTCGAGCATTAAGATTCACTAGACTTAGTAACATCAATACCAGAAATTAGGGGCTATGACTATAAAATGTTTAATTGAGATGTGAGTGAGCCACCCTGTGATATAGAGCAGATTGGATCAGTAAATGAATACCGACTGGGATGAAGAAGGGGTGAATTAACCATTTAATCTTTGCCGTCTATACTGTTTACTGAAAAAGTTTGACGGTATACTTACAACACTCGGCTAATTGGATAAGCACTGCGTCACTTTTCATGCCGTCGAAGATTTTCCTAATTCTTTCATCAGAAAAAATACGGTGAAAGTTTCATTCGTCGACGAATTTTCGTGACCAGAACTTTGTTTCTTAATTATTTAAGGGATTAAGTTAGTAACATTTCGCTGGTAGATCGTTCGGTAAAACTTTTAAAAGATAATCAACCTAATGTTAGCATGCGTGCTTCAATTACAGCTGGAACGGCAATTTTGTTCGACCGAAATCTCTATGTTTATGCATCGAAAATTAATAAATTCAAATTTGTTCGCTAAAATCCGTTTTAGAACGAATTTTTTCGTTCGTTTGCTGCGATGCTAATCGGCTATAAATTCGGGATAAAGCGAAAAAATCGTTCGGCGCAGTTGTTACCTACAGATTAGTCTAATATAAAAAATTAATGGGTGCTCCTCCAGCACAAAAGCAGAACATAAACCTGTTTATTATGAGAGCTGCAATCTAAACAGATTAGACTAAGAGGGGTGGTTGAACAGCAGATAATAATTGGCGTTGCAATGGCTTATTTTTCTTCTTAGCAATACTCTGGAGAAATCAGGGACGTACTAGAGATTAGTAAACAATAATGTTATTTTTGACCCAAAACTAATCAGCGATTACGATTAAGAGAATTAGCAGCACTTTCGTGGTATAAACTGATTTATTCTGCTGATTATTTTTATTAGCACACATATGGGACATAAATGCTGTGCGCCCATGAAAATAGTCCAGATAAAATCAAAAGCAAACAAAACAGGGGTCGAGTACCCTTCCCTAATGGCCCGCCATAATACTGCGAGACGATTCTATCATTCGGAATGATTATTGATGAAAACGTAATGAGAAATGATGAAGTAGGCAAGATGAGAAATCCCGGTTACTATCACAATATAAATTACGACAATTGGACAGGTATCATTTATTTTCAACATTGATTTTCTCATTCGAATAAAGAATATAAATTAAACGAATCGGAATATAAAACATTTCATGTAAATATGTATCTTACATCTAAGCTTGAATTCCCTACGGATATAAAGTTAATAAAAAGTTGAATTCTTGTGCCTTCATGCAAAAAATATTTATTATGATGCCAAATTTTTCTGGAGATACCAAGAGGAATACAAAAAACAGTCGACGTTTGTTACAATTAAAAACTTTATTTCCTAGTCACTGAACCGTAAAAAATCTGAAAAAGGGTCCTCTGCTAAAATTTAGATTGTACGAATATAGAGAGGAAAAGTGAAATATTTCTCTCTGCGCTTTTACCCTACAGTTTCCTGTAGGCCTTTACCCCACGATTTACGAGCGATAATTTTTATAATCCAACAAATGCGAATTTTAACATTGTTATCTGTTGAGAGGAGTGAGAAATGTAATGCTGAGTAAAAAAGCATGTCATTAAAGAAACGACAAAGCATTCTTTTGCTTCCTTCTATAATTAAAACAAATTTCCTAATCGATTTATAAAATAGATCTAAAAATCAACGCGGAAAATTTAATTTTACCAAATACCATTTCATCCAATTAAGCGATTATTTTTAATCAAAAATCATTCGTTCGTCAATTTACAGCGCAATTCCATGAATATTGATGCACATTTAGCAGTCATGCGAAGAGAAAATTATCGATGGGCATTTTTTCTGGTTGAAAGCTCTCTTTTGTGGAAAGGTTCATTTCAATCGACAAGAGATTTTTAAAAATCTCAAATACAAGAGGACTCCTCCCCAGTTGACTATAAAAGTCTATCCTATTGACAAGATGAAAAACCTCTAACGCGCAAAATTGCTTCTATTTACTTCGCCAGATCGAGGGTAAAAAACAAATGACAAAGGGACGAAGGTACAGGGACGACTGAAAAATAATCAACTCTAATAAAAGTGTACTCCGATATCGGCGACGTATCAAATGATGGCAATTTTTTTATATCGTCGCAGTTTACGGACATTTTAACCGGTTTGATTTATAACTCAATAAAAATGGAAATTTTGCAAATATTTTACACAAATTGTTGATATATGATATTTGTCTTTTTAATTAAAGGCAAATAGAAGTGATTCTAAGAAAACAAATCGAATTTTTCATGCCAATTTTCCTATTTTAGAAAATTAACTAGCAAATTCTATTAATTTTTATCAGTACTGGAATTTTATGAAACTAGAGTTAAAAACTTTTGGAAATAAAATAGTTGAAATAGAGGCACTTTACCTACAGTCATCAAAAACAAGAATGAGCTTTGTTTCAAACAAATCCTTTCCAATTTTAACAGGTAGTTAAATTACGACAGAGCATGTACCCGTCTAGGTAGAAAATCCTTCACACGTCTGGTTACCCAGGTTCATAAATACCTATAATTCGCCGGTAAAATTCACGCTCATTTAATTTCAGCTAATCTGAGGCATTTGTTTGACTAAAGCATATGATTAAAAGAGAAAAGTATATTTGGAGAAAAAGCTGCACGGCCAGAATCTAAAGTAGGGATTATACGAGAGGGCTTTTATCCGAAACGTAACCCGAGACGTTTTTCTTTTACCTCGTCTGTATTTGCATAACATTTCAGGCAATTTGGGGCGAATGCGGTCGAACTGCAGTCTGGTCCCCCCTAGTAGGGTTTGCAGCCCCCCTAACACGCCGCGAAAAGCGTACACCAGAACTTCGTACTTCATAAATTTGGTTTAGAATTACGTGCCACAGGTTCATATCTATTTACAGACTTAGCGCGAATTCAAATCTCTTACGAGTAGAGTTTTATTTTTTGAGGCCTCATAAACTATGTGAATTATATATTAAACCTTCTTATAAAGCCGGCCTTTTATGATGCGGATTTACTTTGTCAACTGCAAGTCTCGAGCTTATTATATCAACTTACCGTATTATATTTAGGCATATCTGTACGTACATATTTACAAAATAACAATATCATATGAAAATTCAACGTAAAAGAGTAGTTACTTTATCATAAATTCTATACTGTTATATTTTTGTGGATTGGAATTGTACTGATGCTTAAAATTTGACTCTTCACTTTTGCATGTAAATGGGTCTTTAGTTTCAAGTACTATAAAGAGAGAATGCGTATTTATATTTAAATGCCTTTTTATTCAATTTAATTCGAGTCTGAAAGGCTTAAGCGAAAGGCCTGTATGTATTAGCAATCCTGAATAATTCAAAGGGAATGAGCTAGTATGTTCAATAATACTATCGCTTCTAACCAGATGGCCGCAAATAAAACACATCGATAGCGATTAGCGATTAGCAGGAAGATATTGCTAGCAGGTAGTGTGTGTGTAGATTAATATCAGGACCATGGGAGAGTTTAGACAATAAATTTGGCAGCGAAGCATAAATTTATGGCGAATATGGAAGTGCGGATTACGCGTTTGCATTCGCAATCAAGCTGTTAGATTAAAATTTCATGACATCCTGTAAGAACACCTGAGCTTTTCCCATTGTAAAAGGCCTAAGTGGTAAGTGGGTGCGAATTCGCAGTTCCGCGAAAGGAGATCCTAACAAGTTTTACATTTTGGTAAAGTTTCGGTCCCCTTTCTTACAGGATCGGTTTTCACTATTTCCAATCGTGGAAGTAATTTACTCGCATGATTGCAATAGTCGCTCTTCCCTGGCACATTTTTTTTAAATCACCATTCGATTTTTCAGAAGTGAACTAACTGAAATATACTAGGAAAATAATGTGGGTATAAATTCGCAATTTTAAAAGTGAAGTATAAATTTGGTTTAAATAATGGGGCAATAAAAATGGCACAGCCAAAATACCTTCCGCGATTTACACAGCCCGCTGCATGGCTGTGATAAAAAAATACTGTATAGCACTGTCCAACGCAAATTCTAAGCATATTTGTCGGATATGTCGACATTCACTAAATTTATATTAGTTCTATAATGCGTGAAACGCATTAAAAGCCCGTCAGGGATTTTGTTTGCGTCGTGTTCTCATATTCGAGATGGAATTCGAACTACCGGCATTCCCGGCATACCGCAGAATAATTTGACGGTATTTTGTGGCTTGTTTAAATACGATTCTATTGTTACAGGGAATTGCTGAATTGGGCGCATTTAATAACCGATTAAATTGATATCTGGGGTGAATAGCAATTAATTTTCCCCGAATAACTAAGTTTATTCGATTGTCTAATTGCGCCCGCAATTTATAAAGCAATAAAGCTCGCGCCGTTTAGTCCGATCCTTTGCAGTTTTAATAAAAGCGTTTTGTTGCATTAAAAGTAAAAAATGCTAGATTACCCACTGTCATGCCGGATAATTTATTCGAGTTCTCGCCAAAGCTCAAGGGAATTCTAGCGGCAGCAGTAAACTTTGCATATTTGATGTAACTATTTATATTGTGCCTAACGCCTTGTGATGAAAATGGGTGTAGCTCAATGACGGGCAATTTGTTGTCTTTTCGCTTCCCCAAACATAGGGTGCATCGTCAGACTTGCATTAAATTTGTTTTAAGGCAGGTAAATAAAAATTATTTATTAATACAAATATTTCACAAACCACATCTGAATTAAGGGCGAAGATGTAGAGGGTTGTTTTCGTAAGTATTTTAGTCTATTTCTATACAAATATTTACCCATTGAGACGAGTATGCTTTATCATTTCAACGAATATTTTTGATATATTATTAGTTTTTACCCATTTTATTTATATTAATTTTTAAAAATATATAGGCTTTCTATATTTTTAATACTGACTACAGCTTAGGTCCCTGATAACCTAACGTCGCCAATGTTCTGAATGCCCTGTTGTTTTGAACGCTAAGAGTATACCGTTTACTGTGGAAAGTCGCGGGGCACCCTATATTTCTCCGCCCCCCGGGTCGCTTTATATTTCTCTGTTCAAGCTAAACACTAGTGCAATATGGGGTAAATTTTCTTGAGAGGACTTCACGGCTGTTTCAATGGCATCGTTTTGGAGAAGCAAAGAGGGAGGTGGATCGTTTTCGGCCTTTTCAGAGCGCCAAGGTGTTGTCGTCTACAGATTCGAGAAGTTGATTTAGGTCGGTGTTAGGAATATCAAATTATTTTTTTAAGCGGGAATTCTGACAAAACGCGTCGATTTTGTGTCGATGGTGAAATGTAAAATAGACAGCCAGAAATATTATATTCAAATACCATTCCGGTGTTTTCTGAATCAGAAATATTGGGATACGTACAAGCCAATCGATTGTTATTTCATATTCAGAAGAACACTATAAAATTCAGATCAGGCAGGGCTATTTTTCCCTGCAGACGAATTTATGCATCGTTATCTTATATTTCTTTAACCCAGTGCGTCTTTTAGAAGTACATTTACGGAAGTCGGAAGGATATAACAGTTAAATCACCGGTCATTTTGAGCTGGGACAGAACCCTTCATATATCTCGCCACAACTTTATGTCCAGATTCACTGAAACATTTCCAAATCTCCCAGGATTTACACAAAAAGTGATGTTACTTTCGAAGACTTATATCTGTTAAAAGAAATTTATTGGTAAGCTCCTAAATTGCGAGTGTATAAATAAACCAGCACTATATTATCCCGTAATGAAAGCTTTCTCTCCGTGTAAAGTTATTTTAGGAAAGGAAACGCGAATAAAAATGCGACGACGACGTGTACATTTTGAATTATTACCGTAAACACAGCAGAGGTATAAATAATAATGTTCAACAACTTGTATTGTGAATGGAATTCAGGGAAATTTAAGCTGTTCTGGGAACTTTTCTTCTAAAATAAAGAACGTGAGATAATAAGAATTTGCGAATGTTTATCAAAGTGCTCAATTTCTATAAAAATTGTTGAGAAAATTTAATTTCAATAATATATGAGTATATATAAAAGATGATGAGATATGATAATATATGACTTACCTAATTTTTTCGTCTAATTGCATGGTGATAATAATTTAGCACTAATTGATTATACCTTAGTTTATAACAAACATTTACAAATTGTATGGGGCATCCACATCGATGAAAAATGGAAGAAGATTTAGAATGAAGTTTATTTAATATTTTCGTGGAAACAGCTTTATACGACCTGTGACTTCTCGTGCGAAACACCTCATTTGTTCCCGTCAATTTTTCCGCATCAACTGCTCATGTACGGCACACGCAGCAAGGGACTAGGGGACTAAATTACAAACTGTAATGTGATCTAGTGTACCGGCTGTGAAACATCGGTTACTATATACGTGATGTGCCTATAAATACTTTATATATTATCCATATATGACCACTGTCACGTTTTCTATCTGTCCCGGGGGACTTTGCCATCGAGGTTCACGCTTGCTCTCATAGGTTTTGAATTAACCCCTTTAAAATTAGCAAAATTATTCAAAATGCTCCTTTACTCATAATTACACTTTGCTAATGGTTTCACAAGGGTAAACATTTTGCTTTATAATTATTTTGTATTTACGTTGTTTCTCCTTTATAACTGACAATATTTGTGTTTTCCTATTTAATTATATACGTTTTGAAACAGAGTATTTTAATTAATTATCGATGGAGAGTAGATACAAAAAGGAGTAATATCTGTAATTATATCTTTCGTTTATTCGTTTATAAGTGGATACAAGGTATATTTATACCTACCTACCTAGAGTATTAATAAAATTTTTCTATATACTAATATCCTAAATCAACCCCAATATAAGAAGTGCTTCAACGATGAATAGATAAACGAATAAATTGTTTTCCTAAATGAAGGAGAAAAGTTCCAACATCGATATATTTTTATCAACATCATAATCGTAATATTCCTAATGTTACGAAACGAAACTTTTTTCTGCCTATCTCAAAGTTAATTTGATAAAACATTACGGAGCGAAATGAAATTTGTAAGTCAATGTCAGAGTAAGTTAGAACGTATGAAGAGGAAGGAACTTTCCGCTACTTGAATTGAAGAGAAACGGCCAAAGTTTTTATGAGACAATATGTTATTTATATTTCATTTCTATTTGTCCATCCTTGGGCCGCAAACTTTCCTATCCCTTAACAGGATTATACTTAATGCATTATAAATATGATGGAGTCATTGTCAACTTCCTATACGATCATTTATCTTTTTTTGGATGTGTCAGAAGTCGAGGAATCACTTCGGAGATGCCCTCCTAAATAAATTTCACTTTCAATTTATTCCTTGTATGGCACTTTGATATATCACAGAATGTTGTGATTTATTTTCTATTTCGCTTTAAAATTGAAGAAGAAAAATAGGGTTTGATGAACGACCTTTTACATTAAATACGGTGAAAATGTATTTTTTTCGTGCAAATTTTTGGATTACGTATAATCAAATAAAAGCTTCAAAGGGAATACGCAAATAAGAAAAGTAGCAGAAAGGCTGCGGGTCAAAGGACAATGATAAATAACGTCATTACTCTTAGTCTCGTCTTTGTAACTGACCCTTTCGGCTGGTCCTTCATTATCCTGAGAAAGGTCCTTTATTATTTACTTCATTAGAATAATGGTTCGACCTCAAAGCGATTGTACGCCTCTAACTATAAAACCTGCCAGATCCGTCTCCAATTTTCTTAATACAATGATTAACTAATGCCAAGTAAATCTCCATACTAACGTATATGTTTTGTAAAGTTTCCTACTTAATAACCTACCTTGTTAAAAATAATTAAAAATCAAACTTAATTTGCATAAACAATAATATTGTAAATAGCAATGTAATAAGATCAAGATTATACTATTAATAAGAAAAAAATACGTTGGTAATCACAGGTGAAAATACAAAAAAATGATGTTAAAGCATTGCGATAAATTCCGGTAAGTCGGATCTGGAGGGTAAAGTGGAAATGTCATCGTTGGATATAATTGGAACAATTCTGTTGCTCCTGATATTTCTGAAACGGCCAAAATGGGATTTTTGATGGAGGGATGATGTGCCCCCTTCGCAGTACACTTTTTGTGATATGCTGCCTAACGGTCTGTAACAAAAGGCTTGAGGCGTTTGAATTTCACTTTATATTATACCAACTCGAAATGAGTCGTTTTTAGGGGGATTTGTTTCCTCTCCGTTTTTTTTGAAATTCATAGTTTCAATTAGCGGAATTAGATTTTTCCAACTTTACTGGACTTCGCGCTTTCGATCTACCGGCTGATTTGTATGCGCCAGTGCACTTACATTCGACAATGGTGGGTTTTTCCCCGATTTAATTCGGCCTGTTCATTTGCGCGTTTGCGGATTTTCGAACGCACGAGAACAATATTAAATTTGGTAATTGTTGAACGAATCCGGGAAAATCATGCATATTTCATAAAGGGCAACATTCGCTCTAATAAGTTAAATATGCAGTAAAAAGAAAGTTAAATATGTAGTGGTTCACGTTTGTCAATTAAACTTTTATCAGGGATGTATTCGAATAATGAAAAGAAAATTGGTTCTCATATTAAATTTTACGTTTCAATCTAAAAGTCCCTGTGGAAATCAATTGCTATAATATAAATTCAATTTACCGTGCACTTGGAAAAATCTCTTAAAATGTACAAAATTTACTAGTTTCTATTGTAGACATCGCGCTATAAAACGCTAACGTTAAATCTAACTCTAAGCGAGAATTTCGTTTCGAGAGGATTTTCCACGATTATAAGATAAATTATAAATTCTACAAGCTAACCGGTCGCACTTTCTAGTTGTTTATCGATTTCTCTATACAACATTGCATTTAAAATTCAAATAGCTATTTCATAAGCAACGAGGAATTATAGACACAAAATGCTCGAACCGTATTTCAAATTACTTTTCGTATAATATTAGATAACAGAGCGCGGATTAAACTGATCGAGTAGCATAGAGGTAATCGTGGAATAAAAATCCTGTAATTAATATCATTCTCTCCCTAATAAAAGGGGTGGTATAGGACTTTGATTTCATTCGAAAGCGCTGCAAGGAAAGAAGGAAAGGCCTCGGGTTGCGTCATCATGTAGGTGAAGGATAAGGATTAAAGTTAACTTGTGAATCAAGAGGGTTGCTTCGAAGCGGCCTTACTGGTCGGTTTCCCTGCGAGACGAAACGAGGGGCGACTATATCAATGAGACGCTTTTATTTCACATATAATCTAATGCCGTCTAGAATTGATTGTATTACCGTTTACTTCTGTAACGAGAGGAGCTTCAAAGCCGTAACTACGATACTGTTTCGAATGCAATCTATAATACAGGGTGTCCCAATAAAAAGTTGCAACTTCTATGAGCTTATAAATTTTAAACGCCTTATCATAAATACCTGCAGTTTTCTCAAATGTTCTATTTTATTACATAGTTTTGTTACATACAGAAATTGTGCCTTACCAATACAGGCTGTTTTATTAAAATCCCCTTTTAAATTCACAGTAACCAATTTTTTTTAAATGGACCCCGTATATGTAGAAGTATTTTGAAAGATATACTCTTCTATTTTTCAAAATTGTATTATTCGTACATGTTATTCTACAATACATGTTACTCTCTCTTAAAAGAGGGGATTTTTATGAAACACCCTGTACAGGCGATGCAAAATGTTTGTGTCACTGTAACAAAAAAAAATAATTATAATAGCTTTTATGATTAGGCGTTTAAAAATTATTAGCTCACTAAAGGGGCTACTTTTCATTGGGACACTCTGTATAATGATGTGTCTGATACATTCCAATTGTAATTTTTGGTGGAAATACATATTTTGAAGCAACCACCATAAATATAATCCACCAAAATTATAATTGATTCTGGTGCTTCCGCCAAAATTTTAAATAAAATGGAGCAGTAATTTATAGCAATAATTAAAAAAATAATAAAGGAGCATCAATTACCAATTGCTTCTTCTTCAAGAATTTATCAACAGAAATCAAGTGAGGTTTTTTGAGTGTAGACAACGAGGAATTAAATAAGAACTATTCTAAATTCTTTTATTTTTAAATAACTGCGTTTAGTTGTACTTTATATGTATTTCGAAAGCAAAAATTATACTGTCATTCGTCTCTTCACAGTCTACGTGTTATTAAATATTTTTTAAATCCGCTTTCAAACGAACTCGAATGAAAACAGCGTTCACCTTTTCATTCAACGATGATTTTTTTGGAAGACTAACTTTCCCATTTATTTCAACAAGTTCTTAAAACGAGGGAATAAATCGGCTTTAATTATCACTTGCTGAAGTTATTTGAAGTCTTTTTCTGGAATATTTTTTGATTGATGCCGAAAAGTTTGTGATCGATGGCTCGAATAAAGTACTTGAAACGACGATTTGAAAAACCAGGAATCATTAACGTGTAAATAAATTGCGCGTACCTAAATTTATAAATGCGATATCAATTATTAATTCATTCTAGCGTGAAACTTTTTGTATTATGTTATGTTAGTAATTTATTTTAACTTTTACGCTCGTTAAACATTGGCAATTTCAGTTACTACCTATATTAGTGTAATTTAAATATTCTGTTCAAGTTATTTGCTACCAATTGAATTCCAATTAAGTAGATTCTTTTCTCAAGAGGGGAAAAAGCATCTCCGCCGTCTCGGAAGTTTCGAACAATAATTACATTAATTTAATATCGAAAAGAATGCAAACAGTTGCTTTTAATTACAGGGAGTTATTCCAATTAGTAAAAACCAATTATGCATTTCCAGTACTCCGACTTTCCTTATAGTGTATTTTTTTAATGAATAATGAAGGTAAATTACATTTTGTTTTCTTATTGTTTTATGCTAAATTTGATAATCAAAAAATACCATGTCATTATCTAGCTTATGTGTGGGTGTAGGTACAAAATCAATTAATTAATTAAAATTAGTATACATCGCCTGCTTTCAGGTGTGGTATCGATTTCTTGGGCTTCAAATACCTTTACGTGTTTCAGATTAGACGGAATAAAAAGCACGTTCGTCTAACAGGATTAATTACTCATTTTGTATCAGGTTTACAACCACAGTTTTATTTTGCCAAATACAATTACCCCTAATATTGAATCAAAAAGAATAAAAATCGTGATCAAACTGTGATATTATATTATATCTCCCTATAGATTAGGTACCTAACAAAATCTAAATTTCTTATAAGAATTATTTGGGATGCTATAGGTAGATATTGCAATAAAGGCGGTGGTGTTTTTTATATTGTATCGATCCGGTGTTTTTTCGGTTTATGAAGAATCCTTCTGAAAAGAAAGCCGTTATGGGATTTCATATTTACTATTGTGGAAGCAATCTTCTTTCGCGTTATTGCATAGCGACTTTCATTTCTTATGCCGTTGCTCATAACGTCAAATGCCATAGCAATATACACTCCGGCTTCCAGATATTTTCACGCCCTTTTGCCTTTTTGAAATTGCATGACAACTTAAATACGCGTTTTTTATGCACTTTAGTGAATATATCCCGCTGTTCTTTGGCGAAGAACACAAGGGTGTTCTAAGGATTGACTGATTTATTTACTTATAAGATATTTAATTTTAAACTTATATCTGGTTTTTTCGTATTCAAATCCGCAGTATTTTACTTTCTTTATGTAAAAAATAAGTTTACGAATATTTTTAGTTGCGAAAAATTAGGGCATCAGGCAATTACCGCAGTGTTAGCACAAATTGACTACACGGCTTACGTAAAACGTCATAACAAGATTGAATTTAATATAATAGGGGATGATACAAAGTGCTCGGGACTTGTCAGACGGGAATTTCGCTTAAAATGCAAATTATGCACCACTCAAAATTGTATCCGAAATACTCGTCATTCGATATTGTGTGCGTGTAGATTCTAGCGTTTCAAACGCTTATTTATTATTGAATTAAAATTAAACACCACAATTTCTGCTCTAAATTTATAGTTACAACAAAATTTAGTGAATTTTTTGTTACCATGTTTATTGAAATATGCTTGTAATTCTTTCCTCTTCATCGTAATTGAATTTTTAATATGTTGGAACATAAATTACTTTCAGAATCTTATTCAGAAGTTTGCGGTCAAGAGCTGCTTTTAATAAAAGTATATTAATGGACATGTGGAGGGTTCCCTTATTTCTTATATATCTTTTCCTTTAATATATAGGATTGCCATTTTTTTCTTATAAAGGGATGATGTAGAAATAAAGATTTCGATTCGTCGGTTTTTTCGTTTTGAGCTTCAGCTTGAGTACGGACGAAATTCGAACCAAATTCCTGCGTAGGGTTGCATAACCCTTATATCGCTATATAAACCCTCAGTGTTTGAATAGCCGAAGATTTCAAAGGCGTATGTGTTTATCTTTAATATATTTTTATGCTCAGCAGATATTATCTGATGGCACTAAAGATGAAGGAATTTTATTTACCACAAATCTTTTAAGACGGAGCGACTCAATATTATTATGAACGTTGTATAGGGGGTTTTGTTCAAACAATGTCCTGCAGGGTTTTCAATAGGAAATTAACAACACAGAAGATTGAAGTTTTATTTTATTTACCGAAGGAAGTATTTTCTATTGGAAGTAGAAATGCAATATTCCTGTTTCCCATTGACTTATCCCAACAAATCTGTCTAAACGAAAGATTATAATTGAAGTGACTAGCAAGAGACTGGAAGATTTATCATTCGGTTTCACATTTGAACGAGGACAATGAGCAAAACATCTCAACCGAAATTCTCACTGTCAACAGTGAATAAGATTACCGAGGTGGTTATTAAATATCTTACAACAATCGAAAATTTAATTAATGTGGTTGTTAGTGTCAGTTGCGGCGGTTTCAACATATTAATAATAATTCTCTTTATATTATATTGTACATATCGCCCTAACGCGTATCCCAATATTGACCTCCGATAAGAATTTACACCCGATATTTATCGATTGATTCCAAACCCTAAAATATGCCCACTTCTGTAGTTACAAAATCTCAGACAAATCTGGGATGCGAGCACATAACATTCAACTAGAAAACTTTTAAAGTATTATCATATCAGATCAGTGTTTATCACAGGCAGGAATGTTCGGATTTTTCTAAACATAAGGTTCAATTTAAAATTTATATTCCATGTTTTAGGGAGCATTTTAAACAGCATTGAATCGATTTCTGAACGCTTGTTCAAATTAAGTAACATTAATATGTACTATGCGGTTAGCCTCATAAATTGTTTGGAGGCACGTTTAGGGGATCCTTAATTTAATAACTATCCTCAAATTAAATTCGATCTAGATATCTGAAGCGATCCAAATTAAATACAAAAACAAGGTGCAACAAATTGCGTTCTGATCGGCCTGAACGAATAAAATAATTCATCTAAATTGATTCGATTAGAGTTAATCACGATTCGCAATCAGATCAATAGGTACCTCAGAAGCCTTTTTGTTCGCGTTCCAGTTTAATTCTTAAAGTGTACTAATAGCATTAAGCATTTTATGCAAAAAATAAGTAGCGAAGCTGTTCTATTTTTATACAATAGCGTTTGACCTTAAAACTTGTTGGAAAGCCCCAAATCGATGGTTATTATGAGTCATCCTTTAAGGTTTTAGGATTATTTACAGGACAAGGGTCACGTTTATATGTCGTCAAGATAAAGGTTACTTTCATTTGATTAAACACATTTGAAGGCTTATAAGCATTTTGTACCCAATGAAACAATTCATTTCCGTTAGCAATAAGCGCCTGTAATAATAAATGTCGATTCTAAATTTCTGGATGCGGAGATAGCGAACAAAAGAGATTAAAAAACTCAGGAATGTGTATATGTTGGCCGTATTTTGTTTCACAGTGACAACGCACGGCTGTAACCGATAATGAAAATGGCCAATACTTTGTGCTATGCTTTTTGGGTGATCAATTCTTCTATAGAGTTTCGTAGAATACAAAATTTTTCATAGTAAAATAGATAGAAAGGTTAAAAATGAATTTCGGAGCGTTTGCGGTTCTTATTAATAAATCTTGGAGGAAGTAAAAATCTTTTCGTAGATATTCTTTTTAATAACGAGTTTCCGAAGTTTTCGCATGTCTAAGAAACATCGAAAGTTCACGAGTTTAATCCGAAAGCCCTTAAAGACGGAGCTTTTTTAACGCTGATGTACAAAACTCCCTCCAATATTTCCCAAGAATGGCGATACTCATGATGTGTATTGAACACCTGATTCTTATTCTTTATTAGAAAATCCTCCACACAACACAAGATATGTTATATTGAAGTGGGTTTTCCAAAATTACATTTCTTTTATGGACGTCGTAATACGTTTTCGCAGGAACTACATCGTTCCGTGCATTTTTCGTTGGCTTATGATCGTAAAAAATCTGTATATTGGGAGACCCGAATATTTTCTGCGGCATCAATGATAAATTGTCACATTGCTGTTTAGAATATTTTCTTATTTTTTTCTATACAATAGTAAATTTTTTTGGTTTAATATTTTGTGCTTTTATAGAAAGCTTTTGGAAAATACTGTTTATAATTATATTAAATATTTTATAGAATAATCTCTACTTAAAATTTTTGATTTCTGTTATCTTGTACCTAAACTTAAATAATCAAAATATGTATATCTAATTTGATTAAATTAAATTAAAAATTTAAGATTAAGCTAATTAAGATAGGTATGTCTTCGTAATATTAAAATTGAAAAGGTACACCAATATTCATTACATAAAAAATAATTTCGCAATAAATCGCAATAATTTCGGACTAATTATTATTTACAAAAATTAAATTTTAATTTACCTATTAAAATATACCGACCTCAACAACTGTACCACATGAATTTATACAGAATTTTATAAAACAAGTCGAAATCAGTACACCAATATAATCAAAGGGAACGTACATTTGCATAACTCACGAAACTAAAAGAGCCATTAAATTCGCATCAAAACGAAATGACAACACTTGAAACATACAAATCCATCAAAATACGCAACAAATCAAAGCCAATAAAGCAACTACTTACCGTTTTTCGATGCAAAATACACCGCTCAACGAATCATAACCTAATACGCTCACCAAATACAAACAATGCTGGTGCGGCGTGTTCTCTCAAAGGAATTTGGGGAAATACTGTTGGAAGTATGAGTCATCCGCTATATATAGAATTAAGAATGACATCAACGCCGGCCAATGAGGAGGGCGAACGAGAGCTTGCGCTGCCGCAGGACGAAAGCTCCGTCGAATCGATGGGAATGCCATGTGGTATTCAGGACTGGCGTTAATTTTATGTTGGCCCTCAGGACAATTACAGCTACAGATGCGGCATCGGCACGCTGCGAATTACGGAGTGCTGATGACTTCGGGTGTTCGTAACAGACCTGAGGCGGTCAATTTTGTTCCGAGATAAAAATGTACCTAGCTCGAATTTATAGCGCAAAAGAGGTAGCTCAAGAAGATCTGGGGATGCATTTAGAGTTTGATAGAAACGTTGAATTCATTAAAATTTTATTAAAGGATGAAGAACGCGCAGAAAAGACCAGAAAATTACGAGGACTGTTGCATTGAAAAATTTAATCCACCATAAACAATCTCGGTTACAAAAGGAAAATATGAGTACCTACTAGAAATAATTCCTTCATTTCCATTATCTTCTTTATTACAATACAATATCTTAAAAGATTGGTAGGTATTTCTTTTCAATTTTACTCATAAATATTAAAATTTTAAAGCGAACGCGATTTTTCTATTCTATCATCAGAAAAGTTAATGGAAACGTTTGCATTCGAAATAGATCTTGTTTCGAATTTTACGGTAGCGAACTTCCCTTTATTTTAACGCGGCGTCAAATTGCCAGTGAAAATTCCATCAAGAATTATAAATTATTAACGAATCAAGGTCGGCCATTCATTCTCCCCAACCGGAGTTGGTAATTGTCCTTAGGGCAAACACGGAATTAATGTAGTTGGACTAAGACATATTCGCGGTTTAAAATTTCTGGTATATATTAAGGTGGCGCTTTCAGTCAATAAGCAAACCGATACCGATTTATAGCTTAATTAAGATGCAATCGATTGGTTGAAATACGGATTGATTGTAAATGATTAACTTTGGCAATGACAAAGTTCGTTATACTGTTGGCATTTTACTGCTTGACAAGAGATTTACGATTTTAGGGAAATAATTAACTAAATCAATCACATGGTAAATTTTTAATTTACATGACAACCCTAGAGGTAAATTGGGACTTAATCGGATAAAACGTGGCTCACTGGAGCTAAATATTTCAAGTGGCTAAATGGACATGAAAATTCGAGTAAACAAGCTAAAAAATCTAGATAAAAATGTTGTAGATTCTGATAAAAATTGAGAAACCACTGTCTTAATAATAATCAACATTCTCTATCTCTTCTCTCTAAGTATTTTCTAATACATCTAAGCTCTCTTTTATAAAAAAACAAGCCCTCAATAAACATTCTTAAGAATATTAATACGCCGTATAAGTAGTTTTTCTACTTATTTAATACTCTAAACAATATTTTTAATGAAAATATAATTCACATGTCAATGTGGAGTTATTTATTCTGGTCAAAGACACCCCGCTCTTCGTTGTTCAATTAATTGAGTTTGAAAAAACCCCCTCATACGTTGTTATTGAAATTTTTGTGCTTCCTTCGAACTGTAAATAATTTATATTGAACACCCGTAATCATGAAACCAAAATTAAATTGTTTAATTCGTCTGCGGTTACTATTGATTTTAGGGCTGCGTTTATTGCATTTTCTTTGTTCATTAGTTCTATAGAATTGGTTATTTAACAATTGTACGAATTATCAATTCGAAAAAAAAATGTCGAGTCAGCTTATTCTACGTGATTGGGTTTGAAAAAGAGTTTGCTCTATTTACAATTGCAAATATACACTAATAGCTATTAATGTCGCTTCAATGTTTCCTTTTGACTGCTCTTTAACTGCGGAGAAGGAAACTAGCCTTCTGTAAATAAAGTACATATTTTATAAATTTGCGTATACTCTAACAAATATTGGCACAAAATTATAACGTAATATTTTTAATTTTTATTTAGGATTTTATATGAATGGGAAATACTGCGTTTCATTTCTGATAAAGGTTTCTGGTAGGATGAACAAATTACATCTTCCTTTCGAATGGGGTTTGAAAATTTGATGCGATTGACGCGAATTTTCGGATCTGTGCGATTTCAGGCTTGGGATTCTCTGTTAGGGTGCAAATGCGGGGGTTATTTTTTCGTGATAAAGTTTTTACCCTTGTGATAAATATCATACAGAAAACTACAAATAGGGTTACAAAACACGACCCTATCTGTTGAGGCGGGATATTAATTTTTATTTCATATGTTTGAAAGGTTTTTTTTTTAAATTGAGTGTAGCTTTTAATAATCAGTCATCGCCTCGACTTTTGGTTCCTGCTCAGAACAAATCATGTTAGAAATGCCTAATAAGAAGGGATAATTTATTTTGAAATGAAAAAAAACTAAATGAAAAATGCGATTTAATAAAGTTCCTTCACGCACTCCTCCATTTCAAATGCAAAATTGTGTTTTAATAACATTCTGCTTGGGCTATAAAGGGTAAAGTTATGTAAATTTTACATCTGCCTTGGTAAAAAATACAAAACTTTGAATTCACTTTGATTACATTCTTTCGTAATGAAAGCAATTGTTTCCAGACACAATTTGAATTAATAATATCCTTCATAAATTATACAGTAAACATGATGCAAATAAAACTTAATTACTTTTTCAGGCTGCACGGCGATTTTATTTTAAAATTCTAACTCTGCAACAAATTTTCGTATTAAAATTCAATTAGAACAATTTTCGATAGAGCGAAAAATTGCGTTATTAGTACGTTGCCTTGCCGTCGGTGAACGATAGGAGTGGAAAATGACAAACGATAAACGCATAAAATGAAAAACGATAATTTGATTTTACGATCACAGAGGCAATAAAAACAACTTCTGAAATTATGGTCAGAGCCAAACCGAATCGCCTATGGAGAGCGTTTGTGAATTCGCCCTTTAATGAAAAAGCAAATTGTCTATTATTCGAAAAATGGACGTTAATGTTTTTATACCGGAGGTGGTATTTGAAAAGCATTCACTTCGTGCAGTTTTTTTATTCAATTTGTCAACGGAAACAACTTTAAATTCAAAATAGAAAATATAGAAAAATTATCATTGTAAACAATAAAATAAAAGAAAATGCAATATTTGAAAGTGGTATTGAAATAATGCACTCGAAGGAAGAAGCCTCAGTTTATAAAAGTTTCATGTCTGAATATACACTTACATATGTACAGGACTGTTACATCAAAACAAACATTGCATCAGCAGAAAATTTATTATAATAATAAAAGGCGGCACACCAGAAACGCGACTTGTGTAGACAAAAATATAAAATTTTAATAATATGAATTTCTCTTACAGATTCTTCGGTATGTCGAAGTATTTCCAATAAATTTTTATGCCTATATAGCAATATGCGATTTATTTCCACCCTTTCAAATCGTTTCAAAGAGGTTTTAAACTATCCACTACAAAAGTAGATTTATTTTTAACTATTGTTGGGACTAAAAATTACATATTCTGCTGCCACTGCAATCATTTTAGATACCCAAATATGTAGTATTTTATTAGTTTGGTATACCACGGATATTAAATTAAAAATGATGGAACTTTATTGTCTATTAAAAAAGTTCGCATTTCAGCTGTACCTCTTATCTTGTTTCGGGCTACTCAAACAACTAATTCAGTTTGCTTGTAAGTTTCTCTCCCTTTCAGGAAACTCTATAAGGGGTGGTGGAAAATGGCCTAATATCACTTTACGTGGCATTGTCGCACTCGCTTAAATACTGCAATAAAATACAGTTTAGTATCTATAAAAAGTTTCCTAGCTTGAAACATTCCAGTTTATTTGTTTATCGTGCTATTTAACCCTATTCGATACGCTAGCGCGTAAATACTCGTCCTCAAAAATTCTGTGTAAAATAATCCCTCCATAACACCATCAGGCGTATTCTCGTTTTCACTTAATTCTTTTTTATCGCTAACAATGACGATCATTTGACCAGTTCTCATACCTTTTTCCTACGTGTTTTTTTTTATCTCAATTCATATAGGGGATGGTTTTTCGGATATCCATTGTCCGGAACCTTCAATGAAAATATAACACGCCCTGATAATGAGTTTTTGATTGCGAGCAGACTGATCTAATCCTCGTTTATTAATGAGAAAATAAAATGTTCTCGTTGCTTACAAAGTATTTTGTTACCACAATTTTATCGAGAATGATGTATAGGTTTTTTTTCAATTTTTCTTAACAGTGTTCTTACAGAAAGTAAGTCTCGTTGATGTTAACAATCTATTAAAGATTTTTTGCAAATTTTCGTGTAAAAATAGAGTTACGTTGTTTTGACGTAATTACATCAAATCTCATTATTGTCAAGTATTTTTAAATATAGGACAAACTTAAATGTTAGAAAGAATGGCATTTGACGTAAGTAACGGGCTAATTCCCCATTTATATTTTTTATCGATCAAACAACGCTGTTATTTAAAATTGTAAATTTTTACTGATAGAAACCGATGGATTGATTAAGCAAATGGATGTCTCTTTGGGATTAATATAAAAGTCAATAAAATCCCCATCGTGGCAGTCGATTTTGACTTTTATTACATCAGATGTAATAGTTCCTGAGGAAATTGCAGCTAATAGTGTTAATATTATAATTGACGTTACTAGCTGTAAGTTTCTCGTCTATAAAAGTTGGGAGAAAAATCCAAGGGACTACATCATAAAGCTTCCGCGGCGCGAGATCGCTAGATTTAGTATTACAGGTGTGTTTTATTGTGGCTATCTCACACTTTTTTCTCTTTTGGACAGGTAATTGAGAAATTACCCAACAACTTTTATATATTTTATGACAGCCACAGTTATTTATTGGATGGGAATTTAAGTTTTAGATAGAAAACGTGAACTTTATTTAATTAAGAGAGATTTGCCGGATATTTATTGCCATTGGGGTTGCTACTTTATGAAACACATTTATCTTTCATATTTTTCTAAACAACATCTAAATCACCGAACATGACGTACTTAATACCTAAAAATACTTCTCACTTCATTACAATATTTATGTATTCACTCCAATAACCATTAAAAAAATTGTTCATAATTGTTTTATTTGCATTATATTCTCTATGATCATCAAGCTTTTCTATGAATCCTTTTAGTAATAATAATAACTAATCGTATTGTAATAGCTTTATTACAAGGTTTCGTTAATACATGCTTCAATATAATCCTATCAATATAGAATGAGTTGAATTCCCACTCAACCAGTACTAATAATTAATTTTTTCTTTGGGAATGAATTGTTTGAGGGATTTAATGGACTAATCCTCAATGCATTCAATTCTGCTGGCGGGAGACAGTTAAAATGTATAAAACAGGAATTTTATTCCTATGTTGTTTTAAAGCAATATACTGTAAAACTCGATTTTTTTTCGTGGATTACGTTATGGCTGCATTAGAAATGCATCGGTGTTAATTTTTTCGGAATACGTATCTCTATATTTTCATGCATGGAAGCTTTAAAAATGTGTGAAATGAGCAACCATTTAGAAAATAAAAAGAGTACCAACATGTAAAATGAGCTTACTATGAAAATCAACATTATTTTTAGAGTTATCAAGTTTTTCAGTATATACGATATACGATTCCATTCGAAATTGAAACATCATCAATTTTCTGTAACACCACTCGAGATTACTATATGCTTTCCAATTCTATGCCAATCTTTGTTAGACTCCAATGCAGCACAGAAACGTCTCAAGTTGTTCTTTTTCCGTTCGATCGAGTAAACCGTAAATCTTGAAAATAGCCGAAGGCGTTAATCCCAAGAGTTAGATGCAGAACAATATTAAGGTAAGATTATTTATTACCTACAACTATAGAAAAATAAAATTAGCATTTTAAATGACAATCAATTAGCTCTGAGCACAAATCCGAAAAAGAATAAAATCGAATGAGCCGTGTATTGAGTGATTGAGATAGCACTTAAGTTCTGTGATGAGTTCTTATCACGAAAAGGGCTTTCCCTACACGCTAGTCATTTTGGCTTCGTGTTGTAACCTGTATTATACACCTATAGAGAATTACGATTTACGGCGTCTTATTAATCTGCATGCTAAATTATTTTCATTAGGTATAACAAGGTTGGTTACCAACGATAAATATTCTAATTTTACTTTTCCTTGCAACAATACATATTATATCGTATATCACCATTAGCCATGTTTAGTAAAGCTCCCATATATTGAATATTGAGCATTTGCGGACGCTTTTACGTAATTGATACTAATGTATTACTTAAATTCATATTTCAGATTAATAGTGATTTATTGCAAGGCATTTGACATTATCACGTCTCATTTATTTTAATGTGAAAATGCATCCACATCCGTGCCAAAAATTATTCATCCAATTTAAAATTTCGGTGCAGTGATATTTCAATTGTAATATCACTAATAATATCCTAATTTTATTAAAAAAAATCCAGTAAAAATTCATTAGTATTCCGGGAAAGGCCGTGTAAGAATTCAAGTTAATTTTTACTTTAGTTTCTTCCGTTGATATTTAATCTTATCGCGTGAAATTAACTGAGACTATGCCTTGAATTGAGTATACTAATTGCTTGAATAATTAATTCTGCGTTGTCAAACAAGCTGCACAAAATAATTAAAAGGGTTTTATTCCGTCTGTAGCAAAGCAAAGATAATTAATTCTGAATTTTTACAAAACAACTCTAACCCTTAGGTATCAGGCAAAGTTGCGAAAACAAATGAAGTTAGTCCCTTCGTTGACTCTAGTATATTGATTAAGAATAAATAGATTTCGAATTTGAATAAGTTTTACGTAGTTTTTTTTTATTTACTTTCAAGGGAAGACTCTGGCAATCCTCCCTTTTCCCATATACGTTTACTGTAGGAAGTAATCTGTACAAGGAACAAAATTGAATATCGACAATGTTTTCATGGATAACAAAAATTTAATTTCCACTTCAATCATAAATTTTCACAACACAATTTTTACACCCCGATTTGACACATACCCAACGGAGAAAATCGATTTCAAACAATCATTATCAAATATTAATCCAACTCCCATATTTGCACAATTTACAAACAAAAAAAGGAAATTTCAATTTGAAAAAAAACACGTTGTCTGGTTTACGTTTGTTATACCTACCATATAATCTAGCAGGAACGGCATCGACCAATCATATTCAAATAAAATTGTTTAGAAAATTATTTCAAATAAAGAGTTTCTATTAATATGTAATTGCCAACTAGGTATGTATGTGGATAAATAATAAATTATTATCTTAGTTAGTAGGATAAAACATTGGAAGAATAATTTCATGACGGTCCATGTATTGGAAGGCAAATACAAAATACTCGTGAAATTGTACAAGGATTAAAATCGCACGTATAGAGCAAAAAAAACAAACATTATCTAGCCCTGAATTGTTTTATAAGCGCGCGGATTTGAATAAAGGAAGTTTCGTTAATTGATTTTCGATGAAAAAACTTTTTTATGGAATGAATCTATTTTCTAGGCAAAATTTTATTTTTTATTTAGAAACTTTTACCGGCATATTTTACAAGCGTATGATGTTTACAAATTGTCCGCTAAAGGTTATCATTTGTTAATTATAGTGCAGATTAATAAGTTATAAAAGTACTGTCAATGACATCATGTTATTACTCATTATTATTAAACATGTATGCAACTATTACTTTTGTTATACAATGAAGTCATTTCGGGTGAGCATTTAAAAAATAATTTTATTCTTTTCCGGAAAATCTAATTGCTCTATTTTAAGCAAAAATAATTTTGTATTGTTAACTACAGGATTAATAATAAACTAAATAATGACACATGATAAGATTCATAAGTTATAGTTAATAAAAACTTATTTTACTATGAAATTCCAAGTGATTTTTTTATTTTATTTAATTTTCATCTCGAATATTTTATCTTTAATCAACTCCATTAATATCATCCCGACATGTACTCGGTAACTTACTTATAAAATTTTTGAACTTTTCTCTTAGATATTGGAAAGCTCTTCACCTTCAAGATTAAGCGATTTAACAAAGTTTTTCATTATTCCTGATTTTAAATGCAAAGGCGACACAATAACATTTTGTTTCTGCATTATGAAACACAAGTTACATCAGCCTTTCATACCCCTGTTGCTTTTTCGAAATTATGGTAATCTCGGAATCCTCGTAGATTTTCCCACAGTGCTGCATATATTTTAATTTAGAGTCCTGTATAAGGCAAAACTAGTTATATATTTTAAATTTTGTATGTTTTAATTTGTTTGCAATGATGATTTAGGTACAGATCGACTATAGAATAGCTCACAACGCTGACGCTTATGCTCTATCCCAGAGGTATTAAGTAATTCGCGCATATCCCGGTTTATGCTATTGCTGTCGATCTGTATATTTTTATGCTTTTGTTGCTAACGTTTTTTTGCTTATTATTGTTCTACTAAGTAAATTTTGCTTGATTAATATACTGCAGTGAACAAAGCTTTATTCTGATTAGTCAGTAGCAAAATGCAAGCAATAAGAATTTGCGGAAAACAAGACATTCTGCATGCATTCTCCCCCGATATTGATCTCTTAATCCGAGGAATGGAGATGTTCATTGTTCTACTTGCTAAGTTGTAAATATTTGGGGAACTACAGTGAGTCATCATCATATCTTTGTTCGAATATTAAGTTGTCAGGAGCAAATACGCGCTTAAAGTTCGAGTTTGTTAGTTCGACTTGGTAGTCCCATATCTTCTGAATTACATTTAGGCTGAACGCTAAACTAAAATCTTTAATTAAAACTGAAAACTCATTTGATCTAGGGGTTGATGTAATATAATGGTAGATGCTAACTTGTTCAGAATTTGTTATTTTTTGGTCAATATTGTTTTGCGAGAAATAATTTTTTGGATGTTTAAATTGCTGATTTAATTTTAATTTAAGGGGGGATTGGATTGAATAATTAATGTAAATTTAATTTTTCTGAAGTCCATTTTTTATATGATGAGAAATAGTAATATGCAAAAATAAAAAATGTGTTCTTAGATGTAATAAATGTAATAGTGTTTTAATTGGTTATTTTGAATTATATTTGTTTAATAAAGAAGGGTGTTTCTCCTTAAAGTAGGGCAGACTAGGTCATATCATATCAAGAGGTTCATGAACCGGAGGTTGAAAAACCCATCCACCTGTGGGAGTTTGGAGTAAGAATATTCTGTATAATGAGAAGAATAGATACTAACCTTTTTCCCTAAGGTTGAAATGTCTTCATTAGCCCTTATAAATCGTTCGAATTTGAAACTATTTGATCTATACAACTCGTTATCGGCCTTTTTGCTGCAGAACCTCCTAGCGATGGCTCTCGACTTGCAGGATTTACAATCTTTTACAGAATCCCAATCAATATTAAATAAACCGCCTCCGGTTTTCTTGTTTTCCTTGGAAGGGTGTCGCCTGGTTTTGCTTCGACGTCGCCGCCTCGCTTTCAGATTGTCGCCGGTGTTGTTGGTCATATTGGCTTCCGCATCTGATTGTGTTCTTTTGGCGAGCCCTACGCGTTTTAACACTCTTTCCATTTCCGCGGTAACGTTAGAACTGGAGTATTAAGGCATCTCGTGCGCACATCACGCGCGCAATCAGCTGCTTTTCGATTTGGGGTAAATGCTAATTTTACTACCCCAACGTCGCACGTGCTTTCTCCAATTGCTAATTAATGCTACTTTCGGTAATCTTATCACTTTATTCTTATAGTTTTTTATATACATATTGATTCGGTACACTTTACAGTGCCGGTCTAGTATGGAGTCTACCATAATATTTGTGGACTACCTACATATTTCGTCGCCCAAGTATATTAAAATATGTACTTTGACAGGTGTCATATTTTGTAAAACTGGTACTGATTTTGAGTCTCACAAAACTGCAAATTGTTTGTTCATTTAAGTTTTTTTCTCCACTTTCCTCCACATCTAAATTTTTTTCTCCACATCCACATCTCCCCCACTTTTCGAGATCCCTGTACTAAAATCACCCTGAATAATTCTGACACTTCCGTAATTCTCAATTAATTTAATTACTTACCTGCTATTCCATACATAATATAATACTAGTAAAATCTTTTTGTTCGCTTAATAAAGATAGGTATATTTATGTTTAAATGAATACTGCTACTTCCCCGATTCTCGATGAATTGAATTACCCACATGCTATTCTATAAATAATACAACTCTAGTAAATTTTTTTCTTCTGCTTAATGAAGGGACAATTTTCAAAATCTTCTGTTATACTTTGTATAAAATAAATTTGGAAAGACCGCATACTAGATCAGCACCCACTTTTCTAATAGTTCTCTGGATATACCCTACCCACTGTAGAAAATTTTCGAAATTATGTCAATAAAATGGTAAAATGTTGTTAATACCTGCAGATATATCTGCGTGTAGGTAACACAACGTATGTATTACTTCTAAGAAGTGCTCAAGTGTGGTCTAATTATTGCTGGTAAATATATTTAAGTATGAATACATCAGAAATTGACCAAACATTTCATAAGAAATAGTCAATACAAACGGTTCTTGAAATGATTACATAAGCATAAAAAATATACAAATTTCATTATTATAACAGGCAATTTCAAAACATGAAAAAAAAAGGAGGTTTCTTGGTTAATAAGTCCATTTTATTGTAAGAATTTTGAGATACAGGTTGTGTAAAAAGCTAGAAATTCAGAACTCAGTGCCATTATTTGCGGGAACAAGAACTTTTCCCCAAAGAATTTATTTTCCCAACCTATTTATTTTCGTTGAATATTATAAAACCCCCTAAAAATATCAAGTTATAGATTCATTAGTTTTAGAAGGGTTAAACAAACACTTTTTTAATATGGATTTGCTCCTGAACGTATAGCAAAAATGAGCAAAGACAAAACAATTTTTAAACAATGGGTTACCATCAAATCGGTAGTTTTTAATCAAAATAATACACAGTAATCAATATAACTTAAAAGATTTATTTGAGTAATGGTTCGTATTTACATATATATTTAAATCTAATAGTATTAAACAAAATTGCCAAAATTTAACAGCTCTTTGACACTTTATAATTGACACAAAAAAACGGAAAAATGCATTTGTGTAATCGTAAGTATTATAAATTCAGAGAGCTCGCTCCTCGCTCAAATATCAAATAGAAAATATTTGAAAGGTATAATGGCATTTTATGAATTATTTATCGGAATTGCGACTTCGGTGAACTAATAGGAAAACTAAACTATTTCACATTTAAATGATTTATTAATTTCAATATTAACCCTGTATACTTTCATTTTAGGCACCTAAATAAAACCAGATGGATTTGTAATATTATAATAAAAAAAACAGTCAGAAGACAAAATTAACTACTATAAATAAATAAATAACAATTTACTATGTACAAAAGTTCTAAATATTTATGAATTTTTACAAATCTTTTAGAATATTGGTAGTGAATATGTAAATAAGAAAACTGTTTTGTTTCACTGCCAAAAACCTGCAACAAATTTGGTTCAATGCAACATAACATACAGCCAGGTGCCGAGCCAGGCCAATTTTTATTAAAGTACAAAAGCCAGTATCACAGGTAAAAAGAAAATTCCAAGTACGAAGTGATCGTACAATTTAAATAAAGTACAAGTAGAAATATTATGCACATTGGATGAAAAATAAAATCGATTCAATGGTCATTCAAATCCTTTAATTAACCCCTCGGAAAACGATTCTTCAAAGTTAATTGCAACTTGTAAGATTTAAAAAATGCGTTTTTTTAATCGAGTTACTAATGTGATAAGAGATTAATTTAAAAAAAATAATGATTCTCTTTGTGATCACTAAATTGCATCAAAAAATAAAAAATCGATCTGCAAAAGAAGTAAGCTCTATTTAAAGTAACCACTGGCTTGAAAGCTATTTTTCCACTAGCACCGTTCTGTATACAATACTGAATTGTCTCGACTACTGGCTGAATGTGCTAAGGGAATAAATTACTGATTTTCGGGGCGAACGTGTTGAAAAAAATTATTATACAACAGTTACAGAAAATGGTCTCAATATTGAATAGGCAAAAGATTTGTTTACAGCCCTAAGTGAAAAATACTTGATACTATCAGACTAAACATTTCTTAATATAAGAAAAAGTTAAGGTCACCTCACTGTATCCATATGAACGTGTTTCGAGATGTTTTGCTTTAATTACAATTGTACAAACGTAACTTTTAAGTTACTTTAGTGAAATATTTTTTACCTATTTGAAATGTAAACGTAATAAAAAATATTTGACTGTCAAAAAACACGGAACCCTCTAAAACGATTAAAAAAGTAGTCGTTTGCAGTAGCATTTTATTAATATACATTTTTTGAGATTTTTTGAGCACATTACAAAAATATATTTTTGAAGATTCAATTGATCTAATGCCTTTAATCAACCAGTTAGATCACGATTTATAACTTGTCCAATTAGCCGAAGCCAGTAAACAAATTAATAAGACTTAAGGCGATCGCGGTATAACTTCACCTCATTCCCATTGATATACCTAATTGATTTTGCATCCAGGCTCATTTAATTCGTGGTCCCAATTTCGACTCAACACAATTCGCAATCAATTTATGTTCGTCATGACGGATTTACGCAGTCCATGGAATACTGGGTTACCTTTTTCACGTCAATTTTCCAATTTGAAAACGACCAGCGCTTCAAAAATTGTTGATAAATTATTTACCAGCCTAGGGTATCAGTTTTTTATAGTAAACTCCGGGTTGAATAAAAGAACGAATGCAGCAAATTAAAGTTTAACTCACTAGGTAATTAATCTTTAGAATAGAAATCAACAGATCGAAGTAACGTAAATTAAATTTAAAGAAAAATGGAGAGGCTTAAAGGTTTAAATGAGAGCCTGATAGGAGAAAAAACTAAATTGATTCTTGACTTGATTCAAAAATGTACATCCTATTATAATTAATATTCTCTTCAGGTTTAAGTTTATTATACCAGATAAATTTATTTAAATAGGAGCTTTACAAAATGCGTAAAAAACAAGCTTTCTTATGTGGGGAAAAAGTAAATTCGTTTACAAATAAATATAACATATTTTTTATCAAAGTTTATAAATACAAAAAAAAGATAATTTCAACGAGCATTATCCGCCTTCTGAAATTTCCTTTTCGACGCAGTCATATTCCTGTTTCTAGCCATTTTATTTAGGGTCTGGATATTTTTGCTTCTTGTCCCCGAAGTTCTTGAGGTAATTGTGACGCAGTGGAGTTACCAGCTCCTCTTGGTTATAGTCAAATGACGCCATTACTTAAATCTGCAGAGTGATAAGGTAAAAAATAAGAAAAAATAAAACGGAAAATGTAATATTCTCCTTACCACCCCAAAGATTTACAAACTTTAATTGTTAACATCACAGACCAATGACCAATATGAATACTGCACTTTACAGAACTTACGTGTAAATTGTAATTTTATAAATTAAGTGGAAATTAAATACATAATATGAAAATGTCGAGTAACAATTTTTACAAAAAAAACGCCTAATATATCCGTTGCAATTCGGTATTTTCATTATAATTTAGTAATTAAACAAACCCAGAGGAAACAAACGTTAGCAAAACATCATTTTTGCGATTTAAATAAAAAATTATACTATATGTACAATTATATCACAACAAATCACTATCATAAATAAATAATTCTACATCTAAAAGAACAGGTGTTAGGTTTTACGTTGACTCCTATCATAAAATGCCTTATACTTTTAGTATGTCTCGCATTGATTTTCATTTTCAATGGTCGCTAAAATACTGATTTGTAAGAACTGCGCATATATCACAGGCAGGAGAATAAGTTGAAAATATCTAATAAATAAAGTGAAACATTCAAAATTTTGACACGTATCAATCAGATCTATCGATGAAAAAAAAATCTCAAAAAATGCACAAAAGAATGTAAAAATGAGTAGTGAAAAATCTAGTGTTTAAAATTCTAATATTGTATGTATATTAGGATATCTTAGGATGTCTATAATAATCCCCTACCCTGGAAATTTCACATTCATATATCTATCTATTACCTTATATTTTATCTCAAATAAATAATATAAGGAAAATACAGACATTTTAAATTAGGATTAACACTTTGAAATTAATGCCACTTTTGAGCACAACATAATAAACCAGAAAATCGATCAGAATCTTATGCTAATCATAAAACAAATTCTAATTTTCACATAAGGTCAAAAACCTCACCAATTTAAGCTTGTATTGGTAAGAGTACTCACTGTTCAATTGTACTTCTGAAGTATTGGGACTAAGGTGCAGAAAGCAGGAAAAAACCAGTTTGAATTTTTTTACGGAAAATTATAATATTTATGTAAAATGCGGAATCATAAAAACTCTCACATGACAAAGACTCAAATGAATAGCCGATATCAAATAAATAGACTAATAGAAATGCAGTATTAATTCAATAACAATGTGACTATTGAATAGCTCATAGAGAGCAGTCTTAATGGATAGTGCAAACTCTTGATCTTTATACTTAATACAGTCAAATTAATTCAAGATATTACAAGAAATCTGTAAGTTATAAGAATTTGATTACAATGTATTGTAATTTTGAAAATAATTAACTAGAAAACTTAAAAAATTGAGACATTCCTAGTTACTTTACATAATGGATAAGAAAACATGTTTGACAAAAAAGAAAAAAATTGAAATACAGTATAGAAAATGTTATGATTAGCAAACAAAATCAATGGCAGTGCAGTTATAGCAAAAAAACTATACTAATATCACTAGAATGGTGTACATTTAATAAAAAAAAACTGAACACGTACTAAGTATGTCGGTATTGCTTTAATTTTAATGTAATAAACAATCCTCATCAAAATGAAATAAATTTTGAATAAACCTTGAATTAATATATGTAATTATAGCAATTTGTTTTATCGATAATTTTGTAATTATTTGTTAAAGCCATAATTTTAAATGAGCTCTAATTAAAGCACATCTTACAAAATAAATAGTTAAAAAAGATAAATTTGTGTTCTTAATTTAAGAAAAAAAATCATACAAAATTGTATTGTAATAAAGAAGGGGCTATTTTAACTATTTATATTATACTAGAACCTTGCTCCTACAGAACTTTTTAAATAATGTAAATTTACAATTAGTAAAAAATGGCAACTTTTCTTTCTAGGACGATAACTTACAATAAAAAAAAGCTTTATAATAAAAAAATGTGGCTATTTTAAGTGAGAACAATTTAAAATATCTGTTAAACCGTATGAAATTTACAAACTGAATAACGCTAAAAGTAAAATATTACATCAAAACCTACACTGATTAATGTAACGTTTCACCTTCGTCATTTTCTTCTATATTACACTGTAGGAACAATATGATTTTTAACGTAAACCTCCATTAAATAAAGACTGTTCCACTTTCACTAGTAATTGAAAAAGTCAATGTTAAAGTCACAGGTCCCCCCCCAACTAAGCCACTCCTAGCTGTTCCTTAGCCTTTTTGACGCTGTTACATCCGACGCTAACATGCTACTCATCATGTACTTCAGCTGAGGCATGAAGTCAATTACATTCCTAACTTGCACTAAGGGTACTGTTTCACTGGCATTTCCACACCTACCATTCTCCATTAACAGCCGCAACTGCGAACTAAAAATACAAAATATCTGGATTTAGTAAAAGGTAACAAATGATAGAATAATTAGTCAAATATACAATATGAGTAGTGCATGTGAAATCGTAGCCAAAGAAGAGACAATAAGCATTATTAAAATGTGTATTTCAATCGAACAAATACGTTAATTCGTACGAGGTCATGGTCAAAAAGTTCTTTATTATTTATGCAAAATATTCAAATTACAACTATAAGACGTCATTTACCTCAGTGCCAATTAATTATTTTCTAACGCAGTGTTTATTAATCAAGACTAGGACATGTATAGCGATTGTTAAAGCATACCAATTTGACAAGAGACATAATTAATTACAAGTTGAATAAAGTCGCAAAACGATAAAACTTGAATGAAATGAATTCTTTCTAGCATTGGAACCTTTCAAAAATGAACTTATTGAGGCAAGTAAAGCATTTATTTAAAGTGACATGTCCCTTGCCAAAAAGTAGTATCTCTTCCTTAACAACTTCCACTGTTACTATTTTTTTAATTCCTACAGTAACATGGTACAATATCAACAAACTTACTTATTAGCTTTGTATATTTCTATTCCAAGCACTTGCATAACCTGTTGACACGATTGTATAGGAACATTATTGAAGAAATTCGTTACTAAATCAGGTAATGTCACTAGCATGTCAGTCCAGATATTCGGTTTCATATTAATACAAGGAACCATTTTACCTTCAACTAGCACTTTTTGTATCTTATATGGAATGCTATTAGTACTCGTAGGCGGTGTATCTGATAAAGGTATAAGTTTACTATTACTCCTACTAACACTATTCAGCAATGATCGTCCGTTCGTCATACTGTTTCTTTCTTCTGATGGCGTATTCGATGCCGTTCGAGGTTGTTGATGGGCTGGATTTTGATTCACTAATTGGGCAGTCGTACTACTTACACTGTAATTATTCGCGCACTCCCTGTAAAGAAAATACTCATTACTAATCATATATTAAATCAAATATTGTAAAACTTAAAAAACCGATTTAACTTGAAGCAAAGAATCATAATTATCAATTAGCTTTGTGCTAGGTATGGCCTACGTGCAACCTTTCATTAAATAAGTAAAATCCTTTTGCTTGTTCACTACACGTCACAGGTCGATTACGGGATGTCTGCTTAATTATCTGGGTTCCATAATCGTTCTCCTGGCTGAGATCCTTTACTATTTTACTGCCTCGTATCCATATAATATACATAAACCTAACTATCTGCGGTTTATAGTTACGGCCAGCAATTAAATTGCGCAGTTCTATTTTGTACAAGAAAGCATCACACTCTTATTGATCATTTTTGTTAGACTTTTCTGTTCATTTTTGATTGCACAAAATTAATACAATGACAGACTGTCTTGGAAGGTTGAGGTAAAGGTTCAACTGCAGCCTGAGTGCAATAAAACTTATTTATACGGAAACAATTCAGAAGCAGAAATGGACACCTTTGTACTTTATTTTCATAAAGTGTATGTCATTGATCACAATCGTTAATTTACGTATTATAAATATGTGTTTTTTGATTAGTGATTATATAAAATTTAAAACAATACGGCGCCGGGTAGATAAGACAAAACACTCGAACCGAAAACTAATACAATACAGACAATACAGAGTAAATTATTAACATTTATTTAAGAACCAGAAGAGAAATATCGGCAGAGGGTGCAAGAATGGATTCTACTGCAAATGTTTATGGTTGAAACCATTAAAATAAGTTAATAAAAATGAGATTCATTAGGCACTGCTGAAATGACAGTATTGCCTCGTTTGCATAAAACATAAATCGCGATATGATGACTAATACGAGTTATTTGATGACAGATTTACTATTTTGATAACACACATATTTTCCATATTAAAATGCACCAACAAATTTCGTAAGCAGCATTTGTTGTTGTGTCTTCTAGCTTCTAAAATTCGATGTGCACATGGATCGCCCTGTATTTTCATATTTTTTATAGTGTTCTGTGTGTGGAAGATTAAGGCAAACATAGCCGGTGCAAAATACGAAAATGGCAGGTCTTGCATACTTTTCGCAAGTACAGTTTTAAAACAGGAAACGCGATACTCTTTGAAACCGGTTTTCTCCACAGATATTTTTTTATTTGTCTCTTATCGTCCATAACATAATTTTTTGTCAATAACCAAACAAAACGACTCATTTTCAACTCTAAACGGGAAAAGAAAGAGCCTCCTAAATAATATGAGAATCCTAAAAACTCAGCGAAACCCTAAATAATACCAGAAAGCAAATGTTAACAACATAAACACGAAATGAATGAAAAACAGAATATTTCCTGGTATTTTATCATCGATTATTCAAGAAACTGTTCGCAATACATTTTAGAATTTCTAATAAAGGGATGCATGTTCAAGCTTCCTTATAAAGGATTTCGCTGAATAAATTTGCATTGCAAAAAAATATTCTTCAGCAAATTTACTCCACAAACATTCAGTTTTAACTTGACGAAATCCTGAAATAATGGTAACAAAAAGGAATATCGATACAGTGAACAAGAAATTGACACCTACTGGTAGTAGTCACCATTTGGTGATGCGTCTGTGTTGGTCTCTAGAAAGTTTGGCGAAATCGACGAGTGAAAACCATTTTCAACCTGCCCAGAGGTGCCGGGATTGTTGAATCGTTCAAGTGATTCCACAGTCCTGATGGGTTAGCATTAAAAAAACGTAAAAAGCACAATTTAAAAATACGCATCTACAACTTATAGTTCATGGTCACCAACTCAACAAACGAGCATTAAAACACTGTATATGTTACCATCCCTTATTTGTCATAATTATTATTTAATTCGACTCCCAACTCAATACTATGTAACAGCATGATCCAGGTATCTAATTGGTGATTGCAATTGCCTAGCACAATTAGCTTGAGAACAATTCCTATTCTTAGCATGGAATTATAGGCATCAAGTCCACTTCAGTAAAAAGAGTTGATAGCCAATTTGTCATCAATTAGTATCTCATTTTTTACCGAAATATGGATCAAATGGCTGCACAAAAGTCACGTACAGTTGACAGTTTATTAACCAGCTTTATACAGCTAATGATGCAATAATATACATATAGCAGGTGATATTATTGCTCACACGACCCCTACATTCGTCATACGCAAATTTTTTGTCTAGTAAGCAATATATTTCCGCTAGTTTACTATAAAAAAACGTTATTGTAGAGAACACCTGCGTTCGAAAAGCTACTTACATTATACAGGGTGTTTTAAAACATCGTGCATATATACGGAAGGGGGTACTTCTTTGACTTATTTCACGACTAAAAGTTCATATAAACATAGGTCCGCAACCGCTTGCCGATCTAAAGGGCGTTGAAATTTTAAGATTTTTTTTGTTATTTTCTTTAGAGCTCTTACAGTTTTTTGAGATATTTAGCTTTTAATCATGAAATAAGCCAAGGAATTACCCCCTACCGTAAATGCACGATGTTTAAGAACACCCTGTACAATTTTACTAGCAGTATATTATCATAAGTACTGGTTAAATGTATCTAAACAAAACCAAGGGTAGTGAAATATTCTTGTACTTTGTCGTCATTGATAAATATGTTACAGTATGAGCTCCCCATTAAAAATAATCCTTCCATTAAAAAAATATTTTGAATTACCAATTCTAAAAAATATTTTGATAATGATAATTCAAGCGTAACTAACCACTAAGTGCTGGAGAATAGATACAAATATTTTTTATAAATAAATTACTTACGAATAGAAAAAAAGTGTACCAATAACAATAGTGTAACAATAATATATATAGGGTTGGGCAAAAGTCCGGAATAAAATTATTATCTGTTGAACCAGTAATTTAAACAAAAAACGCTGAAACACGTGAATTGATTTTATATTGGACGGATTTGTTGCCAATTAAATGATTTTTTTTTCTTCAACCCCTTAGTTGCAACCCTACCCAACTTTATTTTTTCAAATGCAAAGGTCATTGCAAAGGTCATTGAAAAGCCCGTGAAAAATGGAATTTAAAACAAACCTTTTTTTTATTTTTTCTTATAGTACCAACCATAGTAATGCTCAAGTAATACTCAACCATAGTAATGCTCTCATAAGCTTTTTAACCGGTTATAATAACTATACTAGCAATATCTAAACAGAAGAAATATTGTAATTGGTCTTATCCTCTCGGAGCTTTTAGTATTTTCCAGCTAACAACCGTAAACAATACCAGTATTTTTGGTATGAAAATTCTCTTTAATAATACACAGTTAAACTGCTCAAATGAGTTTAATAAAAAATACCTGATGTGAGATCCATCGTACCTTGATATTCCATTCATATGGAGTAGTGGCGGAGGATAGTTTCCCTGTGACGCTTGATGATAGTTATTTTGATTCATATTTGGTTCGATGATCATGTAGCCCCCAGCTGCCTTCTGATTTGCATTGTATTGCGCCAGCCTAGAAACCGAAAAAAGTAAAATTCATATTGGTATTTTTATTAAAATTAACTCGTTTACGCTTATGGAATCTTTTCAAACTCGAATTTTTAACTATCCAACATTAATATGAATGATAACCTACAGGCGTAAATGCTCATAATTATACCTAATATACAATTAAATTTTCTCTTCTGCATTTTGTATAATTATAAAGTTACAAATAAATGCAAACGGACAGTAATATTTACAAATTTGCCATCAATTAATTAGAAGCTAGAGGCAACTTTACAGAATTTATATTGGGAATGTAAAATATGCTGATTGTAAGGCACGTTGATTTCTTATTTATAGAATATTTTATAATTTACGATTTTCCTTTTGTGAAAAAGTACGCTGATCAATAATAAAAATAAGAAAATTCTTTTTTTAGAAGTAAGTGTTCGTTCAATTTTTACTAACGAGAATTTACGCCTGTATGGGTTTTTCAGCAATAATTGTTCTTAGACGATCATTGGTGATCCAATCACTGTATGGACTAATGGGCGCGTTGTTGAAGAATCGCAGAAGAAAGTCTCCAATTGCGAAAAATTATTTCTAAGTGCTTTTGTAATACGGTAAAAGCTCGTAGTTATTTTTAAAGTGAAAAAAAACATCAAAGACTTTTAATTCATTGGTATTCAATGAATTAAAAGAATCAATATTGTGCTTCGCGCAATAAACATTTCAATATCGTATGACTTCATGTTTTAGGTAAACCGGGAACTAAATTGAATTGAATTTTAAAAATAAATGTTGAAAATGCAGTCTGGCAACGCTTCAGTTGGTCAGCTGGGAGCTATCTCATAATTTTTGTACGATGATAAGTAATTCAAATTAAAAAAATTAGCAGTGTGTGCAAAAGAAAAACTATTAATAGCTATTTGCAATAAATAAATTAACACTAAATGAGCCTCTTGTTTCTACAAGTTCATTTGCAAACTATTCAAGCATAAAATAATTTGATTTGGCTGTAAATGCTTACAAAAATTAAATTAAAGTTATTACACAAATACTTTTACACCTACGAATAAGGTATAACAAAAAAATCATTGTCTAAACAGAAAACATCTTACCACCTTCTATAGCCAAAATGGCACCAATTTAGATGTTTAATTACCAATAGGATGGTAATCTATACAAATAAAGGGATTGTAAGCATGCATGATTTATTACTTTTACTCATTACGTTTTAATATTGTTTGGTCCAATAATTTTCTTACTTCATCATTCATGATTTTATGAAAAGTATTAGTTAGCCAGACATTAAAGTGTTTACCTCTGTATGTACTTACAATTAGACAAAGTCCAATTGCCTTAGATTTTTATTTGTTATATATTTTTTAAGAATAAATTAATGACCTACTACTTTAAATAAATGCAAATTCATCAGTTTTGCTTTTCAGTACTGTAACATCTACATCTCCGTTGCTTTTCAGGTTAAAAATGTCGCAGTATTGCAGCGTGCAATATTTCCTCGCCTGAACTTAACCAGAATGAAGTAAAATGTTTCAACAATTCAAGCTCAAAGCCAATGATTCAGTCAGCATACATTCGAGCATTATTCTTTTTAAGGCTTTAACTAAAATTACGTTAAAATATTAATTGATATTAAATTACTTGTTAAGTTACTACCTATAAGCAAAATAACATTTTTTAAATACTCCTATTCTGCGAATGAGTAATAATAAATGACTCATAAACTGATATAACAAATGGAATATTTTTTGATATGATACAAAAGCACCTAAAGTACTAAATAATTTTTTTGCAGGAGTGAGCATTTTTATGAGGAATGCCATGTTACCCCTAAAGAAACTATAATCCAATCTCACATTGGCCCGGTTGCTCGTACGCGATTAAATTCGGGATAATCTTGGATTAAAGTTAGTACTGGAATACGGCGGCCATATTTGATCCCGAATTAAACTCGGCTTAATCCCAGATTAAAGTTGATCTGCGTACGAGCAACCGGGCCTATATGTACTAAATTTAATCAATCTTTCACAATGAGAGTTTATTATTTAACATACATATGTATAATTGAACAAGGTGGTTCAATTTTTGGCGTGGAAAAGGCTATTGGACACACTACCAAATGATTAACTGAAATTGATAATTTCAGTTGTTTCTTCATTAAATTTATAAAAAAAATTGCTACAAGAAAAAGAAAAGACGGTACTAAAAAAAATAAATATAATCAAATTCAGCACTACATTGAACTCACCAATTATCTTCCTTTCGGTATCCGCTAAACGATCGAAAACTATAAAAAATATTCTTAGAGAACTGGATATAAAATCAGAGTCTCGCAATTATTTTGATAACCATGTTGCCTAATGTAATCGTTAATTACAAATTTATTCAACTGATATTTAGAATTTAGAACTAAATTTAGATCATTTTTTGAATATTGTTCAATAAATTAGCGAATCAAACTAAAAATTTGGAATATTTTAATTTCTCTCTAATTTTATAAAAATAGATCCATACTATAAAATATTTAATTTATTGTCTTTGCTACTAACTGTGCTCAATGAATAAATAGCAAACATTGTTTTCTAACGATTAGGTACAGACAATATTGATAATTTAAGTAATAAGACTGAAAATATAAGCGTAAGCAAACAAGTTTAAACCGCACTGCTCCTTTAAAAGCTTTTTCATCACACGCAGTATTCAGACTAAAATAAAAAATCGAGGATAACAAAAAAAACAATTTCAATTTTTCGATTCTGTCCTGGAAATGTAACTGCAACAATTAGCACATAACCTTTCATTTTGGGACAATCTGTATGCATTGTAGTATTAAATTCAAGTAAGTATAAGTTCTAGCCTCGTCTTGATACTACGGCAACACTGGACGACCCGGACTCTTCCAATTCAATCAACTACAGTGTTCTTTAATCTTAGCTGGTCGAAAATCTGAGTGCAAATGAATTTTACACGTCCGGTGTATGTTGCTACATTGAAGTCACACTCTATTACTTTATACGCCAACTTTTGAAGTCAATAAGCGCAAAATCCTGCAGGAACTAGAAAAGCCAATTAAAGCGTTGGCGGACAAACTATGTTGCCAAATTAAAAATTCTCGATCGAGGCAAGTTAACATTAAAGATAAACGTAACCATAGATAAAATCCTTATTAAAGTTAGCATTCACATTACTGGCAGCTAAGATTTATTTTTTATCATTCCTTTTGTCCCAAATTAATATTTTTAACTTGTTTCTTTTAAATAAACTGGGAAACCAAAGAAGATATTAATGTAGAATTCATTGAACACATTTACACATTTACGTCAACTTTTATTTTGATCTTCTTCTCAACTATACATCAACAAATACTTATTAAAAAAGTTTTGAAAAGTATGTTAAGCGCATACGTTTATGGACAAATGGTTACTCAAAAAATTGAGAGCCAAATTGAAACATTTTGGATCCAATAAAAATGTAAATTCATGATATATGTTACAAATAAATAAAAAACTGACTAAAATAAAATTTATGTATGATTTAATTAGATTAATAATACCTAATGTGTGTGTGATGACTACTTTATTAGTTTCAGATGGAAACAAAGTGTATTTGCAAGAAAAACGGAATTTTCATCAAACCAAATACGTAGTATGTTTCAAAAAGTTTGAACCATATGGAAAAATTTCAAAAAGAGGAATTTTTGAAATATTTGATTTTCAAAGTTACAGGAATGAATTTGCAGAATAACTTACTCTTTTGTGGAGTTAAAATGCTATTTTTGACAAACCTCGTACATGAGTGGAAAAGAAATAAAATCAACCTGGATTATTTTAAAAGCGACTTTTTCCTTAATCTAATAACATTTTTCCATATGGTTGCAACTTAAAAAACGCAATATAAAAATATAAATTAAGCAAAAAGCACTAAAAACTAAATTAAAAAGTTCTGAACAAAGTTCTATAAAAACCTAAAATTAGCTTCAATTTACCTAAAATACATTTATAATTTATAATTATTAAATGGTTGGAGTTGGAAGTGCTATTAAAGCCATTGAATTTTCATATTTCGTTGGTAAAAGCGTTGGTTTTAAATTGATACTACTACGTATTGCTACTTCGATATTCAGTAAAAATCTTGTATTGATCGAAATAATTACACTTGGTGCACATTACGGAATAATCGACAATATCAAACTGAAGTGATACACTCTCGAATAGAATAGTTGTAGCTGATGAGGAAATCAATCCAATAAATTCAAATGTAAAAACTTTACTGATGAATTCCTCACGCGACAATGAGGGCAATCTTGACCACATCGTAACATTTGATAAATACTTAGAAGAAAAAGATGTATTATTTCTCGACTTTTTGCGAATAGGAACCAATTTAATAGTATTCTAAACTAATATTCACTGACAAAACGTTATATAATTATAAAATTTAACCATCCAACTCGACGACCAATTTAACAACTATCCAAACTATACGAACGGAATTTGGGTAAAAGAGACCAAAATTGGCACAAGTTATACGTCCAGTGGTTATATACGCAAGCGAAATATGTACAATGACCAAAGTTCTTGAAAATAAATTATATATTTGCGAGCAGAAAGTTTTAAGCAAAATATCCAAAGGGATCAAAGGCTAAAATAGATCGAAGAAGAGAACAAATATAGAAATAAAATCCACAGGCAGAATATTGACAACTGGAATTAAAATCCAAAGGAAGTATATAAATTACTGATACATATAAATTACTAGGTATACAATGGCAACATAGGCAGCATTTAAAGGAATATTAGTAAGATAGCTTCCTATATGAAGGGTCAAAGGGAAAACGATCAAAGTCCAAAAATTAACAAAACTAAAAAACGATGCTCTTGATAATACTGCTTCCAAATATACGACACTGCAAACATTTTTCAAACCTTAATTTGATACTCCTGCACTATTTAGGTGACTGTAAAGCAATATTAAATTACTTTTCACCATTATTCTCACCTCAAAGACCATTGGGTTTAATTTTGATGATCATAGGAATAATTTTGTTTTTTATTAATGCTGCAGCAAAGCGGGGTTAAAAAAGTTTCAGAACACATGGGAATGAATTATTTATGAAGGTATTTGATTGTTGTTATGAATATTTAAGATATTCCCAATAACTTTCCTTCATATTATATTAATTTTTATTAATACAATTTCTAAAAAAAACTTGCAATAAATTGCTTAATTACAAAATTTATATTACGTAATAAACGTCAATTGCTGTAAAACATAAATCGAATGAGCGGCAACCAACTTTTCGAATAGGTAATTAAATGTTTGACTAATTTATTAAGGTTGATGTTTGGCCACCCTTTCTTGTTATTAATTCCCTCATTAAATTATATTTGAATGTTAGAGTAACAAAGATTTTACTGTAGGCATACAGTGTGTTCCAACCGACAACCAATTAAAATAAATTTAGAATCTCAATAATTTGAAAAATCTCTTGATTTCAAATTGAAAACTGCTTCTAGTTTATTGTAATATAATAGTATAAAACAAACTTGATAAAATTTGCTCTAATTACCTAAAAACTTTATACCTACTTAATAGTCAAAAAAATTCAATTAATTTCAGTGTCTATTTTGGCTATTTGGCTGGAACACGCTGTATAAAATATTTGAGAAGTCAAAAAACTTCCTTAGTACTATAATTAGATATTTAAGTAGTAAAATATTTTGAGATACATATACGAAAAAATCCTACAAAAGTAAAGCAAATAATTGCTTCATAACAAATACCATTGAAACGTTTGATTCAAAGTAAATATATTAAATTAGGGTAATTAGTTAATGAAAAATCCACTAAAGTCGATAGTATAACTAGAATGAGTGTAATTATTAATTTTAAATACCAAAAATATTTTATGCAAACATTTTTATTCTAAACAAACAATCTAAATTATATCCTTTTTCCAAGAGAGCTTTCAATTGATACATGCATATAAATGTATCTCATACACACAATAGTGCCATAGGCTTGAAATAGAATTTATTGTATAAGCAATTTATTTAATTTTCTTTATTGTATTATATAAACCAATAATTTAATAACTTCGCATTAGAAAACATTACTGAACGAACATTACTAAGCAACTAAACATTAGAAAATTAGCAAAAATACTTTGAAAATTCAAATTAAATTATAAATGGGACTGTTTTCTACAAAATGCAAAACATTCAGGAGCTTTTTAAGACAGAATGTTTGATGTATAGGCTAATTTATCTGCGTATGGGTGGAAACCTGTAACCTTTTAAAACTGAAATCGATTGGGTTAAACACATGATCTGGTATGCCTGGAAAACTCAAAACCGATATTGGACTTTGCAATGTGGAGTGATTATGTGGTCAAACCTCGAAGACAAAATCATAGTATTCAGACAGATAGTATTAGACAGATTCAGTTGATGTTTGTGTAACAAATGCAGGGTCGTGGGGGCATTAGTGAGACAAAGTTTGGTTTATAAAAAAATTAAGAATTGTATTTACAAAATCCGTTAACATTTTTGTAGAAAGTTACACTCATTAAAAAATATAACACGTGTACTGTCAACATCGTTAAATTGTTACACCACATCGTTACACCAATTTAAAAATCAGATTTTTTTATATTACTCCTGAAAAAATTTACCAAAGTGAATTAAAAAAAAATATAACTCTACAGAACTTGAAAGAATAGGGACTTGGAAGACGTTTTCTCTATTTTCAACAGTCAACCAATTTTTACGTGGCTGTGGATCCTTTACTAGTCAAGATAGACAGTAAGTGTATATTTTCGGGATTGAGATCACCGAGATAACAAAGGTGTAAAAATGTATACATAGTGGTCTATTTAAAACAGTACATATGGAGTAATAAGCCCTAAAATGATCCGAAATATTCGGGAGCATGTTGAGCAAAGACTTTATTACAGCAAGAAAGTAAATGGGTGGCAATTTGAACATTTAATTAATGTTTCGTACTTGTTTGGAAACTTTTTTTCTTCAATTTATTTCACGACACTTCCACCTGGTGTTTTAAATTAATTTTAACCAGGACCACAAATGTCAGCATGTTTGAAAAGAGAATTGAAATACTTTTAAAATAATGCGCCACTTGGCCCCTAGTGCCATTTAGTTTTCTGGAAGGGGTTACCACCCCGCTCAGTGGAATGAACCTAATTCCATGAATTTAAGATCAAATGAATTCCCCTTGAAATCAAAATCGACCAACCTCGAGGATTTTCAAAAAAAAATATCCTAGGAAAATATTTTAGATGGTATGTTTTAAATGAGACACCCTCTATAGTGAAGTGTATTTAAATGAAATGGAATTTTGAGCTTCTACGGTTTTACAAAACGCTTTATATTTATTTACAATTTAAAAGTATGAAGTTCAAAACTCCTTAAGCTTTTTTAAATGACTTTGTAAGAGATGTATCTAGCTTTGCCACACTATCACCCAACCCTGTATAATACTGAAATGACTGTCAATAGAAAAATTAAGATATTACTTTTCGAAGAAATCGAGTTGCCAAGATATAAGTAGTTTAGCTTGAAATTTATTTTAAACATTCTATATTTTCTGTATATATTTGATCTAATATCAATACATATGATAAATTTTGAAAATAAGAACAAATTAAAATACTCGATAAAAAAAAATAAAAAAAAATCAAATAGCAATTGAAATATGTTTTTTAATTTACACTATGTTTCCAAATATGTACCTATGTATTATAATATAAAAAAATACGAGTTCAAAAAATAGTATAATTTTAAAAATCATATGTAACACAATGAATGTGAATACAATGAATGAAATTTAGTTTAAAAAATTAAAGTACATATACTCACGTTGAAGGTGTATTGGTTCTAACTAGAGGTGGAGGTGCTTGTCCCATTGTGGGAAAATAAGGTCTCATTCTAGTAGCTGGTGATGGATATGTAGCTCTAACTGCACTGCTTGCTGCTCTAGGTTGGGTCGTGTGATAAGTAGGTTGTCCGCCTGCCATTCCGAAAGTTGGAAAAACATGAACATTATGCATGTGACTATTATTGGCTGCTTTTGCTTGGGTAGCTGGTTTTGGCGATGGTGGAGGATGGGCCGATATCGGAGGTGCCACAGGTTGTCTAGTCCATTGCACAATTTGTTGTTGATTAGAATTTCTGCTAATTAACAACTGTGAATCCAGGTTCTTCTTTGGCCAATAATCCTCGAATATTGTACCAGGTGGAAAGTAGTTTTTGATATCATTTAAACTAATCACTGAACAAGAGTCATGTGCAAATAATTCATTTCGAATTCCTTGAACCTTACAACAAAACTTTAAATACGACAAGTCCCAACCTTCTAACTTATCCGCACGTTGCTTAAGATTGTCCGTTTCACCTTCAAAATAAAATAAGGGTACGTACTTTTGATCGTTATACACTGTATAAGGAACCACAGATTCTTTATTAATCCTAATAAAACCACATCGTTCTAAGTTTTCAGCATCAGCTGTATTTACAAGTTTCGCATAACAGTGTCCTAAGAATTGATAAAATTCATTAGCATCAGTCAGTCTAACTATAAGATCTCTCGAAGTAAATTGTTCACGACCGAATTGATAGTCACAATGTTTAAAGTTGATTTCATTTAAAAGTCTTGCCTCTGCTTCAGTAATGTAGTAACTTCTAATATTAGTACAATTATAAAGATCTTGATGGAGATAATTTAACAACTTATTTAACACTTTCATTTCCACCATCCTAACAGCACAGTAACTCTCTCCTGATCGAGTAATGTAAGGAATATGTATCTTACCCATTATAGTCCAACCGAACCTTCCCTTAACCGATTCTTCATCTATGTTTTTCGTGTCAATTTCGCTCGGTGAATTACTTTTCGTTTTTGATTTATCACTTCCAAAAAAACTTAAAATGTTTAGATTTTGACCAGATTGCTGTGCAGGTCTCTGAGGTATAGCCATTTTCGCTTTGCTCGCTTCCATGAATTTTGCAGCGAGCTCTCTAATCTCTGCTTCATCGTGCCTTTCTTGTTTAACATTCATCGTGAACAAGCAACAAAATAAAACATTAGAATATAAAAATTATTTGTCTGTCAAAATGTGTTGCTGTCATAACCTTTTTAACTTTTGCCATGATTATGATTACTTCTGATTGCTGTTTCTGGTGTGATGTTTGTTGTTGTTATTGGAGTAAATTGTTTAAAAAAAGCCACATTTCTTTTTAATGTTCCGGAGTGGTTTCCAAAAACGTTGTTTACAAATGAGCAAATGAGGTTAAGGCGGATTATTTTTCCCCTGTTTTAGCGGCCATAGCGCCATCAGAACGAAACATTCGGTGTTTAGATATATTATTGTTAGTTCCTATAAAACGTAAAAAATAAGTTGAAATATCTTTGGTTCACACTAACACTAACGTTATTTTCTATTTATTTACATATTTTTACACCAAACTAGGATTTTACAAGCTTTATTTAGACGACAGCGCGTTCTGTTCTTGACACACAATCGTCGACACAACTCGACCAACTCGAACTCGACGTACCGTACCCGATATTCGTTTTCGTTATTAGAGCCGTAGAGTTGTAAGGCAGTTGTTAGATGGTCGGTGTGGCGCGAGATCTAGTAGTCTCGTCGCAGGGTCCTTACATCACTGTAAGGATTTTCGTTTATTGCCTTTTAGAAGATGGCCGCCGAAACCAGTTCTACACCAATCACGACTCTCCAAACGCTGTTATACTCACGTGACGACACTATAATCGTGACGTCACGACACCCAGTCGGAGGCTATGTACAGTCTTTCCAAGGTCTTCTAACTTAACTGTATTTCAAGGATATGTTTTTTTTTAAATTCATTTTTTCTCCATGTATAGGAAAATTATTACCCCTACGAAAGTACGAAAGCACAACTTCCCAAACTTTTTTCTCTGAAGTTACTGTGCTTTCGAAACATTGTCCTTTAAAAAATTCAATACGGCTAAGTTACTATCGTGGTCTTTCGAAAGTGATCCTTACGGAACGTATCCATAAGGAAAACGGTTATTCCGGCGCAAGCAATTTTGAACATTATTGCATTTCAAGGTTAAATATTAGTTTTTTGGCAAGTGATAGGGTCAATAAAAACAAAGTTTATAACAAAAAGCACTTTGCAAAATTCCCTGTAGGATGTAATGAACAAATTTATTTTGAGTATTGTTTTAGATGACTAATCGTTCTCTATCAAAATGGCCGCCACGCTTGCGCTGTCGCTCAAACCGTTTTCCATATCAATGAACTTAGGCATTCAACTTCCTTAAATCCCTAACCTCATTTTGAGTTAGAGCCGTAACTTCCGGTTGGGAGCTACTTAAGACGAATTGAGTGGCGCAGCTCAATGGGCTCATCTATATAACTCTTCAAACGAAGTTATCCTAAGGTGTTTTTTATGAATATTTAGCATGAAATGCTGGTAATTATTAACGGTCACTTTCTGCGCAGGGTCGCAAAGAGCAAGAAAGATATATGTATGAGTTATTTATTAATCAAGGTCGTTGCTAGGCAGACTTGATGCGTTCTTATCGGTATTGGGAAGGTGGGGTGGGTAACGGCAATAAGCCACCGATAAACGATACGCTCTGGCACGACTCGATTTGTTCGAGACTTTACTCTTCTCGCCCTGTATATTCATATCGGTTTTAACCAAGGCGCTTTTATTGTGCGCCTCCGTAATTAGATATTGCACTGATTTTGTTCAACAAAGTTGTTTTTTGCATTCAATATTTAAAATATTTTTTTACTTATGCCTATACGAGGTTTAACCGGCATTTTTTCTATTCTTAATTATACATTATACAGGGTGATTCTGTAAAGCAACAAACTACACTGAAAATGATTTTTCTTTATCCAAATGTCGTTTTATTTGAACAGGATGTGTTTTTTTAGATTATTATTATTTATACCGATTCTGAAACTTTATTATTGTCCAACTGATTTTGATTTGGAGAGAAAGCTAGTAGGCGGTATTTTACAAGGTCACTCGATATTTTTAGCAAAATAAATTTCGGATACATTATAATATTACAGAAGTACGCCTCTGTGTCTAATTTATTTAAAGCAGGAGCGGATTCAGGTACGGAAATATGGAGTAAATTATATTATTTTTAGTGCTTATCACAACTAAATTACAAATCGAACTGTAAAAAATAAAGCATCTTACTTTACTAAGAAGACTACTTAAAGGTGAAGAGAATAGCAACCCTTGGCAAAACTAACGCTTAACAGATGTTCCAATTTTTTCAAATTGTGATAAAGGCCACACTCTTAAATTATATTTAGGACGGTCAGGCAAAAAAGAAACTTACTCGAGGTCAGCAATTTTTTGAAAAAAACATGTTTTGTATGGATTCATAAAAATTAAAAGAAATTTATCAACTTTTATTTTTTTAATTTTTAGTCTCATCCTGTATGTTAATAGAGATGCATGTGTCCCTGTGAGTGAAAAGAATATTTACCTGCTTTTTTTAAATTGACCATTTTAATTTATTTGGATTGATATTATGGGTTATCTAATGTTTGAATAAATTTAAAAAAAATTTATTTAGTATATTAGTATAAGATTAATGTTTAATGTAATAATTACAGGCTACGTTACAATATTTTATTTTCCTCCACCTCTATTCATACTTGGAACCTAAAGATAAAGAACCAGTATATCAAATAACGTACAACCAGACAAGGATGATAGATATCAATTTCTATGAGCAATAAATAGGTTATCAAATGAAATTGATGGAGTCAAATAATCTTTTTTAATTATTTTTAATCAATTAATAGGGAATATGGTCCTATTTAAAGTATTCCTGTAAATATAATCTATATAATAAATCAAAAATATACAACAAAACGCTTTTATAATGACATAAATGACAACTATGACAGTGAATTGAGAAAGTGTCATTCACTTCGATGTTAATTTCCACTGTTGCCGTAGTGCCATAAAAATGGTCAGATGAAGTAAAAATTAATAAAAAAAACCTGTTGAATTGTTAAATACAAGAAACTAGAGCGTCGTAGGCGAACTTTTCTCGCTTGCAAATTTAGCTAGAAGTCACGACTAGTCGTGAAAACATTACAACGATTTACACACCTACTATAAATGGAATTTGGTGAATTATTCTGAAATTATTGTGTTTACGTGAAACATGTGACATCGTGGTGTTATGTTATCCTTGGTGTCTGCGGTTCAGTAAAGTTCAGTTTGGTAATGAACGCAAATTCAATTGATAGTGTTGTTTTTCCATTGTGAAAATCTATATTGCTTCAACTTTCTCAGTTTAATGTTTATATTTGATTGATTCATTTATAAAATGGACTCTGAAGAGGAAACCTACGATGACGTTGACTCAGGTAACGAATCAAGTGGAGACGATGTTGATTTTGCGATGGAAGTTGAAGTCACTGGTCACAGAGAAATGCAGACAGATTCAGATGACTACCCTTTCGAAGTGCTCAGCACCGAGGAAATCGTTCAGCACATGGTAGATTCGATAAAAGACGTGAACTCAGTAGTCGAGGTAGGTTTATTTTTATTTACCCCAGTTGCAACCTTTTGACTTCATAACCTCCACAACAATGAATTATATCATTGTATTTTAATTCATAGATACCAGCGACGACGACTCGAATTCTGTTAAACCATTTTAGATGGGATAAAGAGAAATTAATGGAGAGATTTTATGATGGTGATCAGGATCAATTGTTTTCAGAAGCCAGGGTGATCAATCCATTCAAAGAACTGAACATTAGTTTTAGGGCTAAGGTGAATGTTTTTTAGATATTTCATTGTTTTGTTATAATTTTCTGAATAATTGTAGCCTCAGAAGAAATCAACAAATGGAACGGAGGAATGTGAAATATGCTTCATGGTTCTACCTTCATCCGTAAGTAACATTTGATTATCTGTCAGACACTTGTCAATTTAAACTGTTTAAAATAACATGAATTTTTCATTACAAAGAATTTTGTCGTAAATAGAATTAGTATTTCTAAAAACACAATTGCTGAAACTAAATTTAAAAAGATTCTTTTCTTTTAAACTTATTGTTTTTTTTGTGTATTTATTGTTTTGTTTTTTGAAGGCATTTCTAGACCAAATAAACAAAGGATGCACAAACAACAAGATTGTTTCAATGATTTATTAACATCCATTGAACAACTTTTATATAATTTTAGTTATCAAGTTTTCAATCAAGCGGAGAACTGTTTGCCCCGACAGATAAATTTTTCATGTATTTGTCTAGAAACGATAATTTTTCGGTTAATCATCCTGCATAATATTTTCCTTTTTTCCAACAAAACTCTTGCATAAACACGCAGGTATTTGTTACAGCACATGACGGGTTTAGAATGTGGCCACCGATTTTGCACCCATTGCTGGTGCGAATATCTCACTACAAAAATCATGGAAGAAGGGGTCGGTCAGACGATTGCTTGTGCAGCTCATGGTTGTGACATTTTAGTGGACGATGCTAGTGTTATGAGATTAGTTAGGGATTCGAAAGTTAGGCTCAAATACCAGCATCTTATAACGAATAGCTTTGTCGAGGTGAGTACTTGGATTAATATTGATAAATACTCGATTACACGTAACCAAAAATCAGTAATAATTTTTGTCATATCTGTAGCAACCCTTAATAATATTACTTACCATTATTACTTTTAATTTGTTGCTAGTCAATTGGGATTGGAAATGTATAAGACACTAAGTAAATATTATTATATTGATCATAAGATTTGTCTGTTGAATCGAAACATCTCTGTATATTTATGTAAGCATAGAGATTTTCGCGTGGTATCTTCTAGACAGTGTATATTCTATTCAAAAAACAAAAACAAAAAAACGGATATTCATAACCAGGTATTTAATTTATAGTCGTTATAAATTTTAAAATAACAAATGATTACAGTTAAATTTTAATTATATAGCAATTAAGTGGTCGTGAAAATGAAAAAACAATATCAATTTAAAAATAAACCGCCATTTTGGTGGTAATTAAAGCTTGAAATATACCAGGTAGCTACGAATGATCGAGAAGTTGGAAATAAATGTCAAAAATTAGTTATATCTTCTTGATTAATATTTTATACAAGTAGATGCAAAATTGTTTGCAATGTAGGCTATGGCTATGGGTGCAACAAAGACAACTACCATATATAAAGGTCTCATGTAAAGGAAAAAGAAAGTGATACTGTAGGATTAAAACTTTCTTACTCTTTCTCAACCCTGTTATTTTAATAATATTTCTTTGTTCAACTCATGGAATTGACCATATTGCCAGCAAACCTGCTGTGCATATACGGATTGATTCATTTTAGTTTGCAATTTAGGCTATGGGTGCAACAAAGATAACTTCATTAGACACTTATAAAGAAAAAAGAAAGGTTGATACTATGACCTTGCAACTTTTCAATCTAACTGTTATTTTAATAATCTTTCTTTGTTCAACTCATGACCATATTATTATATTCAACAGAATTGACCATATTGCAAATTTTTATGCACCTGTGTCTATAATTACCGTTATTTACTCTTTAAAAATTGAACATTTCTTAGTATTAACTACGTTTATAAGCATAATAAATGTTTGTAAACAGTGTTTATTTTTTTTTCAGTGCAACCGCTTGTTGAGGTGGTGCCCGTCGCCAGACTGTAGTAACGCAATCAAAGTTCAGTACGTGGAGCCACACAAAGTAACATGTAAATGTACGCATTCATTCTGTTTCGCTTGTGGTGAAAATTGGCACGATCCCGTTAAATGTCACTTGTTGAAGAAATGGATAAAGAAATGTGATGATGATTCCGAAACGAGCAATTGGATCGCAGCTAACACCAAAGAATGCCCTAGGTGTAATGTAACGATAGAAAAAGACGGCGGGTGCAATCATATGGTGTGTAAAAATCAGAATTGCAAAGCCGACTTCTGCTGGGTGTGCTTGGGCCCGTGGGAACCCCACGGCAGCTCGTGGTACAATTGCAATAGATACGATGAGGATGAAGCTAAAGCTGCCAGGGATGCCCAGGAGAAATCCCGTTCGGCGTTACAACGTTATCTGTTTTACTGCAATAGATACATGAACCACATGGCTTCGTTAAAATTCGAAAATAAACTATACGCTTCTGTGAAAGTCAAAATGGAGGAGATGCAACAGCACAACATGAGTTGGATAGAGGTGCAATTTTTAAAAAAAGCTGTAGATATTTTGTGTCAGTGCAGGCAAACTTTAATGTACACATACGTGTTTGCCTATTACTTACAAAAGAATAACCAGTCTGTGATCTTTGAAGATAACCAAAAAGACCTCGAGAGTGCCACAGAGTTGTTATCGGAATATTTGGAGAGGGATATTACGTCTGAAAATCTCGCTGATATTAAACAAAAGGTTCAAGATAAATACAGGTAAAGTATTTTAATAATCTTGACAAATATTTTTTAATTTCCATAGAAATGGTGGCTAAATTTAGGTCTTCCTATAAGTCCACAAGCTATTTCACTAATCTACTTATGGCCTTTATTTTTATCCTTTAAGCGGCGGTTTCACATAGAAGTAGACTGTCATCACAGCGAGTGTTTGAAGGGGGGGGAACCTCTACTGCTATAACCTGATTCACGCACTATGAATGTCTATGATTTGTTTATTGTTAAAAAAAGTTTTCCAGAAGTAGATACACGAAAAAAACAGTATTGGGCGAAGTTAACTTTATTGAATAGGCCAAATTTTGATTAAGAAAACCATTTATTGATTAAATTGTTAAGCGTTGAAGGTGATTTTCAAATTTCGCAGTCGTAATACGTCACGAAATAAAATGGCGAAATCTGTGAAACGCATAGCTTTTGCAAAAATTTCTAGTTATAGCAGTCAATCTTATCGCTGTCAGCTGTCGTAGCATTTAAGTGTTTCACATGAAAAAATAACTAACAGAGAGGCCACGCCTCCCAAACAGTCGATGTGATGACAGTCTACTTCTATGTGAAACCGCCGCTTTATACTCATCTTAATATCCTTTCCCATTATTTGGTTAATATTTGATATTCATGTTAATTTTTTTTAGGTATTGTGAAAGTCGTAGAAAAGTTCTATTAGAGCATGTTCATGAAGGATACGAAAAAGAGTGGTGGGATTATAATGAATAAATGTATGCAGTACATCCGTTCCGTAACTAGAAATTATAGTATAGACGTTAATACCTAGTTACCTCTTCAAAAAAAACTCTTACAGTGTTTAAATATTGCGAGTTTTTTATTTATTTTTATACCATTTATTTACTTTCTGGGTCACAAATTATATTTAGCACTTTAATTAATCCATTTGTACTTGACAGGGTTGACACGTTGAATTGTAAGTACCTTATTCTTCAAAACATTCATAGAAGACACATGTATGAGGTAAATCTTTTTTTTTATAATTGTTAAGTATATTTTCTTTTTAATAATTACACAATTCTTTGTATATTCAACAACCAATTACTTAAAGAAAGTTAAATTTTTATGTTATGGAAATGTTTTATGAATCACGTTCGTGATTCGAGCAAATAAACTATGTTATAGTGCATTAAGAAAAAATAATTGTATGTAACTCAAAAAAGTGTTTTTCTAAAATCGCTTTTCAAGTTGCAATTTCTACACGATGCAATTTTTATTCTTCACGAGTCGTTTACGCACTGGTGCGTTATGGGAAAATGTACATTGGCTTTGTTGGAAAATGGGAAATATTTTACATTTAATTATTTTACATGTTCTTTATTTGTAGGAAAATTTAAGAATATACATTTTATTTTACTTTCGTAGAAATAAATTTACTTATATGGGTTTCAACAGTAATTGTTGCTAACAGGTTTTAATTTGTTAGGATTTCTTTGTTTTCCATTTTATTATAATAATTTTCTGAAGAAAGTCATCAAAGAACAAATATTAACGAACAAATTTGCTATATAATTAAAGAACAATTTTTGCACTATACTTAGAAACTAATTTAACATTTTGATAAAAGAAAAATTAATCTGGATCTTACATTTACTCAGTCCACGTTTTTTTTATACCGAGCGATCACCTTGGAACCCTGCATTCGTCGATTCATCGCGCCGAAGCTGCGTCTCTCCTCAGTTCGACTGATTCTCTCTTTCTACAGATTGCAGCGCTCGAACTTGGACGCTCGGTATATATACACATAGGTGCATAAAAGTTTGCAATATGAGTCATTTCTATGAGTTAAACAAAGAAAGATTAATAAAATAAAAGATTGAATGAGAAAGTGGCAACATCACCCTTTCTTTTTCGTTTATTTTATAAGTATCTAATGTAAGTTGTCTTTGTTGTACCCATAGCTTCAATTGCTAACTAAAATGCATCGAACTGTTTTACTTTTTTTATGTTTTTTTAAAGTTATATTATAATTAGATTACCGTTTAAGCAGAAGATTTTTTGTTAATTTAATCATACGTTTTTTGAGGTAGGCTTATACATTTATGTATTTGAAAATCAACATTTTTGAAATAAAAAAGTTAAGTTTTACGTACTAGTGCGTAAAACACGCTTGAAATGGACTTGTAGTTATATTTTATGATGATTGAGGTTACAAGAAACATATATGCAATTCGTTCGTAAAGTTCCTTTTTTGACTAACGTGATGAAACAAAATCACATTTATCAGAAAATATACTTTTCGAATTACATAGATATTGTGTGTTAAAAATCATTGTTACCTGGCAAAATTTGAGGTTTTGGATACATAACGAATGCCTTTGAAAACTTTTTGAAAGTTAAATGTCAGAGATTGTTATATTTTAATAAATAAATAGTTTTCGAGGTAGGTGCAGCAATAAGGATGCTTTTATATATCACATTCTTTACACAGGGTGTCCCAATTTCTCTATTTAAATTTTTCTAGTCCATTCTCTATTTTCCACCCTAATTAAATCGTGCTGAATTTCGTGATTAAATTATGATTTTTAGCATAACATCTTAGCGGTTTCGTTATAATTTTTTCCACTTTCAACTTAAACTTATCACACTACCTGATATTACTAGATACTAAAGAAGTTGAGCAATTTTAACAAGTAAAAACATAGTCAGGTAGAATTTGCCTACTTGTTGACATTACATTGGATGTAATGATAATTTATTTTTAATTTTTCCTGCACTATTGTGAGTTAGTTCAGCTTACACCTTACACCTTACACCTCATCTCTATATAGTTTCAAATAAATAGTTATGGAATATGGAGAAGACGTCTATTAAGACAAACCAAGTTAATTTCATTTTATTGATGGAGGTGAAAAAATAATGTATTCACTGAATCAATGAAATTCAATGTTATAATCTACGGTAGTGTTTCCGATTTAAATTCATTAATCCGTATTCAGTGTGTTCCTTTTTTAACTAAAGACGTATTTAAAATACGAACCTAAACACTCTTTCTCCATAAAAAATCATTGTAAAATTGGGAAGTTGCTAAAATGACATCGCTGAATACGCGATTTATCATTTTAAATATTTATAATAGCCCGACAGATCGGCTTACTTTACTGTTTGAAGTTAACACTTCAAAAAATTTAACATGTATCTCATAGTGTGATCTGAATTATTGATATTTGTATTGTTATATGTAATTATTATTAGATTGAAATGTTAATATTTCACGTGAGCTTTTAAGCATAATTTTAACACTGTAGTTAAAAATTACAAAATAAGATGTATCGATGGTGAGATTTTAAATTCCAACAGGTTAATGTTCATTTTTAATTTTTTTAGAGATATATACTTGCGTTTTTGCATTCAGAGGTAATTGATTGGGGATCAATTATTTCGAGAAATGTGGAATAATTAATTATTTTAAGTTGTACGATTGTAGTAAAACTCTTCGTTCTAAAACGGACTTGTTTGAATTTAAAATTGTATCTTAGATATCAATTCTACGATAAATTGTGATGTAAATAAAATCGTGGACAACTCACTTCTTTTTAAAAATTCTAATTTTTAAAAAAGAAAAGTATTTATATGTATATTCAAAATCTAAGGTTGTTTGATTTTTGTTTACACTATCAAAGAGATATATTAAAAAACGAATTATCTTTATTAGGTGAAAAAATTAATTATGTATAAAATGCTTCTGTAAATGTAGATTATTAATATATTGTAAATTTGTAATATTTCTTTTTATTTTTGAGTTTGTGAGTTAAGATTGTAAATATAAAAATTAAAATTTACTTAATCATTTAATTATTAAAGGGGTGAAATAAAACATTTTTGCATGAATAAGATTTACGTTTATATCTAGTAATATATATAATACATGTTGAAAATGTATAAACTCTAAGAACTAGACTACATTTTGCTTACGTTACTAATACTAATTTTATGAAATTACATTTTATCTACAATTTCTTGTTAGAAGCTATTTATATTACCCTATCTATCGGTAAATAAACCAAATGATTCGTAAAAAATAAATAGCATCTAACGGGTAACATTGTAAAATGGCAATAAAATATCAGTTAAATAAAAAGTTCGAAAACAATCTGATTTGAGGTAAGGATACAACAAGTCTGTGGTTCTATTGAAGTGGTTTTTGTGTGGTATTTGGAAGGAAGAGACAAAGGAGACCCCCACCAATCAACAAACCAGTAACGATGAATGTTGGAGCTGGGCAGTACACATCAAGAAGTTGAGCTATTACTATGTTACCGATAATACCACCTAACCGAGCAGCTACCATAGAAACGGCGATACCCGTGGCCCTAAAATCATGTCATTCATAAACACTCGGAAACGAAATAATTAAACTTGATTTACCTGAGATGAGTTGGGAATATTTCAGTGATGAGCGAATCCAACGCTGCGTTACCGCATGAAATTACACTACTGAATACTGCAGAAACGATCAAGTTGTGAGTTTTGTTGTAGACGAAATACATGCATGCTGAACATAAACCTGACGAGACTGTACTGAAAACTGTAAAAAAAAATGATTAATTTTCATACTAAATCATAACGTATTCGTTTTTACCTAAGAAGAATTTTCTGCCCAATCTGTCCATGCCCAGAACAGCTATAATGTTACTCGGTAATGCAGCAGATACTGTTATTAACGACTCCATAAATACCGACGATGAAATTTTATCGTTACATTTGAATCCATCGCTATGGCTTCCCATATTAACCACGTAGTCAGTTACTTCACACACTCCAGCCTCAGCGCCATTGTGCATTTTGGAAAATTCATCGAATCTGTTGAACAATTCTGGAAACCACATCATAAGACCGTAATACCTAAAAAAATATTCGTTAATATCGATATCGAGGAAAATAAATTAAACCAAAAATAGCTTGTAATGAAGAAAGGAATGCAAAAAAATTAAAAGTAAGTACTATAATGGTTCAAATTGTACGAGACTCGGGATCAATGACGCCAATGTTAAGTACTTACTCGGCATGTAATTGATATTAATTTAGAGATTTAACTTGCGTAAATCAATGTAGGATAAATTTAGCGGTGCCTTTGCAAAACTTTCGTAAGTGATGTGTCTTACCAATTTGATCGAAATGCTTACCCAATATGGAAGGTAAAGTTGATCGTAACTGAGATGAGAGTAAATTTAAGAATTGGTGAAACGAATAACTGCTTGCTATTATCTAAGATATCAACAAGCATGTTCGTGTACTTTCCACGCTTGGCAATTTTTTCTTTTTCTTCGATTGTAAGTTCTTCTTGTTCGAAAATGAGATGCTTGACTGGAAAATCTTCGGCGTCATTGCCGGTATTTACGTGGTAGATGTACTTGAAGATAGCAAGGGCTTCTTCACTTTTTCCTTGCGAAAGTAAAAATTTAGGACTCTCTGGTAAGAAACAAAGTAAAGCAGCCACGATGAAAGAAGGTATTGCACATATCAGTAAAAATATTCTCCAGGAGTTGTACACGAAGTATTTGGTTTCGAAGCCGATTTCAGCTGGGATGATCAACCATGCCAAACCAGCAACGAATAAGTTACCCAAAGTCCAGAAAGCTGCCATAAACGAAAGCATAGAACCTCTTTTAGACTTAGGTTGGAATTCCGCAAAGTATGACCAGATTACTGGTCCGCTGCCCCCTAACCTGAAACCGACACATTTGAACATCCTAAAAAGCATTTAAACTTAGAGTACTTACGCCGCCCCGTTTAGAAATCTGAAGAGCATGAACAGCTGATATGTTTGACAGAAGCTAGAAGCTACTATACATATCGCGTTCATGAAGGAACTCACGATAAGCACCTTCTTACGGCCCAACGAATCGGCCACTGAACCCCAAACGTAGGCTCCTGCCATCATACCGATGAAGATGATGGAGTTGAGCCAGCCTTTCGTTTGCGTATTCAGATTTAAGTCGCATTGAGCCGATGGGAGAATGAACGACATCGAGATGACGTCCATCTCCTCGGAGGTGCTTACAAAACCGCATACTGCTAGTAAAAGGAAATGAAATTTGCCATATCTGTAAAAAAACAAAATATTTAAGCATAAATGGACATGCATACTAAAAGAGCAGCTAAGAGGAAGGAAATACAGGTGATGACTAGGGACAGAAAGGAAGGGTTTATATTGTGAAAAAAGTGGAAGAGTGAACTTACTTAGTTAATTCTATAGCTTGTTCGAAATCAGCTTTATCGCTGCATTTATCGTCCGGTACAACTTTTACTGGTTTAACGGTACCGAAGTTTCCAAGTTCGAGATCTTTTGATCCGGTGCCGTTTGCAAAGCGCTCGACTTTTACATCAGAGTCTTGTTTTTGATTTGATTGTGGTTCACCTTCTACCATTCTACGATGTAAACAAAAGGTTTGTTGTGTTGCGGCGGTGGAAATCGGTCTTTTCGGCGAGTTTCGGGGGGCGGCTTCTATTGGGGGCAGCGGACAGGGGTTCTAATTGAAGCTCTGAAAAAAAATGGTACATTTACTGGTGCGAAAAAACGACATTGCTAAACTGTAGATGTCATACAGTATGTACTGAATTAAAACTATTTAATGGATAGCGGACTAAACTAAAAATTAAGAATACACATATTTTTGTTATTAACGAATGCGGTGGTAATAAAAGTTCGTTTGTGCAAAACTTGGATTGAAATTTTATGACTGGTTGGAATAATATTAAAAATAGCATTCATTTTTGATTTTGGATACAAAACAAAATGGGGTCTACATTTTTTAAACTGATTATAATAATTATTGAAAAATGTTTTTTTAGTTTTGAAATATGTATACATTTTTTTTGTGTCGTAACTTAGCGCATTGTCCGTAAGTTATGTTAAAATCTGCTTATTTTTTCTTTATTTTAAATCCATATTAAATTATCTCTGAATAAACAGAAATGTAAATAAATTAACAACCTCTATACGTATAAACGTGTTAATTTAATGGTATTTTTATTTTGATGCAATATTTACAGATTTAAGTTGCAATGGCATTAAATTTAGAATATATTCACTGCAAAGATCAAAATACCTGTATATAAATTCAAAAAATCCTTGAGACAAAATTATATCTAGGTAGGTATCGTTAAACGAGTTTGTGTTTAATATAATTTTTATTCAGAAATTATATATTTATATGTATTATGAATGATGAATGAATATACCGCAAATAAAAACACATTTTTGCCTCAGTGAATCCATAATTGGATTTTTACTTAAACTATGAATAGTGAGAAAAATGCAAAATAACTAATTACTTTTAATTATAAGATATCTTCTGCTTTATTTATCCTACACGAATAGTTTTATACAATTGTGTATAAATTTTGTATGGTACTTAAAACAAATTGCATTATTTGTCTATATTAAGGTTTACAAACGGCAATTTTCACCTTATTTATGCAGTCATATAAGGAAGTTATATGAAATTAACATAAATATATTGTTGTCTCTAATATTAAGCATACGTATTGTCTTTTCAAAGTCATCAGAATCTCAAAAATACATTTCCTTTAGGGAATTATACTTGTACTTTATTACTTATTATTTTCGATAAAAGCATTTTGTTAAAATTTAAAGGACTAAAAAAATAACTCAAATTATTATTTTTTTTATTTTAATTATTATTATCTCTACACATATTCTGAGTTTAGACTATTTAGAGTAATATCAAAGGCCAATACCCCTTTTAACGCATTCTATCTATCCTCTTTACTGATTTTATTATTTCTCCATTTAACTAGATATACTTATACAGTTTGATTAAGTTGTTTTTTAGGTTTTAAATTAACTCAATTGGTAATTTTCCTATGACTGTTACATACGTCGAAATATCAGAGGGGGACATTTGGGTCTCAAGAACGCATGATATTCTCGAACTTTCAACGCTGCTCATCCATTTTTGGCCTAAATTTAAACGGTAAAAGTGCTATTTGTACTGCGTGATTCAACTATTTGTACGAATGAAATTGATTCTAACTAAATAATAGGTTGCAAGGTCGAATGGACGACGCTGTTTTGTCAGCGCGATTTTTAAATCGAAGGTATCAAAAATTAACCTATTATAAACAAATTTCGTGTGTACCAATAATTACCGTGCATGATCGAAATCTTTCCAATTTTTCATATTTGGCGATATCGCGAAAAAATGGAATTGAACTCTTATTCCTCAATAATCTGGGCAATCTTCTTAACTGATGAACGACGTTCAATAACAATTATTTAGAGTATAATGATAGAAGGATTGTTTAATCATTTCATGGGATAAATTACCTATGCTACTGAAAGTAGTAAATTAATAGTATATTAATTAGACTGCACCAAAAATTTTACGCATTATGAAAAAATGCTCTTTTAGTCAATTTATTTTTCATTGGATATATATTAGGAATTCAGTAGATAATAATATTTTCATATATGACGTTTTCTATTGTATTATATTATTAACAGATTCTCTAGCACTAGAATATTAGTATGATTTAAGTTTCTGATTTTCTTTAATTCAATATTTGTAAAAATAATTTGAATTTAACTTGCTCGTGCAAATTATAATTTGAAGTATAATTAATTCATGGAAAAACGAATTCAAATTTATTAGTATAAAATGAGTAAATAAATTCAGTAGCATAAATTAACAACATTCGCATTTACTGTAATTAATATTTGTTATCTCAAGCTTCTAAATTCGTGCCTAAACATTGAATACAATGCCTACTCTATTTACAAAACTCTGCATTTTTTAATCTTCTTGAGAGTTCTTTAAATTTAAATACGTAGATAATTAAAATGTCAACATTTAAGTAATTATTTTTTTCTCTCCATATACGAATTTGTTAAGATCCTTCAAGGATCTTTCATTGAAATTTCATTACAATTTTCGCTTAAGAGACGATATTCTGTGTCATCAAGGTTTGCTTACATAGAGACAAAATTATAATGATTTATATTAATAAAATAAATAATTTACATCATTTATAAATGATTACCTTCAAAAGACAAGTATACTTTTTAAAATGTTTCAATAATTATATAATTTCAACGATAATTTATATAATTGGTCAACTTTTTCAACAATGATTTTTAATTAATTAATATAGTGTCACATAATGAATGTAATATAAATCTATTTATGAGTAGAGAAGAAATTTGTACAATAACAAAACACAAAACAAATGAGTCAGAGCTATACTAAATTTGCAATAGAAAAATCAAATCATATACCTACATATGTATGTATACATATATGTATTTAGTATAGTATTAAATCCAAAGAAAATTAAAACTAAAATGCACTATAATTTTCATACTCAATTCACTTTTGGTCAACTTTACTTATTATTAAAAAAATAGAATCAAATAACTTATTACCTGTAATTTGTTTCTAAGTATGTTAAATCGTTTGTGTTGACGTTAAACGGTGTGGATAATTTTGTTAATAAATTAATTTTCAAAAAGTTATTAAGGCAAATTAGGTATACCAAAAACATTTATACCTACTATATTTAATTTTTGCAAAAATATTTAATTAACCTTAATTATTGGTAAAAATAAATAGATATCTACGAATTTTAATTTTGGTTTGGGAATAATAAATATTATATTTATGGTAATTATTGTTTTTGTTAATATAGTTACAATATAATTTTCAATAGATAAAAGGTTACAGTTCTAATCGTTTTACATAAATTGGAATAAAACAAATGATTTAGGTTCATTTGTACAATATGTATATGATAACTATACCTATACATATGTAGATAAAGAATTTGTAGATAAAATTCTTAACTATTCATTTTTCCTAATTAAAAAAGACGGACTCTTTTAGTAAAATATTTCTTAAACGACATTAATTTGTTGAAATAGAATTTGAATACGATTTTCCTCGAGGAGAATTAATTAACGGTTTCTGAAAATAATTCATTTTACTATTATTAAATACAGCTACTTCTATAAATAATTCTCGACACTCACTATCAATGCCATTTGTATAGTAAGTAGGCACTATTAAAGACGCAGGAGTAGGTTTGTATTGCGATAAAAATAATAAATTGTATTTTTTTCAATTTTCAAACCTCGGGTAAAGCATAGATAATGCTTACTTTCTCATTGTTGACAATAAACTGAAATTAATAAATCAACAGTTGTCATTTCCTGAGAATTACACCAAGGTCGTTATCACATACATCCAAATTTTTTAATGGCTACCACAAACGACGAATCAATAGAAGCCAATTTAGCTTAAGAACTTCGAATTAAATTATTACATTCATTAAAACTAAATTAAATTTCTGAAATCTATCATGATAATTAATTTTTATACCGCTAGTAGGTACCTACTGCATGTTTATTATAGCAAATCATATTTGAAAACTGTTTTATATAAACAAAATTTTATGAAATGGATAGTTATTAAATTAAGCTTACTAAAATGAAAATTAATCCTGAGCTTACGTACATATTATTATTTACGTATACTTACATACGTACGAAACAAAATTTTCATAATTTTTGTGATACATATGGAAAGAGCAATACTTACCTAAGTAATTATCAAATAATTGATTAAGGACGTAAATATTTATCCAAGTTTTTATTTTTTGTTTCTATTATTTTTTATAGGTACGAATGTTACATGTTCCTATAATTAACAATTAGGCTTAGTAAATTTAGATTATTATGTAAAGTTCCTTATTTGAGGAAGCAACATTTAATTAAGAATGCTAAATTATTCTAAACCGAAAACTTAAAAACTTCTTCATTAGTAAAATGATAAAAAAAATAAAGAATCGACAAAAAGAATCCGCCGTTATAAACAGCACAGGAGGTAAACAATTGAAACGTGTACGCGGAGTTGAAAAACATAAAATGGTCAAATTAATGTGCTCAAGTTATAGAACGAATTGTCTTAATTATAAATTAATTAGAAAAACTGTCTTTGTTTAATTAATGACAATGAGTCACAATAAACAGTTTGTTCAAATTCATTCTAGCTCAAACGAAACAAGTTTACCAACTGCGTATTAATACGCACGTATACGTACGTATACGAAATGTAAATAGTATCTGGAATAATTGTTTATGGATTTACGAATCTTCCATTGGTTTTGGTCCGGCCCAATTATCATTATCTCGGACAACTTATGGTATGCAAATTATTCTTCAACAGTATTGTATTAGATTAGGATTAATTACAAAAAAGCAGGTATGTATGTAGGTACCAGGAGTATTCCTAGTTCTTTTAAGTTATTCATAATTAGTTTAATTAAACTAACGCAGGAAAGTTAAATTTGCAAAAAATTCCCTTGAGACAAATTCCCTTGCCCTCGCTGTCCATTGGTTTATAATTTTTCGTCATCATAGAGTATTAGTGGATTATCAAAAATATATTGACCGTGGCCGCAATTCGGTTGGTCAGCAATTTCTATAGAAAATTTTATATTGTATAATGAATAAAGTGCAACTAATTCGCAAATAATTTAAAATCGTTAGTTAGCTACCAAATTTACTTAATGAAAATTAAATCTAAGGTTAAATTGAAGTTTCCTTTACACCTTTTTTTCGTAACATGCTGGTATTATTTATGTTTAGTCTATTTTTTATTATTTATTTCTATCCTAATTTCTTCTAATGTTTATTGTTCTATCAAATATTAAGGAATTTCAATGCACGAATGAACAACAAAATCATGATTCAGAATGTAATTAGAAATTATAGAAGGAAGTCGTCAAAAATTAAATATAAAATTGGTTGAAATGACTGAAAGTGAAAGAAAAAAGCAAATGATGATGACAGGTTACGTGAAATGAAATATTATATAGAAATACAGGTAATTAGAGAGCATAATTGTTACAATTAATAACCAATTTGTAAGTTCTTAAATCTTGACAATCTTAATTTAAAAATTATACAATATAATAGCTTCAATAAATTTATAATGAATGATTATAATCCTGCATGATTGCATGATTATAAACGTTATTCCAATAGAACGAAGAATTAGATAAGGATATCTAATACTTTTAGGTACCTGCTAATAAATTCATAATCAATTAGAAATGGAAAGACTAATAAAAACTGTTGAAAAAGAATAACTGTACAATGAACGTATTGCCGTATGAAATATGCTAATAACTAATACTAAAAACTAAGAATAAATAAGCAAACATTATAATAAAAAAGCAATTATAGCAGTACCTTTCATTATAATGTAAAATACAAGAAAAATGAAAAAGATTGACTTCTGTATAAAATTTTATGATGGATATGGTATACTTAGTAAGTACATTAACAAACGAATTTCAGAAGAAGGAAACCTTATGTACCTATCTAACAACTTAATACTTTGTACCAAATTAAAGTATGTAGTATTGATAGTACAAATGATTGTAACTAATTAAGATTATTAAAAATATCGAGCAAAAGTTATTTGTGGTAATGAATAAAAGTGCACGTGTGAAATTATTCGCATAAAAATACATGAAGTGTTAATAAGTAGCATGTATTATTGATATATCTAGAGTAGTAGAGAACAATGGGGAATACCATAATATATAATAAATAATAATTATGATTCCTTGAATACTAAAAAGTTTTCAGCATCACAAATTATTCAGTACTTTAGAAATGAAGCTATGACATTTCTTACATGATCAGCTTTTAAAGCATATGGAATAGAAAAATATTCGAAAGACATTTTTTCTGAAAGTGTTTTTAAGTATAAAAAAGACAGATTCAGTAGATAATAATCACCAAAGGAAATTGGTAGTTAAATTAAAAAAAGCAATTACTATTCGAAACAAGGTGTTTATTAACTGCAATTATCTAAAAGCAACGTATCTGAGTGTCAATTAAAATTATCATTTTAAAATTTCGAGGGTGATTCGTTTAGAAATTAGAAATGTAAATTGCAAAAGTTCTGTCAATTATGAGGGAGTTTTTAATGTGTGTAATTATAAAACAGTCACTGTTCAAATGAAAATAAAAATTATTAATGAAAACATTATGCTACTATTTTATCACATCAATAACGACATTATTATAATAATTTAGTATTTTGCAATTATTTTATACTAATTGGTAGCATTTAAAAAATATTTTAACAAAAACATATATGTAGGTAATAAGGCATTTCAGTCAACCAAATTCGAAATAAACATAACTTACCACAAATAATACCGCAGTGTTATAAAACCAACTTATAAAACAAATAATGAAAAATCAAACATACTTTATAAAAATTGCTAATTGAAGACGGATTAATCCTTGTGAGTCGAATGTCAGTCTTTTTTGCATTTAGAGCACATTTCACAAAGTCAGCAGAACGAAAAAATAATCACGATTCGCGGATGTTTACCGATGGTAACAAGTGAGCGATTTATGATGAGCGGACACCTTTCGGTCAGGTTCTCAGGTTGGTAGACGGACTGGTACTAGTGCTGATATTTCTGTATGGATAATCTATATACGAGAACCATTTGTTTATATTTTGAATACGTTTGCAACCGACTAGGGATGAATAATTCCTGACTCTGCTTTCCCATACGTTCGGATTATTTAGCAAGATTTTTTTTATTTTTACTATAAACTACCTTCGATCGGATTCGGTTGTTGAATGCCTTTCGTATGCATCTGCACTAATAGTTTAAACCATTACCAGTCGATAACAATGTTTATTACGTTTATTGATAATTAAATATTTAGATTTAATTCGAATTTCCTCACAAAGAATATTAATCACACCGTTTAAATAAGATAGTAGAGTTAGTTTGGAGAGGGTAACAACCCTAAAACTGAGTTTGTCAATTTAAAATATACTTATTCTAAAATTATTTTAGTCAAATGTACCTAAAGATTGAGATTGAGTTACAAATTGGATTTTTTTTGCCAAGCATTTTTTGTTTTGGATAAAAATTACCAGATTGGTATCTACAAATATGGCATGTTTATAAACAATTAGAAATTATACTCGTACCATACATTTGTGTTACATAATATTTAATACTATTGCTTTGTTAAAATGGTTTATTAATTTTTATTAGTAACAGTAACCCTGCATTTGGTTGAAATTGCTACAAATTACTACATCATTATTTATTAACTTTATGTTTAGCTAGATTTTGAGAATTATCGCGATAATAAATGACTCATTCCTTTCAGGCTGGTAAAGACCGTTTGCTTTATTCAAAAAATGGTGCGTTAATGTTAATAAGTCAAAGTATTCAATACAATAAAATTTTGAGAATTCCGATTCCTTAAAAATATGACGAACTTATGATAATAAAAAATGTTATGAACTTATTCCATTTATGCAAACTTTCAACGTAAGATAAATTTATTCAAGATCTAACTGATACTTTCAATACACAATTTGGTTAGACAAATAAATCGGTAATAAACGTTTCAACTATATTTGCAACTACTATTGTCTGCGTATCTTTAGATGTCGCTCCTTTTAATGTTATAAATAATAAATCTATGATTACACAATTAAAAGTTCGAAGTTCAACGATAGTAGTAAAACACTGATATTGTCAACACAAAGAGAAAGTTAGATTTTGATACAATTCGCTTGACTCAAGGGACTTTCATCATTTATCCAAGATCCTTCTCCTAAAAAGGATCAATTACTTTTGTTATAAAACAAGCTGGAAAATTTTATCAATTTAATGCTTCTACTATTAGTTCGTTGTTTAAGGCAACAATTTGATTACTAAATCATTTACCCGCAATATTAACTACATACATACGTAGGTAATCAATTATATGACCGTATTTTGGGATAAAAATACTTTGTGACATATTGTTAATAATTCTAATAATTGCCATTTAACATTAAGTATAAACAGATTCTTTGTCAAAATTTTGGTTGGAGGGAAACAGTTAAAATGATAAACATTGAATCACGCTCCAGAGGCGTTTGGTAATTCTAGAAGTTTTTTTTGTTTCATGTCATTGAACTTGTATCTGTTTTTTTATCGTTAGAATTTTATCAAATTTGTATATAACTGAACTTGTTTTTAAATTTTACCATTTACTGACTTGTGACCCTGTCGGCGAGTAGATTCCCTTGACAATTCATATAAAATCTGACTTTTAGATGAAAATCTTGAATTTGCAATAATTTACTACTTTTTTCAATACGGAAATGCACACTTAATTGCCATCGAAAACCTTGTGAAGTCCTTTCCCGATGACACGTTGTGTTTTATCCAATTTTTATTAAAAAAAGTATGTGCACTAATTATCATCATCATTATAACATGTATCAAAACATACTAGATTAGTAACAATATTGATAAAAATAATTGATGTTTCATAAAAAATATTCACAATAATAATAAACTCAGACAAAGTAATGCAGCCACAATTATATTAACCTTCGGCGATCATTAAAAAATGTGTCTTTATGACATCGACATCTGTTTTCAAGATAAGTTTTGTTTTTAATTTTATGTAATTAATAATACAAATAGAGTATAATTTTAATACAAATAATATCGGGAATGGATTGTATTATTCATATTAATCGTGCATTATCAATAACGATAAGAAGTAAGAAGCAAATATGCAAAACATAAAACGGAAAGCAAATGTGAAGAAAAATAAAAATAACAATTAATAGTTAGAAATAAGATGAATATAAGGAATTTGATGTTTAAAACTATAAAATAATCTTAATTTTTGTACAAGAAAATTATTGAATAAACCTAAAGAAGGATTGATGATTGAAATTCAAGTGAGTATAGTACTGATTACACAATGTTACTAATGATTTTGTGACTAGACATACAAAAATATATCGTCTCCTAATTAGGCCGAAAAAAGACAAAAATAATAAATCTCCTAAACATAAATTTTTAAAAGTTTCAAAAAGCAGATACATAATAATATTTTACTATACTTTTGGTATTCACTAATTAAATTGCATGACTTAGTCAAATTTTCTATTAGAACATATGTACATATAAATTACATTTTTTGTTAATTTTAGAACGCGTATATTATCATAAACAATTAAAAGTTGTCAAATATTCTTTTGACTAAACCACTACAAATATTCCCCTATTTTAGGGAATTATTAGAAGAACTCTTCTTGTATTTTACTGGCAATTGTTAATAATTTTCAATAAACTACTACTAATTGTGTCACTTAAATCACTAACTAATGTTTATTCAAAATAATCGATAGAATAAAATATTTTAAGTATATTTTGCAAATAAAACACAAATATTGCAATGTTAACTATAACTACCCGAATTTTGTAAATATCATTGTCTTCAATTTAGATTAAAAGCAAATGAGTCACCGATTAATTAACTAAAATTAGTATCAATAAATTTACAATTTGGAGAACTTACCAGAAGTATTCAGAGATGTAATTAAATAACACCACTGCAGGGCTGAGATGGCCTCCGCAGTAAAACTGATTGTTAAAGTCATCGTCAACTTTATATACTACTCCAAACAATATGTTATTAGCAGACAAATCAAAATGTAAACAGCAGACATGCGTTGGATCTAAAACTCCAATCTTTAACAATTTGATATCTTAATCTATATCAAAATATTGCTAATTCGACTTCGTGTATTTTCAGCTGACATTTAAGTAAGTTACTGCGTATGAGGTTTATTTTTTGATCCTACAAGATGTGAATTTTCTACTTTACCTTGTTTCAAAAAATTTAATTCTATTATTTATTTAGGTCGTTTCCGAGCTTATTGTCATTGAAGCGCTAAGAGAGAGAATTTTCAATTTTGTGAAATGTTTTACAGCATGTCAGGAAATTTGATTATTAAAATTTCAATTTCCCAAATGAAAACTACATATTTTCGTTAGAATTCATAGTAATCCTGTGGAATATTCTAAACCTCAAAAAAATATATTATTGTACATATGTAAAAAAAACGTAAAAGACACGAAGATATTTGATTATTTGAATTCGCTCAAGCTTCAAAGTATAAAAAAATAAGTTAAGAAAACTAGTTTTTTAACAATATGCAAGATTTAATGGACGACTTTGATAAAAACAAACATATTATTAATTTATTTTTTATAGTTAATTTGTAATAAAATACAGACTCTAATTACTTATTTATTAAAATTTGGCAACGATTAAAATCTAAATATAGACGTTTTTTTTATGCAATTTTAACAACAAAATAATCTTACAACGTCAATACTAAAAAATATTATTTTAGGACGTTCAAGGTAGCTCAATTTATTATTTTCTCTTCAGTTAAGTGAATTAGTTATTTAACATTTTCTTGCTGTGTAGGATATACATAAAACTTATACAGAGATACTTCAAATTTGATAGGCAAACAGATAGATATTTAATTTTTAACTGAGTAAATCATTTTTCGATCTAAAGTCTGAAACATCTTTATTAGTTAAAAATAAAAAATATATTGGTAACTCATTATTTTTCACTACCTTTGTAGTTACATCACAATTTTTAAATTTCCAGACAGATAAAAATATTTTTTATCTTTTTGAATAAATAGTAAGTTCATTTTACTTCTATTCTTTTCAGGATTAATCAGGTTATAAATAATTCATAGGGACAGAAGTGATAAGACAAATTAGGCAAAATAAACGAAGAAAATTTTTACTTAAGTTAACTATGTAGAATATGTATTTTAGTATTGTTTAAATTAGAATTCGAATTTTCAATGCCATATTTGTAATAAAAAATATATTATTGTAAATTTTAGTCAAATAAGTATGAATTTTTTTTTCACGACTGCCACTTGTTAGAATTAGAATTATTGTAATTGAGTACTTAATTATGTGTGCACTCTACCCCGTTTTGATTTATGAAAAGGTCTATTTTTTAAATTTCGAATTCTCCTAACGAGGTAAAATTTAAAATTAAAATGGCAATTAATTTTCTTTTCTATTTAACTGTAACAAATTACCTGCCTTCTTATACCAGAAACCGTAAAATATTGTCCAATTTTTGAAAAACTTCCAGTTATCTCTTTTATATTAGCATTAAATAATAATATGTATTCGTAATTTTGTTTTTTTTGACAAAATAACCACTTTACGTGTAAAGGAAAAACCATTTTCGCAATAATTTTATGCCTAATTAAAATGTTAAGTCAATAGTTAAGCAAATTTTACTGAAGTTGCGACACTGATTTTTCAGTATAGCTATTAATCAAATGCGACGTCAGAATCTTTCAGAAAGAAATTTCATAATATTACACTTTACAGCAAGAGTTTCTGTAGTATAGGATAGGAGCATTGCACGGCATTTTAAAATTATGTTCTAATCACTAATAACGATATGGGATTATAACAAGTTTATGTTAATTTCTTTTTCATATATCAAAATTCGAAATTATTAAGAAATTTTGTTGGAAATGATTTCGTTAATTTTGATTAATTCACGTTTTATTTTCTCAATAAAAATTCTAGGAAATAGGTGATTTATGCAATAAAGGTGTTTATAAAAAATAACATTTCTTATTTTTTTCTGACTTAAATTAAGTTAATACGTTGAACAAACATTTTAAAGTCGATTATTTAAGTAAATATTGAAAATTAGATATAATAATTTGCTATTTTGATTCTTGTAAGCACGAATGACGTGACAATAGCGTTCAATGCTATGACTTAAAACTTAATCCTTTTAGAATTATATTGTAGGTTTTTCCATAGGCAAATATCGCGCAATTAAATTACCTATTTATACCTATATGAGTACTTACAAAATCTTACTAAAAATCTCTACTAGTATAACAAATAATTATGTTGCAACAAAAGTACGGAATAAAGAGGAAAGGGTGATGAATTGTCAGTAATTACAGTGTTATTTTTTAACATGAATAATTATTCAAAATAACACTAAGTATTAAAAAAATAGCAACTGCAGTATCATTTATTATACCTCTAGTCTATAGCTATATGTATAGTAAGTAAATAAAATGTGTATTGTAAATCAAATTTATTATGATTTACATTGACAAAAATATTGTAAATATGTACTAAAGAAAAAATTTAATATATAAATAATTAAATATAAAATATTTAATTTTAAGCAACGGGATAGGAATGAAATGTGTAGGTATGTACGTACTATCACCATGAATAAATACCTAAATTTATTAAAAAAATTGAATTGCGTTAATTTGTAGATAATAAAATTGTTTTATTCAGATTATCGATCTAAGTGCAGTTTTGAGGTTGACCTGCTAAATAAAACTAAAACAACAATGGAAGACAATAAAACAATCACTCACTTGGTCATTATTTGGAGGTAGAAAATGTTGTTTAAATTATTCTGGAAAAATGGTCTGATGAATAAAAATTCATCAGATTTTCTATCTTCGTTCATAGAAAATGGATTTCTCGAGAAAAACTTGAAAATGTACACAACGCTTTTAACACATGTTCAAATGTTGCCGGATTTATAAAACACTTACGCAGCGGTCACTATGTCTCATTGTTAAACAATGGTTATAAGTTTAAAACGGTTTATCCTATTTGTTAACTATACAAGGTCTTTATGGCCCCTATTCTTTGTAAATCGCTATTAGCTACTTACTTTATGATCACTGAAAATGGTCGTGTAGGTATATAATAATGGCGTTAAAATTTAATATAGACTTTTTAATTTTTTGGTTCCTCCTTCGTGAACGTTTAAATAGAAATTCTAATTAAGTCGAATTGTCCGTTAACAACCAGGAAAATACAAATTAGCAATCTTTTATTCACAGATAGTTTCTTCGTTTGAAGTTTAATTTTAAGTAGGTTTTGTACCCATTTCGCTAAATGATTAAATCTATAGAAGTTAATATAAAAATTGGTTAAAATATATATGAATAGAATGACAAACGACTTTACTAGTTTAGTATTAGGTTATGGAAAACATTGGTGTAAATATGCAAGAAAAATGAAGGCAGGTAAATTGTACCTCTAAAAAAATACTTCATCTAAAATTATCTTATATTTCATCGTTTTCCCAAATCTATTTGAAGTATTTTACAAAAAAAAACTGCTAATGAACTGCATTCGAATTCTGGATATTACGGAAAGTTTGAATGTTTTCAGAAAAAAGCGTAGGATGCCTAACTTGAAATTTGTGTAAATAAGACTTGAAAGTAATGTAGGAATTCCTAATAAAATGTAAATGTACTCATTCAGAAAATACACGGATGCAAATCAGGTAAGTTTTATTGACGCTCTTATCTTTGTAGGCATAATTATAAGCGACAATTTTATACCTTATACCTCAGTCTTTTATATTTCGGTAGAATTCCAAATAAGTTTTTATTGCAGTCACCATTAATAAAATGGAACTCAAGAGAGGTTCTGGAAAATTTGGTACTATATTTATTATGAATCATCAATAATGATGATGGTAATCACTTAGGTAAAGTATTATATTATTTTCTTTATATTATAATTTATTTTTTTGTATTATTTTTTGCAATATTTTGCTTACGCTCTTGGGAACCCCCTGTATTTATTTACTAAAATAATAAAAAACAATGGAATTATTTTTGAATTTTATAATTTGTAAATATAATTAATTGTATATAGAATATCTTACCGTTTGTTTTGAGATCCGTTTTGAAAACTTGCAATTGCACGTGAAAAAAAATATTTTTAACATGGAGTAAAAGTAAAAATTAAATTTTAAATTCTTAGGCAACTCAATTGACACAACAAATGTTGAGTAAACGTGGTTGCCTAGATCATACTCCAATAGGTTTTACAACTTACAACATTGAATTTGTGTTTTTGATTTTGTTGACGTGAAATTTAATTTCACCATGTATTTAAGTTTGTAAATGCCTTACAGTATATTGGCAATTTATGCTGTTAACTTGAGTTCAACGTTCATAAATTGTTAAATAAATTGGCCACATTATCCGTCGTGCATGTGCTGTGATATGTGTTTACATCATTTAAATATTGTGTTATTGTTTTTATGTTAGCGTTTATGAATGGGTGTCTCTAATGAGATGATTTCAATTTAGGAATTTAGTAATCTACACACTCTCTGATTTATGTCTCTCGGTTTATAAAGCAACAACAATACAGTATCGCAATAACAAAAATGTATTTCTTGAAAAGAAAATTTGGTGCGATACCATCGCAGGGTGTTTACAAGATATTAAGGAGAAATTTAGGAGCCAACGAATTTTTAGATTATCAGTTCATCCAGAAAAGCAGAATACCCACTATGCATTTCCAGAAGTCCTTACCAAGGCTGCCGATACCTCAGTTAGAAACCACCTGTGATCGCTACTTAGCCGCTCAAAGGCCTCTGTTAATCGATGAGGCTTACAGGAAAACCAAAAGCAATGTAGACCAATTCAGAAACACGTCTGGAAAGCAGCTACAAGAGATGTTGAAAAACTACGATAGGGTGAACAAGCACACCAGCTACATATCGGAATTCTGGTTCGATGCATACTTAAGAGATCGTAAACCTATACCGATCAATTATAATCCTATGCTAGTCGTGCATAAAGACGAAAAACCGGAATATAACAATCAGCTTATCAGAACGACTAATTTAATTGTAAGCTCATTGAGGTTCTACAAGTCACTACAGTCGAGGATCCTGGAACCTGAAGTTTTTCACTTGTATCCAAAAAAGAGTGATACTGATACGTTTCGATCTATCTGCAGTAAATTACCTACTTCTGTATCTTGGTACGGTGCCTATATGTTTAATGCATATCCGTTAGATATGAGCCAGTATCCTAATTTATTTAACACTGCAAGGATCCCAGAAATCGATAAAGACCGGCTGTATCACAATTCGAATGGAAAACACATTACAGTTCAGCACAAAGGCCACTTCTACGCCTTCAGGGTGCTCACCGAGAGTGATGAGATCCTGCCAGCCGAGCAAATTTTGGCTCGATTGAAGTTTATCTTGACTGATCCACTTCCTAAATGCGAATTTCCTATAGGCATTTTAACAACTTTAAACAGAAACAAATGGGCCACAGCAAGATACGAGCTACTAGCCAATAACAATGAACAAGCATTAAAATACATCGATTCTGCTTTATTTAACGTATGTCTGGATACTGAGAATATAGGAGACGATCCGTATGCTGTTGTTAGAAATTTCTTACACGGTGATGGGGAAAATAGGTACATAATTACTTTCATACAAGTCGACATCACAGAAGAGTGATGATACAAATCAAAAATCGAATTTCTTAGTGAATATGTTTTCTTTCAGATGGTTCGACAAATCGTTTTCTCTACAATTATCCCAAGACGGGCATGCTGCTGTTAATTTCGAGCATGCTTGGGGAGATGGAGTCGCAGTATTACGATATGTACAAGATATTTACAAGGATTCAAGAAACAATCGTTTTGTTACACCTGAAACAAAACCTTATGATGATGATATTTCTAATGTAATAAGGTTGGGTAAGTACATTAAGTTGGTGGTTTCTTGATTCATAAGTTCTTGTTTTGTACCGTTAGAGTAGAGTAGTCTAGGGATGTTCTTACATTTAGATAGCCCTGAACTGTTTCAAGTGGTCCTAATTTATTTCTCAAATGGGTCAAAATGATTCTGGACAATCCTAAATAATAATTTTGAACAAGTCCAAATAGAATAGTACCTAATAGAGTTTAAACAATTAAAAAATATGCTAATTAAGTAAGATTAAAGTACTAATATGTTACTGATGTACAAAACAAGAATTTTTCGGAGAGGGTACGAAAGTTTGGTACATTTGTATAATAATTAGATATAAATAATAGATTTAATTTTAGATATGAATTTAAATGATAAAATCAAATCCACGATTAATGAAGCTAAGAAAGAGTACAACAAGACATGCAAAAGTTTGGATATAGACTATTTGATTTTCAATAAAATTGGTAAAAACGTATGCAAAAAGCTGGCTGTAAGTCCGGATGCAATAATGCAATTGGGCTTCCAAGTTGGCTATTACAAGATGACTGGGAAATTTGTTCCAACTTACGAATCTTGCAGTACGGCGGCTTTTAAACACGGAAGAACTGAGACTGTTAGACCCTGCACGAATGCTACAAAGGTGATTTTATAATTTATAATAAGTTAATTTTTAATATATATTATTTTTAGGCTTTTACTCTTGCTGTGAATTCCAAAAACAAGCCGCCTGTAGGTGAATTGAAGAGCATGATATCGGAGTGTTCGAAAGTTCATAGTCAGTTAACAAGAGAGGCAGCTATGGGTCAAGGATTTGACAGGCACTTGTTTGCTTTAAAGAAATTTTCCGAGAAAACCAATACGTTAGCTAACATTTTCGAGGATCCCGATTACGCTCATTTAAATAACATTGTTTTATCAACTAGTACCTTAAATTCTCCTGCCATTTTTGCAGGTGGATTCGGACCAGTTATTAGAGAAGGATTGGGCGTGGGGTATGTTTTGATATTACGTTTTGATCAAATATTAATTCATTTTTTTAGATATATTATTAAAGATGATGAATTGGGAGTTCTAGTAACGAGTTATCCTCCATATCACAAGAGTTCGGACTTTATAGAAGCCTTGAAAGGTACTTTTGAGGAACTGGTATACCTTTTGCAAAAGGATTGAAAGAATTCATTTTATGGAATTATTGTCTATTTTGGGGTGGTATTTTTTATAAGTATTTTTTTTATTTTTACTAATTCTTCCTTCGGTGCCTTCGAACCCAATAACTATGGAATATTAGATTTAAGAAGACTGTTGTATTTAGAAGTATTCTTTAATTTTTTAAATTTATATACACGTTATTTTTATATGTACGTGTTATGCTATCTTTTTGTTAAATATACCATTTTTATAAATTCGTTTAGATGTTTAAATAAAGGTATAAATTAATAGAAAACGTACTTATCTGAAGCAATTACTTTAAAAATATTGCCTAACTTTCAGGTGATTTTAGCACAGCGCCATCTGTGTGTATCAATCGAATTAAACAAGACAAATGACATACGTCAAAGTCTAAGGTTTGTCATTTGTTTTGCCTGTAGTAAACATAACCAAAGTTTATAAAAAAATATACAAAATGAATTTAAAAGATAAGTGTTTAACCGGGCCTAAAATGAACTCCACGAATTTATATGTAACTACGACACAAATCATAATGAAAGCGGATCCGAAAAATCCGAACTCATGGCAGGACCTATACAGACTCGTACCTTATTTGAGAAATTCTTTGTGTTGTGTAGTTTGTTCAAATTTGTTGGTGGATCCTTACACACCAACAATAGCCCAATGTCAACACCATGTGTGTAGGATATGCAAAGGAGGCAGGAAGAAGATTAAACCCGCTTGCGAGGGATGCAAAGACTGCAGAGATTACTCGGAAAATAAAAGACTTAGGATATTATTACAGTGCTACAAAAAGATGTGTATATCTATAATACATTCACCCTTATTTAATAGTATATCATTGCAAGCGTCCGAGCCGGGTACGGGCTTCGAAAGGGGCGCGAGCAATTTAATTCTACTGATCAAGGAAGGAGCATCGTTCGAAGATAATTACAAAAGTAGCGGCGGCCTGCCTAAATCAACTTATTCCATTTTGCCGTGCATTTATACGAATTCCGTGAACGCTCAGAGCACTCAGCAACCCCAGGGATCTCTCAACTCAGAGAAAAATGTGTTATTAAATAATAGTCGATCTTCGTTTTATTCCGTTTTATATCCTGGTAACGGTAGTAAAATAACATTAAAAAGAAAGTTCAAAGAAGGAGGAAGCAATAATACGAATAATAAAGTGTCTGTCGCGAATAACCGACCAAAAGACTTCTCGGAGAAGGTGAATACAAATTTATCGAAGCTTTGATTCAATATTATTACTAAGATTCGTTATTTTTAGGCCCTTTTCAAAAAGCCTTGTACCGTAAAACCTAAGAAAGGTTGTAGATGTGGAAACGCCACTGCCACGCCAGGAAAACTCACTTGCTGCGGTCAAAGATGTCCATGTTACGTTGATAGTAAGCCATGTTTGGAATGCAAGTGTAGAGGTTGTAGGAACCCTCACATCAAAGATGGACAAAAAGTAATACCGAACTATAGGTTAAATTTAGTTGTTTAATAATAATTTATTGTATTGCTTTAGATTATGCCTCACATACCAGAATTACAGAAACAGCTCCAAATGATACCGACTACAACTCAGACTCCTGTGATAACAACTAATCATATACAAGGCGTTAAAATTGAAGAGATGGATCTAGATAATTCGTTTGCTACTTTCGGAACGATCGGCGTAAATCAACATTTTAAATCCTTCGAATGTAATTTTTTTTTATTATTTTCTGTAGAAAGTTGTTGTAAAATTCACCTATTTCCTAATTATCTTGCTTTAAGTACAAGTACACAAGTTTCATTTTAATAACATAACTGAGATGATGTTATTGTTATTAGTTATTACCTGTGTAATTTTAAATGCAATAGAATAGTTTTGAAAATACTCTTCTTTCTGTTGAAATGGAAAAAATTATATTAAGATTTTTGTTACAGTTGTTGGAGGTTTCAATGCAGTGCCATTAACAACAGACTTGTTACCATTAGGATATAATGATGAAGAACCAGATATAAATGTTATCTGACCACTGATAATTAGAATAAGTAAATCCTAGTTTTTTATAATGAAATAAAACTCGAATTTTATTTTGTCCTGTATTTATGCATTTGCAGAGTAGTTTTGTCATTGTTTTCGTATTGGAAACATTTGTTTCAGCCTAAAAAAATCAATTTCCGAAATAACTTTAAAAAATAATTTCACGTAGATACACCACTGTGTTCTAAACATGATAATAATATAACCTTGAGGTCAAACAAAACAATGGACCATCCATAAATTATATAATATCATTAATTTTTACGGTTTCCCTTTATAGATTGTCTTGTGATTAATTTATAAGGAACTATTTAATTAAAACAGTATTATTTTTTCATTAGGCATTGCAGCCACATATATTTTAATGAAATGAACGTTTAAAATACAACATATAAATTTTGGAAAATATAACAAAATTACAAAATCGCCAGAAACATCTCAAAGCTTAAGTATTTCTTGAATTGCCTCAACAATATGTTTAGCAGAAAGTCCGTATTTGTCTAACAGAGCATTCGGGGGGCCGGAACGAGGGATCGTGGGCACAGCGATATGTTTAACAATGATATTCCTTTCTAACGCGACCGCAGAAAGAACGGCTTCGCCCAATCCGCCTTCATAATAATGATCTTCGACGACTACGGCGCGACCTCCGACTTCTTTAATGTTCTTGATGATGGTTTCTTTATCGATCGGTTTTACGGTAAACGGATCGATTACTCTAACGCCAATGCCCGCCTTCGAAAGTTCCGTGGACGCCGTAACTGCCTCGTGCAAGGTTACACCCCCTCCAATTACGACAACTTGATCTTTATCGGTTTGTTTAACGACATTAGCTTTACCAATCTACAACGAATATTCGATATAGTCGAGTAATGCTACCGAATACACTAACTCACCGCAAAAACGAAATCATTTGGATACAAAACCGGAGTGTTTGGCCTGTTCAGTCGCGTAAAAGTCACTCCCTTGGTATTAGCCGCAAGTTCAATAGCACGTTCGGTAGCCACAGCGTCTCCTGGATAGAATACAGTGCAGCCCGGTATCGATCTAAACATTGCTAAGTCTTCTAAACCCATTTGACTAGGTCCGTCTTCTCCTATGCTTACACCGCAGTGAGTACCTACAAAGTTTACGTTGGTTTGTGAAATAGCGCCCATCCTTATCTACAAAACATAAGCCTCATGAAATTGTACATTCATTCATAGTAATGCATTATTTACTTGATCAAAAGCTCTAGTAAAGAAAGCTGCGAAGGTTGAGACGAAAGGAATGGTCCTGTCCCTGCAAGCAGCACCGATGGCAGTACCGACCAGACTTTGCTCGGCGATGAAGCACTCGATGTACCGGGTCGGGTCGAATTGCTTCAATTTCTCCGAAAAGGTGGAGTTCTTCATGTCGCCATCCAAAGCTATGATTCGGGGATTGTTTTGTGCTATTTTAACGAGTGCAGTGCCGTAGGCTGCTCTGGTGGCAAGCTGCTCTCCGATTTTGTAACTAGGCGGCGATGATAGTTGAACGTTGGAAATGTTTACTGAAGGAGCGTCGTCTTTTAACGGTTTTTGCGGATGTACCTGAGGTGCACCTGGATTTTTAATTAACGTTTTCAAATGTGCGATTACTCTGTCGGCCTGATCTCCAAGGGCTTTTCCGTGCCAATTGTCCAAGTCTTCGATTTTGGGGAAATATTTGCCTTTGAAGGTCTTTGCTACTATAGCGGTTGGTTTTCCTTTAGTATGGGCTGCTGTATAGAACGCTTTAATTAATTCCTCTACATCGTGCCCATCGGTTACAATAGCGTGAACTCCGAAGGATTCTAACCGTTTGCGGTATGTATCTATATCGTGGCCCAAGGAAGTTTCTTCACTTTGACCTAAGCGATTTACATCGAATATCATCACCAAATTGTCTAGTTTATAATGACCAGCAAAATGAACCGATTCCCAAATCGAACCCTCGGCACTCTCGCCGTCGCCAATAAGACAATACACCCTGTAATTAAATCGATAACTGTAACAAGTATTCGGGGGAAGCGTCTAAAATGTTTAACCTGTAATTCGCTTTGTCGTAATTCTTTCCAACGTAAGCCATTCCATTGGCGATGGCCAATCCTTGACCAAGGGAACCGGTGCCGACGTCGATGAAGTTGAGCCTCGGCGTAGGGTGACCTTCCAAGTCGGAGTCGATTTTCCTTAGATTCTGTAAATCTTTAACGGGAAAGAGGCCGGCCTCGGCCCAAGCGGCGTACAAGGCAGGGGCGGCATGGCCCTTCGATAAAACGAATCTGTCGCTCGAGGCGTCCAACGGCGCTGACACTTTGTATCGCATCGTGTTGAAGAACAAGACCGACAGAATTTCGGCGATTGACGAACATGATGTCGGATGCCTGAAATTCGTTCGATTATATTGGACTCCGATTTTTAATCGCTAGGGAAATGTTTGCTACAATATTTAATTATCCCAAAGCGCATTAGTCCAAGCATACCAAAGTGCAAGAGTTGCAGATAAATTTATGTAATGAGTTCAAATAAAATTATTTTTACATAACTGTATATAAGATGCATTATCATTCAAACACAGGAGTGATTGATATGGAGATGTCTTGATTAAAATTAGATTTATATAGAAGAAAGCTCGTAGGTAAAATGAATTAAAAAACTACCTACATAAAATAGTAGATACACTAAAGTAAAAAATTTCTTTTCCATGCGGTCAAAAGATCACCTATACCTGTATACCTATGGTTTGCAACCTTGAACATATCTTGGTCGTCTAGGTCTAGTATATTTTATTTCTAAATTTATTTTCTAAACAGATCTTTATATTTATGTCTACATATATCAACTTTAAGGTTTATGAAGTAAAGTATTCAATTAATTAACTACCTAAAGTAAGTTGCTATGCCATAAAAATACATACAAACGAAATATTACTTTGCCATTGAATAATTCATTCAAGGTGAATTTTAGATGGCGTACCTACTCATTACCGGCTAGTTTACGAAAATTACTTGTAATTTTATTGAAAAAGATCAAATTTGATAAAAAAAACTTAAATGCAGTTACAAAAAAAACTTATTTTTTTAGAAGAGCATATGTGTGTCGGGATAATTGTAGTTATATGACATATTTCACAACCCCTTAAACTAGTATTAGAAAACCGGTTGTCGTTTGTCCAAATAAGCAGACTGAATAAGATTATATTGTACGTTATTCAGGTACAGCGAATTATTGATAAGATTACGAGTGAAATTCGTTTATGTAACAAAAAAATATGATAATAAGCCAAGACTAACAGAAAATATCTACAAATTTTATTACTATAGTAGGCATTAGATAATATCCACCATTAAATAATTCATTATACTTTTCTACATTAGTTACTTTTGATAGTAAGTGAAATATCGTAGCATAAATATCGCAAATAGAAATAAACCGGCAGGATAGCACACGAATTGAAGTGCAAAATCAGAGTTTTTTTCCCAAGACTTACCCAGATTTAGCCGTTTGCGTGGAGGTTATAGAATGAATTCTGATTTTATTGGCAATGTCCCTCAATTCTTGCACCAATTTCGCCTCCGGTTTGTGATAATTGGTCATTTTGATGGGATTAATTTATCGACTTTGAAACTGGAATAGCTGAAAAAAACTGAACACGTTTTACGAAACACCGCCTGTACACATTAATAAAATGGTGCATTCTGTACTTACTGTTAATGTTTTAAATGTGCTAGTATTCGGATTGCAAGGAAAGTGGAAAATACTGCGTTGTAGGTTCTAGTTCAACTAAGCTACAAGCAACAAGTTGTATTTTGTCGGTGTCGGTAGCCGGTCGGAACGATGACGTTGTTTCCATTGATTATTATTCCACATTGGCGTAACATATGGAAATAATCAAGGAGATATACTTTATTTTAATTTTAATTATTAAAGAATTTAATGTGCAGTATACTTTAAAATAATTCTTCTACATACACAGTAATCGATAATAATTGATTAATAAACTGTTCTCGTCTTTTATTTCCTATTTAGAAACTGTCTTACAAACTCATTACTTCTTCTAGTCCTATTTTTTTATTCGTAGTTCAAGTACTGTGGACTGCTCGTGATTTTTGTTTAATTTATTAGAATAATTCTGGTAATAAGTAATGAACTTTTCTAGCTTTTCCAATTTTATATACTTAGATGCGTTCTTATAGGTTTTTTATATTCAAAGATTTTTGAGATGACTCCGTAAGGCCGGTACAAAAATTTGAAAATACTCTGCAAAACTTTTACAGAACTTTCTTATGTTCTCCCGGTTTATTCAAATTCACAATCCAGTGTAACAGACAAGGTACATTTGAAGAAGTTAGGTATACAACAATTTTACTGTTATATCATTTTATTGAATAAATACAGCTGAATCCGGAACTACAATAAAAATATGTATACACAAATCGATATAATACAATTTATATACTTGATTAAGAAACAATAAGTGATTAATATTAATTAGAACATTTCATCCATTTCTGGGTCTCGCCTTGTTTCTTCTATTTTTGATCTTGCTCTGGCCAATATTGCTTTTAATTCCGTTGTTCTGACCGTTTGATACTGAAAAAATATCATATGGTGCATAAAAAATTAAAGCAAATATCAGAGCAAATATTATACTTACTCCACTGATAGATTTCATAATGTTCAATTGGGAATATAGTCGCTTTCCTTCATCTCTACCGCATATTCTCTCTAATTCCGTCTTATTAACATCGAATAATTGTTGGCCATTAACTCCCGAAAATTTACCTTGTATATTTGTATTGAAACCTTTCATATTTAACCATTGCTTTACCTGAGGAACGAGAGATGTTATCACTAAATTAGTTCTGCGAAAATTTCATTACCTCTTTTGGATTCGACCTCTGGTCAATGTAAGCGTGTGGCGTTTGTTTGATATCCAAATGTCTCTGCTTGTTCCTCTCCCTGACCAGAGTAAGGACGTTCACGAGCTCTTCTTGCAAATCCCCGTTGGATTTCGTGGATTTGAGCGATTGCCTCGATTGGGTTCTCTTTATTGGCTGGGGCGTAGGCGGCTCACTAACCGGTCGCTCTTCCGCAGGAGGTGGTGGAGGCGGCGGTGGAGGGACTTGGTTTTCTGAATGGTTTTGTTCTAAACAATTATAGGTTTTGGTTTATTCTAATAATTAGGCGATTAGACATTGACAAAGCTCTGAAAAATGTAGCATAACACGGCGAAACCACACAGGAAATCTGCGAGTGATAATTGTACTGTGACTGTAATAAATGACGGTAGATTTTACATTAGTTTGATAAGCAGTCTATATCACGATTAGAAAAAGAGATACTTTCTACTTAAAAAAATAAATTGGTTTCAATTGATGTTTCTAACCGTAGTACAATATGATGTATGCGATGGACCTAAACACCACTTGAAAGTTAAAAATAACTTATTGAATGCGACACATTAATAATTCTTTAATTAAATAATAAAAGGGTTTTATTCCTATAGCGTAGAATCGAGTATTTCCATGATGCCAACTTGTGAAATTGTGAGTGCAAATGCGACGCAGCAAATCGTGAACAAAAAGCTCAAACAATGAAATTTCAAACAAAACAACAATTAAATGACAAATTTTATTACCTATATATAATAATAAATATTGTAATATAAGTGGTATACAAGGAGGTACCATTTACGTATTATTACTTTTTGAGTTAGTGTAAATATACAAAATCAATTATTAAAAATATAATCAAAATATATACATACATAATTAGAATTTAATGAGACAAACTAAAAAATATACCTAGTAATATGTAACAAAAAATCTCAATATTGATGAGCTACACAATAATATATGTTCTTGTTCATTTTGCAGATAATACTTATTAATAGAAAAAATATGTTTGTTCTATTGCACAAACTCCACGATCAGAACGAGCGTGACATCATTTACTGTCATATCGTAATCCTGTCAAATTAATTTTTCAAGTAAAAATTATACTTAATTTTTTTACTAAATGAACAAGATCACTTTAACACGACACTTGTGCATAATGTTATAACATACGAAAAAAGCGGACGCAAACAATTCGAAAAACTTCACTCAGAAATAGCGAAATTCCCCTTTCTTACCAATCCGTTCGTTTCTGATCCAATCGGCACTAATTTTTGATTGCGGCGAATGTTCGGATTGACTATGCTCCCTGTTGAATCTTTCCACCGGCGATTCCTAAACAATATCACTCAGAATTGCCCTATATACATGTGATAATATTCACCACTTACCGTTCTTCTATAGTTTTGAGTGTAGAGTGGATTGTTGAAGATATAAGGTGTGACGATGGTGTGAGGAACATGAGCTATCTGACCTCTACTGTTTCTTGCCTTCCACCACTTTCTACTATCGTCTAAAATCTGAAAAGCAATAGACTTTGAAGTCAACGGGGAATTCAGAATCAAAGCAATAATACCTCTAAAAATTCCCCTCGAACGACCGTCAATTCTTTATCATTATTCGCCGTTCGAGGATACGTAACTTGGACAATATTAGCCCCTCTATTTTGCAGGTCTTCTAAAAAGGCTTCCTGGTTTCTTCCAAATCCTCTTTCCTCGCCGCTGTTTCGCTCAATCGAATCCGCAGATATATCGCTTCTAGTACTTTCGCCTAAATTAAAGCAGTGAGTAAAATTGAAAAATTGATAGAAATTTAGCTTACCTAGCGCTGCTGAAATTTCTTTGTCTTGGTGGTGGTGGGAATTGTTCCGTTCGTACATATCCTGGCTGGACGAAGGGTAATCGTTGTAATCTCCAGGGTAGGGCACCTCGTGTTGAAAGGCTTTCATCTCAGTTTCGTCGACTACCGGGTACTCCGGCGACCATCCGTCCATGAAAACAGGGTGGTATGAGGGAACGTGACCCTTATATTGATCCCTGGAACATCGAAAGTGTAATAACGCAAAAATCTAATTGGAGGAGCTCGCTAACTCACCTGGGAATGAGCCAAGCGCTGCCCAACGAATGCCACAGCTCGGTTTCTTTACTCGTCACGCAATTCATGAGCAAATTAACAGCCTCTCGGGTCATCAGCGGCGATATTACATTGTGCGGTATGTGCTGATCGAAGTATGTATCGTGAGCCGCCTCTACAATCAGTGCTAACGGCGTGAAAAGAAAATGCACCAACTCAGGCGCATTGGGATCGTGTATGTGAGCTTTGAGCTTCGCCAGCAAATTGAAGGAAAGCTTGAATTTCTGGAAAATATCTACGAACTCCTTCTCCGGTGGTGGCTTCGTTCTCATAGTCAACATGCCTGCAAATTTGTATCATTCAATATGATAAATTTGTAGATAGCATAGATTGCAAAATATTATCCTAAATAAGTAATCCAAACTCCATAGTAATGAAATTTACTAAGTTAATTTATTCTTAAATATTTTATAATTACCTAATTATTGAAAACTATTTAAAGTGTATATTTATTGAAAAATAATAAGTATTTGAATATGCAATTAGGTTGGTATTTCGTACTTTGTAGGTACCTATTTGTTAATAATCATAAAATAATGCTTACCGTCCCCCATGTCTCTTTTCTTGGTTTTCCTCGTTTTCCTCCTGCGTTCCAGCTCCCTGGCGGCAGCGGCCGCGTGCTGCAATCGAGCTATGAATTTCTCGATGTCGTCGAAGCAATGGTTCAAAATCGTCACGTCCCTTTCGTATTTCTCGCTGGTGGTCGAGCTGGAATCGTCGTTGTTGGCCGTCAGCTCCGAGTCGGATCCGTGGTAATCCCTTGCGACGTCCCTCGCCGGGCTGATGACATTCTGGGGCGGCTTGTGCGACGGCGGAGGGATGCTGCTTTTACGGCTACGCGTTAGCGCCTTGCCCATTCGAAGGTGGTTCAAATCCTCGACCAAGTCCTGAGCGGATATGCTCTGGCACTGGAATATGAGAAATTTGCTTGATCGAATGTAACTAGTAAATCTGTTACTAGTTAGTAAATGTAACTAGTAAATCGCTGTGGAATTTACATTGAAATACTAGTTAAATTTACTTATCGTTATCATGAAAAAGATAGTCTATAGTGTTCAAGTAGACATTTGTTGTATATAAATATAATCGAATAATCGCAATAAAAAACATGTTAAATAATTTAATGAGATCATCTGAAATTGATATTGAATTGTTCTTACTATTTATCTTATCTTATATAGATATTAATGGTGTTATTGTTATAATTGTTTATGGAAAAGAATAAGATGCATAATAAGAACATTTCTTGAGACTTTAATTTTTGCTAATGTATTCATTTGATGATTATTATCATATTCAATGAATGCTTGTATGCACGTTTGCATATTTCTTACCTGAAATATGTGCATTTCTGGTGGGTGTGATTGGTTTGAATTAGTTACAATAAATACTAAAATATTGTTGTACAAGTCCATTGGATCCTGACTCATGAATGCTGTGGGTTCTTGAATAGAATTCGCTGGAAACCGCTCCATCACACTCTGTAACAAAATATTCCATTCTGTTTAACTGTTTTATTCTTATTGTTCTGTTACTTCTTATTATAAAGCATATACGGTTTTTATTATGTTTAATTAATTTGTGTAATATTATTTCAATAATTCCGCTATGAATTTAATTAAAAATAAGTATCTATACACCTATATTTAGGAACTTGTATTGTATTGTGTGAATGAATATATTATAAAAGGACGGCGCATTTGATGTAAAAAAATAAATAATAATTTGTATATAAAAATATGGAATGATGTAATATCGTTGTAGAGATCGGTTTGAGTCATATACCTATCAAAATGTCTTATATTTTTCGATTAGATTAATCTTATTGTTTTATCCAAGCATTTTAATTTTACCTACTAAATTTTCGGTGACAAAATCAGGAGTGATTGTCATAAGAATCGAATGAAAATAATAAAATATTTTTTATATCTCTCCTTGGCCATTAATACATACCATAAATTAATTGTAATTAAACATTAAAAAAAGTAAAATTGAACGACAATTAAAGTACATTTAGGTATTATGTTTCTTTTTATCAGAAATGTATTTTCTCGATTATCTTAATCCCATTATGATAGATACATATATATGAGCGAAAACAATATTCACTTAGATTGTACGTGATGTCATTATTTATTTAAGACTTAATTTATGTAGGTACGCATTTCTAATTTTATAAAAATTCGAATAACTTGGAATTTCTAACGGTATAACTGAGAAAGAAAAATAATGACTATAATAAAGCTCTACCTATGTTTGGTTTAAGGTGCAATGAAGATATTCAATGAAACTATGAAATGAAATTTTTGGAGAATATATATATGTACTTACCCCTGTTTCGTAATCCATAATAAGAACCCAAGAATTGTCTAGACATAATTGCATCTTCTGCGACCAAATACCGTTGGTTTTTTCCAATTGCAGTAGTCTCCTCATTCCGTCTGCGGGATAGATGATGCCGGTTTCTTTGGTTACCGTGAATGTAGCCAAATGTTCTATTACGTGAACAGGCTTTTCCACGCCATCGTTCATTCTGTCCTCCCTATCCATTTCCCTGTCACCAGCAGAGTAACCGTTTCGATATGCCATTTTACCAAACCACTGTTACTAAAGAAATAGGTATAAAACGCTAAATCTAAGAAGGATTTAATAATCAATTTATTTTTAAATAGGGCTTCGATAAAATGAAGGGTTTATTATAGAAAATTCTGCTTTGCAAGTTGAAATCAATTATACCCATAGGTGAAATAAACTGTACAGATATTTTTAAATCACTTTCTATTTCTCTAAATAGAATTTTAATACGCATCTGTCGAGTTAAACTAATACATGGAGTATAATTTGCACATACCAAACATGTTGCGTGCTTTAAATTCGAAATCTTTAAATGAACATTTAACAATCTTTATTATTTATAAAATTTAAACCTTTTTAAATTTTGAAAATATATTAATTTATTACTTCACTTCTTTATTCAGTAGATTTTTATTTAAGTGAAACTATTCATATATTATTATTTATTCATTTATACACGAAACATTCGTATTCTTCTATGATATTGGTCAGACTTACTCTAAATATATGTATAATTTCACATTTCACCAATAAAACTGTTCCATTCACAAAGGTAAAAGTTTTCCTAACTAAATAATGCAAAATTAAATATTTTACAAGAAACAGTTTAATTGTAATTAGAAATAGACTGTGGTTTCTTCAAGTGTAACGATTAGGGCGATTATAAGGACTTGTAACATTTGCAAATGTATTTCATTCATATTATGCGAAAGAATAATTTAGGAATTTATGCGAGAGTTGGAGAATATGTATTTCGTTAAGGTTTTGCCACACCTTTAACCATATACCGAAAGGAATGCGTGGAATGAGGTAAAGAACGTACCAATGCATCTAAAACATTTACAAGAAAATACCCCAAAGCTTCGTTATATATTGCAAATAAGACAAATAAACCTTCCAAAAATGTTAATATGTGCTTGAAAATATGTATATTAAGAGAAAGAATATCTTGACGTAGGTAATTAACAAAATATGAGTTAGGCATTAGAATGATTTATACATCATGTTGCAAGTTAGGAACTTATATTAAGCAGGTATTATGCATAAGCACATACAAATAGACTAATAATGTTAGATTAAACAGGTCTTAAATACCCAGTCACTTGTAGAAAACGAAGTTAAGCCACGGTGGCTCGTAATGTTAAGGAACACAAAATAGCAACGGCGAATACAGTTGTAATGTGATTTAAGTTCAAACTTACATAATTAATTCGAATAACTACACATATTAGTAATCCACATCAGTAACGCGTTCTGTAGGAAAGTCCTAAACGCTAACAATAGTCGGATTTAGAAATATTTTATATATTTATACGGTATATTATTTTCGAACTTGCAATACCATATACAACACAACACAGATCGACAACTACAGTCGCGCTCCCACCTGACAGGTAAAAACAAGATAAGTCGATGCTTCCACTCAAAGCACATGCGTATTAACGTTGAAAGATGGTACCTGACAAAGTACTGTATTCGTAACTATACAGGTAATAGTTACCAACGTCATATAACCAGGAGCGGCTCGTCAATTTTTTTTCAAATATCCCAGATACGTGCAGAGTGCAATTAGCACGAGGTAAAAGCAGGGATTCCCTTAACAAATCTTTGTTTGTTTTTACTTCATATTTCTCGCGAAAAATTTCAATTGGAGTAAATTGACTAACGTTCTATTTACCAAAATTATATTATTAATATCGACCTAGGTGTCTCAAAATTCCACTACCAATACCTTAGGGCAAGTTACCTCTTAATCGTGAATATTAAACATTATTTGAAATGTTGGATCACTGTATGTATATTATCCATGAAAAAAATAAATGACAGTAATCGAAAGATATGCCGTTCTACCCTACCGTATCTGGTTGTATACAAAGTATTACAGCAAGATTTTGAATATTGATCTTTGATTAAGCCAAAGGAAAAAAATACTTGTATTGTATTATTCATAGCATGTGGGTCATTCGATTTATCGAGAATTGCCAAAGTATCAGAATTATACAGAACTTTATAGGATTAAATGAAAAAACATTTTCAGTTTTGTGAGACATGTTCACAACCAGTTTCAGTTTTTCAAAATATGACACCTGTCAAAGGATTTAAATATACTTTTACGGGCGACGAAATATGTAGGTAGACCGGCACCAGATTATTTACAATAAATCAAAAAAACGAAAATAAAAATAAAACAAGTAAAAATGTCTCAAAGAATATATTAAATATACATGAATAACTAAGATTCTAATACAAGACTACTATTGTATAAAAATGAAGATAGATGAAAAAGTAAAAATAAAATCCCCTGATAATATTAGCAAAAAGTAAACATTAAAAACCAGCTTAAAAATATATTTTAATCGAGTTTTAAAGTTTTAGGTTTCTCTGATGTGTATTCAATTTGCAAGTCTTCATTTAGTTTCTTAGCTAAGAAATATAACTCGGCCAGAGCTATGGTTAATGCACAAATAATACCAAGTAAAAGCCTGAAGCCAAAGTCTAAATTGCCTATCAGCAGTTCTATGCCTATAAAACCAAACACAAATCCTGCTATCACCGACATTATGAATTGGAAAACTGCTACAAGATGCCTGTTCATTTGCTTCACTGAAAAAAGAATGTTACATTAGCATTTCGATGCACAAAAATGATAAAACTTACATTGGTATCCTATAGTATCTTCAGGAAGAACTCTCCTTCTAGTATCTACATTTTTTGTCATTTTAAAATAATCCCTGTTGGCTTGCTGTTCTTTCAGTATCTTACACCGCTTGTCGAGCTCTTCATTCCTAGGGATTTCTTCATTTTTGGGCAAAACGATATCGCTCCCCTCCAATAGCTCGTGAAGCCAAATTTTATCGTTAGTTTGGTTCTGTTTTTGTATATGATTATAAATCCAATGTATATCTTCTAAACTGAGTAATTTATCGCTTGGGTTCACTGTTGAAGTTTTATTCAAAGGCAACTGGGTGATAGCTTTCGTATCGATGTCTTTTGTTACAGATTTTATGAACTTTTCATCTTCTTCTTTGAGAAGTTGGTGAATTTTCGGAGGAGGTGGTTTGTTCAGTTTTTTTGGTTTGTTTCTGAAAATAATATTGCTTATCCCATCCGGTAAATCGTCAAACACTTTGATATCGTTTATGTATTCCTTTAGTTTCTTAGAAGGCTTTATATAAATCGAAGGATTTATTATAGGGCCAGTAATCGAACAAGCCATTTTAAATTAGTATCTTGCTTTCGATATTTTCATAAACTTTTGCGAGTTCTTCTTCTTTACGCTCGTATTCTGTATTTATATCAGAGTATTTTGTTGTGATTTCGTCCATAAATTTATCCCATACTACTTTTCGCCCTTTTCTGTTATCTTCAAGCGTGTTATCCTACAAATTAGAATAAACTTAGTATTATTTAATAAAGTTTCTCACATGACTGAGTATTACATCAGACATTTCAACATAAAGAGAACGTACCTGTTTGTATTTCTCTTCTAATTCACAAAATTTATCACTTAAGCACAAAACCTGATCTAATCTTTCATTGATATGTTCTAACTGCTTTCCTGCTTGCTTGAATTGCTCGATTTCCGTATCTTTGATTTCAGTAATACATTCTATAGTTTTAAATAAATTATCGACTTCCTCGTCTTTGCGTTTTTCCTAAAATTACAAAAGAATTACACTAAATAAGCATAACTCTCACCCTCGTTAAGTTTACCTCAAATTCTCGTAGTATAAATGAAATTTCGCCAGATAAAAACCCTTTGTGGTCGAAAATTCTACTCCATACTTTACTTACACCTGGAAATAAGCAACTGTTATTAATAATAACGCTAAAAAAATTAGATTTTAACCGCACCCTTGAAAACAACATCACTCATTTTATATGTCACGTTGTTTTTCTGAAACGTCAACGTCAACTAAACAGCAGGTCACATGTCAAATTTAAATGTCTAGAAACTAGGCAATCATATTATCACGATTGTAAACTGTGTTGCATATGCAATATTTAAGGGATTATATTACCAACATAAAATTTTTCATTTTTCCCTGTCACTTCGTTGACATTTTGACTATGCTAATGTTGGCATCAGTGCGAAATGTAATAAGTAAAGTGATCAACAATCACGGTATATCTGTAGAAAGAAACAATACAATGTACTTCATCAATAAAAAGTCTATTTTTAATCGAATATAGATAAAAAATGGTTTTTAAGAACATCTAACTTTAATAGAGTAATGGTGAATGTGATTCCAGTGTTTTTGGGAGCTCATCAGAGCTTATCTTTATAAACTGAAGCTAATTTGACGTAATTTGTGAATACATACATGATGCCCACATTGCCCAGTTTTATCACTGTTGCTGATTTTATTCAAGAGACCAGAGATGACTACAATTCGCCAATTACTTCTACTTTTGTCTCTAAAATGCAGCAATGTAGAAACACCATTACAACAATGGAAGAAGTGAGTACTAAACACAATCAATATACCTTCCATTCTTGCATTTTTTTCAACTCGTTATTTTTATAAATTTTGCATTTTATTTATATGACATACTTAGAAAAATAATTATAGTGCATTTATGTTTATATATTTGTAAAGTTCAGTTTTTAATGTGTGGTATTATGGTTTTATCAGAGGATGTATGATATGCGTTTCATCAGGAAGGAAGTGATAAAAGCATTTGAAATCATAATCATAAACCACCTGCGAAAATCTCATTTCCATTCACATTTGTATTCTATTTAGGTTCAAATAAAAAATAGAAACTAACTGATGTTCTAAAAATAATGTCATCAAATACCATAAGACAGTGGTTTTAGCAAACATTTTTAACAACTTTCTTTACCAGTTTTATGTGGGTAGCAAATTTGTATTTATACAACCTAGTTTTTCATTTAATGTATGTGCTATTGGCATTGCTATTTTTGTAACTAGTCAAATGTTAATAAATCACCCAATTTATTTATACCTTTATCAAATAAGATATATCGCAATTTTATTGACAGATATAATCAAGTGACTTGCTCATCTTATATTTTAATTTTGCAAATCGATTTTTTTTGGTTTACCTATTTTACAACTTTATTTTTATTAAACCAGGCATTTTAAAGGCTGATTGTTTTTGAAATAGCCTTGGGTCATTTATACAAATGTGGCCCTTTTGGTCTGTTTTTACCTGAATGCTTCAGTCAGATGGTCTATGGTTTTTTACAAAGAGAAATTAATTATACATGAGACGTTTTAAAAATCGTCCCGGATGACAAATTTTATGGTAGTGGTTCCAACGGAAACCACTCTTTTAGGTAATAAATAATGAGTCTTTTGATACAACAAATTTGCTATGTTTCAAAAACTGTTCTTCCAAATTCACCCAAGCACATCCTTTTGTTAAATTACGGAAAATCCACTTTCTTTAAGTAGTAAAAAAAGGTCCCCTATTACAAAACGCATGAAAAATAAATAAAAAAACTTGCAGTCTTCTGACAGTAGCAGCTAGTTCTAAAAATACTTGCACGTTTTTTTGTTTATATTTTTATTTGGTGACCTTTTAAAAAGTGACAACGCATTCCAAGGAATATTGAATAACATTAAACCAGTGTGACTATTCTTAAATTAGGCATTGTTTTTTGAGAAGATATTTCTCTGTGAAATTTCGCTATTGTGTAATGTTGAATAACCAATTTGTAAGTAAGCAGACAATGTAATCAATTTTAAATACTTACACTAAATCATAATTTTTATCATAATATAGCATTTTTTATCTAGTTTAATATTTTTTTTCTATCAATTATGCAGAATTAATGGTATTGGAGTGATATCGAGGCCAACTTTCACATTGTTTATTGTAAAATTATTAAAATTTGCCGAATTAATTTATCGTATGGATCTTGTATGATTACCTTAAATAGTTCACTTAATAAATGAAGATTTCGAGTTTTTATGGAATTTATAATCTTCATTAGTTTATTAATCGTTTGGACTTATGAGGATGTTTGTAAAATATTCGTGCTACTGAAGCCAAGAATTTCAATACGGGCGCTCGTCTAATTTCAAATTAGAATCCGCGGTGTTACATTCTACTAATATGAATAATCGATTTAACATGTTGGATAACCTACTTTGTAAAAATAATTATATCTAAACTCATCCACCTCGTTTTGATCGAATTCCAAGCTATATTTACATAGGTACATCGCATTTTTGTTCCTATGGACCTCACATTATCGGTTAGATCACCGGATTTTAATTGATAAGATAAACTTTATCAAATTTCTCGCTTTGCAAAGTCATATTATAACGCTTATTTTTATAAAATTTTGGCACATTTTGCAAAAAATTTCCACACCAACTGCTCCAGCCTTAGATCATTTGAAGCATAAATCTTCTAATGTAAAATAGATGTTGTATTCATGTGGGCACGATTGTGTAATGACTCCATCCATTCTATTATAATGCAAAATTCACATACTAAACGTATTTCGTTATTTTACTGACGACAGGCTAATTTAAAAAATGGGATGCCATATGGGTTTATTATTTATTTTATTAAGGTACCGCCCGAAAATGCAGTAGAATTCGAATGATTTTATAAATTTGGTAATGAACACTAATTGAATTGAGGTTGAACAATAATAATAGATTTATTAAAAATACAAGTTTTTGAAATATGTGAATGAATAAAATTTTTCAGGTATTATTTCAAAAAATCAAGGATATTATGTCACCCTTACAAACAAGATAATAAATTATCTAATCCAAAGTTCCAATTCAGTTATTTAATTTCCGTTATAAAAAAACCCAAATAATATTCCAGGAAAAATAAGTTTAGGAAGATACTTATAAAATACCTAGAAACCAAGCTCTTGGTATATTTTTTGGAATGATATTAATGCGTAGATTGAAAGATAATTCGATATGTCTTTGTATAAATGATTCTTCAGATTGACCAGCGAGCATAGCCTATAATTATGTAATTACCGAAATATTCTTGAATTACGGATGAGAGACTTTGCGGCGTACGCATCGGAATACAATGGCTAAAAAATTAGCAGTGAACGTATACCACGCGTTCTTTGTGATAATTTTTTATTCGAAGGTCGTTTCACGAAATCACCTGTGACTCATTGTAGTAGGTATTACGTTTTCGTTAACTAATAGTATACTAAATAAAATGTTGTTGCACTTCTATACGAAATTAATTCTGTTGATGAATACTTACAGATTGTTTTTAATTTTCAACCGACACAAAATCCAATTAAATTATACAATGTACTGCTGCTCCTCGCATTTCGAGTAGCAAGAAATATGCATTGTTAAAAGGAATCAATGGAATTGTATATCATTTAATAATGAATATTTGTTGAAAAAAAAGCTTCTAGGCAAAATTAATTTTCCTAAATAGTTTAAATGTGACCTAATTCTAAAGAAATTCCAAACGGTTAAAATCGTTAGCGAATACACATATAAATAATGATTTTAATGAGACATATGGTAACCAGTAGTTGCTAAATGTGTGCATGAAAATTTCATTCATACCAGCCATGGGTGGCGAGAATTGGCTTTTTTCCCGTTAGTGTAAACACAAGGGTAAATCGAACGAATAACGGGCGATTTGTTACATTCGTTTGAAAAACAGAACTTATCGATTCTCAAAATAAAATTGTTGTAATATATCCAAATGAAAGGTTGTAAAATAGTTTAAAAAATGCTTGAAGCAAGTTACCTTCGAACGCCAATGATTAATTCTATTAAAAATTATTTAATTTTCTAAGTGCATTCGTGAACTATAATGCATTATCTAGGTTTACATTGTTTTGTGTTTGTCAGAAGTTGTCAAATAACTGATGCCTATTATTTTAATTGAAAAATAATTTACTTGTTTACCAAAAACACAAGCTATGTATGTCCTTCTACACTACACTACATAATGCTATTTTTTAATACCATGAGAGATTACTTAATATTCTATAAGAAAAACTAAGTATATTTTGATAATTATATTCCAGTTCAAGCAAATATAATGATCATAAACGATAATAAATTTATAATATTTGCATTTTTCTGTTTTTCAAGTATTATTTTGGCGCCTCCACAACACCTTCGCAGATTTTAATTATGCACGCTTGTTGCAATAAATAAAACCTTAATAAATGTTTTATTAGATGAGTTTATTAACATTTCAACATTAGTCGTGGAAACGGTGAATTTGTTCTTCGTACATGTATACTCTTAATTAGTTTACACACCGTTTAATTATGATTTGTACGAATTATTTTATTAAAAGGAACTTCTTCTGAAGTGCCTTAAAGCGAAAGAATTAGTTGTACTTTGTAACGTTTATTTTTTGTAATACTGGTCTATAGGTGTAAAAGATTAAAATAATACCTAAAGAAAGTAACGTAATTTTTCAATGAAACCTCTACATATACGTTGAGTCATATTTTACATCCCACTTAATATGAAACCGATTAAACAACTTTTTAACTTGCTAACTAGAAATGACAAAACCCTGCAAAATCTCAGTCATGCCAAAAGTACAGAAATGTTCTCTTGTTCAATATTTCGAAAGGTTTGATATCTATATTATATATTACTGAATTGATATAGCACTCATTATTAAAAAATTGCTGTCAAATATGTGTTAAAAAAGTTAATGCACAGTTGTATTTTAATTTCAGACGTTGGATTATGACAGAGAAGGGCTGACGAAAATGAAGAAGGCCATTAAGGCCATCCATACATCAGGAAATTGTAAGTACATGTAATTTAAACACGTAATGGTAATAACATGGTATTTAATAACGTACATTAGTTATGTCATTTTCGACCCAAATTTAAGAAAAATGATGTTTCTACAAGCCGTTTGAGCTGAAGGTTATTTAATGTTATTACAAAGAATTTTTTTAGTGCTTGTAAGCTATTCCAGGAAACGTTTATAATTATAAAATATATTTTTCTTTCAAAGAAATTTACCAACAAGAAGTATCGCGTAAAAAATGAACAAAACCTACTGTTAGAAATTTGTAATAGAAGTTTTTTAACGTCACGCATCAACGGTAACTTATAAAAGTGCATTGTTGTGATAAATCGACAAGGTTGTCGCGTATTTTGTATATATAAATCCAACCTTCTATTGTTAATTCGGGTGTCAATGTACTTCTGGGAAGATAAATATAATCGTATTCGCTTTAAATCCACGGTACATTGCAGGTCACGTTGAAAACGAATCGTACTTGGTAAAGGCGTTGGAAAAAATCGGCCAGAACGCGACTACGAAGGAGCACGAAGAAATCATTGGAAACGCTTTTTTAAAATTCGCTGTCGTCACCCAGGAACTGTCGGCCCTGATGAAAACCCTCATGCAAAACTTAAGCAACATTGTAATGTTTCCTTTAGACAGTTTATTGAAGGGCGACTTACGGGGCGTTAAGGGCGATTTGAAAAGACCGTTCGACAAAGCGTGGAAAGACTACGAAAGCAAATACGCTAAAATCGAAAAAGAGAAAAAACAGCAAGCTAAAGACGCTGGTCTTATCCGGTCGGAGGTGACAGCCCCGGAAATTGCCGATGAAATGGAGAAGGAAAGAAGGTTGTTCCAATTACAAATGTGTGAAGTAAGAATTTGATATTATTTAGAAGTTTTTATATACTAATTTACGCATTTATTTTTAGTACTTAATCAAATATAATGAAATTAAAACAAAGAAAGGGATAGATTTACTTCAAAGTCTCGTAGAATACTATCATGCTCAAACAAAGTAAGTTCATACATAAAAAATTTGATTTGTAATTAAAACCATCGTGATTTTTATTGTTTTTAGTTACTTTCAAGATGGACTGAAGACAATAGAATATTTTGGTAATTACGTAGCCGATTTAAGCATTAGATTACAAAAAATTCGACAAGCTCAAGATGAAGAAAAGAGAAAATTATCCGATTTAAGGAATCTTATAAAATCGACTCCAAGCATTGAGAAAGAGGTAATGCCAATACTCCTATTGAATCTGCAACATCCAAATAAAAATATTTCTTTAGGTTGGTCCCCAAATAGATAAAGGTACTTCTGGCTATTCGCTGCATCAGCTACAAGGTGACAAACATCACGGCGTAACGAGAACGGGCCATTTACTTAAAAAATCTGAGGGCAAAATGAGGCGGGTGTGGCAAAAGAGGAAGTGCCGAGTCCAGGCTGAGGGCTACTTAGACATATGTCATGCTGATGAGAGCAAACCGCCTACTAGAGTGAATCTACTCACATGTCAAATAAAGATAGTTCCTGACGATAAGCGAGGGTTCGATTTAATATCTTGTAAGTAAACTGTTTATATTGTACGTTTAAAGTTAAAAGTATGTGGTTATTGAATATATAATTTTCCAGATAATAGAACTTACCATTTCCAAGCGGAAGATGAGGCGGATCAAAGAGCATGGATGTCAGTACTAGTTAATTGCAAAGAGATGGCGCTGATGAAAGCGTTCGACGATAGTACTAAGACTGGTAGTGATAAAGTCAATCATAGTTTTATGGAGCTGCAACAGGCTATTATAAAATACATACAGAAAATACCGGGCAATGACCGATGTTGTGATTGCAATTCCCAAAATGGTAAGATATCATTACAAGAATATATCGCATTCTCTTTTTTCGTTTCCTAGATGCGACATGGTTGTCAACAAACTTCGGAATCATTGTGTGTATTGAATGTTCGGGAATTCATAGAGACTTGGGAGTGCACATAAGTAGAATACAATCATTAACTTTAGACAATGTTGGAACTAGTCAGTTGGTACTTGCAAGATTTATGACCAATAATTTGTTTAACGACATCATGGAGGCCCAATTGTCGTCAAATGAAAAATTAGACCCATCTAGTTCGATGTAAGTAACGCCTATCTACCTCCCTTTCGTTAAATTTGAGTAAGTTAATAATGTTATTATGATTTTCAGGGAAGAGAGACTTAATTTCATCAGAGCCAAGTACGTAGACAAAAGATTCGCTTTAAGGACATGCCAAACTGAATTGGAGAAGATATATGAGCTGGAAGAAGCTGTGAATAGAGGAGATCTGCCACTTTTGTTGCAAACTTTTGCTGAAAATGTAGACTTCGGCGCACCTTTACCCTCTTCTGTAAGTCCATGGAAATCATTAATAAATTCGTAATCATTCAGATTTTTGGCCTTGTAAAGATTTTATTAACTCTTCTAACTTTTATACTTTCTGCTTTAACACGATAATTTTTTACAGAAAATTGGGGAAACCGCGTTACACAGAGCCATATTAAACGAGTCCGGTCGAACGTTGCACATTGTAGATTTTCTGATTCAAAACATGTCGAATTCGGCGCTAGACAGACCGACTAACCAACCAGTGGTACCAGAAATGAGCGGATGCAACACGGCTCTTCATCTTTGCGCTTTGTACGATAAAGTCGAATGCATGAAACTGCTATTGAGAAGCGGAGCCGACGCTTCGTTGAGGAATTCGCACAATAAAACGGCCATGGACATAGCTCAAGAGATGGGGAATAACACGTGTCAGGAATTGGTTGGTAGAATCGATTATAAAAACGGTTTGGTTAATTATAATTCTGGTTTTTAGTTGCAAAATGCGGCAAACAGATTGAAGAATTACTTCGATAACATCAACATCGATTGGAACTTGCTGCACGATGATGGTTCGACTGATTTTTCCGATGACGAAACTATTATCGAAGATAGAGTAAGATTCATTAAAGACTGTGCTTAAAGTTATTTTTTGATATTTAAATTATTTTCAGAACGGTTCGTTGACACCAGAGAAGAAAAATCGATCGAGACCTCCGAGTTATACAGGTGGGGACTCTCCTATTATCTTACGTTCACGATCATCCACTTGCGATAGCTTACAGTTAGCATCTAGTAGTTTTAACAGACAAATGCCTCATCCCTCATCCACACAAACTAAAAAACCAGGTAAAATTAGCGGGCATGAACGTACACTAAATGAACATTGTTCGTAGATTTCGATCCACGGGTCGAATTTTATATTATTTTTCTTCGTTTACTTCTATGGATGTTTGAATTTTATGAATTTGTGTGGATTTTTTAGGAGGCTTTTTACAAGAATACGCAGGTAGGGAAGGGGCATTTTGTTATTTTGGTGGTGGCTTTTATGGGTTCCATTTATTCCATTTATTCTAGATTATCATTAAACTTGGTGTATTTACTAATTAATTTACAAGCTATAAAAATAAGTAGTACGTAATTACTTTTTTTGTGAAAAGTCTACTTAAAATATTCGCTTTTTATTGTGAATGTTGAACACAATATAATGGATTTTACCTTGTATATTTAGAGTCGTATATTTAAATTCAATTTCGATAAATTTGTGTTCAAATTCACCTTCACTTTATGTTTTCTGGTTCTAGTGTAATACCATTACTTTAGTTCTATCATCCTGTAAACGAGATGGAGTTCCATCAATATCGCAAAGTATACATTTTAATTTTGCAAATTTTAGTGGCTATGGTACATAATAGTTTGAAAAAACGGACGGCACCTTTACCACCCCCTAATAGTTCATTGAATTACGGCACTCTTCCTAGTAATCATAGCAGGACGCCATCTGATCCGATCGCAGCAGGATATCATACCCTGAGCCATACTCATAAGAGATCGCCCAGCAGTGACAGCAGTTCTGGCAGATCCGTAATACCGATAGGTAAGCTGATCTGTAATTAACGAATTGGTTTTATTAATTAGTTATTATTTTAGGAAACAAGCTAGTTATGGCAGATAAAAATACAGATAAATTCGGTTCTGTCAGGAGGCCTCAAAATCCTCCGCCGCCCGCTCCTAATTCAACATCCAGCAGATTGTCGAACGGACGTTCAACTGAGAGCATATCTTCAATGGTTTCAGATTTGGATGTTTCAGGAATGGTACACAATCCCGTACCGCCTCCCAGAAGAGTAAGTATAAAGAGAACCGTCCGAAGCACTTTCTTCACCTTCTACCTGAAACAAAAACCGGTTCTTTGTGATTAAATTGTATGGTTTGCAGAAAAGAAAATGTCAGTTGGATAGTTTCACTGATGATAAAGATGTTTCGAGTCTGGTAAAGAAGCTTTTTGTGTAGATGAGTGTAACGCTTTCTGTGTGTCATTCGTACTAAAAAATATTTTTATCATCACGCTTTTAAAACGATCATATTTTTGTAAATATACTTAATTCATGCCGGCTTTGGATTACTACAGGGCGACTTATTTTGTTGAGGAGTTGAATTGTTTTTTTTTTAGATATTAACAATAATGGTAAAATTTTATGCGAGCTTATAAAGCGATTCAACCCTGCTCATATTCTGCTATAAACTTACAAAACATCAATGTTTAATATCGAACAATTTTCTCATTCAAATTTTTTTAGGCGTCAGATTCACCACCGCATAGAGTCTCATCTAGTCCTATATCAACTAGTTCGTTGTGTTCCCCTCGATCTATCCCAAGCGGGCGATTATCGTACGCTTCCAACGGCAATACAGGTTTGAGAAGATGCAAGGCGCTGTACGATTGTGCAGCTGATAACGACGATGAATTATCATTTCAAGAAGGAGAGATTATCATCGTTATCAATGAGCATACAGACGATGATAATTGGATGGATGGTATGGTCGAGAACGATCCGAACAGAACTGGCATGTTCCCCATAAGCTTCGTTCATATGTTGCCAGATTAGATATTTTAAAAGAAAATAACTTATATAAAAGTATTAAATATATTTTTGATGTAAATGATCGGTCTAGCTAGAGGGAGAGTTCTATATTCTGATTATGGGTAGGTATTTTTCCCTAAAAATGTTAAATCGTGCTTAGTTTAGAAAGAATGTTGATTATTAAAAGGTTTAGAACGGGAAAAATGGAAGGAATAAAAATATAGCGAAGACACAAAGCGTTGTTGCCAAAATACGCAGATATTTAACCAAATGTTGTTAAATTAATGTTATTCCTAGATTTAGACGTGACACGTAACCAAATAAAGACAAAATTATTATGCAAGTTCTTGGATAATTAAAATAAGAAAATAAATGTATTGTTGTTAGACGTTTCAAACTGTGATTGTTAGAAAAATCTATTTATTTGAAATATATCAGAAAGATTGTTAGTATTTTTCAATATTTAATCTTTTAGAGATAACTTCTATATTTTACCTATAACATAAGTAATTGTACTAAAATAACTTTGTGAAAAGCATGGTATATGTTTGTTTATCTCTAAAAGCATGATTACAGTGAAGGCTCGTCTAGTGCTTTCAATGCGTCTATAAAAAACAAGCGCTGGCTGAAAGTTCAAAGCTAAAATTTTAACACTGAACTCATTTGTGAACAAGGATTTTTGCTAAGGATCAATCAACTCCTTATATTTATCATCAATTTGTTGTTGAAAATATTTGTAACCATTGGGTGTTATTTGTAACCACTGTGTGTTATTTGTGACCACCGTGTGATATTTGTAACCACTTTCTGCTGTGGAAAATGCACAGCAATCAATTTGTTCTTCTGGGCAACTTGTGCCATTGTTTGAGACAACACTAAATGAAATATTCATGCATTTTAACAAAAAATTTCAGCATATTTGTACATTTTTTGTTCTTTAATAATTCCTAATGATTTTCAATAACCTCATTACATTCCATAATTACCATTAATATTGCTACTTATATCCTGTACTTTCAGATTTACTTTCTCATGACTAACAAATCTAATCGTTTAGGTACAAATGTTTTGTCTGTATTTGGAAACGTCCAATATATAGCGTGGTATAATTATTTCCGCCCTAGACACCTGTGATTGCTGTTTATTGTATTTTCTTTCGGAACAGTATTTCACTACTAATAGTTGTTGGATGTTCTAAAATATATCAGGTGTCAAATATAGCTATTGTATAACAAACAAACTTGTAAAACTGTTTTTCGATTCGTGTCGACAACGTACGAATCAGTAAAGTGAGCTATTACATATTTTTTTCTACGACCGCGATTCTATTCGACTATTTGTGATGTCGATGTAATGATTCCAAAGCGTAATGCGTTTGTGCGTAGGAAGGTTAGTGTCCTCGATGCGGTCGCAGGAAAAAATGTGGGTTAATACTAGATTGCAGATTTTGTCCAGTTGTGATCTACATTTGTGATCATTGGTCATTATCGGAGGTCTAGTTAACTATAAATATATTGCGATAATAGTGCTGGTGTCTTCTAAAAAACATTCGGTAGTAAGTAATTTACTTAGAGATCGTAATGTCGATGTTGGAGTAACTGGATGTATACTCAATTTATGAATTCTGCCTAAGTTGTATATGTCGCATTTTTCGAGCTGATGCCTAAAAGTAACCTTTGTGGAGACTTTACTTACCAAATGATACCAAGAATTAATGTTGTAAAATCTATTTAATTTTATTTGTAAATAATTGTATATTTTTTGTCGTGTATATTTGATTACCAATACGCCATAATATATTTTTACAGGGTTTTACATAAGAATTTAACACATCCACCCTTTCGTTTATTTTATGTTCCACCCTGTATTTGTAATTATTTTTTATTTAAAATTGGTTTGCCATAATTTATATTAACGTTATGCTGTGTATATATTTGAAAGACAAGAAATTTTAAACTTTGCCATAATTTTAATCGACACATTTCAGAAATGATTTGTTTTGGAAAAATCATTTTCTATGTACGTAATATTTTAAATTATGGCAATGGAGTAATGAACTTAAGTCTGAATTATACAATCTGCTTCCTAAACAGTTTTCACACCTTTCTTTGGGTGAGTACAGTTTAGATATCCACGTCCTTCCCGGTCACACATTTTAACTAAAACGGCATGTTTGTGTAAGTTTCTATAGAAAAAAAAATATATTATTACTTTATTGAAAACCAAAGAAATATGGATTATCCTATTCTTAATATTGTGATAAACGTATTAATATCACATTAATTACAAACCTACTTATTTATTCTATAAGCGCTTTTAAGTCTATTAAAAATTGCTGACTTTTTTACTTTATTAAAAATATAGTTATGGAAATTTTATGACAGTCCTAAAACTATTTTTTATGTTTTGTGTACTTACAAAAAATCATCTTTACTATAAATCTACGTATTATTTTGTTCTCATTTTTCTGATTACATATGTACTATTTATTTATTGGTGAATATTGAATAACAATTCAATATTTTTATTGGTCCATATAGGCATTTTCGAAAATTTTATAAAACGTATTTGTGCACAAACATGCTACTAAAAAAATCGCTTTTGATGTACGTAATTTTCTGTAATTATAATAGTCAGTTATTGTAGATATTGTCAAGTATTGAAACAGTTTTATTAAATACTCAATAAATTTGATTTTTACCAATTCGACTTTGTTTCCTTAAACGATTCTTATCTAACCGGTATCGTCACTACTCGAATATGTTGATCAATGAAGATTTCATAAGTAGTGTATTTTGAAGAGCCAAAGAACTTAATCTGATAACATACCCAGTGACAAAAAAGTACCCGGAAATTTGAAATAAAACGCAAAATTGATTTTTGGTGCGGCTTTTAGCTTATGCGAATTTTCTTTGATGACATTTATGGAGCCAAAACCGCAGTAGCAATTTGAGTTTGAGTAACAAAAAAATGTCGCACGAGGCTATATAGTGTGTAAGGCGGCTGATTTATGGTACTTCACACGAACCAGCATGTTATATGGAGTGATCACTTGACGATATATCATGATGATATTGGAAATCAATTTCCTTCATTTTCTTGCCATTGTCATTGGTAGAAGTCGTCGAAGGCCGTCTGGAATAACGCAAGTCTTTAGCGATCTCTGATCAGTCTTTAAAACTTGTACCATTCGTAAATATGGGTTTTCGATAAAAGAGAATCAGCTCCAGCATTTGCATCGATTCGGTCCAAGAAATTTCGTTCAAAACCCAAAATATGAGACAAACTCTTTGTTCATTATTTTTGTCCTTCGCAGAGCACTACTGGGATGAACTGATTCAATCAGCTGCTACAATCAAACTGATTGAGAAATCACTCTAATTGTTTGCATGCTAATGAAGAACAATGTTACCTACATAAAGAAACTTGAAATAGTTAAAAATATTAGGTGCAGGTAATTTAAATCGGAAATTCCGGATACTTTTTTGTCAGTATGTATACCACTTTTCCCATGCACGCGCCAATTATAATCATATTTAATTTATCTTCAAAGCACTATATTAATAGAACATATAAAGAATACAAAAAAAAAATCCAATTATATTCAACTGCAAAATTCAAATGACAATCAATTATTTTTTGATCCTCTAAAGACTAATTCCTTTCGTACTCGTCGATTAATCTGGAAAATTTTATTTGATCGAGTAAAACGCTGAAGAAATTAATATCGACACGTGATCAAAGCTTATTTCGTATCCGTTCGAAATTTCCATTACCCTTTCATGTCACTCAATTTTTCATTATCGATCGCGAACATAATTGAGCTTGTATCGATAACAAGCTTGTCTCAAACACTCGGCAGAACTTCAATTAAAAATAATTCTGACGCTCGAAGTTGTTTGCGTACAATACGGATGTTTATTACGCGATTTTTGGACCGCCTGCGTTTGATTCATTCTCAACAAATATGACTCATTTCAAATATGCTAGTAGAAATGCAGGTACATAAATTTATGCATAGATTAATTAAAATTTGTATATTTATTTGGTAATTTTTGGGTTTTTTTAAATTAGATGGTGGTTATAGAGTTCTATAACTACATATGCACATAAAATTACATATTTATCTACCAAACCTTCCGTTCAATTTTTTTTTGAGATTGCTTGTCAAATTTCAAAAGAAGATTTTTTAAATATGTCTGGATGAAGTAAAATGTTTATCAACATATTCTATTTTTTTATTGCAAACGTAAGTTTTATCAAGAGCTGAGTAATCAGAAAAGCAAATCGTTGTTTTTGTATTACGTGCTACATCATTCAATCCGCACTTTGAGATACTGATCGAGAATTGAGAGAGCGAAGATCCAGCTTTTCAATTTTAAAGCTCTCCTTTATACAATATTCAAGCCTGCTAAATATTAAATGAGTCCTCCAGATGACGAGATAACCCTGGACAAGGAATAATGTAAGTAAAAGCTCCCATCCTGAGGAAGTCTATTTCAGGTTTAAGCATACCGTCAAAATAACCTTTTATGGAACAATTAATTTTTCACAACCATTGTAAATAGGAACATTAAAGTAATGTTAACATTCATCTATAGTAGTTCTCTTTGTTCACAGTTTAAAGCAAACATATCCCATACATGAAACTTTCAAAATTATTCCTCAACTTCACAACTAGGGTAAACTCCGTAAAATGCATAGTGAATTGAATTACTGGAGCTTGCAATGTCACTTCATGAATGCCTTTACACATGTGCGTCGTGTGGTTGCAAGGGTATCAAGTAGCATTAAATGTTTGCGGGATGGAATGGTGTTTGATCTGCTTGGAATAGTCCTGCAGGATTTAGTTATCCTGCGAAGGGCATGGAAGAATTGAGGATCTGCCCACTGGATGGCGCGTCATAGAAAAAGCAGACAGTGAGACGTCGGCATCAAGCATCGGATTTGGGTTTGAATAGCCCGTAATGTCAACCAAAGGGGTGAGGCAACAACAGTGGAATCAAACAAAATGTATTAGTTAATAGAAGTCGGCCTGTTTAGTGTTTTTCTAATTAAAGTAGTTGTAATGTTAGTGAAAAAATGGAGGGATCGTTTGAACGTCTTGCTCACATGAAAAATTATCTTCCAGGTTGTTATGGATCCCACACTCTACTGTCCCGGTAAGGAAAGCAAAACAAGGAATTTATGTTTGTTGTGCGTATGTTAATGTTGAGCGTGGTGCGTGGTCGAGTTGTTGAGATATTAAATGCAAAAAATTCTCTTTAGTTTAACTGAATAGTTCAGAGCTTTAACTATTCACCGAGTTCTATCCAGAAATCTCTAAACAAAACAACCTATTTTTACTTCAAAGTCAAAGTTTTTAACGCCTCTTTGGTTTTGACTCATAACAACTTAATGCCTTTATGTGATATTAATCCGATCTTAATCAGTTAATAAAAACGTTTATAAAAAACACAATCCATTCTTAGAAGATAGTCATGTTTGATTCTGAAGAAACAAATCTCAATAATAGGCCACGCCCAACACTTGACTCCGATCAATATTTTGACTATACAGGTTACTAAACCATTGATAACATCTATCAACGATCGTTCAACTATGTGTACATTACACACCTCTATTAATTATTCATTTAATTACAAAGAGTATCCACCTTTTATTTACAACTCGGCCATTTAAAAAATTATTTGGGACGTGCCGAAAGGTCACCTCGAAGCTTTGAGCTGTAATTTGATTGATTAATTTCGGAACTCTTGGAAAATGTGTCGACATTTTTAATCTACCTTTGGCAACTTTGTTGATGGTAATTAATCTGATCAAACCAAAATCCAAATAGCTAATTAAGCATGCTAATTTTCGGATTCTACCCCGTAATTCCCATAGTTCCTAAACTATCGTCGAGCGTTAATCGCTTCATTAGCCTCAAAGAGCATCCTTAATGTGCATAGCAACAGAATTTGCTCAAACCGTTGTGCCAGAAACCTAGCTCTTAAATTTTCGAGTTTCCTTTTTAGCCAACTATAGCGCCAACGGTTGTGTTTTTGTTATTCTAAAAATATTTAGGAAGATTTTTTTATCGCCACAATCAAGCTTTTTATCGCCTTCTAAAGCAGTAAAAGCTCAACGAGCGCAACGTGCCATTGATATTTCAGAATTATTTTCAATGAATATTAGGGACAATAGATATTTGAATTAATCTTAAGCAAATGAAGTTAGAGTGCGTTTGTTAATTTAGGTAAAATCGTTTAGTAGTAAACATGATACAAATATTAGATATTTTTGTTATCTAGTGCAATAAAGTGCGTGGCCCCTTTTATATCGGCCCGGCGAGGTAATTGGCAAAATATGTGGTTCAGGAAACATCCAGAGATAAATTTGGATTAGCTATTCATCGGCGAGGGCGCATGAGCGGGTATTACGTAATAGATTAAAATGTAAAAGCGTCGAACGGTCGACGGCGGACGACGGACGGCGCTCGTTTGACGACACCGACGCCAAATAAGCGTTTCCCTCCAGTGTGGCGTCGACGCTCTCATCTCATTTGAGCAATCGCGAAAGGCGATTGGAATAGTCACATTTTTCTTTATGTTCCGATTTTTACTAATTGATTATGTGCTTGATTTGTTGAAATTCTGTGTTAGTTTTGCTCGATTTGTTTATAGCCCTCGTTGAGGTTCGTATAAATTTCGTTTTAAGTGTAGAAGCTTCGAGTTTTTACGAAGCGCTCGTAGGTATTATTCGACCGCTCGGGAAATTCGTATAGCTTTAAATATAGTGTTTAAAAATATCAATCATGACAATCGTGTTCGCACGAGAAATGCTTAACGTTTTCACAGTGTATGTAGTTAATTATCTGACTTTATTAATATTATAATATTTGTATTATTTATGTACCTGCTGGGGAATTCATCAATAAGCTTTTAGATTAAAACCACCCGATAATCTTGCTGTAGATAAAAACATTTTTGTGAAACAATTTTAAGAGTTTGATCCAATAATTCACAACAGGTTACATAGTAGAGTCCTGAAAGTTTTAAAAGAATAAAGTTTAGCGTGTTATTCGATACTTTAGTTGGTGTATCGATAAACATGAATTTTATTACCCCGAGTAAAAGTTTCAGTTAGGCAGCTATAGCTATTTATCAATTCACTTTCAAGCTTACTTTTCTCAAAATGTTTACTCGTTAAAGTTATTTTTCTCAGTTTGCAGTACTAGTTTGATTTTATTTAATTACAAACGAATAAAGGTGTTGTAGACTTAAAAAAAACAGAGAAAAAGATGTAAGCTGTAGTGATTTATTTAAATGATTTTCTTAGGAAGAGTAAAATATATTAGGCATTAGTGAATGTGATAATAATTAAACTACTTATTTCGTAAAAGTGTGGTGTCAGCTTAAATTTTCGAGAAAAAAATCTCCACGAACTAAAAAATGTTCCTGTGTAGTGTGCATCCCACATGCGTTTAATTAAAATTATTCCGGTACACTATCTACAATAGGGAGCGGTTTAATTAAGGCATGTAGGTACATTTTGGTTATTGCAGGGCTGCAGTATGAACTTCGCGAATCATCCAACAATCGCTTTTGGTCCGTACAACCTGCAGAAAGAGGGGGATGTGCATGGCAAGGCCCAATTAGTGCGACCGCCACCGCGATGAGTACCGTGGGGGCGGGCGTTACGAGCCCTGGACAAGCGGTTGCGGCTCGGACGCCGACGGCCCCCAAACGACCCGTCCGTCGCGGCGGCAAAGCGCCCCCTGATCGTCCGCAACGTGCCCTTTTTTGCCTCTATTTGAAGAACCCAATCAGAAAATTATGCATTGACGTTGTAGAATGGAAGTATCCTTCTATTAGTTCTAATAATTATGCTTTCCAACAGGTTTTCTATGGTTTGTTTTCCTTAATCAGATTTATAGACCCTTCGAATGGTTAATTTTACTTACAATATTTGCGAATTGTGTTGCCTTAGCTGTTTACACTCCTTTCCCCAATACCGATTCGAATTCGACAAACGCGATTTTGGTAATAATTTTGAATTCTTTTAATGTCACTCTATTAAATTTTGTGTTATCTGATTTTTAGGAAAAGATCGAGTATATCTTTTTAGTAATTTTCACAACAGAATGTGTAATGAAAATCCTCGCTTATGGGTTTCTTATGCATCCAGGGGCGTATCTACGGAATGGTTGGAATTTACTTGATTTTACAATTGTTGTTATAGGGTATATTATTAGAAATAATATTTATTCTCGATAATATTTTACTGATAATTTTAGATTAATTACTACGGTATTACAAAATCTCAGTAAGGAAACTTTCGATGTGAAAGCTCTAAGAGCTTTTAGGGTACTTCGACCTTTACGACTCGTTTCTGGCGTACCAAGTAAGCTTTCAACAAGATCATTTCATCATCGATTTTGAATAACCTTTACTAGAACTTAATCAATGTAATTTGTCCAATTGATAACACATTGTATCATCGATTTGACATAAATTATGAAAGCAATATTATCAAATGGTATTTTTAGGTTTACAAGTTGTATTGAATTCGATTCTTCGTGCCATGGTGCCTTTATTGCATATAGCTCTGTTAGTACTATTTGTTATTATAATTTATGCGATTATTGGCTTAGAATTATTCTCAGGAAAAATGCATATGACTTGTTATGACAATGTTACAGGTAAAACGCTAAATTAACGGCGAAAGCGAATATTCTGTTTGGATGCTCTTTTAGGTAAAGCAATGGATGAACCGCACCCGTGCGGGACCGATGAAGGCTTTGATTGCGCACAACTTAATATGGTCTGTAGTGACCGCGGTTGGAAAGGACCAAACGATGGCATCACAAATTTCGATAATTTCGGTCTTTCCATGTTGACTGTATTCCAATGTATTACCCTCGAGGGTTGGACTGACGTGCTTTACAATGTATGTTTTTCATTCCACAACCAACATCATTATTCATTAATTCCTAATTAAAAATTCATAGATACAAGATGCGTCGGGCAGAACGTGGCAATGGTTGTATTTCGTGTCGATGGTAATTCTTGGAGCATTTTTCGTGATGAATCTAATTCTCGGTGTACTGAGTGGGTAAGTTAACACGCAAACAGAATTTATTACTCAACTAAAAATGCTAGTGAGTTTTCAAAGGAAAGAGAAAAGGCGAAAGCCCGCGGAGATTTTCATAAGCTCAGAGAAAAGCAGCAGCTTGAGGAAGACCTGAGAGGTTACTTGGATTGGATTACTCAAGCTGAAGATATTGAACCAGAAGGAGAAGATCATCAGAACCAAGATAACAGAAATATGACTCAAAATGAAATGGAATCTACTGATTACATTGGCGAAGAAGAAGTGCAGCAGGAGTCATGGTTTAAGAGGAAGAAAAAAGATTTCGATCGCGTTAACCGAAGGATGCGAAGAGCTTGCAGGAAGGCCGTTAAATCTCAAACTTTCTATTGGCTCATCATTGTATTAGTCTTTTTGAATACCGGAGTTTTGGCTACGGAACATTACAAGCAACCAGAATGGTTAGATAAATTTCAAGGTAATACTAAATTAATCGATTATTAAAAATTTCTGACTATAATATTTTTTAGAATATACTAATATGTTTTTTATTGCTCTGTTTACGATGGAAATGTTGTTAAAGATGTATAGTCTAGGTTTTCAAGTAAGGATGGTGCACAAATTTTAATACCTATTAATATTATTAAAATTTATGTGATTTTAGGGATATTTTGTATCGTTATTTAATAGATTTGATTGCTTTGTTGTAATTGGTAGTATTATGGAAATGATTTTAACTAACACTCACGTTATGCCTCATTTGGGAATATCTGTGTTACGTTGTGTTAGATTGTTAAGAGTGTTTAAGGTAACTAAGTAAGTTATTCAAAACGCGCTTCGGACGCAATTCCACAATTTGAGCTATAATTTTAGGTACTGGCGATCATTATCAAACCTAGTTGCATCGTTGTTAAATTCTATTCAATCGATTGCGTCTCTTTTGCTTCTATTATTTCTGTTCATCGTTATATTTGCTTTATTGGGAATGCAAGTTTTTGGTGGAAGATTCAATAAAGACACCGAGGAGAAAACCAGATATAATTTCGATAGTTTTTGGCAAAGTCTTCTTACCGTATTCCAGGCAAGTTTAATCGCAAGTGTATATATTTGGATTAATTTAATTTTTTCTTACTTAGATATTGACTGGTGAAGATTGGAACGTTGTAATGTATGAAGGTATAGCGGCTTACGGAGGCGTTGAGTCACCAGGCGTTCTGTCCTGTATTTACTTCATAATTCTCTTCATTTGCGGTAACTGTATCCTTTTATAACGAACAGTTTTTTTTAATATCACCATCAATTCAATCCTACGATTTTCCTAACGTTTCTAATAGACATTCTACTGAATGTGTTCTTGGCCATTGCTGTAGATAATTTAGCAGACGCCGAATCTCTATCGGCAATCGAAAAAGAAGAGGAAGAAGGCGAAAGAAAATCAAAAAGTCCTACACCACAAGAGGAGCTAGACGAAGAGCACAGTGTAGAAGAAGAAGAGACTGACGATGGACAATATTCTGGAAGGTTTGTAGACTTATTTAGTCTTAATTTAGTTTTATCACGCACATACATACATTAATGGTAATTTCAGATCGGAGCATGACGAGGAGGCGGAATCTCAAACGAAAATTCCCGAAGAAGGAGAATTCGAAGATCAAAATGAAGGTAGTGTATCCAATTTATTTACATTAATAACATCTTAATAATATACCTATTTATATGATAGAAAATTTTAAAAAGGCTTGATAATTGTAAATTATCTATGTGTTATGTCATTTATAAGTTAGAGCCAGAAAATAATGATAATTTTTAGAGGAAGATCTAGATATAGAAGTTGACGACGACGAAGCAGAGGTCGTCACAAAAGAGACAGCGAGACCTCGGAGGTTATCCGAGGTCACAATTGTTAAGAAAATAAAGCCTATTCCCAAAGGCAGTGCCTTCTTTATATTTTCACATAAAAACAGGTAGGCCCCCTTGACACAGAACATAGCTGCTGATCTCTGATACTTAGCTAATTTTAAACATTGGGCACATTCTTTTTTTCTATTTACCACGCAATTTTTATCTCATTAAAGATGAAAATATGTAAAATAAACAGCTATGAACGGCCTTCTTTCTCTTTCACTATCTATTTGAATACTAATCGTAAAATCGGTTCTGCGGCAGCAGCTGTGTTAATTAGGAGCTAACAGTAATATGTGCGTATGTGTGTGTGCGTTGCAGATGGAGATGATGAGGCGGGCAACGATGATGGGGCGCAACCACGCCGCATGTCTGAAATAAAACAAAACACACAGACGTTGCCAATACCGCCAGCGTCATCTTTCTTCATATTTTCTCCTACGAACAGGTGAAATGTGGTAGACAGTGGTGCCTTAAACTTGAAATTGTTAGCAGAGTTCCCATATCTAATTTGCTACTAGGTACAATTTCCTATCATCATTTTGTCTTCCGTCTTCCAAAATTATGGAGTTTAATTTCAATAGAATCAAATTTATACACTTCTGAATAATCCCTTCAAATGGTTCAGTTTTTATTGGTGACTGGAACTGTTTGGGAACTCTGCTTTATTGATAGAGTGTTGCGCTTTTGCAACCCCGTTCTGGCACTTGGCACTCTAGTGTGGTCCCGCACTTGTTTGTTCAGTAGTGCGACCCTGAAGCCTGCCAATTAGAAAACCTGCATTATACCTGTAAAAATCATAACTACAGTCTATCGTATCGCAGACAAAATAAAAATCCTGGACGTTTGTAATATGAAAATAAAAAAAATAGGTTGAAGTGATATTTGAAAGGTGGTTGCTAGCTTTTGTCTTTCGGTGTCTTCTTTGCATGGCTTACTTGCGAATGTAACACGACACGACGTGTTCTCAAACGAAAAGTTTAATATAATAAACGTAAATATCAATTCATCTAATCCTCTCTTTCTACTACTTACCCATAAATTCATCATACGTGTGTTATTGAATTGGATGATTTTGTATTGGTAGTACATTGTGGTATTAGTTATAAAACGTAAATCAAGTTAGAGTGGTTTCAGCAATTCTTCGTTTTTAGATTTCGCGTCTTCTGCCATTGGTTTTGCAATCACAGTTATTTTAGCAATATGATTTTGGTCTGCATTATGGTATCTTCAGCATTATTAGCAGTTGAGGACCCAATAGATACTAATTCGGAAACAAATAAGGTACAAATCAGATGTTATCATATTAGAATTTCTACAAATAAATATGTTTTTAGGTGCTGTCAAAATTTGATGTGTTTTTTACAATAATCTTTTCAATTGAACTGATGCTCAAAACCATTGCTTATGGATGCATCTTACACGACGGTGCCTTCTTACGTTCGGCCTTCAATATGTTGGATTTACTAGTTGTTTGTGTGTCATTAGTATCTATATATAATAGGTAAGAGATTTACTAAAAATTTTTGTTTGTGAACAAACAAAAATAATGTGTTTGTTTCAGTCAAGGCGCAATGAATGTGGTTAAGATTTTAAGAGTACTGAGAGTTTTACGACCTTTAAGAGCAATTAACAGGGCTAAAGGATTGAAGGTACGTAAGTAATGAAAGGTATTTTAAATTTAGAGGCTAACGTCAATTAGCAGAGTTACGCTGATTCGTGATCAGTGGGTAAACATTTCCTACGTGCTTTCTCTTTATTTAGGTTTAGGGAATTTCCGATTCCCTTTTAGGTGCTACAAAAAGGGGTTGTAGACGATTATAGTAGAGGAAAGGTTTTGCTTTTTGTAGGTTCCTTCGTACCCACTTAATTAAATATTTATCTTTAGCATGTAGTCCAGTGCGTCATAGTTGCGGTAAAAACCATTGGCAACATAGTGCTGGTGACATGCCTGCTTCAATTCATGTTTGCCGTAATAGGAGTACAACTGTTCAAGGTAGGAACTACTCATAACAGTCCGTTTCCATTTCCATTGTTGCGTTATTGAAGCAAATGCACCCGTTGGTGTGGGTTTCCTATTGCCAATTGCCATTTCCAATTTACCTTTAGCCCCTTCGCCAGAGATTAACCCCGTTGTTGTGATGGATGGGGCCCAGTAACCCGCATGTTTTCGCTCAGCAGTCTTTGCGTGTTGTGTGCAGTTACGCAGCTGTGCAGTAATGCAGCTGTGCGTTTGTGCAGTTGTCGCTCCGTCGATCAGATCAGATCAGATCCAGTTCTCGCCCTCTACATCTCGCCGCACTTGTAGTCATATCTAGAGTGGGATTATATTAGGGTATACCGTCGAATATCGCCTGGGCGATGCTACTTGCTTTAACTTTATTCTTTCCCTTACTTACTTTACTGACTGTAATGTTTTTTTTTCCATTCTATCATGCCGAATCTTCCTATGGCTAGTACGTAGTGAAATGCGTGATAGTAGCCATTAAGACGATCGGCAATATTATGCTGGTCACCTACCTACTGCAGTTCATGTTCGCTGTCATAGGAGTGCAACTATTCAAGGTAATTTTCCGTTTCCGAGCTTTTGTTTTTTTAGCATAAATCAGCGTAGAAACAACATTGTTACTACCCGTATGCATGTTTTAGCTGTAGCTGGATAGCGGTCGTTAGTGGATTTAATCGGTAATGGATAACGATTAGCGGCATGAGTAGAGCAGAACTTGTGCGCCGCTCGCCACTTTCAGCTGAAACACACTTTAATGTTTCATGTTATGTTTATGTTATGTTATATGTCATGCCACAAATGTATCTACGTTCCACTTTTCTTTCTCTATTTCTCTATACACAATTCGTTTCCATAATAGTATTATTTCGCTTAATTATTATTATTATAATTATTATGTGCTTGCATAAAACTTCTTCTATCTTTTTCTATTCTCTTTTTTCTGGTTCTAATGCCGCCAGTCCACACAAGCGCCGACCACATGGATGTCATATACGTATAAAGATTTCATTTGGTATTGGTAAGCCTCTGGAATATTTCTTTATTATGAGCTACATACTTATAGCGTATTATGCACATCCATTATTGGTGAATTGGTTGTCTCGCGGAGATCAACTACCACATACGTACTATATATTTATTTACTATAGCACATTCACTTATATAGTATTTTAGGAGTTCACTTGGTTCACGGTAAAAATATGTTGTCGCTGCTACTACTGCTGCTATCGCCACTGCTACTGCTGATGCACCGTGTTATCTTAAGAAGATTAAACGCTTCTAAGTGGATGCAGGAGGTTGCAAACTTACGTTACGTTCAGTGGTTTAATTGTAGAAGCTTGTGAACATACACGTTCGCCCTCAATTATGATATCTATTTAATATTATTTACTAGTTATGACTACAAGTGATCGCATTATGTGAACCATGTTATTAATTCGCACGTTCTTGCATGTGACGTCATGTATGAGTTAAGTTCAAATCGTATTTCAATTTGGAATTGCTTTCTTATTTTCAACACACAATAATCAAATACTGGATGAGACAATTTACTTAAATAATCAATCTAATAAATATTATTATCTTTATTAGGGAAAGTTCTCGCACTGCACCGACAGATCCAAGATGACTGCTGAAGACTGCAAGTAAGTTGTTATTAAAAACAACGAATGTTCTGTATTGCTGTTGTTCAATTTTAGTGGAACTTATTTGGTGTATGAAAATGGGGACATAAATCGCCCATCGATGAGAGAAAGAAGATGGGACCCGAATAAATTTCATTTCGATAACGTGCTAAAAGCAATGTTGACTCTCTTTACTGTTTCGACATTTGAAGGATGGCCGACTTTGTTATACGTTTCAATAGACTCGAATGAAGAAAATAAAGGACCAATTCATAATGCCCGCCCTATAGTAGCAGCATACTACATAATATACATTATTATAATAGCTTTCTTTATGGTTAATATATTCGTCGGTTTCGTTATCGTTACATTCCAAAACGAAGGAGAGCAAGAATACAAAAATTGCGAATTGGATAAAAACCAGCGTAACTGTATAGAATTTGCACTCAAAGCTAAGCCAATTCGTCGATATATTCCGAAACATCGTATTCAATACAAGGTTTGGTGGTTCGTTACATCAAGACCGTTTGAATATGCAATATTTACTCTAATCTTAACAAATACAATAACACTGGGCATGAAATTTCACCATAAGCCAGATGACTATGCAATGTATGAAAAAGTTTTAGATTATCTTAATATGATTTTTACGGCAGTTTTTGCTATGGAATTCGTTTTTAAATTGGCTGCATTCCGAGTTAAAAACTATTTTGGAGATGCTTGGAATGTCTTCGATTTCATTATAGTACTAGGTAGTTTCGTTGATATTGTATATCAAGATGTTAACGTAAGTTTAAAACATGCTTTTCTCAAATTTGCAATACTTATTTCAAAATTTTGCAGCCTGGAAATAAATTTAAACTGTCTGGTAACTTCTTCCGCCTATTCCGTGTCATGAGACTTATTAAATTATTGAATAGAGGAGAAGGTATTAGAACACTTCTATGGACATTCCTAAAATCATTTCAAGCTCTCCCATATGTAGCTCTATTAATTGTAATGCTATTCTTCATATACGCTGTCATTGGAATGCAGGTAAATATTTAAATATTAACGAAAAAACAGAATGTTCTAATAATTTTTGATTCCAGATGTTTGGAAAAATTGAAAGCAATGATCTAGAATCGTCTTCGTCCATCACGAGGAACAATAATTTTGGATCGTTTTTTCAAGCTGTACTGGTTCTGTTTCGATCTGCTACAGGTAGATATTTACGTTACTAACAGTAGGAAAAAAGGTTTAACTGTATCTTCATTACAATGGTATTTATAGGTGAAGCATGGCAAGAAATAATGATGGACTGTGCGGGCACACCAATAGCTAAATGTGACAGGAAACTAAAAAAACTAAGTAACTGTGGCTCAGTAGTAGCCTATCCGTTTTTCATTTCATTCTATGTATTATGTTCGTTCTTGGTAAGTTACAATATACCAAAATCATTTCTATTTGTAAACGCGGTTATTGTTTCAGATTATTAACTTATTCGTAGCGGTCATTATGGATAATTTCGATTATTTGACACGAGATTGGTCGATTTTAGGACCACACCATTTAGATGAATTCATTAGATTATGGAGTGAATACGATCCTGACGCAAAAGGACGAATCAAACACCTTGATGTTGTAACGCTTCTTCGGAAGATTTCACCACCACTCGGTTTCGGTAAACTCTGTCCTCATCGCGTGGCTTGCAAACGGCTCGTTTCCATGAACATGCCACTGAACAGTGACGGAACGGTTCTCTTCAACGCCACGCTGTTCGCCGTTGTTCGGACATCCTTGAGGATAAAAACCGATGGTCCCAACATCGATGATTGCAACGCGGAACTTCGAGCGGTCATCAAAAAAATATGGAAGCGGACCAGCCCGAAACTATTGGACCAAGTTGTACCGCCACCAGGAGTGGACGATGAAGTGACCGTGGGAAAATTCTACGCCACGTTCCTTATCCAGGATTATTTCAGACGCTTCAAGAAGCGAAAGGAGCAAGAAATGAAAGAAGGCGATAAAGATATTCACAATACCGTGACTTTGCAAGCCGGCTTGAGAACCTTGCACGAAGCAGGACCCGAACTTAAACGCGCCATTTCTGGAAATCTGGACGAACTTATTGATGATAACCCAGAACCTATGCATAGAGTAAGTGATTTTTTGTCAATTCTTTATTATTATCTGCCTTGAGAAAATTTTTATTATATAGCCTATTATGATTGGTTAGAGCCAATTATTTATATAGTCCATTTGATCTTGTACATTTCTTATTCTACCCAAATAGTATTCTTTTCGCAATACTTTGCACGAATTTTAATATTTTTATTATCGTACCTTTTGTGCTAAACTTTTTTAGATTTAGAGTTTCAAGTAAGATGCTCGTTTATAGCAAATTTTAAGCTTGCTTCCTATCATCACCACAACCAGGATTTAATTTTAAAAGCTAAGATGTGCCAAAGGAACTTTTTCAGGATTAACTTCAATTCATAATTCATTCATTTCCGTGATACTTCGTTTGGTGTCTAGTTCATGATTGATGAATAAATTGACCACCCAAACTTACTAAACGGCTCTTATTCATTTTGCAGAGAAACCATTCCCTTTTTGGTAGCGTCTGGTCCTCTATGAAACGTGGTCACACTTTCAACCGAGCAAAATCCTTAAAACTAAACTCCACCCAAATAAAAATAACACCGGCTTCGAGTGTCGATTACCTTCCGTACAATTCGATTAAAAATGCCGTTACCGAGGGAATGAATCACATAACATCAATGACTAAAAACGTGCAAAACCGGGTCAGCGTCAACTCATTGAACAACCAGGAGAATTTCAAAGACGAGGAAATCCCGCTGAGATCTCTTAATAACATACGTAATGGGGATGATAAGAACACGTATACAGTAATCGAGTAAGTTTATGTACTCGCACATTCGGAACAAATCAACCTTCAACAGTGATTGTATCCCAAGTAATCGATAATAGCTAAGCTGCTGGATGGTTTCTTTTTCGGAGCTATTTTCGTTAAACTACTATACGTTTATGCTTGTTCTCGTTTTGTTTTATTACCTGGGATATGGGCATTATTGAAGGAGCTGACATGGAGATTATAAAATGTGAAATAGGAGCTGACTTTGCGGGGGTGCGATTCCTATTACTAATTTCCTAATCTTCAAAATGTATATATCTACCTATAAAAAGCGTTCGCTTAAAAACTACCTCGTTGAAGGCTTTGATTGGGTATTCATTGATGCTCTAGCACTTCGTATCCATCCGCTTCAACATACCCCATTTCTTCTGTAATAGCCGACTAGAGGTAGTTTTTAGTTTCAGTGTTACAAATGTTGAAGCAATTAGTCATTTTTTTTTGTTAGGGATTTGTTTTTGTTAAAAATAGTGAAAATCGTTTCATTATCTCAGAATAAGCTTTGGTTTATTTTAGAAAATTGTGTGCATTATGTCCAGCGCTTTTTTAATGCTTTTGTTTGTATTAAGAAATATTCGATTTACTGAATGTTGTTTGTCTCTGTGTTGAAGTTGATGTCGATCAACACTTGAACCAAAAACTATTCTCTCAATCATTATTATATGTTCGCTGATTATTTTCACTAGACTGTTGTATTCCTCGAGTTTTTGCTATCCAAACCATATAATTATTAGTTCAATTCAATGATTCAATGGACAATTTTAAGGTACCGTTGCAGGAAAAATATTACAATTAAGAGTTAATTATATTGCACAAAATGGACAAACATTTGTGCTGAGATAATGAAACACGTAATTAGCGAAAGGAGAATCAAAAAAGTAAATACATGGATTATGTTTCAGTAAATCTGGCTTCCTGCACCCTAACTACAAGGGTAAGCGAAAGCTGGTGTGATTTGTGCCTGTTTTGGTTTTTTTATGATTTGTTTGAATATACATTTTAACGTTTAGTTTGATTTAATTGCTAACTGGTTTGGTGATCTATTTGCTAGTCTTCAGGGTGACAAGACAGCGGAGTTGATGCCTCCAACCCCACCGCCGCGCCGCGTCCGTCTGGGACTAGGGGGCGGTTGCATGTCAGCCACAGTCACAGCCACAGCTACACCTACATCCACTCCTACACTTTCGTCTGTACCTGCGCCTTCGGTGCCCGTAGCTGCGCAGCAAGCACCAAGCTTTAATCGCATTGCAAGCGGGCTGAAACTTGCGCAAGCGCAAGCTATGGCCGTCGCAGGCTTCTTGCCAGAACCAGAGCCTTCGCTTGGTCTTGGTGATTCGCCTCTTCCTCTCGGTAGACTTCACCCATTCGTCTTTGATTCCGAAGGATATAACCGGCATGCGCCTTGTACTCTACTGAATCACAGGGCTTCCTTCCACGGCAGAGGTTAGCCCCTTATCTTAAAAATTTCCTATCTTATTTGTATTACAAACGACCACATCGTCAGTTTCCATTATTCAATTTTATAATAATTTGTAGCTAATGTAGTGACTAATTTTTATTGGTACTCCTGGTTATACTTTTGGTGGCATCAAAAATATTACAATCTACTACTATCTTGTTCTCACACTATACTTATTTTCCTACTTGTGCATTTTACTAATTTTTGAGCAGATTTGATTCGTTTAAAATTTTTGTAACAGCTTTATTACTAATTTTATTCCAACAGAAATTCGAGTGAATAATACAGCTACATAATATAAATGCGTGCTATTTCCAGATACCATAAAAATCATATTTACAAATTACTAAACCTACCTTACCAATGGCTATTCAATAGAATGTAACTCTGACAATAAGAAAATGTTAATATTACCCATGTGGGAAGATAGAATAAAACTGTAAGTAGTGGACGAGAATAGGAAATCGGGTCAATGCAAATGAGATTACTCAGAGGAGGTTCTTTAAAATAGAACATCTGTATCATGTGCGTTGAGATGAGTTCGATGCATTACAGGAAAGAGGATTTTTTTAAAGAATATAATCGACTACAGATAAATTAACGTCGAAGATTTAAATAGAACACACGAATAAGAGTGACAACAAATAAAGAATTTCTTCATAAAAAATAAGTTACTTAACAAAAATTGTACATATGAATTTGTGGAGGTTAATTCAATAGGTATCCAAAGAAAACCAGAATGCAATGTAATTTTTCTCTTTGTTTGCATTATAAAATTAACAAATTTCTCATTGTCAAAAATTTCTAGATATTAAATAACCTTTTAATTTAACAATTTTGCAAACAAATTGAATAATAATAAAGTATTCCAAAGATGTTATTAGTCTTGATTTTTCTATTATTCTTCTATCAATTTGTTGTTAATATCAAATTGAATGGTTGTTGGTATAATTTTACACAGTGGTCCTTGAGATAAGCGCACAGATGTGATTCAAACTCGATTAATCGTTTTAACATAAAAATTGGTAACGTTTGTAATTACAGTTAATGCATGACTATTGTTTACAACAGCCATTTGATTATCTATTATTTTTATATCTATTTGTCATTTGTACAGATATAATTTTAATATCACTAAGATGAGTATAATTTTAAATATTACTACAATTCGGCTGAACCATCTTTGTTTTGGTACTGAAACATTTTTGTGTCCCTAATCGTGCTTAATTCGCTTTTGGCTGAAATTTTATGTGTACAAAATTATGGCTGTAAATGTTACTTTAAATTGTAATTATGGAAATACACGATTGCAATATTGCTAGGGTGGTTCACTGGGATTTCTGGTAAGTTTATTTATTAAGAAGCAAAACATACCAGTACCATTTTTAATGAATGGACTTAAAATCGGTATTGTCGTCTAATTTTCTTAAAGTCAATACAAATTTTCAATGGATATTTTCAAAAAATTATACTCATGTCGGATTTTAAGGAAACAGAAACCCAAAGCTTCATTGATCAACCAAGACGAACTGATTCAAGTGATTGGTGACCTTTCAGGTGGAGTGAGAGGTAGAGAAGGAAGCGGTGAGGCAGCAAACGGACATGTGGGCGCCGAACGATTGAGCCACTCACTGCCAGGCAGTCCAGCGGACCGTAGAGCCGTTCCCTTCGAAGTAGTCGGTTCTGCGGAAAGCCTCGTCGGTCGCATCCTAGCCGAGCAGGGCTTGGGTAAGTACTGCGATCCGGACTTCGTGCGCTATACCTCCAAGGAGATGCAAGAAGCATTGGACATGACTCAAGAGGAGATGGACCGCGCGGCCCACCAGATCCTCCAGCAAGAGAAACTCATACACCATCCGTTGCATCCGGCGCAGGCGCAGCAACAGCTGCAGTCGCAGCCGCAGCAGCACTCATAGCAATTTCCAATTCGTAATTTGTCATTTGAGTGTCCAATTACCTCCGCCACACTACCAAGTGCCTAAATTTATTTCTTCTGGTCCAAGGAAGACTTTATATATTAATTAATAAGGTGTAGTTTTTTAACCCGGATTATTTTATTCATGGAAGGATTGTTTCTCCAATTGCAAAATTACCTAATGTACAGGGTGTGAATTATGAAATGAACTGTCATTATAATTTACCATTTTCTAATATCAAATGTGTCAAAATATGAATAACAATAACAATAAATATTACTTTTCAATTTTCCTGTTCATTTTATTCATTTCAAATTAGAACCTTATTAAAAGGGTTGAAGAATTTAATAGCTGCATGTAATCAATTTATACAGACTCCAGGTAGCCTAAGATGATGTGAAAAACAAAATAAAACTGCTATGCATATTTTGCAGGAGTTTTCAGGGTAGATTAACAATTTAGGACTAATTTTATTGGTGAAATTGGTGTAAAATGATAATTAATTAGGTAATAAAAGCGTAGTTAATATAATCGTTCCTATTTCCTTTAGCTGTTATTCATTAAAGCGGCATTCCTTATTATTATGAAATTGGAGAAATTATGGTTTTATTCGAATGAATTATACATGGTACATAAAATTTAAATTGAATACCACAAGGCAGTGAACTTTAATTTGATTGGTAGATTTTTGGATTAATTATGAATAATGTTTCATGAAATCAAAAGTTGCGATCTAAGAAGCGACTTTACAATTAGTCATAAAATATAATGATTCGTGAGTCAACAAATAATACGAGTAAGTACAACGTACAAAACAGTTGTGGTTTTTAATTGGATTCTCCTTAATTTAAACGAGTCAAATTAAAAAAATGAAATAGAACACTCGTATAGTCTCTTCGTAGTAATTTTTCTCTGCCTAGTTGTTAGTTGATACAACACTAATAAACGTTTCCGCTGCTGACAACAAAGCCCCTATTTAGTTTTGAGCAGATGGTATATGTAAGTAGGTAGAATAATGAAATATGTTTACATATTATTAAAGTCTGTTAACTAGGCAACTCGGTGCACGCACTTGCGGTGTTACGCGACAATCGCTAGTTTTTCGAACCACGCACTCTTTTTTTCGAATTAAGATGAAGTGAAATGAGCGTTAGAAATCGGTTTTGTGAAAAAGTGAGTATGTATACATAGGGGGCAAAGGTAAAAGTCGTCACGTGTTAGACCAGCCCGACCTCTCCTCCGACTCTGCCATGGTATGGTGCGGCCCCGGTCTGGTGCGTGCTGCTGGTCGGCTGTCGGCTGGTCGGCTGATCGGTTTGCCTTCGTCTACAGTGAAAATATTATCGACACTATTTTTAATATGTATGAACTCTGTTTTATATAGTTTGTGTTGTTGACAATCACTATACGCATTCATAATTACAAGGAGGAAGATAATATTCACAATTAATTAAGTAGACTAAAGTCAACAGCCGACAACAGAATGCTCGCATACACGACTAGTGAGATTTTTAATGTTATAACTTCTAATTCATAGGAATTACTTGTTGGTTTTTTAATGTTATATCTTCGGCTCGATATTTTAATTCGACAAAACCGTGCTTTGATTTTAAATTAAGTGCATTAACTCGTGATAAATTGAAAAAGAGGTATGTATTGTAATTTAATTCTTACTACTTATACGAATAATAAAGGTATTGTTTTCTATTTACAGTTGTGCTTTATACATTCGTTTTTTACGTCGACAAATTCATGCTAATTTATATTTTTACTGACACACCTAAAACCCATTATTTTAACAGAAATCGGTGTTCGTTTGAACGTTTAATTAATTTAGGCGCGGATTATAGGGGAAATCGCGAACGGGGGGGGGGGGGAGAAAAGTAAAAATTTTAGTTCTAACATTCTGTTATAGTTACATACATACACATACATACATTTATCTCAACTATGGTTTTAATATTTATTATACTAAGCGTGCATATTTATTTTATCTAAGCCAAATATTGTTATCGTTTATAAGGGGCTGTTTATTTACGCACAAAATGTAATTCATCAACGTCGGATGAATGTACGTGCTTTGATAAAATTATAATATTTAAAATCAAACCGTTACTTTCCACGAATAACCGGACTATTGATTATAAAAATTAAATTTATGTACGTAAAAACAAGTCTCTAATATTGCATTTAATGATATTAGAATAATTAATTTTGTAAATACATATCGCCATTTCAATGGAATAACCTTAGGAATACATTATCACCAAAAATGACGTCATTTTTAAATATTAGTTATTCAGTTTCACCTTCTATCAATTTTGTAGGTGTTGCTGCATTCATAGAAACACGCTTGTAAAGAACTCGTTTTATTTTACAGATAAATAATATAATATGGATTCAAAATCTCATCTTCTGGTAAATTCAAAAAATGAGCAGTATTAACCAGTATCAGGATCTACTTAACTATTTAGAGGAATCTCAGGTAAATACAATTTAAATATAATTAATTAGATTGTCCATAACTTTCAAATTGTTTATTATTATTTAAAATAAATCTGAAATTAAGCAAGCAAAATTAAAATTATAGCTTATAAAAGGAAAGCCAACAGGAGTGAATAATTTTTGAAGAAAAAATATTAACAAATACTCTTGTTTATTTATTAACTATTAGTGATTGATAAAGAAGAAAAATCTCTGCGTTATAAATTCATTAATGTCTGATTCTATACTTTTTTCCTCGCGCTGCGAAAAACGGTGCATCATCCGCCAAAACATCTCTAGTATCTCTTAATTGGGTTTCCAACACATTTCCGACTTCTTTTTTCCCTCTGGATATAAAGAACGGATCATCTGGCTGATAGTTCTCTCCTCTGATGAGAAGACAATACGGTTCTTCGGCGTACAGAGCTTCACTCATGTATGTGGGATCCCTTTTTCCTCTATTAGCCCAAAACGGTCCCACATCTTCCACCACGAATCTCTTCAATACGCAGTTGTCGCCTTCACATTCGCCACTAACGTTATCACCATCACCTTTTCTGAACAACCGTATGTCATGACCTTGATGAAACTGCGATCTTCGAGGATCCTGAGCCTGAAATCCAACAAATTCGGTTGAACTCTGGCAAATCGAAGATGCTCAAATTTAAATTGCACCGAGAATTTAATATCAAAATCATAGAATCAAAAAATTTACTTACACTTAACGTAATAAACAGAAGTAAAAACCACATTAAAAAACAGGACATTGTTCACGATGAACTAAGGGAGTCTGCTGTCGTACTGTAACGCAGCAGTTCAGCCACCACCTTAAATACTCCATGTTGTGGTCTCCAGAGCAGAAAAATTGTAATAGCCGCAGGTCAACATGGATTAGAATCGGGAATAAGGGAATTGTACATTTTTCTAGATATATTTACTCAGTATTGACCATTTTCTTTGGAATAAGAAATCTTTTTACGTACTAGGTGAACCGAATTAACAAATAAATATTTTTTTATATAAGAGGTAGATAAATCCTATCTACAATCTAGAAAATCTAGCTATATTAATATTACATATTATACCATATTAGTTCTCGTGGATGAAACACAAAATACTCCAATGGTTCTCTAATTATCTTTTTCTTTTAATAAGGAGTATTGCTGTTTAATTGAAATCTATCTAGAAACTATATTAATCTATATTAACTATATTCTCTAAATATCTTGGTATATATTTTTAATGGAATCATGAGGCTCACCTAGTATATGACTTTCTATTTTTAATATAATTTCGTTTCAGAATGAAATTGCCAAAGTCTTCGAGGTATCCAGTAAAAACGAAAATAGTGCAAAGGAAAAGGAGCAAGACGAAGATAGGGATCCTGACGACGACTTAAATTGTTTAATAAAACTAAATGAAAAAATTGAATCTGATTTAATAGAATTGTTGTCGAAAAGCAAATTCAAATCGCAACAAAATGGATTCGACAACGGATATTTTCCAATAAACGGTCAAAATTCGGATGCTGAGCAATCAAGTTTATATTTGGTAAGAAAATAAGTTTGATGTTACTTCATTTACTTCATTCCATAATTCCTGGTTCTTTTACCCAACAAAATGTATCTTCCTCTTCTTGATCTGCCACTACTACGGCTAGCATTTCATTGATTAGCAACCAAATAGTTTTTAATTTATATTTTTAAGAATTATGAACGGTCAGTGATTGACAGAAGTACTCAAACATCACCACCTTCCCTCTCTCTAAGTTCAACCAATCTTACATGGGGTTCGAGTTCATCGTCATCTCCATGCCTTTCGTCTCCATCGACATCAGATTTAGAAGAATATACGAACGACATAGTAACACTAACAGATGTACCAAATATACCGGAGAAAAAGACATATTTGGGTTGCAGATTTTCGTCTACACCAATATTAAAAACCAATTACAACCAGGTAATTTTTGGGAATTAACAAACATACCTTGTAACAAAATCTATTCGAGTGTTAACATGTGATAATTAATCGTGCGTAAGGGAAGTAAAGGTACACAAATCCTTTGAACTCTATAACTGGGCGTTATCCAGAAGGGTGACCATGCATGATTGATTTTGTAATTTCAGGTGAACAAGCAGAGTCGTTCGCAGTCCGATCGTCGCCTAACTGGTGAGTAGATCATTGCGAAATAGCAATACTCCAACACCGTAATGTCGATACGAGTTAAAGAGTACAAATTTTTTCGTAGTCTAAGCGTTAAAGTTAATGATAATTGGCCGGTTCGTAAAGCCGAGCAACTATGGCGGCAAATGCGAACCCATAAAATCGCAGGTTTGTTTTACAAGCCCCGAATTCCTTTCAATGTTTCACCTTGGAAAAAGAATTTAACGCGAATAAGAATCTCTTTTTACTTTATGTAATTTAATTTAGATGTTTCATTCCCTTTATTGTTTCCTTGTTGTTTGTTGTAATCATTCCTTATTCGTTTAAGCGTTTCTGTTATTTTTGTTTGCTTTTTTTAGAAATCGAAGCTGCAGAAGCTTGTAAGTGGCTTCGTGCGACTGGTTTTCCGCAGTACGCTCAGTTATACGAAGGTAAAACATTCCTAATCAATTAAAATTGACATCTGAAATTTTCCAATTTCTGTTCAGATAATCAATTCCCAATAGAAATATCTACGGTTGCGCAAGATCATCCATTATTAGAATCGGATATTTTACATTCGTTGTTTAGAAGATTGCAGATATTAAACAGTTGCGCTCATTTACATCAGCAAAAGATCGTTAATACAGAAGACGAATCTGAAGATGAATCTTGTGCTTTGTCAAATAATTGGACATATCAGGTCGATATTAAAAGATGGTCTCGAAATTGCAATAAAGTACCAACATGTAAGTTTCACTCTATACTGACAAATTCCTCTCCTCTAGAGATTTTTAACCTTTAAGTGTTGAATTATTATCCTGTATGTTTCTGTAGCAGACTATGAAAGCGCGTCGAAAGATCCGGAAATTACCAAAGATACGCAAAGGGATAGGAATAAGGCAGAAGTAAAAAAAGTTGGTAGCATTAGAGAATCCAGTCGCAAGAAGACGCCGGCAATAGTTGAGAAGAATAACGCCGCAGAGCATTCTTCGCAAATAAGTCGTTTAAAACTAGCCGAGTTTAGGCATTCTTCAGATTCCGAAGAAACTCCGAGGACATCTAGAAGAGTCAGAACGCAATCGCTCGATAAAACTGATAGTTGGTCAACCACCAACATCAAAATCAATAGGTATGAGCTTGTGTTTAAATACCTATGCATTTAGTGTCTATTTTTGGAATCATCATTTCAGATTAATTTGGTCGAATCCATTGGAACACGAACATGTTTTCTTAGAAGACGATACTGACATTCCGCAAGATATTGAAGGTCCTCCTTTGTACCAGTTGTGTGCTTCACAAATTCAGGTTTTGAGGAAATTGGCGCTTTTAAAATTAACTGCTCACATGGAGAAATACTGCCCCGCTCATAGAACTGGGTGGACTTGGGATTTGCCGAGATTTTTTAGGAAAATGAAGTCACCGATTTACAAAGGTACTGATTTACCAGCGACAATACCATTCACATTGACTTGATTCGTTTTTAGACAGGCACGTTTTCGGCGTTCCTTTAATGGTAATATTCCAGAGATGTGGGAAAATTCTGCCGAGGCACATCGAGGAAGCCATGCAGTGGTTGCAAGAAAACGCTTCGGATCAAGTCGGAATATTCAGAAAATCCGGCGTTAAATCGAGGATCCAAATGCTCCGCAATAAAATAGAATCCAACTCGATGATTGACTATACTGAACAACAATGCTACGATGTTGCCGATATGCTCAAACAGTATTTCCGCGAGCTACCCGAAATGCTTTTCACTGCTAAATTATCCGAAACGTTTGTTCTAATATTCCAGTGTAAGTAAAAGCAACGAAAGTCTCCCAACCTCGAGGTTACTTAAAATATCAAACTCGTATTGATGTTAAAATGTTGCAGATATTCCGGCATTCTTGCGTCTCGAATCGGTTATATGTGCTATAATTTTAATGCCGGAGGAGCATTCACAAGTGCTGCAAGCGTTGCTTCACTTCCTGTTGATCATCGCTAACAAATCCGACGTGAATCAGATGAATGAGCACAATTTGGCTATGTGTTTAGCCCCGACGTTGTTTCACTCATCTTGTCTCTACAAGCACGTTGGAGGGTCTCCTCATTCGAAAGAATTGGCGGAAAACAAAGCTGCACAAGAATGCCTGTTCTTCTTCTTGAAATTCTTCCACATACTTTTCAAGGTACTTAATTTTGGAACCCTTAATTTCTCAATTTTAATCCGGACGGTTTTCAGATTCCCAAAGATTTTATAAACCAATGCAATTCGAGCGAAATCAAAGAAATCAAACCAAAACAGCTGACAGACATCGGTGATGGTATTGGGGGTTGGAAAGAATATTTGAAAGAGTGCCACAAGAATTTGTTGAAAGAAGTCAAAGAGAAGTCGCGTGGTTGGATGCCGATACCAGTACAAAATTCTTTAGCCACGCTCGCTTCCAATTCCAAAATAGCAGTATTTTACAAGAAAGTAGCCGATGGAATGCCGTTGAGATTATGGAAAGTCGTTGCAGATATCGAAGCACCACCTGCAGAGGTGGCGCACAGGATTCTTAGGGAGCGTCATATTTGGGATTTCGATCTGATTTCGGCCAAAATAATCGCCCAGTTGGATCAGCAAACAGAAATCTTCCAGTACATAAGGAAAAAAGTAACGCCCATTCCGAACGAGGAATACTGCGTTATAAGAACGTGGAGATCTGATTTACCAAAAGATTCTTGTACAATAATAGAAACTTCAGTTGAGTATCCCGGGACCATTCAAGTTCCTGGTTCAATCAGAGGTATAGTTTTAGCTTCGAGGTACCACATTGAGCCCTGTGGATCAGGCAAATCGAGACTCATACACTTCTCTCGAATAGATACAATGTCAGTTTCATTCTTATTTGAATTAGGCCAATATTTAAATACTTTGTTTTTAGGGGAAGAAGCCCGGAATGGTACCAAAAAAACTATGGATATTTGAGTGCAGTTTTTATAAGAAATTTACAAAATTCATTTTACCAAAACACAAATTGTCCGGAGAGCCAGGTATAAATACCAAAGAGTTTATTTTATATAGTTTTGTTTTACATCACATGACAAAGTCTCAATTTGTATTTTTATAATAGTCCAAATCTGTTTTTAATATTGTGTATATATATATTTTTATATAGTTAATAAATATGACTTATTGTTCTTTTTTACATAATTACTTAATTAAAGTACCCGTCTTTTTAATAATTTAAATTAATCCAATATGAAGGAAGTGGTTAAAATTAACAAAAATAGATATTCTAGAGGTCAAGTTAGAATGCGCCTTTAAATGTCAATTTTTTGTTCAATATTCAAAATGTCCCGTGAGTAATTCGAAATATAATCATTGTTGACCTTTTTCATAGAGGGCACCAAGTGCTTCTTTCATCGTTTATGTATGTTCTGTGTCTTTCATTGTATATTCTTGAAGTAGGCAAAATGTATTTCATTCATACCAATGATTTCAGAAATAAGTAATTTTAATATAATATCTTGTACACATTACACATATGTTTTTTGAATTAAATTTAAAAACCATCGTAATTCATTATTAACAAGTATTAAAATTAAAATTTTTAGTTGGTCTCAATTTTCCATAAAAATTAATAAATACTTTAAAATACAGTTTGTTGATCGAACATCAAAGTTTGCCGATAATTTTTAAGGGTTTCCAGGAGAAATGTGACAGAAAAAATAACAATTTAAGTAAACATAATATGTATTTAATATTAATGCATATGTATAATCTTATATTTCTATTTTGAGATCGTCTTGCTTCCGTTTATGCAACCATTATCTAATAAAACACAGTTGTGTTCCTTTACATGCGGTATGTAAGTATGTAAGAAAATCCTATTTGTGAATCCGTTCCCCTTCTGGTTTTACGTTGGCCTAATGGCTACTAGGTCAGAATGGTAACTAGTGTTGTGTCGTAGGTCAACACCAATATTTATGGAACCGTCGCTGAGGTCTTGAATGCGAGGACGTCTGGGTCGCTTGTGATGGGTAGTAGGATGACATCGGCAGTCGCAGTGCATAACGCACAAAGCCACAGATGTGGCCAACGTTATTACAAATGGTACGGCGAAATAATGGATTATAATTGCTATTTGTTCGTCCCTTTCGTAATGAGTCAAAACTACGGTACGATTCTCTCGGGAATGATAACAAGGAAATTCTGTACCCTCTACTCCATACGTTTCTGTGAAGTTCATGCACAGAACCGTCGGAGGATATCCACAACCTTTAATATTTACCAACAGCACTGCGTCGTCTGTTTGATTATACGGTTGTATCTAAAAATTACAAAAAAAACTATCAAACACCAGGTTTATTCATTGGAATTTCTACTTTAAACAAAATAACTAAAAATTAACATAAAACAAACTAAAACCAATATAAATTTCTAACCTTTGTATCGTTGTAACTGACGTAAATGTGCGTACAATGATAAGCATCACTAGTACAACCTTCCCTACAGGAACTCCATGAACAATTCGCTAAACCAGTGAGTTCTTCTATTCTCGTTGTTATACAAGTGACAGGCTCAGTAACGAAATTTGATGCTAAAGTAGATATAGCTGGATCAACATATAGAGGTACCAAAAACAATAAAGATGATCCAGCGGACATTGCTAGTACTGCTAAAATGCTTGTTGAATAAAATATTGCTTGTTCTCGGCATGATCTGCCAGCTGCTATTTTTGATTTTTTAGCGGCTGCTAATTCCTACAAAGATTATTATTTCAAACAATAAACTAAATAATCACAATAATTGAGCAAAAATCAATGATTTTTTAAGAAAATTCTAAATGCTGTACAACACATGCTATTATTGATAGATAATCGTTTGCCCTATTGGCACACATAGCGATCCCTCACCTTAATTTTTTGTCTACGAAGCTCCTCTTGTTGATCTAGGAGCAGTTCCGAACTACTGCTCCTCATTTTAACAACAAATCTATGTCATTTATATTAATTCAAAATATTCTTTTCGTATCACAATATTATTGTCATAAAAAATCGAAGTGCAACTCGACGAAAGGAACAACGCAAGCTCACAACATTTTGGGATTTCCACCCGGCCTCCTTAATTTCACAGGTCTGCGCCTGCGCTGGCTCTATAGGAATCAGGTTAGCAGGATTAATATTTCATTTCGCCACCCCCGCACACTAGGAATGGCTTACTAAAAATGATAATCATCGCTTTTGTATTTGACTAATTTATTTGAATTCACTCTTTCACTACCAACAGCAAATTATCATTATTTATGCAGTAATGTTCGAAATGTTATTAATTACGTCGTACAGTTTACCAGTAAAAATAAATTACATATTTCTTCAAATATATTGTATAGGTATACGTTATAAATAAAAACACAACTCATAATAATAACACAAGTATTATTAATACTGTATTACCGCATTAAGACAGATACCTACCCTTAATTACTCTTTTTGAACTTATATTAGTTGATTTTATTTTTATAAATTTAATCGCATGCTAATATTTTATTATCAAAGAAATCTAGAAAATTATTATAAATTCATTCATTCATGCATTGGTTCTAACAAAAATACGTAAGCATATCCAATAAAAGCCCAATCGATAATGATAAACAGTAGGTGACATCTAAAAAAAATAAATTATTTGCCTATGTTATTATTATTAAATACATATAGCAATATCTATAAAGCATGTGTTAAGACAAACCGGAAAAATTTATCATTAATTATATTTCCACCATATGGCCAAAAGAATTAATTTATTCTACCAAATAATAAAATTTACTGATAAAATCGAATAAGCCCCCTATATAAGCAACGGGCCCACAATAGAGTTTACTTTTCTTTGTGCATGACAACGTAACCGAAGGTAAGTGTATTTTTTAATTATTCTAATTAACATTTGATTGACATACAAAAGAAAAGTTATTTTTTCACACTCGAAAGTGTTTCAGTTATATTTAAAGAAACAATGAATTGTCATTTTATAATAATTTTCTTGAAGCCCATTTTGTTTCACTTATAAAAATTACTTAGTCATCAATTAATTATTACATTTTGGTATTTATTTACTTCTTTCAGAAAAATGAAGCTGCTCCTACTATCCCCAGTTTTATTAATTTTTGTGTTAAATGAATCCTGTTCACGACAAATCAACCCCAACGTTAGAGCTTACTCCAAATTCAATCAAAAACAACTATACGAAATGCTTAAAACCGGGAAGCTTCCCCTTGGAAAGAAAAATTGCTTTCTGTTTATGGGAGAAAGCTGTGCAAACAGGGGTATTCCTGGTTCAGGCGCTGATAGCGATTGGTTAAACAGCAATTTTGTCCCTGGAAAAAGGTATCCTCATGCTGGGGTGTTTGGAAGGATCAATGCAGGTTCCACACCCCACAAAAGACGTTTTAGGATGAATTTAATAGGCGATAGCAACAGAGCTATACCTGGAGCAGGCTCCGATATAGAATGGATAAGCAGTGGTAACGCACCAGGCAAACGACGCATTTTAAGGTGTTTAAATATGATGGGAGAAAGCTGCGAAAATGGAGGTGTTCCTGGTGCAGGCGGGGATGACGAATGGATAAACGGTGGCGGATCATTTATCGGCAAAAGAAACTTAGGAGACTCATGTTTGAACACCATGGGAGATAATTGCGATAACGGTGGAGTTCCTGGAGCTGGTGGAGATGATGATTGGATTAATGGTGGAGGCACTCCAGGTAAAAGAAGCCTGGGAGATTCGTGTTTGAACACCATGGGAGATAATTGCGATAACGGTGGAGTTCCTGGAGCTGGTGGAGATGATGATTGGATTAATGGTGGAGGCACTCCAGGTAAAAGAAGCCTGGGAGATTCGTGTTTGAACACCATGGGAGATAATTGCGATAACGGTGGAGTTCCTGGAGCTGGTGGAGATGATGATTGGATTAATGGTGGAGGCACTCCAGGTAAAAGAAGCCTGGGAGATTCGTGTTTGAACACCATGGGAGATAATTGCGATAATGGTGGAGTTCCTGGAGCTGCTGAAGATAGTGCTTGGATAAATGGTGGAGGCACTCCAGGTAAAAGAAGCCTGGGAGATTCGTGTTTGAACACCATGGGAGATAATTGCGATAATGGTGGAGTTCCTGGAGCTGGTGGAGATGATGATTGGATTAATGGTGGAGGCACTCCAGGTAAAAGAAGCCTGGGAGATTCGTGTTTGAACACCATGGGAGATAATTGCGATAATGGTGGAGTTCCTGGAGCTGCTGAAGATAGTGCTTGGATAAATGGCGAAGCTTCTTTCATCGGCAAAAGAAATTCGCTTTCATTACCTCAGTAACAAACACATAATACATTCCACATTTGATTTAAAGCATACTTTGATGTATTGCAAATATTGCAAATTGTTTTTTATTACAAATAAAGTATTTAAATTCGTGATTTAATAATATTTCGTTACACATTTTGTAGTTAACTAAGTAAAGTTTATAATATATTTTAATATACGATATTAACCTTAGAACTTGATTTTTATTGACAAAATAAAATATAGGTACAATGGACTGCATTGAATCTCTTTGTGCAGGCAATCATAAAAGATTTATTCAACTGAGAACATCCCATTAATTAGTCAGTAATGATTAATAGTTTTAGTACAGTAATTTTATAGACAATTAGTAGTTTATGTGCTTACCTTTACAGTCTCGTACTTTCACGGTTGTTATACGAACATACCAAATCTTAAGAACATCCTTCATTCTCAAAGTTTTTATGCTCATAAAAATGTCGGAAAATAACATTTGCATTCTGACTTCATTCTCTTCTTTAATAAACTAAATAATTAATTAGATAATTAATTAGATACTTATTTAGGTACTTAAAGTGATAATTAGATTGTTTGAAATTTAGTAAAGCAAAAAATGTACAAAATCGTTGGCTAGTAGTGTTAGTACTAATTTATCTAAAACACTATGTTAATAATTGATAATTTTAAGTTTAGAATACGATTAACTCTTTTACAAGCAAAAATAAGAGAGCTTGAAACAATAAATGCTCTTGTTAGTTATCCATTTCGAATCGAACTATTACGGTCGTGGGAAAATCTTTTTCGCAACTTTAGCAATCGTACAAAATTACTTGCCGTGTTTTATTATAAAAGTCCCGATCGATTTCATCTACGGGGTCGTAATTGAGTAGGCGTAGATTCAATTTGATTGAATTCGACCACAAAATGACAGATATATTTTTTTATTAACTAGTATATCGGAATTAAAAAATAACGTTGAGTAAATATTAAAGGTATTGCTGATGCGAATTAACAGACAATAAATAATTTTACTGTGAAATCAGAAGAATTCAATATTCATCGGTGCTAAATAGAATTAAGGTCATAGCTATTTAATAGTAATAATCTATCATCAAAGAAGTGTTATATTTTATAGGCCCAGAATGCAAGGAAAATAAAATGGAACGGAAAAATCAATTGGAAAGTACACAACAATGTGCGTGGAGAAATGTTATGTAATGACGTAGCGACAAGAATGATCAATTACTCTTTTACTAAAGAGTATCAATGTACAATTTTTTAATAAAAACGCTTCATTAGTAAAACAAAGAAAATCGATGTTACTTACAGTTGGCGTGTGTGTTAAAATTTGCTTTTGATTCAACTTGAAAAATATAGGATGAGTTAAGTGCACTTCTGAATTAACGAATATTTTGTAACGTTTACGGTACTGTACTGGTATTGTGTTGTAAACACAATTATGAACAACTGGAAAATAGCAAAAAAGGTTAACTAGCCAAGAGAAATACAGTGATTTCAAACATCTTTATCAAACAGTTGGGAATAACTGCTATTTTTTTTTTGAAGCAGTACAGTTAAATGAGCGAAATATTACGTTGTGATAGAATTAATTGATTGTTTTCATTTTCTAAGCATTATTTTAAAATACGTTTAAGCAGAAGATCAGCTTTTGCATTAGAAAATAAATAATTTTTATTTGCGGCACTGTCCTATTATAAACACATATGGAATATTTATTTTCAAATACCCTACACGAAAGAAAAAAAAATGAATCATCCAACAAAATAGGAAATGAATTAAATAGCAAAAAATTTTAATAAAACCCAGTGATTATTTCAATAAAACAGCAATCAATATATGTATGCTCTCATACGCAATTTTAAGATACAATTTCATCTAAAAACCTATAAGGAAATTCGTCTATTCATGCTCGTATGAAGATCAGAATGCAACAATTATTGTTTTTTACTTCTACATCGTCGGTCAGTGAATCGCTAACGATTCGAGTTGGTCGTTTTTGCAAATAATTTTGTTCATTTCATATTTATTAAAACGGAAGCCATTTCGATTATCATCCTTCGTTTAACACTCCATTATACATTCATGGAAATTGACTCTAGTTTTTGCGACACTCGTCCTTTTTTCTTTCTGTTCGTTTCCCATTCAATTCCATTAACATGACAATAGATTTTTATTGATTCAATCATTCGAATGCATTCATTCCGTAATCGATAAATAATCTTATTTTTTTGAAAAAATACAATATAAAAATCGCTCGACGATAGATATAAATTGTTGCGTTTAAAAAAATCGTTTTCAGCTAAAAATGGAATAATAGATAGAATAACGCAAAGCGTTGGGAATTTTTCTTCCGGTTACATTAGAGCTTTATTTGGCAGGCAAATTTTAATATAGAAAGATTACTATTGGCTCATCTGAATACGGTACCTCCAGCTAGGAAGTGGGTTAGTTTCAGCAACGCTGCATCGGTACATATTGCATAGAGCTTCTTCTTGGCGACAGACCTTCTTAGGCCTTCGACTTAGGTATTCTATTCGGTACTCTCGCAAGTCGAGAACGATCGCGCGCAAAAACCCACTAAATCGTTCAATTCTGAAAGTTTAAGCGGCACCGCGGAAATTATTACACCTAGTCCGTGGTCCTGTGAAATTTTTGGAAATACCGCGGGCGCGAAAATGCGAGCGTTTTTATTTATCGGTTTCCTGTGCGTCGTCAAAGTCGAATCTCAGTTTTGGAGCAACCCTAATTTTTTTCAAAGCTGGTTCAGGCAGGCGAAAAACGATTTAAAGCGCGAAACCACCACAAAAATTCCAACCACAATAAGACTGCAGGAAACTACCTTAAAATCGGAAACTGTCACGAAATTTCCATCTACTGTTCCTGTCTCGGTGGAAACTACCCCTAGAAAATTACTAACTGTTACGTCGATTGTTACTTCTACTGATGGAAGTACTATCTATGATACTACTAGTGATATCACAGGTACCACCGAAGAACCTAGAGATAACAGCAGAACACATGATTTTTATTTAAGCAAAAGGGAGAGACCACAAATTAAAGTATCAACGAATATTAGCCAAGTAAGTAAATTTTAAAATTTAATTTTTAATTCCAAATAAATATAAGAGAGGCATGTTATACTTCTAATTGGAATACTTCTTAAAATAATTTTTAATAATTATAATAATTATAGTGAACATAAAATAATTAGATTAATTTTAAGCACTATTTTTAAAATTTTCACCAAATCATATTCGCTAAATACACTTTCTCTATCAATTCAAATAATTTCTCCGATTTTTTTACCGCAATAAATTTGTGTATTTTGCGAAGCAAAAGTTAATAGTTGTTAAAGATTATCATGTCAATGGGGGCCAATTACGCGGCAATCTCGTTGGAAAATAATAGTTTTTAATGAACATTATTCTGCAAACTTTTATGTTTGAGATGGGATGTTGAATACAGGCTCGGTTGTAGGAGGAATAACACTCTTGTAGCCAAAAAAATGAGTGTAAAATTTCCTTACCCCGCCTACGACGCTCGATCTGATTAATATGCAATATTAATTAATGACTAATCACGTGTCGAGATTACAGGAAAGTAAGGCGATGCGACGTTAAAAACGTTTCGTGAAAAATTAAACTAGTTTGTAGGATGAACATTCGTCCCCTTGGGACAGTCCTGTTCGTAATAGCGATAAATTATCTGGCTCAAATCAGATGTGCATACGGAGCAGAAATGTCGGCCCCAAGACTGAACCCTGTCTAACAAATAATTCAGATAATGATCGTTCACGTGTTAGGTGGGTTTCGGTGGATTTTACGAGTTATTCCTGACGACGACGTCATCTCTAGATATCCTTTGTTAGTTCATTATAATATTACAGGATCGAAGCCTCCTACCACGTAGGAAAAATGAAAATAAAATTATTATATCATCGTGTAAAATAAAGATTTTTTTATTGCAAGTGTTATTTCTGCACAGTTCAATATGCGGTTTCCGTAAACATAAATATTCTACTTATACGTTTGAAACCAAGAACTAATATTAATAAACTAATAAACATTTAAATGTAGACCGCATGAAAGATTTCCTTCATCATCTCGTACAAGTTTATTTATTCTCCTTTAAACACTAAAAAGTGCCTAAGGACCTAAAAAGCCAAAAAAGGTTTGCTGTATTATCCTGTATATGTAGCAGTCGTGATGGTTGAACGCAACAAAGGATATCATAGATCAAAATACCATTTTTGAAGCGATTTTCTCAATAATGAAGAAATCTATCCAGCAATGTCATGAAACGGATTTATTAACTTCCATATACAAAACGCGTAATGAGAAAGGACTTTCTTCCGCCAACGTTTATAACAACCTGGGTATCCATTTATCTAACTTAAACTACCAGAGTAATTCAAAATATTCAGTCCGTAGTAATTGGAGGACAATTTTAACGACAAAGTTATTATGTAAATGTAATGAAATAAATAAAGCCAAAGATAAAAGGAACAAAAGAGGAATTATCCTATAAAATGAAATAAAAAAGTTATGTTTTTCTTATTCAATATTCCTAACATCTTCTTTACGCGAATTACCTGAATCATAAATTTGTTACTCAGTATAATGTTAATGAACAAATAAAACTACCATGTTCAAATAAATGATTATTGTAAAACCGTTTATAGGCAATTAAGTTTTGTGGAGTTCTCTTTGAGCACACACGGTATCTGCTTTGAAATCCTGTCTTCGCATTGCAGTAGGTGTTAGAGAGCGGATACAGTTTATATGAATTGTAAAACATATCTCGTTAGTTTTCTCAGTGGTACGTTTTCCTATTAAAATTAGTTATGTGTTGTTCTTGTATCTGTCGCATTCTGCTTCAATTGTCAAACGTTATAAATGGTCTAAACACTGTTTCGATTTTTCATTTCAACTTTATTTATACGCAACACGCTCGAGCAATCCCTGCTAATTAGCAAATTTATAACTTCCTCTTTTGTTCTCATTCTTAAATATCCTCTCAGTAATTAGTCTATAATGGAGATGTTTTTTCACTAAATTCATTACTTATCGTAATTGCTGTATAGTAATGAAGGTAGAACAATTTTCGTTTTGTCATTCCGAGTATGAGTATGATGAGAAAACAAATATAATTTACTAGTAGGATGCACTTAAACAGTGTAGCAAAAGGATTGCTTTGCTAACAAACGTTTAGTGTTTTGTTTCTGTTGTTTTCTTGGAAAATATTCGATTTTGCATAGAATCGAACAAAGAGCTAGTACTTGGATACTATATAGACCGTGTGATGTACGTATATAAATTAACCTCGAAATGTTAAGTACCTAAACGAGTATTTAAATGTACAGCAACGGCTGTCGTGTTGGGAAAGGTTATGCACTCTTACAGGGTGTAACCTCGGCCGGCTTAATAACCATTTTAACGGGAATAAATCGCTATTTAAGACAGTATTTAGTGTCAAAAGTTTGATGTATTCACGCATAATAGACAGGATGATTATTTAGTTGCGATATAGTCAATTTAATGAAATAATGTGGAAATTATTTGTTAAATAATAAACTATAAATTCTGCTATAAATCCGCTCACAGACGGTAATGTAATACCTATCTTACCAAACACAGTTAACGTACACTTAAGAAATTCTTTTGTGGTCAACTCAAATAGGCCGTATTTTACTTAAAACTGTAATATACTTGTCTATAATATCATAATAAATAAGCTAGGCAAATAATCGTTTAAACAAATTGTGGTTCTTTGATATTTTATTTTATTTTATTATTGTGGCTAAGCGTGCAAATATTTTTAACATTATTTTTCATTTTTCAACTCAAATTGTTACCTCCGTACAATTTGAAAATCATGCTATAAATAAGTAAGGAAAAGTGGGTACTCATTGTATTCAAATTGTTGCATTAACTCTACAGGGTCATGTGAAAACATTTCATCTCTGTTGCAGCCCTTTTGTTAAGCAAACCTAATCATTACATATAATCTCATTACTGTGTTTACTAAAAACATTCTGAAATAATTAATAAAAGTATATCTTGATCGACAATTTTTCCAGGTAACTGTAATTTTCTCAACAATTTCTAATTAAAAATTGCAATGCAAATGTGCCGTGGACTAATCCATAAACTTTATGAGAGGTTAAACAAGCAACAATAATAAATCAGATCAAAATGCAAATTGTATTAAAAGTTATTTATTTAAACTGACAACCGAAGAAGGAAATGAATTGTGGGAGATAAAATAAAACCAGCTTGGATGAGCAGAGTCGTCACAACTGCAAATAAATTCAATACTCAATAATTTAACTTAATTGTAGGTGACAATACTAAAATTGAATTTTTTGTCGTTTTTAAAACTGTAAAAACTAACTTTTTTTAATCCATTTCAATTAAATCATTATTGTGTTTAGAAATACATAACAAAATACTATTATTTATAAGGCATAGAAATTTTTTAATTGAATTTTTTTCCTATTGTAAATTGTTAAAAGGTAAGCGGTATTTAAACGATACATACGTTGTAGCTTCGATGCGATTTCCAACTCAGAAATTAAAATAGTAAATTAACGATTTATTACCGTCAGTTTAACAATGCGAGAACTCCTGAAACGAACGCGTACTATTTCTCACCGCTTGAATTTGTCCATTTCAATAAATAACTGTTCGCAGCTCTATAACAAGCAACAAGAAGTGTTTTATAACAATATCTATGAATAAATAATACCTTTCAATGAAGATACAGCTACGATATAAATTAGATTGTTCCTCTATCACTAAATAATATTACCTTCATAATCATTGAATATATTTTAATCACTGCTAGGTACGCATACCTATGTATAACAAAATTGCACTAGTCAATCAAATTGAACTCAATTATTATTTCAATTTGGAGTACAAAACCTAATGAAGCTTAACAAGATAAGTTTTAAGTAGGTTCAAAACAGAATCAACAAATGCAATAACAGAATCAGAAAAAAAACCATAAATTGGCTATATAAATCCAAGTAACCAGCCATAAAAGAAGATTAAGAAGAAGATAAAAATAATAGTCTGACCACAATAATAAAATTACACATGAGTAAACTAAAAAATAACGAATAAAACTCCGAATTTTAAGATTTTTGTATGACTGCGAAACAATCCAGAGAGAGCAGGAAAATAAAATATATATCGAACAGATAATTGTGAAAAATGTTCAATTTTTATTTTGAATTTATGTGAACATGGATCTCGTGAACGAACTTTCGCTATGATTCGAATTCTTTGTTCGGGTACCTATATCGTGCAACTGAATAAATAACGCTACCGTATACAGGGCGATCCTGATTAGAGGTTTTTCACTAAGGGTCAGAGATTAAACGAAGAGCGCATCCTCGACTGGCTCACGATGCTATTGAAACTTAACTGGAGTTGTATAATCTCAAAATAATTACCTCCACGAATTTTCCACCAACGAAAACTTGCCAACGAGTTATTAGCCCAGTTAAATGTGCAAAATTCTTAAATCAATAGGTGCTTCTATTGCGAATGAAGCATAAAAAGGAAACTTTTTTATAAGTTTCAAGAGTTTCGTTTTATAAGTAATAAAAATGCAAAGCAGGTAAATGAGTATCAGCACCAGTTTACGGAATTGATTGATTCAACTCCAGGAGGAGTTGTTCCGAGTAAAATCGTGTGATTGACTTAAGATAAATACAACATCTTCTGCTAGAGGAAGAACATGAATAAAACAATGATGACGAAATGATTGTTAAATCTTAAAAACGTTAATTTTATGTCAGTTAGATCCGAGATTAACGGGAAGTAGGTCAGAAGAACTTAAAATCTTTTTGTGTGCGAAGTAAAAGAGGTTAAAAGCATGTCCAGCACGTTTACTGTCGCGGCCGTTCGTTTTTTTGTTAATGTCACCTTGCGACAAATAATGTTTGAATAATGACTGCGAATTTACGAAGCACAAAGCTCGTCTGTTGGCTTCTTTTACAATGAAGAGCGGCTAATGACAAGGAATTTTCACGTTTTGCAGTCATCGTGCAAGCGTGACTGGAGCTACGTAACATTATAATAAGGCGCTTTATGAATTCGTTTTTCTCTTTTTCTCGCTGGTTTCTACTCGATAATTCTTAAAAAACTAAACACGGTGAAGCCTTTTGTGCTTGCAATGTAAATAGTTCATATAAAAATTTGAGCGAACTTTGCTGCCAGTGAACTTCAGGTATTTGCTAAAATATAAACCGGCTTACTGTCGAGCGTTTAAAGTAATCTAAAAATCAATTTTCTGCGTATATGTTCCAATAATGGCGCATAAATCATACAAGAAAGAGGCTCCAGAACACAACCGTGGAGGACATAACACAGATTAATATGCCTTTAGCGGATATTACCTCATTACAAACATGTTTATCGGAGATTTAGTTACCGTGTACGAGGTAAAATATTCATAAACCATTTTTTATTTTTACTCGCAAGTAATCGTTTCTGTTTCGCCAATAAAGATAATTGTGAGATATTAAGGACCTTAATTTTTATTAACAAGCTACCGCTCGGAACTTTTTAATAGTGCATCATCTCAATCCTTGTCCAGAACTTTGAAATAAGTCGGATTTACATAACTTTCAAAAACTTCAATAAAACATTAGCCCTAAAAGATACTTCCATGTGATATTGCATGAGTTTAACTCCCTTTTTATTGTATTATTGACCGTTAACATTTAGTATAGTAGCTTATAAAAATATTGTGCGGTCTAAGAACTGGTTTAAGTTCTGTTTTATCTTTCATGATCAGTCGGTAACCCCTTGTTGCTGTAAGAGTAATTTGTTTATAAACTCGTTATTTTGAATTTCTGATCATGTATATTTATGTGAAGTACGGCAGGTAACGATCTGTAAAAACCACATTTAGATGCAGCTACTGGTTTTGATTTATTGAAATGACCACATAAACGGAGTTTTACCGCTTTTATTGTTAATTATTATTAAATAACGCATATCTAATGCTATTTATTGATCGAAATGTAAGTCAGTAGGATAAATAACATGAAAATAAGTGTGGGTATGAAGAAGTATTGGTTCTTTGTTTGTTTTTAACGCGCTGGCTTCGGAATGCGTGTAATTGTACCGAATAAAAATCAAAAATAATCTCATTTTCACTGCCCATGGCGTTCTATATTTGCTTCATTGCTCGTTTATTACTTTCCAACATATGCTTATGCCTCTAATAGATAAATAAGTGGATTATTATTTTGAAAGTAGGCATTTATCAAAAAAGGAACAATTGTTCATATTTCTAACAACTGTTTGAAGCATTTTCCCACTAGATAAGAAATTTAATCGTTACTAAAATAGCCCTAAAAGCTTTCTCGCCTTATATTCTTACAACTAATAACACCGAAGATGAAAGTCCGATTTAATCATATTTTCGGTGATAATAGCAGATTTTTTTGGTTTCTTGTGCTAAATAAAATAAAAAGTTTTCGAATTGCATTTTCTATTTCTAATTTGCCTTACGTCTTATTAAATTTGTAAGTATTAGTTCCAGTGTTAGCAGTGGTAAAATGAAAATTTAATTACCAATTTTTAAATTTTATTATTTAAATTTTTAAATACAGATAAATGTACTTACATGAAATGTGTAGATAGATGTTGACATGACAGCTACAATACGTTCAACTAATGTTGTACAAAGAATGTTCAAACGATATAATTTTATTACACGAGCGAATTGAATCAAAATATAAAGAAATTAACGAAATATACATACGCACTAAAATCGGTATAGCCGCACTGAGAGACTGATACACATTGAACATTCCAGAGGTATCCAGAGGTAGAGCAAAAAAACATTACAAAAACAAAATCATTGTAGCAACGTTGTAACGTATTGAATATTGGAGAGGTTTTACAGGGCCAAAATACGTGAGAACTAATGAACACTTTTGTCTCTACAAAATATCCTGAACATCCAATAGATTGGCACGTATTGATCAATATTTGAATAAACTTCTCAATATCAATATGTATTTGGAAAAACTATCCATAGTAACATAATTGCACGTTTCATGGGGGTGATGAAAAACTTCCTTGAGAAGTTAGCAGCATATCAGTTGTAAATATTTTATTATTTGACAACAAACTGATGTTAGCATAGGCGTGCATCATTTTTTCTATAATGGGATTATAGATTGTTTTTTTATATCACGTCGAAATAGTTTATTATAGAAATAAATAATTGAGTAGGTAGTAAAAAAAATTAAATGTGTAAACAACATTCGAAGCCGTTCTGGTCGAAATGCGCAGAGACACTTTTTGATGGAATAGCAATACAGTTAAATTTACAACTATTAAATTTGTACACAGAAAAATTAAACAACGAGAAGAATTTAAATCTAATCTATTCATGATGACCGAGCAACATTTTGGTCCGGTAATTAGATTAAGTGGAAAGCAAAAAATGGACCTGTGGTTTACGATCTAACGAAGTCGTTGGTACCACGGCAGAGGTGGATTTCTATACGAAATTCATCAATCAGTCTAATAATGTTACAAATTTGTTTCGTTGTAAAAAAATCGTTAACATTCTCTGAAAGAAATTAAAAATTAGCGGGAAAAAACGTTGACATAATTGAAATGGATTTAATGCCCATCGAAAAACAGGATTGTAGGACGTGAATTTATCAATAAAAGATCTTATTGTGAGCCTACGTAAGATTAATAGACGGGCAGATGTGGCTTTTATTTTCGTTTTTCGCTCGACTTGGTCTTAATTTAAGATGCGCGTAGTGTGATTGCTCATTAATGTCATTATTGTCGAATCCTGTTAAGGCCCGATTAGAAAAGATCTTTGATTTGTCTCGCTGGGAACGTAACAAGTGGGAGGATACAGTAAACGAAAACGTTTTGCGGCATCTATGAATCATATGCGACGAAAAGCCTTAATGTAGATTAATTAAAATCACGAATTTGGCCTCGCGTAGTTTGAAAGAATTTTATAGACTGAGAGAATATCTGCAGACGTGTGAGCATGATGCGCACTGCTTTATACCATTTATTTATCATTTGAAGGTCGCGCAGGTCACGTCTACGGTTATTCTCGCAGCAATATAGCAGAATAAATGCACGGCATAGAATAAATAATGGATCACAGGAGATAAAAATCTACAAGAAACCATCAAGAAGTTCTGAATTATTTAACAATCGTCACACTTTTTCGTACACTTCTTGTAGTACAGGTTACATACAAACAATTCTTAATTGGGTGTAGGTAGCTATTGGCAATTTTCGAACTTTCGAATCAGAGGGCACATCATAAAAAACAATAAAATAAATATTTTTATGTACCACAGAATTTTAGTGTTTACTTAGCGTTTAGTTTGTAATTAGTCTAACGAATGAACCATAAATTTTTATGCCTTTCTGTTGGTATAATTTTACACGGTTTCACGAAACTTTAACTGAGTAAAAAAGGACAAAAGGAATTTTATGGACCACCAGTCTTGAGAAATATTTCATTTCTTCAAGGCCGTGCGAAATACAGTTAAGTCGCCAATTTTCTCATGATTTAAAAACGGCATATTAATAATATTTGTTTTACTATTCAAGTTATTCAAATTAGTTATCGACTATAGTAAAATAATAACTAGCAAAGTTATATCCGTTCTAATTAATCGTCGTAAAAAAATTACTTACAACAATTCATCTACTCCAATGAGATCTTTTAAATTCTATTCTTATCAACTTTATGTATATGGTAGTCAATTAAAAAAATAATTTTTGACCTATTTAATAGGCAATTACAGGACATTCACATATGTGTTTTGCGGTTACCGAGTTATTATAAAATCTCTCATGTAATGATAACTTTCTATATACTGCAAACAAAATTATACCTTCGATAATTATAAAAAATATTTGATTTCGTGAAAGTACAGAACGTGTCTTAATCGTGAATCAAACAAAGTTTAAAAAAAATATTTAGCCGCAATAAAAGAAACAGATCCAAGGATTTGTCTGGATGTTGCATAGGAATTAATCCAGTAAATAAAACTGTCGTTTTCTTTTCATTTCACGAATGAAATTGCAGGATGTCGGCTTAATTCGAAACAATTACTTCTCATGAGTGGTTTATATGAGCACGCAGTAACGTACTTACAGACCAAAATAAATTAAAATACAAAATTTACCTAAACCCAATTTGTACAGTTGCCTCTCAAACTGTATCTAATTCAAAATGCCATAATATTAAACCAACTCATAGTTATTGAGCAAAATTCGGGTATAAGAAATCATCAACAATTTTTTTTCTTGAAATTCGCCGCCCATGGTCAGAGTCACCGCTTCAAATGTGGCAAATTACAAAATTGCGTCTTCACACCACATCATCGCACTTCGAATATGCCCGGCAGGCGCTTTATAGGTGCAACAGTGCATTCGATGGAATTACTGTAATTGTTCATTTTTTAATATCACGCTTTACTTTAAAGCTTAAAATTAGAAAAATGCAGAGGAAATGGTTTTCTGGATTGTTTCTTCATAATTGTTCGTGAGGTAATTGCTTCGTAAAAGTAAAAGCAGGTTAATGGGCACTTACTAACGTCCAGTTATGTTTTAATTTCTTGTTACTAATTTGATTGATTTATAAAAAAAATAATTGTTATAACGTTTATTGTAGATATTAATTGATTAACGTACAACATTGTACTTATCACCTTCTGCATTTTCTTTATAAAATCCAGTTTTCTGGATAGGAATTTAAAATCTTTATATAATGCTCTATCTGATTCAAAATATTACACCTTAGAAAAAATAATAAAATAACAAAATGACAGTACAATAGAAACAAGTGAAGATATCAAAAATACAATAAAATAAAATTTAATAAAATTAATGCAGTTAACAAAGATCCAACGATCATCCCGGTATAGTCAATTATCTGCAATATTAGTTGGATATTTCATTTTGCTGGATGCATAAAAACGCATCGAGTTGTGCACCGTCCATTAGTTCTTGATTTATCTCATGTATCGTAACAAATTCAATTGTAGGGTACGGTAGGTACGTCCGAAGTAACTCTTTTAAGGATAACGTATCTGCGGTACGTAAACCGAGCGTTTGTGAGTACCAAAGCCGGGGGAATGCAACGTGCATAAATAAATCCGGCGCAAGAAAAAATAGATAGCAGACGAGTTGCTCTATTCCCAGATATCACTGATTAATTTTCTCGATAATCTGCTCTGTACGGAGCTCCTCGGGCGATTCAATACACTTCAGTTGCATTTCGAATAAAGTCGATGCGAAAAACTCGTTAACAAATTTAATTAACTATCCTAGTTTATTAGAAAACCAATACAAATTACGTTTTATCTCGAATGAAAATAGAATTTATAAAATTTTTATTGTAACTATGCAGGGCCCAAATTGTTTCAATTACTTAAATAATTATTACAAACTATACGTTACCTACCTAATTTCACTGCACGAACAACTTATTAATGCAATTATAAATTCAATGATAAAAATGTATTTTAAACATACTTATAGCCATTTCTCCGTCTATGAAAAGCATATACATTTGTGATAATTACATATTAATTAATTTCCGCTAGGCCATAATTATAAGTCGTAACATACTTGCGCCGAATTAAAATTTAGTTCATGAGAACGAAGATTTACGCGATGCCAAACAAATTTTTTTTTACATTTCGCTAAACTTAGGCACTTAACGTAATTGAAACGGGCCGATTTTTATGGAAAACGCTAATTTTCACATTCATGGAGCCTTTTTGATTTCCCAAAGAAAACCGGATACTTTTAATTACAACTTCTCGCTTAAAAAACGTTGTGGTTTTGCCTATTTGTTATTTTTAGGGTACCTTACATAGTAAACAGCCAGGTAACTTAAAAAAACTATACATTTTTAAAATTGTAAGTATACATTTAGTAAAAAACGGTTTGGTTGGTATGTATTAAATTAGAGGAAGTTTATGATTTTGATGCAGCTTACAGAAGAGGCGGTAATTCAAGGAATACTATACGGCGGTTTCTAGGCAGAAAATTACAAAATAAGAAGAAATCCGCGCTGAAGTAATATTCTAAGCAAGATGCACTCTCATTTTGTACGTTGGTAATTGAGAGAACTCGGACGGGGCACACCGGAGCGGCACCGTTTTAAATAGATTGTTAAAATCATTATAAACTCTTTAATTTTTTCTTTGATACGCTTCGATCGTGACATTTTTACACATCACTAGTGATTAATTAGAAAAATCGAAATGAAGAATTGTCAATACACGGTTCGTTTTTCGCTTTTGACCACATTCCCCGTTTTTGCCACATCTCAGATATAAATACTCTCATTTTTTTCTTTTATTTTCTTAATCGGTAATACAAATTGATCAAGGACTTAATAGGAATTTCTACCTACCGCCGATGAATTGCTAAAAGGAAGCAAGAAAAATCATTGGTGCAGGTCCGAATTGAACAAATTTTGCTAAAATTGGTGGGAAAACTCTGCCATTAGAATGTAAATTATCTAAATACGTGTGCAGTGAATTTAGTTTGAACAATAAAGCAGGATTGTCTCCGTTGAATTGATTAAAAAAAATAATTATCTTCTGCGGTTCTTAGATGAGCCTTCGAGGTGGAATTCGCAGCGCATTGACCCAAGAGATCAACCACTGCGAGATAAGAATTCGATGTCGTTACTCTTACTCATCATGGTTTGATATGCATCACGGTAGTCTATGCAAACCCTAATTACACACTTCAATTAACAGGTCCGGAAGTTGTGTAGTCGACTTCAAATACATCGACTTGGTTTCTGATCGCTTCGCCATCATCATGCGAGCGCGATTAGACCTCGTTGAAAAGACTACCTACATTACGGCGACATCTTTATTCAACTGAACTAATGTTAATTGCACCGCTTATTAAAAATAATTTCAAGTTCAATATGGTGGTTACTATAGCTCTAATTTCATCAGTGAAATGTGTGAAGCTATAATAGGCGAACAGTTACAATTCTGCACCAAATTATTTCTGAATGAATACCAGGGCGTAGAGAAATTCGGAGATTCACACCCCTGTAATTTTTATAAACGACTAGTGCGTATTCGGTCGATACTTGGCCTTCAGTCGATATCTTTCAATGGCTTTTGGAATTAGTATATTATGTACAAAGGAAATAATTCTAACAGTAGGCATACTCTGCGCCTGTAAAAAATGCTGAAATCTCTAAGCATCTCGGCCTGAGAGCGGAAAAACAATGAACGTGTGTAATTTAGTTTGTATGCGGAATTAAAATCGAAATGATACTTGAATTCGACTGGTTTTTATGTGTTCCGTTAATAAAGTAGGCGTTAAAATAACAGCCGAGAACAAATAATTCGTGTATGATTCCGATGGAACTGTACTAGAATTAGAATTAATGATAAAATCCTTATTTTCTCAAACAACTGTGTGAACAAATTAAGTGTAATTACCCTGGATAGGAACACAGTTTCTAATAGCATTATTGAACGCGGTAATAATGTAATAATATTCAAATGTTCCTTTTCCTTTTTACATGAACGGCTTCAGCTCAACGATTTTAAAGAATATGAACTATTTTTACTTTCTAACATATGTAGATACACACCAATTAAAATATATAGCTAGAGGTTTTATTAGTTTTTTATGTATATAATTTTCCAAGTTGCTCCCACTTTGTATCTTTATCGTATTTTAATATTTTTTGCTTTAGTTATCTTATTTTTTTGCATGTTAGATGAATTTCTAGTAAATACTAAATAATAAAAAATTGGAAATCCGACAATTTTACCTACAAAAATAATATTTAACTTTAAATAACTAAAAAAACTAAATTAAGGAATTGAAAATTTGGGATTTAGTTGAAGGTTGTTAAATCTTTAACTGTTCTAACAATGCAGTCAATCATCCGTTTCTGACGGCATACTTTTCTTTGATAGAATTTTGTTCATCTTAATTCAATTACTTTTATTGCATTTACGTTATTTATTAGGTATATTTTATTTAAAGTTTAATATCTTCAATCAATTTTTTATAAGTTAATAGACTTCTAAGTCTGTAGGTACTAAAATTATTATTTGTTTTATTTTAACCAAAGTAATTTTGATATTTGTTTCTGCATCGACGATTTTTCATAAGAAACAATTCTTTGTACAATTCTAGCCGAACTAATAGAACAAACAGTCCAAGTAAGTTAGCATCTGTTGCGTTAAAATCATAACGGAAACCATTAGGAAACCAATATCATTGTTTAAAAGAAACAATTTCGATTAAAAGCTAGCGCCCTTCCTAACTGTTTTTCCAATTTAATTCGATATAATCGTACGGACGCGGACGCGGAGCTGCGCAGCGCGCATTGACAAAATTACTGCTATTGAAACGAAAAGAATGGAGAAAATGAAGTGGTAACCATAAATAATGTTTCGCCAGAATGCGGAATCTGATACAAAAAAAGAAGCTTAATTAATTTTATAGCTTTGAGTGCTACACGCGATTCAGGATAATGTAATGATTAAATGTTGCGGCTACTATACGCATCGAAATTTAATACGTTTTGATGAATATTGTATATTTTTCTTCACTGTAATAGGGTATCCTACGTGTAAAAATAAAATGAAATGAGAATGAAAAAACTTCCAGTTAGTTTACCTAATTCGTAATACCTACTTATCGTTTAAAAGAAAAAGAATATGTTGAACAACTTGTTCGTTTCACACGAGCAAGACGTATTAAATATCTCGGTTTAAACTATCCATTGCAAACGGTTTTTCGACCACAATTTTTATTCAGTAACGTAAGTACCCAAAAAACTACTAACCCAGTAAACATGAGAAACCGGTCAATTTATTTAATTTTTATTAAACAACGATCAGAAGGTCTACAGAGTGTCCATGTTCGAGCGCTGCAAACAGGAGAAAGAGAGAATCAGTCGAACTGTGGAGAGGCGCGGCTTCGGCGCGATGAATCGGCGGACGAATGTAGCGCTCGACCTTAGACACAGTGTATAAATGACTAATCTATATATTTTGTGGAAATTTTACGATAAACATGTAAATATGTACATAAAACTACAACATTTTCGATGCCAATGAATTTAGTCCTTTAGGTACAGAAAGGATAAAAAAGTTACGTACTCGGAAGGCAAGAGTAATGTCCCTAGAGATATGGCAGATAATAAAAAAATGTGTGTGTACAGTTACATGCGTAGCACCTTATGATGTAATACTTTATATTGCACTTTTGCTGATTTAGCTTTTTATTATAATCTATTGTTTCTTTAATAGGATTAAGCAGATTTCCGATGTACGTGCTAGAGTTAAGACGTAAATTTTATCCGAATTAATTGTCGGTTATTTCTGAAAGTTTGTATTTTCAAAATAAATTTTGTTTTTAAAAACAAGGTTTTGAATCTCGAACTTGTAAGTGGCGCAGTCAGTAGGATTGTCAAAAATTGTGCGGTTTGTGAATAAAATCGTGCAGTTTTCCGTTTCAACGGTTGATTGGCAGACCTTACGTTTTCCAACTAAGAGCCGACATTGGAGTCTCAACGACCAAGGGCAAGGAATTTACAACGTCCACAACCCAATTTGGTGCAGACGAAGGTACTCACATCGTCCAGAGTCTATAGCGTGTTTAAGATTGAAGATGAAGATTTTATTCACTACAATACTGTAAGTGCATCCTTTTATTATTCCTTTTAATTCATTGGCTTTGTTTCCAATACTGGAGGAACTACTAAATAAACTAGAAAAGTTAGAATTGAAAGATAAACCAAAACGTAAAAAGAAAATGGCACAGCCTAATTTTCAATTAATTAAATACCAAGCGGATAATATACCGTTGTTCGATGGAAATTCGAAACAAATAAATCGATTCATAAAATCGTGTGATAACTTTTTATTAAATCATCAGGATAGAGCAAATCCGGGTGCTCCCATTAATGTTTGTTTATTTGACACTGTAGTAAGTAAGTTAGTTGGAAGAGCAGCAGATTTGATTGCCTCCAGAACAGAGTTAGACACGTGGCCAAGAGTAAAAGAGTCACTGTTGGTTACGTTTTCTGATCAAAGATCAATTGATTGTATCCTGCAAGATATAATTTCAATGCACCCAGAAAGAAATGAAAGTCCTCAGGACTTTGGTTTGAAAATCCAAGACGCTAGGAGTCTTTTGTTTTCTAAAATTAATCTAAGTAATGATAGAAATGAAATTAAAATATTAAAGATTCAACAATACGAGGACTTATGTCTCAAAACGTTTATTAACGGGTTGAATTATCATATGCAATTAATAGTGCGTTTAAAAGACCCACAATCACTCGAAGAAGCTATGTCCCTCGCTCAAGAAGAAGCAAACTTTATGCAGTATAAAAATCGCGGTAATTTTAACCGAAATAATTCCCAACAACAAAAAGGTAGACAAAGAGGACAGTACCCCGTAAATAGAATGGGTTATTCACCTAATCAATATAATTATCAAAATTTGAATGGCAACCAAAATTACCAAGGTCGAGGTTTTGGAAATCCCAGACCAAACTTTAATAACTCGGGGGATAACTCCCAAAACTACCGAAACTCGTTTAACAGACCCTTTAATTCAAATTTTGGACAACCAAACCAAAATCAAAATTTCAACCAAAATCGATCAGGCCAATCAAGAGTAAATAATATGCCCCCGCCAGAACCTATGGATACGTCATCAAGTCATTTTACTAGAATGACAAACAACCGACCAAATTATTTTAGAAATAATTCTCAACAAGCCCAACATCTTCAGTCTAGGGAATTGTTTAATCAACAGGTGGAAATGTCAAACGAACAATCAAACCCTGACGATCAACAAAGTTTTAACGAAGAAAATGTTCAACAACAGAATGGAAATTTTTACAAACCAGCCTCCCGAAATCGAACCAATTGATTAGTTTTAATGTGGTATATGAGTTTTCGACCCTTCCTAAAATTTATATTCCTGAAATTGACGCTACGTTATTAATTGATACAGGATCGGGTCAAACGTTTTTAAAACCTGAGTTAGCTCATGCGGTGTACAGAAGTTACATTAAATCGGAGAATTTTTCTGTTAGAACCGCCCATGCTGTTTCATACCATAACGAAACTATGATAATACCCATTTTCCCCTCATTTAATCAAAACGAATTTCATAAATTTTATCTTTTTGATTTTTCGCCAAATTTCGATGGCTTACTAGGATTTGATTTTCTTGCACATGTCAGAGCCAATATTGATTTCGGAAATTTTTGCATTCAAACCCCTTATGCTACCCTTCCGCTTTATGTTTCGGATCCAGATAGTAGAGTAGAAGATTTCTTTGAACCGTATAGTGTGGTCATTTCACCAAGAACTACCCAGAAGGTTAAAGTACCCGTGGATAAAGTCTCTGGTATAGGAATATTAAATTATACTGATTTCGGAAAGGTAGAAATGCCCCAATGCTTGGTGAATATTGAAAATGCGCATGCTTTAACGTATGTTACGAATGTATCCGAAAATCCGGTGGAATTAACTTTTTCCCAACCACTGGAAGCAGACATTGTCGGGGAAGAACAAATTAAAAAATCTATAGAATCTTATTTTATCGAAGATAGGGATAGTAACGAAGAAGAAATAAAAGAGTTGCAGAAACAGAATTTGCAAAAGCTTAGACTTGATCATTGTAATCAAGAAGAATACGTTGGCGTTTAAAATTAGAAGAGTTTGACTATACTATCATACACAAACCAGGTAAAAATAATATAGATGAGGTTTTGCAAGTTTTAGAAAATGAGAGTAATCAGATAGGTCCCAGTAACAATGAACAACAGATTCAACAACGAAGGAAATTCAAATATCAGCACAGCCCATAGTTCAGAATCTTCGGAAAATATATCTTTTGCATTAGTTGATGATATCATAAACAACAAAGCTTTTCAACTGATAGTAAAACAATCTCCTCATGATGCGTACCTATGTAAAACGTGACTTAGAAGTATTTGATGAGCATAAAATTATCCGAGCTACAATTCCAAATAATGCAGAAATTGTAACAAAATTCCTGCGAGAAAATGCAACTGATAAAAACACATACATTTATTTTATATCAAAACAACTTAGATCAGTCTTCCAAGAAGTGTGGACAAAATACTTTAGGAAGTTAAAATTGATTGAATGCACAAAATTAGTTAATAATGTACTACCTGAAGAACGCTTGATGTTAATGAAGTATAAACACGAAGGAAAAACAAATCATAGAGGTATTGAAGAAACACTGAGATGCCTTAAAATGAATTACTATTGGAAATCCATGAGAAATGACATCTCAAAGTATATCAATGATTGTGAAACGTGTCAAAGAAATAAATATAACAGAAGGCCTAATAACGAACCCTTAGTCTTGACTCAAACACCATCCAGGCCCTTCGAAATTATACATATTGATACTTATAAAATGGGAAACGACAAGTTCTTGACAATATTAGACAAATTCTCCAAATTCGGACAGGCTTTACCCTACTTCGGTACAGCTATTTCCGCATGCCAACAATTGGTTCATTTCTTTTCATTTTTCGGTATTCCAAAATTAATTGTTTCCGACGAAGGCACTGAATTTAAAAACGATGTATTGAAAGAGTTGCTGAAAACCCATAAAATTGACATTCATTTTACTACTCCATATCATCATGAATCAAACTCCCCAGTTGAAAGATTCCATTCAACTATAACAGAACATGTAAGAATTTTGAAAGAAAAAGATGATTCCGACAATATATCAATCATGCCATATGCTGTTATTGCTTATAATAGTACTATTCATTCTAGTACAGGATTTTCGCCCTACGAATTAGTTACAGGTCATACGGACAGTAGGGATCCCATGTCTTTAATCCCAACTCAAGCTTACACTCAATACGTAAATGCTCATAAAAATAATACGAATGCATTGTATGAAACAGTTCAGAATGAATCTCAAAGGGTTAAAGAAAACACAATTAACAGGGCAAATAGGAAGAGAGATACAAATAAAAATTTACAGATCGGTTCACAAGTCTACCGAAGATTAGAAAATCGTGCGGGAAAAACAAGTAAAAAATTCAATGGTCCCTATATTTTAACAAATATTTTGGAAAATGGAAAGATTGAAATTGAAAATCCAAAAACCAAAAAGAAAATAATAGTACATATTAATGAAACCAAAATTTTACCTAAAATTACAGATGGCTCATCGGAGTTACAAGAGTCACCCCCTCAGTCCTGTTCCACGACTTAATTAAATACCCCGGACTTCTCCCGTACCAACTCGGTTCATCAAAATTGGTCGCCGATTATTGGTCGTACGTACAAATTTATAATATGTCACCATTGATTGAAGAATTTCGTTCAATTCAGGATAAAGCTAATAGTCTTCATAAAAGTTTTAAGAGTTATTTCGGTTACAAGATGGATTTTGAAAATTCCTTTATACCACTTTTGAATTTAGAAAAGAAAATTGAGCAACAAATTAATCAATTGGACCCTTCACAAGTTAATCACAAAATTATAAAAAGAGGTTTATTGAACCCTGTGGGATCCATTATTAAATGTCTCACAGGAAACTTAGATCAAACAGATGCAGAAAAATACGATCAAGAAATAAAAACCTTGCAGGAAAATCAAATTAAGTTGACGAAAAATTCAATTAGCCAAATAACACTTATGAAAAATACTATTAATAATTTTGATAATATGGTTTTAAATGTTTCACACAATCAAATGATCTTGAAAACTAAAGTAGAAAAATTACAAGAAGTGATAAATAAGCAAATATTACTGGATGATTATACCTACGAATATTATGAAGCTTTTTCAGTAATAACTCAAATTACCTTACACTATCAGACAATATATGACATTTTTGAAAAATTAGAAACTGCTATATCGTTTGCAAAATTAAACAGCCTTCATAATTCTATTGTTAACCCAGTGGAATTGCTGAATGAAATTAAGAATTCAAAGTTTTCAAGATATAATTATCCATTCGAACCAGAAGTAAAAAATATTTTGAATTTAGAAAAATTGATCAAAGTAAAATCATATTCGAAACAATCTACTGTCACATTTATTTTAGAAGTACCTTTGGTAGAACCAAAGCCATATCAATATTATCAATTATTCCCAATACCCATTCCGGAAGCTGATTCCTTTTTCTACTTGCATTTGCCATATAAACCTTTCCTAGCACTAAACGGAGATTACTATGCTTATATGGACTCGATATGTGAAAAAATTATGGACCAAGAATACGTGTGCGAGGACACTTCAAAATATTTGGTGAGTGACAATGCCCCCTGTGCCGTGCAACTATTGAACTTTAATTCGAACACTTCAAACTGTCGAACGGTACAAGTGAAAACACAAACTATACAAGCAACTACAATAACTAGCGGAAAGTGGTTAGTTACTGCCCCTAAACCTACGGTGGCAAATTTCCAATGTTCTGATGTTACTGATAATATGCCACTTAATCCGGGAACCTATCTTTTGGAAATAACATCTGATTGCGTTGTTAACATTGACTCTTTAATATTCAAAAATCAAAAATCTAGTAGAACCAAATTTGTAAATTTACATCTACCAAAATTGAATTTGAGTCTACAATTCCACGAAGGCAAGACGACGAAGCTGAATTCACCATCCATCGATTGGAGAGAGATCGATTTGACGAAAAACCAAGAGATGCAGAAGCGATTAGAGATCCAGGAGGAAACCCTGGGAAAATTCACCGAATACCCCGTATACTATGAAAGAATAAGTGTTTGGACAATTTTGTTGTACGTTTTCGCTGGTTTCGCCTTACTTTATTTTGTCTCGAGATTGTATTACAATTATCTTGTAACCAAGAGGCGCTATCAGCTGGAACAGCAAAATAATGATATAATTTAGAATTTAAGTTTTCTTTTTGCTAATTTCAGAATTTTTGTTTTATTTTACATTTTCTTTTTTTTGATTTCATTTTGTTTTCGTTTTGTTCATTGTATTTTAGTTTAATGACCATCCAGGAGGATGTTCCGTCTAAGGGTGGAGGAGTTACATGCGTAGCACCTTATGATGTAATACTTTATATTGCACTTTTGCTGATTTAGCTTTTTATTATAATCTATTGTTTCTTTAATAGGATTAAGCAGATTTCCGATGTACGTGCTAGAGTTAAGACGTAAATTTTATCCGAATTAATTGTCGGTTATTTCTGAAAGTTTGTATTTTCAAAATAAATTTTGTTTTTAAAAACAAGGTTTTGAATCTCGAACTTGTAAGTGTACATACGAGCAATAATTCAGCGTTTATTGCTTTGTTTTACATGAAAAACGTGTTTTCGGTTGCGCATTCACAAAAAAAATACCGTACACTGTTCACAGTACCATTACTGAAAAATTTGCTAGTTAAAAATTTGCAAACAAGGCCATTACTGTTTTTTGAAACTAATATTTTTTTTAAATATGTATTTTAAATTTAAAATATTGGAAACAGTGATAGAAGCCAAATTTTATACAAATTTATCTGTAATTATACATATACATAGAGGGTGTCTCATAAGTTGAATTTTTTTTAACTGCATCGATCTATTAATTCTAAGCAACTTTTTCAAGTAATTTTTTTTAATCTGGAAAATAAAAAAGTTGAAAATTATTAAAAAGTCTTTAAATTTCGAATATTTTTCAATACGTTCAATTTGACAATCAATCAAAATGGCGACAATTTTGAGCAGTTTTTGAATATGTACATACTACATAATACAAACCTTCTTTACGTTAATTTATTATTTTTATTGCTGCCGACACACTGCAATATAAAATATAATTTATAGTAACTATCAATTTATACAATGAAATTACGTCTTAATAAAAATATTTCACCATATCGACCACTCAGAAAACATATTAAAAAGCAATTTGAAAACACAGTTATGAAACCATAAAAAGAATAAAAAATATCTATTGGAAAATCTTTATATTATCAGCAAATCCAATTAATGCCAGTTGATATTACGAGAAATATTTTCATAATTTCTAATACATATTATAAAAATCCGAAAAGGAATATAATTATAAAGGAACCCTTATTATTATACAGGCAATAAAATTAAAAAATGAGAGCATCGGATTACCTTCACCTTGTTATCCTTATTGTGCGAATATAATTAATGCATAATTCTCAGTAGCTTATACGATATGGGCATTATAATGGCTGATTAAAATGCGGTTACGGCGACTGTAACATCATAAGGCCGACAAGATATGTAAAGATGGTGCTAATTTACAAAAAATCTCTATTGCGAACGATCCATGTTCATGCATAGAAGATCCTGTGAACAATAAGAATGAGAAGCATCGCCTGACCTACTAGCATCGATAATTATTATAGACGGTTCTTTGTTTATTATACCAATGCCTGATGATGCAAATCGACAACGATGGACACGACGGATTTATTAAATCATTGTTAAATCAATCTTAATTATTCTTTAATGTACTAGCAAGAGAACATGATTTCACTAGCGGTACAATCAAATGAAATTGCTTTTTATTTTTTTCAGAATTTGCTGCCTTTGCCTGCTGGAGCCAGTGCGGCCCTGGTCAAACCGACGAAATACCATTATTATCCTCATAACCAGCATATTTACTTATTACCAGAATGCGCTATACAACAGGTAGATTATCATTATTGTCTTACGAGATACAATGTACGAATTGTTTCATGAAGTCTAGTAATGGTTATGAATTTTTCTAAAACTGAAGAATATTCAATTTTAATGCTTGAACAATATTTTAACGTGTAGGTGTGCAACGCAGTCTACATCAGGCTTAATTGGACTCAACCTTTATGCGCCTGTCCTTCTAGGTACAGGGATCCTTGCTCTGCCTCACTGAATTCTGATGATCAGCACACAACAGAATTGATGACTGACAAAAATAGGGTATTCCTAATCATTTTTCGTTTTCTTCTACAAAAAATTATTTTTCTAAATTGTACTCGGTTTACAACTAAATTATTTTCAGAGAGTTCTGACTTTGGTGAAAACTTGCGAACCGACAGCAGAAATGAGACTGTGTAGATCGCCAAGAGATTGGTCATTGCTAGCACTGCAAAATATTCGAAGTGGAAAATCGCATTATTTAGTTATATGCAGATGTCCTGATACGAGTATTCTAGGTAAACAAATCGTTTTCACATTCGCATGAGCGACCTTCTAATTGCTAAGCATTCATTACTTTTTTTTTTATTTACAGAGGGGCCGATGTCGCACGATCAACCAACATACGCAAGTGTTCCAGGAATTAGAGTGTACGGAATGATGTGCGTTGATGGGAGAAGAGACAGACAATCTAGGATATTCAGAGAATTAGACACGCCTCAATTTCCGTGGGAGAAAGCAATTGAACTAGGAAAAACAGCTATATGGGACTAGTTTATTAATATGAAAAATTATCTATTCCTCGAGTATCGCGATCGTATTAATCGTATTTATTATTTATATTTAAGCTACAGCTTACTATATTATAAAATATGGTACTTACTAGATCGGACAAACGAGCGGCTAAATCGCTATTAGCTCTTCCATCTAAGTGCATGCATGAATAATTAACATATTACGATGATATTAGGTTCAATTTTACACAATTCTTGAAAAATCTGGACTGTTATGATCTCAAATTTAATGTAAATTGAAAATTTAAAAATATAGTTTTTGCAAAGAATTCACGCAATTGTCATAATCTCAAGTCTTTTCTAACTTATCTCTCAACTTCTCTTTTCCTTTACTACAATACAGAATTTTTAATTTGCTAAAACTATATTTAATAATTAATTTTGTGTATGCACTATTGAAATGTAGCCAGTTTCCTGTAAACTGAGTAGCAAATTATATTAGTATAATTATATTTAATACCTACATTTAAAAATTAGATTAGTTTTTAAACCAATTAAATATAGTATATCACATGACTCGTAAATGTATAACTTATTTTGTACTAGAAAAAATTGAGACGTCAAATAAATATCTTAAAATAAAAATTAGTTATTTCAATGAAATTGATGAATTTCTCAAACAATAAAAAATTAAAGTATAATTGTTAATTAAAAATATATTTGCATTCATATATTTATTTTGTAGAACCCTTATATACATATTTATATAATATACTTTTCAATAAAAAAAATTATTGAATGAATACAAAATGTTGAATATCAATGCAGGCAAAACTATTTTTGAGCATAATTAGTAACATATTCCATTACTTTAATTTTAAATTCTTCTTTAGAATTCCTATACATTTCGGCAGCTTCCACGTTAAGAGGATCTTCAAAATTTAACAAATCCTTGAACATAAATGTAGTGAGAACAAATATAAATGTAATATTAAGGACTTACTGTGAATAGAGCGTTAAGACCCCATACAACATCGATTAGTGTTCTTATCGGTGACCAACCCATACCATCCTCAACGCTGTGCCTTCTAAAAAGAGATAAACAAACTTCACCCGATTCAGTAATATTAGGATGCCATAATTTTGTTATACATTTCACTATAGGAGGCTAAAAATATAAATTAAAAGCCTTTATGAAAGGGAAAATATATTAAATGTTCTTACTTCCATGTTGTATTCGTCAGTAACGTTTATTTCAAATCTAAATGTCCCTCCTTCCCAGTAGCCTTCAGTCGGTTTCACTATTAAAATAAACTTACTTAAATCGTTAACGTTCAAATAATCAATGGAGCAACATGCTGGTAATAATTTGGACATTTCTTGAGCCTCTTTCACTAGGAGTCTATCTCTTATGGACACCCTGGAAGAAGTAGGCTCTGCACTTTCGGTTTTTCGTTTCAAACGTTGTTTTAACGTTATCATTGTGGATTAATTTTATTCAATGAATTAGGTGTAAATTTATATTTAGAACATGATATTTATATTTTTTTGATATTGTTTATATTTTTATGAGACATTTTCACAACTTTGGTTAGGTTGATTAGTTTGACATTTGACAGAAACCAGAAACATTACTGTCATTTGTCACTAATGTCACTGAATTTTTCAATCATTCGAATAATTTCGATTGCAAAAAGCAACTTTTCGTCTGTCCTATTTTATTTCATATATTAGAATGTAATAGACTGCTAATTTCTTTAAATCGATTATCCAATGAAATAAAATAGCGCGAAAGAATGAAAAGTACATAACCAAAATAACAATTATAAAATGTATAGGTGATTTAAGTTTGTTTCGATATTATTAGTTATGGGTATAACAGGATTACTGCCGTTTTTACAAAAAGCCACAAAACCATGCCATATTTCCGAATTTCGAGGATCTACTGTAGCAATTGATACTTATTGTTGGCTGCACAAGGGGGCCACAGCATGTACATTTCAGCTGGCTAGTGGAGAAGATACCAATATGTGAGTCCTAATAGAAAAACATATTACTTTTATTAATTTCGTCTTAACTTCCAGGTTAGTTAATTACTGTGTTAAGTACTTAAATATCCTTAAATCCTACGATATCAAACCGATACTGGTGTTTGATGGAAAAAATTTACCTGCTAAAGCTGAAACTGAAAGTAAACGACGTGAAGCTCGAGACAGGGCTAGGCAAAGAGCTTCAGAGCTGATTAAGTTGGGTAAAACGAACGAAGCTTTGAATTATTTGAGGCAAAGTATTAATATTACTCCGAAAATGGCTTCTGCCGTGATAAAGGAATGCCACAAATTAGGCATTGATTGTATCGTAGCGCCATATGAATCGGATGCCCAATTGGCTTTTTTTAACCTGAAAGGTGTAGCAGATGTAGTGATAACGGAAGATTCTGATTTGTTATTGTTTGGTTGTACTAAAGTTTTTTATAAGTTGGATTCTACTGGTTCTGGATACTTAATAGAAGCTGAAAAAATACCGATATCAATGAATATGAGACCGGATAAATACACGTTCGATAAATTCAGATATATGTGCATACTATCAGGTTGTGATTATGTTAGTTCTTTACATGGAATAGGTTTAAAGAAAGCAATGAAGTTCATTAAACTTACTGAGGAAACTAATCCTTTAATAGTAAGTTTGCAGTATGATTTAAGGTATATTTTAAATAACAGAATTTTTAGTTTTTAGGTAAAATTCCTCAGTACTTAAATATGCGACATTTAACTATAACTGACGAGTATAAAGAAAACTTTATGCTAGCATACGCCACGTTTAAGCATCAAACTGTTTATGATCCATATGAAAGAAAATTAGTACCTCTCATGGATCCTGCCATACACGGAACAAATCCTGCACATTGCAAAAATGCTGGGAAAATGTTTGAAGATGAAATAGCTTATCAGATTGCTTTAGGCAATATAAATCCTAATAATCATGAAGTATTAAATGATTGGTCTCCAACAAAAAGTGTAAGTTATTAGGTGTATTTTATCATAAAAATTTGTAACGCATTATCTTGTAGAAACTACCAAAAAACAGCATTTGGTCGGGCGCTGTTCATAAGAGTATATCTCGAAAACAACTCCAACTCAATCTTAGAGATATGGAAATGAAGAAAAAGATATTAATAGACAAAAATAGTGAAGAAAATGAAAAATATCACAATTGGATAAATCATCAAGATTTACAAGTACAAGAAGAAATTGCAGTTTATTTTAAAGAGCCTCAACAAAACAAAGTAGCCGAAGAACCTGAAGATAAAATTGTTGAACAACAGGATAGACTTTCGCCTGTTCTAACTCGAAATCCTTTTATAAAGAAAATCAGCAAGTTTAGTTTAACAAAGACAGAAAACTCTGTAGTCATAAAAAGTAGATATTTTTCTTCTCAGCCAACACAAGATCTTGATAATAAAAGTTCGAATGAATATGGATCTGAAGATATTACTAAAATTGAAGCAATCTCATTAGACGACGATGAAAATGATTCCAATAAACCTGTACATTCCCAATTTGAAATAACAAATACTAGACAAGTAAGCAGCCAATCTCAAATAATAAATTTAACTGAAGATGATGATAACAAGAAGCAACCTTTACGTTCTTTGTCACAGCCTTGTACATCTAAGGTAGTACAAATTATATACATAAGTAAATTGAACTATGACTTTAATAATTTATTTTACAGAGTATACTGGATAATAAACGAAAACGATTAGGTCCTTGTAGGACGTTAGGTTTAAAGAGAGTAAAGCCTGAAAATCAACCTACTCTTCACAATTTCTTTAAAAATTTAAATACTCGTAAATAATGTGTTCTGTTTATAAAATTTATTTATATTTTCTTATTACATGCTTTAATTTTTATACAATTTGTTTCATAATTATAACTCTACCTCAAATTATTATACATTCTCGGTTAGTTTGTAAGAATTTGATTTCTCCCTATAACAATTATAGTATAAATACAATATTTAATATCATTCTAAAGTGTGACCTACCGAATGGAATGAGTTAAACAAAGATTGTTAATTATTACACATTAATTACATATTAAAAGTTCAAATTGATATTTACAAGTTTCGGAAACAGCAATGTTCTAAAAATGGAACTTTTATGTAAAACTTTAGGTTTATCTATGTGTGCAACTTTATCTCTAACTTCAGACCTAGACAGATCGCCTCTCAAATTAAGTAACCTAAGAAGATGATCGTCTGTGATATCTGGATATTTCTCAACAACCCTGTGAAGCTCGAATGACAGCATATCATCATCGCTCTTTAAAACTTCCGAAAGCATAATGATCGCTTCGAAAGGATTTTCACATTCAATATCTTTGCTAAGGTTTAGAAACAATCTGTTAAACCTGTTGGCTTCTTCTGATGATTTCTGAGCGGCTTTCATACATTCTTCGTAAGTTTTAAACGATACACGCCGGGAGAGCATGGCTGTGAGGTATTTTCTACCAACACACGTAATTAATTGCTCAGTTAAATATTTATAATTCGCTTCCACTAAGCGGTTGTAATCCTGGAAGTAATCTTCGATAGTCACGTATATTGTATCAGCTGGATTAGAAGTGAACCAATGTGAAGTAAATAATTTGTCAAAATGTTGGTCTAAATCAACAAATAATTCTTCTAAGAGATTATGAACTGCGTCGTTTCTCATTTTCTAAAAACAGTAAAAATTATTATTTCAGTTTATTTTTTATATTGAACAAAAAAAACTCACAATATAAGTCGCTTTTAAAGCTCCAAAATTCCTAGTAAGTTCATGCGAACTGGTATTCGTAACATACTCTTTTTCCAGTTGAGAACCTAATTCAATCAGTTGGGATATATTGTTGATAATTAAGATCATGTATTGTGTAAAATAAACAACCTAAAACAAGCTCAGTTAATTCAATTTCATGTGATGTAAAAAGTTTTACCTGTTTTCTGTCTTCAAAATATTTATTTTTGAATTCAATAATAGCTTCTCTGAAATCATCTGCGAAGATGATAACTTGTTGAATGCTTAAATTTAGTACTTTTATTGTTAATTCTTCACTAAAATTAAGAAAGATTCAAATAAATTTCTATAACAAAACGATTTTGAATGATTAATACCTTATTGTTTTAGCTACTTGCAAATTCTGATCAATCATTTGAAATATAATAATTGGAGCTGGTGTGCGTGAATACGATTCAGAAAATGGTTCTGTATTTGATCTCCATTCCTCTTTTTCTGATTTAAGGGTGTTCTGCATCCATTCTTTGTAATTATTCTCGATATTCTACGAAAAGGTTAGTATAAAATTCAATTCCATTTACTATTATTCAACTTACTTTCATATATTTGCCTTCTAATTCATCTAGCACAGTTTTGGGTAGTAATTCGCGCAAATTTTCTGTAGAAGCTGCAAGATCAGGATGACCCAACATATCTTTTGATTTGTAAGTTCTTAAAACCCAAGAAAGCATGGTAACATATTCGTTTCCTTCAAGTCCATTTTGTATGATTTCTTGTAGCTGCAATAGTTTAACATGTTCTCTCATTGAAAATAAAGTAGGTTCATCCTTACGTGTATGGAAAGACACCGATTGTACATGCGAATGTACCAATCCAATATATTATAGGTTGGTGGAAAGCAAGGAAGACAAAGCGTTTTAACTATCCTGAGATCTTCTAAAATCATCATTCTAATGAGTTCCAAATAACGTATAAGCCAATGTTTGTTATCTTCTCTTTCTTCAACCTGAGTACCCTCAATTTTTGATGACACAGTCTTCTCCAAAATGTTGAATAACATTTCTTTCCACTTTTTTGGACGACCTGGAGGAATGAATCCCGTTTGTTTATGTTGCTTTACAGCTTCCTCGTCTGCTTTTTCTTCTCGTTCTATGATCCTCAGAGCTGTGACGATTACTGTAGGGTCTTTTCTTACTGTATTTAACGTTCTAGATAAAATGAATGTTAGTTGCTTCTCTAACAACTTTGATAAGACCTCCACATCGGCAAAATATGCTTTCAACATCGATTTGTCATGTACCGACTGGTTAGGTAATTTGTGTAATTCGAACAGCAGGTCATCTCTAGAGTTTTCCAAATCCCTTAAACACTAAAAAAATAACTTTAGAAAGAAGTAGTTCTTGTGACTAGCAAGTTACCTGATGTGTATGCAACAATTTTCCTTCATTAATCCAAGCTTTTGTTTTCTCAACACTTTCTGGAACTGTAAAAATGTGCTTAAGATTTTCTTTAGCTGTTACGTACTGTGAATGTCGCATATTTTCGTCTCTAATATCAATCAGCTTTTTGCTAAGTTCAGGAACATCAGAAAACAAATCAGACATTTTCTTCATACTAAAAAAAGATTGGATATGTAATAAAAAATTAAAACATTTTAATAAAAGTATTTACCTATGATTAATTTCACAAACCTCCTCAAGACATTTATGCAACTGAACCAAGCCAGTTCGAACCCCATCAAGTTGTTGCTGCATTGCAGACTTCAACAGTGCTTCGACGGAAGCTTTCTTTCGAACATACCTCTGCTTAATTTGGTCGATTTTCTCCAATTGGCCTGGCCTATTTAATGTGTTAATGACCTTGGCTGTTGCAGAGGCCCTAGCAGCAGCCTCCAATTCTCTCATATTTACCCTTTCTATAAAATATTAAATTATATACTGTATGTAAGTTAATTAATTTTGTAGCTACTTACTTGAAGTCATATTTTTGGTTTTTAAATACTCAAAATGGCTTCATTGTTTTATTGTAAATAAAAAATTAATTACTACGATATTTAGTTTTTTAATAGTTAAAAAAATTTAAATATAAATACACCCCCTTCTAGCCCTTGTCAAGTCGCAGAACAAGTGTCAATGTCTGTCACCTGCCAGTCCTGCCACCAGTTTGACATTGACAGTAGGTTGTCAATATTAACAATGAGGATAAATTTTGTTATGCAACCAAGGTGTAAATAGTGTAATGGAGGTTGCATGTATTTATAATTTCATAAAATTTAACTAATCAATAAATATAAAATTTTAAACAATATTTCTAATGACATTATTTACTTCCTATTAAATAATATACATTAAATGACGTAACGATAGTATTTAATGTGATATCGTTGATAAAATCGTGACGTTTATAATCGATTACGATTCTGTATCGATTGCATTCATTCGTTCTCGGTTATCGTTTCGTGTTTCGTACCATATTACATTTTCTTGTTTCAGTACACTAGTACAGTAGTCAATCAGTTTCAGTTTTCAGTTTGTGTTTAGGTAAGTTTGTGGGGTGTACGGTGTTTTCATTTTAAGTTATGTGGACTCGCACATGTGATTTTAAAGTTCAATGATTTCATTTCTCCGACAATACGTTAGTGTAATTTACAATGATTTTTGTCAGAAACGTTAGGTAAGTGTAGGTTTATTTCAGAAAGTATCTCCATTCTTAAGTGAATTGACAACACGGATGCTGTATCAAATCAACAATCTTGTGCCATTTCGATAAGAATAAGAAAGGACCAAAACAAATTGATGTTTTTTTTGGTTTATAATGATTTCATTGCAGCGTGTTTTGTTGTCAAACTTTTTTTAATTTGCTTAATTGTTATTTGAATGGTTTTTGTTATTGTGGTTAACAATACAACAGCGGTTGTGAACGTTGGGACAAGTAATAAATATATAAATTTTGTATGAATTGATTCGTATTTGTATAGGATATGGTTGATCCTTTTGAAAAACATTTGCTACCTACTAAAAATGTGATTGTTTACCTGCATTTTTTCTGTTGAATTGGACTGGGTATCCTCCTACCCAAAAATTATATAGGTACCAATTTCGAGAAGGTATTTATTAGTTACAGACCTTCTACCACATTCTTCCATAATAAATTACACCAGTGTCATTCTCTCGTATCCAGCACATTTATATTTCAGATTAAAACTTATAAAAACGCTCGTTTCAGATTAGGTTCTCTTCCCATCTGAAGATCAAACAAAACTTTTAAAAGCTCTAATTAACATCGTCAAGAGTATAAAATGTCAAAAACTCTTGAATTAGACCCAGCATTAATACACTTCTGACTTTATATTGGTATTAAAATAGCTCTGGAATTGGGTTAGGTGAGAGAAGCGGTTGTTAAAAATTTTATTCCAAGCATACTACCCGTACTTATTACAGTTTGTTTATGAGTAGACTATATTACAATTTTTAATTACACGTTCACGTCGGGTTCTTCATATTTTCTGGATTTCATTATAACCATCAGTTAGTAATATTTGTTAGTAATCTATTGCTGTAAATCTAAATCATTTGTTTACTTATCAACATTGAAAATTACCGAACTCGAACTGGCAACGCTTATATCCTTATCAAATCTATTATAACTTACTAATTAACAATCGTCTTTTTAGTCATGGGTATACATAATATTTAAAATTATAAATAGGTATGCTTCATTTTGTATTTTACAATGTTCCTGATAAATGTCAAATAAAAATTTAAATACAATAAATATTTATAAATTATATTTACATAAGCACCTAAGGTTGATTAAAATTGTAAAAGCCTTTTTATAGATTCCGACCATGTTTGTTTTGACATTCTTAAATTGAAATATTCGGTACTACATTATTTCTACATTTTATTTTCGACTCATTTAAAGGTAAAATTACTTCGAATCTGAATTAGTAAACTGTTTGTTATGTTGCAGTTGTGACTTCTTCATATCGAAGAATATAAAAAATCTTGAATCACACAAGTTCAAAGTTCACAGTCTTATCGATTAAGTACAATATAATTTTAACGTCGCTAATATAATTATTGGTTATATTTGCATCGAATGTCTGAATTGATATTAATTTATTGTTGACCTCATTTTTCCCTGCAAAGTTTAATGTGACACAAGGTAACCTTCGAAAAGTAAATTTCACTTAATCACATTAACGATTGGCCCTTTCGCTGTCGCGAATCCCGAGGAAGTCGGGAGCCATTCATTTAACGAGTTTTAATTCAAATACAGTTTCAAATGTATACCTACATGTAGCACTATATCATCGTATAATTTTGAAATTTTTATTGAAAACGATTTCTTATCATTGTGTGAATTTTTTAAGTGAGTGTTTGAAAATCTTAGGTAATTTGTGATTTCAGATGTGGTAAGATTTTTTCTACATATCATCATTTTTCTACAAAATTTATCAATTCTTAATCTAAATCTAAGAAGTCCCTAGATACATATATACGCGCTTTTTTTAGGAATACCCAATTAATGACTAACAATTGTAAAACCCCAACCGTAGTTACACATTTAGGTTAGTTGTTTCATCGGCAAATATATAATTAATAAAAAATAACATAACATGCGAGAGGAATCCCTGGTCAGTAATATCTCGAGTTCAAATAAACAATTTATTTTACGATATAAATATTGTGAAACCCGATGTTAATTGGCAATTTTGTTAAAAACCCAGCAAAGCTCGGGCGGTTAGCATCTATGCATAGTGTTCTAAGTGACAGAAAAATTTTAATTTTCTTTGAAATAAATTCTTCGAACGCACAACGATTATTCCACATATACAAGTAAGAAAAAACATGAATAGTTTTATTCAATTTACATGCGTATGTACATATTTATTTTCAAATAGACCTCAAAACATATGGTACAATTATTTATTTATTTAATTTTCGGATTTCACTATCATTTAATTCGATTATTTAGATTTGATTTAATTTTCTTTGTTTAACCAAACGATTCAGATGATTTTGCTGGCAGAAAATATGTAAATAGGTTCAAGGATAAGTTAAAATTTTATCGATGATTTTATATAAGATAGTTACATATAATTATATGTATTTTTAATTGCACATATGTATAAACAAAAAAAGGTTTTACCCAAGTTAACAATCCAATAACTATATATTATGAGAACCAATGTTTCGTAAAGTTAAAGTGTTTAATTATCAGAATTAAACAGTACTTTTGGGTCAAGAATTTTTAGATGTATTATTTTAATTTACTGTGGATATTATCTTTTTTAATTTTTCCTTTTAATTTTGGTTTTATTTATCGAGTACATTATAAATAAACTGATTCTTTTAGTTTATGCGAAGACCTTGCTATTGTATTTCAGTGAGTGTTTTGGCCAATTTGGCCTTGTCTTTTTCGTTTAAAACCCGTTTAAAATTCCACTACAACACCAGAAGTGCTTCATAGCGTAAAAACGTATCGTGCTAGTAATTGTACTTTGTTGCTACCACAGTGCATAAGGAACGCAGAAAAGTAAAGGAAAACCGCCGGTCTGTGCAAATGGACTGGGGTCAAAATCCTTTTTGCGCTATAAGAAAGAATTTATGTCTTAAATTCTAATTCGTTACACGGCTAAATTATGAAGCATGCAACTAGAAAATACTGAAGAAATTCGAGCCGTCTCGCAATGTTTTTGATGCAAAAAAAATTAAAACAAAGAATTCATAACGTTTCAAAGCGCACCTTTTTATTGGTGGCATTTCATTTTGTAGCGGGCGGATTTCACGATGAAACGAGAGCTCCTCGGGACCGATATTTATCTTTGGCAACAATGTGGGTTGGTGGCTTCTCGTATAATTCTTGTCTTTTCCTTTGCGAAGCCTTTGCGATCATCCATTCTGCGATATGTCAAGGTACTTGTAAATAAACAGCGTTCTCCACAATAGCGTCGTTGTTACCAGTCCGATTTTTATCTATTAATTTATTCTAATAAATCCGCTACGTTAAGAAAGTGAGCAGCCTTTTCCAAGAATCATAAAAAATAAATTATTAGTATTAAGAAAATAAAGTAATATGTTGATAATGATTTCGTCTCCTGTTATCATTATCACGTGTTGATATCTACCGTGCACTATTTAGCCTTGTTAAATAAACCATTTAATATCTGCCTATTAATTTCAATCCTAACAGAATTTTAATTTGTAAATGGCCGTAACAAAACCCGCTAAAATAATAATCAGGGTTAACGAGACCAATTATATTGCGTTATTGCGTCATATGTAAACATTTCTAATTATCTTATTAGGTATATTACCGTTATTTAATCAGCTGTTAAATTAGAGGAAATTAGGTAAATATTTTACTTCCCTCGTATTTATGCACTACCTAATATGCAATGCATGAAATTGTAACATCCTTGTCGACGATCGATCGTAAAATTTGGAAATTTCTTCTAAAAGTAGGTAGCTTCAACCGTATTATGAGCAATTTGGGACCGATTAAAATTATTATTACTAAAATTCTGCAATGTAATTTCAATTTTGCCTGCATTTTACCGCATATAATTGAAATTAGAACCGTCGAACTGGCGTTAATGAGACTGTATATGTAATTCAATCATTCACAAGTAATATCAATCATTACATGCGGTTTAACATAATAAACAAGTCTAGAGTTACAAGATATATTTATGAAATAAAAAATAGTATTGATTAAAAGTTATCACAGAAAGTTAGAGTTCCAACTTAACAAAATATGAAATTCTAGTGAAATAATTAACTTTTGATATCGTAATGTATGTGTTTAATCTCATTTAAATTATTTAAAAGAATTTAGATTTACAAATATGTATCTTACGATTGTTTATTTTAATACATTCTATAAACTTGAAAGTATTGTTGCAGTATACTAAAGGATACATTAGTTTAATTTAAATACAAATATTTTTATTAATAAAAAACTGTACCAATTATTGAATCTCAAGATAGGTAGTTGTTTATAAAATTAAATTTTTTTACGTAAGCCAAAATACCTGCTTGGTCAAACATTGTTACGAAAATACCATAGCGCACTTCTATAAATATTTTTAATTTATAAAACAGCTTGCGTTTGACATTTATCGTAAAAATTTATAAACAAATTGCATTGTTATAATAAACACAAATCTGATGGTAAAGGTGTATACAGGACCGACTTTGATGATTTTTTCAGCCCGTCAATTCAGTATGTATTAAAAACGTTCACATTAATTTTCCCATGTTGGTACATTCAGTTATCGCTAACCTAAACATATTGTTATTTCGTTATTGTCTATTGTGACGTCAATGGTGTGAACATGTTATACTTATTAAATTGGGTTTGACCTCCATTATTTCACAAAAAGAGGAATGATAAAAATATACAGTGCAACAGGAATATCTGTAAAATTTGCGCGACATTCTATATAATGATAAATAAATTGTGTAAACCATTGCACAACGTATTTAGTGTTATTTTTATCATACAGTAGGGGGACTAGAACTGTTATTTTTTGTATATTAATTACACCACTTTAAACTACATGGAATACTACTATTAACTTAGCTTCATATTTTAATACACTGTCCTGTTCGTAAGTACATAAACCTAACCTTGTAATGTGGACGAATAATTACTAATAGTCACGAGAATGGGATAGTAAACCCTACCTCTCGTTGTAAAAATACAGTTGAAAATAGATGTATAGAATTCTTAATTTCCTACTAGCCTCTCTCCTTGAAGCAAAATCTATAACTGGCTCTCTCAGTGCAAACATTTATAACAAACTTAGTACAGAGACTTCTTCAATCCACCAAAAGTGTTGCAGTAATATTGGTGCATTTCAAAATTTATGTGTTAATAATTTTTGGAGCATACGGTTATTTTTCATCTATTCCGAACCTGCATCTATAACTTTTATACGTTTCATACACTAGTTTCTGACCTCTATCTAAATCTTACCTGAAAGCATTTCTTGAGGCAATAGAAATTCGACTGATACTCCTACATTAAATCAAAGTAAAAATATGTGATGAATTCGAAATCGTAAAAATAAAGCGGTTTGTTATTTAAAAATAGACGAAAATGTTGCGTGTAAATGCCATCTTTTGAAATATGCCGATGTATTTTACAATGTGTAAAGTCACGTTTACTTGGAGGCGTAACGACCGCTGAACGCATTCGAATGGCGTTTTCGCATTGTAAAATCGAAGCTGTAAATTATTTTCATCTGCATGTTACAGGGAATACGAGCTGGTTAATAACTAAAAATTTTCCGACATATTAACGATTCGATACGTGGAAAGATTTGGATGTGATGATCGATATTTAACTTTCCAATTAACGCAATTTGTATTTTTCCAGATCAATTTAATACAATGCTTTATAATAATAATGAAATAGTAGAGACTAATTGAATATTTTATGCGTTACTGATAAGGTCCAATAAGTGAAGAGATCGACATTGATGGATAGATAATAGAGCAGTATAGACTTAAAAATGGTTTTAAATAATATAAATACATGATTATTATTATCGAAAGAATTAAAAACAACTGGTTTCACTTTGATATTTATTTCATTAATTTCGTGTAGTGCAGCTGTAAATGTATTGTGTGCATTTTCTGTGCGAGATATTGCTGCCGTGCCAGTGAACTATTTGTGTCAAATCTACCTTACTGTACTGTGACGTACATATAATAAAGAGGAAATACAGGTACCTGTTCACCATAGCTCTGAACCTTTTTCAGAAATTTGCTTATCATGACATGAGTCATGTATCTAATGGTAAATTCATATCGACGTGACATCCATCTTATTGTTAGCTATTCCATTAGATTAAATTATATTGATAGATAGGCGTAAAGTTTATTAATTAGCGTTAATGAGATAACGAAAAGTCCCGTTTATTGTAAACGGTGTAAAAATCCATATATTGCAACACTCTGTTTGTACAAACACATCAACTGTAAAATACCGTAATAATGTCGAAAGTAAAGAACAGATTCTACTGATATAATCACCAAATAAGCATGTTAATTATACTTAAACAATGTAAAAAATGTGTTATCAGTCGCAATTCGTTTACCACTTTCAGGTAACAATAGTTACCAATATTCATTTTATATTCCACAAATTCGTATTTTCTGCGTATTTTATATACCATTCGTGTATTGATATAAAAATTAATTTGAACTTGAATTGAGGCTAGTGTAAAATTATCGGTTGTTTCGGTACCTACGTCGACAGATATTAAATTACTGAATGAAAAGCAATAACAGAAACGCTCCAATTAGACGGCGAATGTGAATTTCAGGAAATACAATGGGCCCCGTAATAATTATTGCGGTCGTAGCTCGGTATGAAGTTCTCTAATGAGCATTTGTAGCTCCAGTTGGAATTCACGTGAACTCTGTTAAACTGATTAATTTTCATAAACTAATACTAAATCAAATGGTAATGGTAGGTCTTTTCAGAAGTTATAGGAATGAACTTAATCCAAAAGTTCTAGCATTCAAATTGTTCAGGAGTTAAATTAATATTTTCTATTACTATATTTTTTCTTCTAAAAAAGAAAACGATCGTATATTTGTTATAACAATTTAAATAGAAACAATGATTTTGACAAGGAATCTATTCATGTATAAAAAGATACGCTTTCACTGGAGGAATATTGAGCGAATTTTTGTTGAATAATGTTTAATTAATTGCTCTACTAAATTACTAAGCAATTATTTCGAACACCTATTATCGCAATAATTGTTTATTATTAAACGAATAATAAGTAATCCTAAACCTAAAGAGCGAGGTTTTATTCATAATTTTTTTCTACGCGTTTAGCAAACTACAAAGGACTAAAAAAATATTCCATCGATCGTCGACGATCATTGATGAAAGTCGAAGGTGATTTTAAAAGTGCAGTGGAAGTATTTGATAATCAGATTTTGTTCTCTGCTTCTCTCCCTTCTTTCTTTCTTTATTTCTTTCCTTCTTTCTGGTCTCGAGTAAAGTTCTTTTGAGACATGAACTTGCGAACAATTTCGTTTTATTTCCGAGAAATGTTATCTGTGTCAAAACTACTAGTGTCACTTCTGTATTAAAAAAACCGCTTATACAGCCTTATTCGTTCCAAGAAGTTAGTAAAATATTTTGTTTCTTGCTTAAGAAAGTTTATATTTTCCATGTATTATAGATCACATTTTATCAGTATGAATTTCAGTATGATTTCCTCCATCCCTTGTTTATTTATTGTTATCTTGTAACAACAATGTTGTTTTATAACTATTTATATTCCGTGTTTTCAACTTAACTTTCTACTTCATTTTGTACGCATACGACAATATTTTTACCATAAAATTGGCATAAAATTAAGAAATAGGTATTGTTTATTGTTAATATAGATAAAGTAATGTGTGGTTCAGTCATTGTTTTCATTGTTTATTTGGTTTTGTTATCATATAATTGGTGCCATTACATGTGTTGCTAAAACATTAACAATATAATACCTAAACAGAATATGGATTCGTTTTCCGTAATAGATTATTGTACCTCGTTTATCACTAATAAAGTTTTGTAATTGGAAAATAATGATAAATATTGGAAACCCAATGGGATGACTGAAAAGACATAAGATAAATTAAAAAAAATATTTAAATAGGAAGTCCGTTTTAATTTAAAAGTCAAGTGATTAAATATCGAGTAATGTGAGTTTGGGGAAAATGCAGTTTCATGCTCTTATTATCAAAAAAAAGTTGTAAGGAAAATAACGGCTTTTATAGAAATCAAAATCTGAAAAAGCTTACATATTCTAAGTACCGTTTGGTAAATTTCACCCGGCAATTTCCGATGATTGCAATTGCAAAAATTGTTTGAAACAATGTCGTTGATCAAGTGTCGGTAATTTTCGAGCCGATAGGTTTGGCGGATGTTTAATTAAACGTCAATGTAACTCGACTTCAATAATTCTCGTGTTTGGTTTGTTGACGAAATGGCTCTGCGATCGTTTGATAATTGGAAATTGCGTCGTTGCGACCTTTGAAGAACGAAAGACAACAAATTAACGGCGCGTTTATGAGGCACATCAATGGATTTCTGGCGCGCTACAAATAGGGCGTCGATGATATCTCCGGATTGGTTTCTTTTTAATTAACTTTGTATTAACAGGCGCTTACGTTTTGTATATTTATCTTCGCAGGTTTACACGATCATACTTACGATTTCGGTGCTTTTAATCAAATAAGACGTATTTTATATTCGAAAGTATTTAACGATTAATTCGAGAACATTATTCATAATGAATGAAATTTCACGAGCAAACAATACGAGACGTTTTATAACCTTGGGGTGCTTATTTTCGTCTACAAGTTTTACATCTGCCTTCAATCAGTTCTTAATAACTACTTCGGAATTTTTTTATTTGTGCTAGATTGTCGGTTAGATTTTAAACAAACCTCTCTAAACGTCTGGTGCAAAAATTACTTTTGGTTTAATGTGTGGGCAATGATTCATCAAAAAATGGGAAACATCAAAAGATATTATTCTAACTTTACTTTTGTTTAAAAAGTTAAAAAGAGTCGACGCGTGAAGGTTAATCGCGTTGACGCAATTTAATTCTCAAATTTTACACCTTTTTTTTGGAGCATGAAGAAACGAAAGAGCTACTCGAAATTTTTCGTTTTGTTTCACTTGATCGCCTTATACTCTCTAAAAGAACTGTTTCGACAAATTCGTTTCGAAAATTATTAGGACAAGAGTTTTGAATAAATTAGCCAGTCATTTGTGCAACCAACCGAATTTCGTTTGTAAGGAAGAACTCAAAGTTAGCGCAATGAATGCAATTGCATTTAAATCGTTCTGGTATTTTATTACTTATTGTTTTAGGTTTTCCACTAGAGATCCCCATTTTTATGTCGTATCTTATCATGGTACTCATTTGCTTTTATCTATTTTGTTTCTGCTTGACCATTATTCACTGCTTCCTACGATTTCAAAATTTGAAACTAAATTCAAAATACAAAAGTACTAGATTTTAACCTTTACGGTTTTACTAATATAATAAATGGATATAATAATTTTCCAAAGTGAGGCAGAATGCCTATATCTACCATTAATGAATTCCTAAACAAACTACATAATTGGAAATAATTGAACCGCAAGTCTAAAAATAACGGCATTTTAATAATTAGTAGGCATATAACTCCTCATATCCAGAATCTTTCCCAAGTTAATCGTGCTCTATTGATTAGATATTTAGAAAAGATTCGAGTCTCGATAGGTATTTTTAAAAGTCTGTATGAGGCACTTATCTCTCGATTTTCATGTAAATTTTTTATCTGAATCGATGCAGGCGTATTCACGATGAAGGTGTAATTTGGCCTAATTTATCTCGGCCGTTACAAGGATAATGGCTGTTTTATCAATAGGATTGATGCGTGATGCTGCCTCGAATGTGCTGATAAGTGAATTGAAAAGGCAATTTTTCTCATTTTTTTTTCTGTATTCTGGAAATGATAAAATCTATATTGGTAACGATAATGGTTCGCTGAGACGTATGTAGGCATTTATTCGAAAAACTCATTAAATGAAAATATTAAACTAGTAATTTTTTATCCTCATTATTTTTTAAATAAACGATTAAAGGTTGATAGTTACAAATAATTGTGCCATTATGATAATTATGTGAATAAGTTTTTTTATTGAATAATTTCGATTGCACTCTCATTTCTATTATCGTCCACTTTAGAAGCAATCGCAAATTTTTGAAATGATTTTATTTTCGAATGTACACTAATTTACATACATACATTATTATTCTTGTTTTTGTCGTGTTATATGGTAATACGTAAAAACCATTTACGTATTCTTCGACATGTAAAATAGGTGGAAAAACTGTTCCAAAGATCTGTTTATTTAAACGTTTATCTTCTACAGTTTAATTTTAATTAACACCTATCTCGCAAAGTGATTTCAAATATAACTATGGTGAGTTGCTTTAGTACGATATAATCGTTTTTTCGAAACGAAACTTCATTTTATTGCTTTACTAATCAACACGAGTAAGTCTCCATCCAATTAACAATTAATTTACCGCTAATTAAAGTGTTTTTTAATTTGTTTACCGATACATAAATATTCTATTACCGATGCCATATTTTGCTTAAAGAAGTTAATGCATATTTGTAATACCTAATGGTACAATTAGTTAAATATAAATACAAAGTTTATGTAATATATTACATTAAAAACCTAATTACAATTTTGATTAATTAGGATAATTTATTACATCGTTATAAAGAACATTTAATAGTACAAAAAATAGTATAATTAACCACAAATAAAAACCATTATACATACTATAAATTGATAATACATTAAATTGAACGCAGTTTTTCATTAATTTTGATATTCCAATATCTTATTGTGGTTTTGTTTCAGATTAATTTCCTAATCTAATATCATTTATAATTTGGCGTAGATCAAAATTAAACGAAGGCGGTTGAATAGCTGTCTTACTGGAAGCAGATAATGAAGGAAATTTATTTTTGTATTGCTATACTGTTTTGCAACTTGAAATTTACGAAAGCACATTATACTCAACAGTGGGCGGTGCACATCCAGGGTGGCAAAGAAGTAGCCGAGGCTGTAGCTAGGGACCATGGTTTCACCAACCATGGCTTGGTAAATCTTCCAATTCCTTAATTTTCAACCAACTAATTTAACGATTGCTTTTAGATATTCGACGATCATTATCATTTTTCCCATAGTGATGTAGTCAAGCGGTCGTTGAGACCAAATGTAGAAAAGCGGGAGAAACTCGCAGTTGATACTAGAGTTAGTTGGGCTCAACAACAAAGGGCTAAGAGGAGAGTGAAAAGAGACTTAAAAGTACAAGATAGTGATCCAAAATGGCCCTATATGTGGTATTTAGTAAGTACAAATTCTAATACACCGTCGTACGATATTTTAACATTCAAATTATTTAGAACCGAGGAGGTGGTCTTGACATGAATGTCATACCAGCTTGGATGGAAGGCATTACGGGTAAAGGAGCTGTGGTAACAATTTTAGACGACGGATTGGAAAAAGACCATCCAGATCTTCTACAAAATTATGTAAGTCGTAAACTTACAAACTTACTAAACACTTTTTATATTTGATGTTTCCTTTAGGACCCTATGGCTTCCTACGATGTAAACGGACAAGACTCGGATCCCAGTCCACGATATGATATGATTGATTCAAACAGACATGGCACAAGATGCGCCGGAGAAGTGGCCGCGACCAGCAACAACTCCGTGTGTGCTCTTGGAGTTGCACACGGGGCTCAAGTAGGAGGTGTCAGGATGTTAGATGGTGAAGTTACCGATGCCGTTGAAGCCAGATCGCTCAGCTTGAATCCGCATCACATAGATATTTACAGCGCTTCATGGGGCCCCGATGATGATGGAAAAACTGTTGACGGACCAGGAGAACTCGCTATGCGGGCTTTTATCGAAGGAGTCACAAAGGTAGGTAAAAGTGTTATGGTTTTGATTCGGTTTATAATGGTATAAAATCACTAGGGTCGCAACGGTAAGGGTTCTATTTTCGTCTGGGCGTCTGGAAATGGCGGCCGAGATCACGATAACTGCAATTGCGATGGTTACACCAATTCCATCTACACCTTGTCAATTTCAAGTGTCACCGAAAACGGTCATGTGCCTTGGTATAGTGAAGCTTGCAGTTCCACTTTAGCCTCAACCTACAGCAGTGGATCAGTTGGCGAAAAACAAGTAGTAAGTGTATACTGCTCTTGTAAAATACTAATTTTTTATAACAAAATTCTATTTATTCTAAGATTACAACGGATTTGAAGCACTCTTGTACGAGCAGCCATACAGGAACGAGTGCCTCGGCACCCCTGGCAGCTGGAATTTGCGCTCTAGCCCTCGAAGCTAATCCGAATCTTACTTGGAGGGACATGCAGCACATTGTGGTGAGGACTGCGCGCCCGCACAATATAGTTACAGGCGATTGGCAAACCAACGGCGTCGGCAGGCGCGTATCCCACAGCTTCGGCTACGGCTTAATGGACGCCTATGCCATGGTGCAATTGGCGAAAAATTGGACGACGGTCCCCGAACAGCACAAATGCGAGGTGACCGCACAATTGGTGCCTAAGTAAGCAACAACTCGCAAGCTATCTGCGTTTCTTATTGATTTATTGTTCATTTATTTCCAGGCATATTCCACCGAAAAGCATGATAACTCTTCAACTGCAAGTCAAAGAGTGCGTCGGCGTCGATGTATTGGAGCACGTGCAGGCGAAATTAACGATATTTTCACAGAGAAGGGGCGATTTGAAAATACAATTAACATCTCCATTGGGAACTAAAGTTGTGTTATTGGCTAATCGACCCCATGATAACTCCAGGGGAGGTTTTAACGTATGGCCTTTTATGTCGGTGCACTCGTGGGGCGAATCGCCTTATGGAACTTGGCAGCTAGACATCCACAATGACGGAAGATTGTTAGGTAAGTTTTGTGTTTGATTAAGGAGAGTATACATGTTGTTTGTTTGCTAATATGGAATTAATACTCATATTCTAACAAGTCTTCACCCTGTGTTTGAAAAATGTAGCTATCCATAAGGTGACCGTAAAGTTATGGAACTTTTGGAAGGGTGTTTATATTAATTAACCTCGACGTTTCTAGGGTCGCATTGCTTTATACTAAACTACTAACCCCACTAACACGGTATTGATTTTCAGGAAGAGCTTCGCTACAAAACTGGACACTCGTTTTGTACGGAACGAGATACTTCGTGCCCAGTTTAACAAACGAAAAGACTAACAAACACAAATCGGGTACTATTCGACGGAAAAATAAAAAGCACAAAAATAAAAATACGAAAAAGTGGAATTCGACTACGAGATCGCCGCCTATGCGAGTACCGGCGAAGAACTCCACGAATAATAACGCGTCAAAAAATAAAAAACCTTCTGTGTCGAGTAGCGACGTGTCCCCGTATTTCTACGCGGTATCGAATTATAACAATAACAGAATCCGATTGGACCAAAACAGCGTAAAGCAATACTTAAAGTTCGTTAAGAACATCACCATCACGTACCCGGTGATGATCCCCGCGCGGAGTTTCGTCAAAAACACCAATCAGAAAAAAACGCAAAAATTGAAAGAGAAAAGCCGCGACATTAACTCGAACCGCAATCTGAAATTAGTCCTAAATAAAGCTAACGGCACGACGATCGCTCCCGTCGTCACCGCTACAGAAACCGTGTTGGCTGCGAAATCTACGCAGTCCACCCGAAAGGATCTTACCGGTAATTTTCGTGCATGGCGTTTTTGGTTTCGTTTTGCGTTCATAGGTAGCATTTATTATTTTTACGCACAAATATTCATTTTTTGTATATTTGTGTGATTACTTACTTATTCACGTTAGTAAAATAGTTTTGTAATTTTGTTTGTACATATTGAATAGTTTAAATGGTTTATTAACGATTAAAATATTGGTCTTCCTCGCGACTTTTAAAGCTTGTTGTTAGTATCAGTTTCGATATTTATAGCGGTGTAATTACCGTGTAAACCATTTATGATATTTTTGTTTTGTCTCGAAAACATTACTTTCACTCACTTTTAGTGTGTTCTTATATTTTTGGGTTTCCTTATTTGCATGTCCTACTTAGTTTTACCGGTATAATATTTCAGATAACTCAAGGCTTATCGGCCTTTCATGCGACGATTTAATCATTTTAAAATACTGTTCTGTTTACAGGCGAAGTAAAATCTTGGCAATTAACCCTTTACGGTACGTCCACACCGCCAGCTTACGACTTGCAAGGCAAAGCTGTTAGTACGAATACAATACCTGATACTATTAGTGATGACATTTTGCTCAATTCGATATACGATTCGTCTTCAAATTGGGAAAGCGGAGCAGAAGTAAGAGATTTGCTTATATTGTACTATTTGTGAAATATGTATCTTGATTGTGATGTTAGGTTGAAAACTTCCCGTACGCCTGAAATGTGTTGTTTTGTTTCAGAATCGTAAGGACATTTTAGAAGTCGAAGAGAAGGAAACGTCGGGTTGCTCTCGATATAACGGCAATTTATGTTTAGGTTCGTTATGTTTTATTTTGATATTGTATTTTTACTCATTGAATTTTCACGACATTTTATCCACTTTACTAACTGCCATTTCGCTAATAACGGAATGTAATAAATTAATCGTGTTACAGATGACGAATTTTAGCAATTTTTTTAAATTTTCTGACAACAATTTTCACATATATATTGCATCACCGATGATATTTTTGTTTTTAGTAAAATTTAAAAGATCCGTAGGTGCTTCAAATAATTTTTACACTACAGACAGAAGGTTGTACAGAAATAATCGATGTTTGATTTATTCGAAATAGGTTACTTTATTTTCTTAGCTATACCTAATTGACTACAGTGATGATATTTCAATTTACTAATTTATTTATAGATCCTCGAATTCATAAATGTGTTCTTGTGTACAGTATTGTAAGATTTGGCCGCGCTATACTATTTTATTCTAATTTTTTACTTATATTCTACCTATTTTTGAAATAGATGAAATTATAATTTCATTAATGACAACATAGAACTATCAAGTATCACTGATTTAATTAACAGTGCGCAAAAACGTTTGTCGTTCATAATTACTTTTAATTATTTTCACACAAACCTGTAAATATACTTTCCAGCTGTTGTTTTTAATTGGCACATTAATTGGACATTCAATTAATGTCTCTTACTCGAAATAGTTCCTTTGTTATTTTGACGAATGAATAACTTTTTAAAATATCTATTTTCTTAATCATTTCTTTTTAATTTTTAACGACATTTTACAATAATATAATTATATACTTAATTCATAACTGTTAAAAAGGCTTCCATGTTTAGATAATTTTATATTGGCCATTTCTTGAGTTCCATTACTGTACCTGATAAAATAGTTACTTAAACTTTGTTAAACAATTCAGAATATTTATTTTTATTTAATTATTTAATTGTTTTTATTGAAGTTATAGTATTAAAAGCAACAACCACGAAGTATAACCGTATACTTCACTGCCATTTTACTTAAACGAGTAAATTCTATAACCGGCCAGTCGTATTCCTATTTTTTGCTCTCGAATAAATCTTACTGCAAATTCACCTGGTAGGTTATACGCAATATTGTAATCTAGTGGTTATTAATTTTAGCAATAAATCGGGAAAATGTTCAAATGAAATAAACAAAAATTCGAATAAACGGAACGTGCCTTTGGTTATTAATAGACCTAAGTTTTTCGTTTAAATTACTTCGGCGAAGGCGATGTAGGTATGTAAATATCGAATCTATAATTGTAAAAATGAATTTGTGAGGAATAGGAATTACGTTCTTTTTCATCGCATTGCTGGATCAGTTTAGAAATTTACGAAATACAATGTTCATTAGGTAACCCATAAAAGGCCCAGTGCATTTTAAGGATTCTCTTTATTTGCCAATCTTTCCAAATTCGTGCCAAATAAAATTAATTTCATTAGTATTAAATTAATGATTTTCAAATTTGCAGTTAAAGTGCAATTATCCTGTGTATCAAATTAATGTTGTAATCAAAATGTTTTCTTAATTATCTAAATATCAATTATTTCTAAGTGTACAGATTTTATGTAAGGTATAATGTTTACTGTGATTGTTTTTTTGTATATAACTTAAGAGACTTGTTTTATTTTATGTTATATATATTTATTATATATATACACTTACAAGTAGTTCCTGAAATATGTTAACCATTAATTTTAAGCAGCATAAGATCTGGGAAATATTGACATGTTTTCTAGTAAATTAAGTTTCAACTTAATAGAATACACTATTTATTAAAAATAATTAATGGTTGAATTCAAATCTAATATTACCAATATTTTAATAATATTTTAAAATTTCTCATTAAATCAAGCGAATAGAATGCTATATTAGTTATGAATTACGGTGAAAATAACAACATTCTTTACAGGCTTAAGTTAGAAAAGTTTAACAACTTAATAATGAAAATTAAATAGTGCTTTATTTTGTATGTATTGGAAAATATAAAGTTTCGTCCATCTTAAATGAGCCTAATATCCATTGACATTTACATTATACCATGACATTAACATTGAATATTCGCTTTAAAAATGCTTTTAAACTTTAAGCTTCGAAACTTTTATCGCACAAACTACAACCATTTTTTCTATAAAAAGTGTATTCATTAAGTTCTCCTCTAAAATTTAAACTAATTTATTTCTAGTTATCAAAATTGGACAAACTTAGCTAATCATTTTTGCTTGTCAGTTTAAATTTTCGAGGCTCGTAGTCGGCCTTTGCGGCGCCGAATGTGCATGTCAAGTCGTGTTAATACGTGTATTTGTGTTTCTTGCGGTCGCTGGCCTAAAAAAATTCATTTTGTAAAACCATCACATTTTATTCGAAACATCTTCACAGTTTCGCTGAAATGCGCGCTAGTTTGGTACGACTTCACAGTGCTAGTCAGAAATCAGTCGAAAGTTGGCCGTTTCAAAACCCTTTCACAATATATTAAATTTATCGAGCCGTGAATTAAGATTAACTTATGTTTGAAATAAAACTGGAACTATTCCACAGTGGTTTATTTCTGATGGGTTCAACACGTTTAACGCTTCATTGCAACCTTTATATGCCTTAAATATTCTTATTTGTGACGAGTTTTTTTTGAGCCAACGTTTTGTCTTTCCCTGTATGTCTTCCTATTTAAAGCTTTATGCATATCGACAGCTGAAGTTACCAAACTAAATGGCATTGTATCTAATAATATAAATAAAAGATTGTGTAAATAATATTTGTAATCTATACAAAATAAATTATAAATTGTGGCAAGAATTCGAACAAATTTGATTTTCCATTCCTGTTGAGTCGCTGAAAGTCAAGCAGTGTTTCAGATGTGGAATTTTTGTTTTAAATTAAGAGAATGGTAAGTTGATATCTATCCGTTCTGCATGTTAATGTTATGGATTTGTGCAAAAATTGTTGTCAGATTTGTGATTTTTTTTTATTTATCTGTAACTTTTAATTTGTATATACATATAGCATTAGTTTTAACACGTAAAAAACATTCTGCTTACCTTTTTTACTTACAGATTTTAAATTAATATTTACTGCATAGATATTTGTGTAATTTATTCCCGTATTTCGTGTCATTTGAAACTTACACCATCGTTTTCACATTGCACAAAGATGACAACAACTAATTCTCATAAGAAACTAAAAAAAGCCTAGTTATACAGATAAGTGCGAAAGTGTACGCAATATGGTCTATTGTTCCAACAAAGATAACTTCCATTAGTCTCATATAAAGGAAATAGAAACAGTGATATTGTGGCATTGTAACTTTCTTACTCTAACTACTGTTATTTTAATAATCAAGTGATATTAACCATATTGCAAACAAATTTGCACTTACCCATATACACTTTACATTAGCAAAGGTTTTAATTAAACCATTAGAGCGTTTTCATACGGAGCAATATATTGCAGCAATAAATTGCTGTAGTTAAAATACTTAAGTTATTAAGACTTGCGTTATTAAGAGCGCACACTAAGAGCGTTTTCACACGGTGCGATATAATGCAGCAATTTATTGTTGCAATATTGCATTTTTTTTAACGGTTGTATAAAAAGTAAAAAGCAATAAATGCTCTTAGAGCGTTTTCACACGGTGCCATATATTGCAGCAATTCCAATATTGCATTGCAGTTAAAATACAAGCGTTCAAATGCGTAGTTTTCACACATATGCAATAGGATAATTTTTATTAAAGCTTGTATAAATAGTTTAAAGCAATATTGGAACAATAAATTGCTGCAATATATCGCACCGTGTAAAAACTCTTTAACGCTTTTATAAAAACTACAATGCACTATAGCAGTGATCTAAAAAAAATATCAATTAATAATATATTGCACCGTGTGAAAACGCTCTAACTCGAGTGGTAAATGCGTTATTTTTATCTTGTGTCCAAAAATGAATCGCTTTTAGGTATGCAATAAAACACATTTAAATTATTATTTTAAAACGTAAACTCCCTTTTGCACTTCATACAGCTGGTGTGAATAATAATTAATTCAGTTTTCAGTAAATTTCATTAGTTAATGGAATTAGTTTAATATAAATGAACACGGTTAAGGGCATAACATAAAATCGATTGGCACAGCTTATTTAAATTTATAGGTTAATGTATTAAACTGAATCCTGCTGTCGATAAGTTTGAATCATTTTTGGACAAATTAATTGAATAATACCACCCAAATATTACAGATTTTATTTTATTTTTTTTTTGTAAACATGACTCGTTTATTTCAGAATGTTTACCAAACTACCAGTTACATAAAGGAATTTGCATACCATCATGCCCAGACAAATTCTACAACAATTTATTGGATTTAGGTGACGCATCGGTAGAGAGCCTTTCCGGTAATCAGACATGCTCACCGTGTCATTACACCTGCAAAAATTGTAAAGGGTCTTTAGATTCCGATTGCTTGGGGTGTTTTGGCGATGCTAAATTGGTACAGTTATCCGATGAGTCCTATTGTTATCCTATTCATTTGATTCCTGACATAAACACGGAAATATGGTATTACCGGTTTTTCGTTATCCTGTGCATTGCACTACTCAGCCTGACAACAGCAGTGATTTTTTATTGTTTTTGCGTTAAAAATAAAAAATCAGATTACAGGAAAGTAAACTGTGACATTGTTGCTCATCAAATTGGAGGAATTGAAAATGACATGAAATCAAATATTTATACCGATAACTATTGATTGTAGTAATGGTTGACCAACGGGACGAAAATGGCACCAAATTTATTCAAATTATTTAATACATTAGGTATTTGTCATTGAAATTATGAATGCTAGTCCTTTGTTGCCATTTATGCATTGGAAATTGGATAAACTTATAAAATTATTTACATCTATAACAAAATATTTTACACCTATAAGTTCATACCAATCAATGAACTATTTATTATAATTATCTATAATTAGAACACAAGTTTTTTTGTTCTTATACATTCCTATTTTTAGTCAAGTGCACAATTTTATTAGTCTTTGTTTTAATAATTATAATTATGTTTTCTCGTTTCCTATTCACAGCATTGCAGTTGTCATTTCAAAAAGCGTCGTTCTGCGCACTTTTATTGAATTAATATAATTACTGGTTTAGAAAACGAAAACTGTTATAATTCGAACGAAGACGATTAATTGTAGATGAAATGTGATAAAAGCAATTCCAGCTCAATAATTCCATTTATTAGGATAATTTATTAACTAAAAATACGTAATATTTTAAACGAAGAGAAAAATTATGTTTTAAGCGCTGAGAAATGAATTATGTATAATTTTTTATAACTAGTAGTTTGCGTTGAATGTTTATAATTCTCATAGCTTATTATTTGTTTGGTTTTTGATTATAAAATACGTTATATTGAATTGGTTTTGATTTAAACAATATTTAGAGTTATTCAAGCCATTTTATTGTATGATTAACGACATAATTATAATTTCCATTGTTACGTGTATAAGTTTAGATAGGACAGTTTTGTCGATTTTATGTAAATATAAATTAAACAGCGCTTATATAATTTGTTCATATATCCCAGTAAGAAATTCAAAAAAAGTCGGTACTTACATTCGATCCCAAATTCAATGACAATAATCTGTAAAGTGCCTTACTATTGATGTAATTTTAAAATATTTTACAATAAAAAAAATTAATTAAATTTTATTTTTTTGCATTATCCATTTGAGCAATTTCGATTTTTAATACTTCGTTATGTTTCAGTTAAGTATCCCAGGCATTTTTTAATTAACTTCAGTTCTTATAAATTTAATTGCCACTAATATTAAGTGGTATTTTTTAGAAGGTAGTATTTGTTCATGTGAAATGAGTTAGGTATAAAATGAGTACAAAGTTTATTACAACAGACAGTACAGATTTCGCTTATTTGGTAACAGTTTTTAAAAATAATTTTGTTGATTTTGATTTTTATATTTACAAAAATATTTCACTCGAAATTTTAGTTTGTTTCCCTAAAAGATATCAGCCCTAGAGATTTCATAATAATGAAACGAACATCGGCACAAAAAAAATCATAAATAATGGTGAAATAAACTATTCCTGAAAATTACAAGTCGTTTTTGCACTTAAAACTCCGAGTGAAACTACTGGAACAAATAAATATAACTTGACGGATATTTTTGGTTCAGTTTTTATAAATAAAAATTATAAATTATTAACACTTATAATTTGATTAATCCAACCAATGAAAGAAGAAACTTTAACGTAAACACCTGGTACATCTAATCTCCCGCAGCCAAAACCCCAAGAAACAAGTCCCGCCAATTCGTAAAAGCCATCGTCTTGGCATACTAATGGTCCCCCACCGTCACCTTGGCATGCATCGTTCCCTTCTTCACCCCCAGCGCAAAAACTGCTAGCAGGAAGTATGAAAATTTTTTCAGTCACCGCATTTACTTTCCTTATGCATTCAGCGTCGCTTACGATCGGTATTTCGGCTTCTCTAACTCTTAGAGGAATTGGTCCAGCTAAAAATATTAATAGCAATGAAATTAATTTTGATTTATAAGAATATCTAACCTTCTCCCATGTAACCGTATCCAGTTACAGTGCAACGTTTTCCTGCTGCATGACTCACACCTCTAGCTGGTAGACACACAAGGCAGACGCCTTCTTTCAATTCAGCTTGCCCGTGAAGCTTCAAAAGAGCTATATCATTATCCAATGTTTGGCTGTTATGATTGTGGTGTATGTAAGTCGTTGCCACTCTTAGAGTTTGAGCTCCAGGACTGCCGTATTTTCTGGTCAAATCATGGTCACCTACTCTTACGTATATGGCATCACCGGAGCGAACAATACTAAATAATAATCGTGAATTAGAACACATTAATTATTTCAAAGTGTACCTAACGTACTTTGTGACACAATGCGCTGCAGTCAAAACCCACTGAGTCCCAATGAGAGCGGCTCCGCAGAGGTATTGATTCAAGGAGTTAATCAGTGCGACTTGCCAACACCATTCGCCTTGCTGCCCGTCTTCACCACCAACAACTCGGCCTTCTCTGGACGTGCCTTTGACACCGCAAACGTATTTACTGTAGACTGGCGAACGAGATGTCGTTGGAACTACTCTTGACGTTTCAGTCGCTATAAAGCAAATGTATCAAGTAGAAATCTACACTGCTTTTTAGCTATTAACGACTCACTTGATGTCTGAGTTAAAGTTACTGGTGATGTTGTGGTATATTGAACACTTAATGATTGTTGAGTGCTATCTTTTGGAGGTGAATCGTCTTTTTGTCCTAAGGCTTCCTTTATTAAAGACTTGGGAGCGCAGCATTTCGTTCCTGATTTTCTGCATTTGAATATTTCTGTCATTTCAGCATTTCCTACAACGATGAACATAAATTTCTACTGAATAAAACTGAAAAGTTACGTACTGAAACAAGTAAAGCTCAAGTAAGATACTATGCAGGATCCAGGGCACTCCGGTCGGGAGTCCATTGTGGTGGTTGTGGTCGTAGTAGTCGGGTAATGCGGTTTAGGTTTTGGTTTAGGTTGCGATGTAACTGTTCTTGTGTTATCACAACAAACGGATCCTCGTTTACAATTCGACGTATGAGGTATTAGAACGGAAGGCCTTTCACAGAAAGCAGCCATTATATTGAGAAGGCAAAATCCAGGACATATCGGTCCCGGATCGCGCGTCACCGGCCTGGGGGTTGTAGTCGGTCTAGTTGATGTTGGTATTGGTGACGCAGATTTTTCCGGTTCTTCGTTTGACTGAAATTCGAATTTCTAAATTAGTAAATATAATAAATAGTTTTAATTAATCTTACCGATGATTCAGTAATGCAACAGCTATCTCCATTGGCGCATTCGGCCTGAGAATCGATGTCGTCGCAGAACAAAGCGACCAATCCACTAACGCATTCTCCACGACACTCTTTCAAAACTGTCGGTTGAAACGTCGACAACGTTGTCGATTTCCAAACTGTACTCGGTGTCGTACTAAAGGGTTTAGGGGTTGTCCTCGTCTCGATTTTAGTGTGGTTCATTTTGGTTTTGTTCGGGTAAATTAAATTAAGAGGTACTTTATCACCGAAGGTGACACTTGAGACACAACACCTTAAACCAGGTGCGCACAGATTGTCCGTGTTAAGGATGGCTTCGCAATAATTGGCTATGTTCTCGGCAACACACACTCCTTTGTACTCCGTACTGTTGCACTTTCCTGCAAAAAATTATATCAATATCGATTGTTGGACATTGACGAATGAATGTTCTTCGGGATAATGAACAATGTAATAAAATCTTTACCTTGATCGTTCGTTGCCACTGAAGCGTTGTGTTGTTTCTCAGTAGCTATCTGAAAAAGAGATCTATGTAGATTATGCCAACATGTTTTTAAACGTAAATTCAATGAATTGAAATGATTATTAACAAATTTGACATCGATTGTACTAGACTCGGAATTTAATATCCATGCTAAGTTATATATTAGTTGCCATCCCTGTCATAAAATATGATGCAAAATCATTAACAAGCGCAAGTGCCGTCTATTTACATAAACCTGCCATGTTAGCTCTACTATCATATATGCAAATACTATATCGAACCAATCTGATTGAATAATATGAAAGTCATTCAACAAGAATACCACACTCTAAATACCTAATATATCATATATGAATCTACCTAGTTTATCTAAAACCAAATAAGTAGCTAACTATGCGATCACACGTTTTAATTAACAATTTCAGGTTAGTTTGGCTATTCATATATTTACTAATTAAAACTATTAGGTTATTATTAATAAACCAATAAAGTTCGAGTTTCTGTGCATGTGCATTATTAAACTGACGAACTAGAAAATTCGGTTTCATATCCAGATTATTACAACTCGAAGTTATGCGGAATATCGAATTTTATTCGATACTCGGTTTTATTCCTGCATTATTTCCTCGTTCATTAATGATTTCCAGTTGTTAGAATTTTATGTTGCTTCTATAGGTGTAAATCCTGATAAACTTAAAGGTAAGTACTTACATAATTAGAAATAGTTGTACTAGGCGGCACAGTCGTTGTTGTTATAGTACTAATTGTTGTTATTTGGGGTGTCGTTGTTTCCGTCTTGGTCGTTGTTTCTATTAGTGTTGTTGCATTTTGAGCTGGGGAGTCTATACAGCATTTCATTGATGGTGATGGGCAGGTTACATCTTCTAGAACTCCGTAGCAAATTATAGTTGCTAAGGCGTGTACACAAACGCCTGGACAGTCTTTTGAATCAGCAGTACTAGTTATGGTGTCCAGTAGCCCTGTGAATCGTTAAAATTATTTATTGCAACAAGAAGTCTAACCAAGTTATTTAAAGATAATAAAAAATAATATAGGCTCTATCAATTTACTGAATGTGCGATGTATTTTTGCTTTTAATTGATTGCCCAAGTGACTTTTGATGTTAATACAAAGCGAAATTATATTGGTAACATTTTTTGAAAAGCTTTTATGGTTAAATGAAATATTCATCAATGTTTCGCGTTATATCCGAAAGACCTACATAGCATACACTGTTGATGGTGCATAATTTTCGAATAGGAAGTTAAAAATACGAGCAATATCTCCTCGTTACAAAGTTTCATGCTCACAATGTTTAAAATAATGTGGCCCAAAATTCCCGTTATGAATAGTTCGAGTTGAAATAAGTGCACAAAAGGCGATATTTAAGGCTATAAAGGCGATAAATTCATTAACTTCTGACAGTTTAAGGCAGTTTGTGTCGAGAAAATCGAAATTATATTAAAAAAGGAATCAATAAGCAGGCATATGTATACCTATTATACTGAATTTTCAATAATAACAGAACCCAGTAATATTTAATACGAAAAAAAATATACAGATATTTTATTATAAAAGAATTAAGGATTGGGTAAAATTTTTTTATAAGGTAGAAAAAACTCAAATTCACCTATTATTTTTCCCCATGGAATAATATACAGGGTATCCTCGAACTTATGGCACTAAATTTTAGAAATTAGAAATAAATGAAAAGAGCGAATACAACCCTGACCTTCAAATAGGCTGAATCAGAATTTTAACTCAAAAAACAGACGCGGTGTATTTATCAGCAAGCGCAAATTTCCCCCTCCGCCCTCCAGTTTTCGAAAAACGTTACCGATAACGATTGTTTTCTAGTGCGTAGTAAAATAGTGTAAAATAGATTTTTGTGATTAGACTTTAGTGATTTATTTGATTGTTTTAATTCTTAGTGTTCTTCGCAGTTTAATTAGTTCTTATGTTAGTGGTGTTCTGAAACAATTAATTGCAAAATTGGCAATACTATAACAAGCGTTCAATGGGATTATTAATAAACAATCGTGATGAACTTCAATATTTTTCAACAACAAAATAGGTGAGTTAATATTTCTTTCGAGTTCATTTATTTTAAGTTTATTTTCTATTGTTTCTATTTGAAAATCCCGATTTACTTTAATAACTTATCCATGATTCTAAAAATTTGGAGATCATATAGAATAAATAAGTAATAAACAAATTCAAATAAAATTCTTAATTTATAAATCATTATTTTGTCGATATTAACCGATGGTGAACGCGATCTATCGCGCGGTTGAGGGGTTTCAAGCGATGTACAGGACCGCATTTCGTAGAAATATTTCTAATATTTTAAAATTTGTTTATTATAATTTAAAAAAAATGAAATCTGCGAATCGGTCTTAAATTATGCAAACTACCACCCCTAAATTTTAGTGCCATAAGTTTTAGAACACCCTGCATGTATGTATTTCAGTAAGGGAATTCCCAAAATAGTTGACTTATGCGACTATGGGTCACATCTATGCGTTCGTCTGGATTTTAGGAATGAATGAGGCTTTCAAGAGCTTATGGTCCCTTCAGTGTCACACGCGATATTATTTCAAAATATACTGCGGAATATGAAGCGTTTCTTGTCCTATATGATGAGAAATATCTGTATAATTTAGTGGAGTGTGGAAGGCATTCTAATTTCCAAATGTTTTCACAGTAATGAATGTCACATTTGAAACTGTCTGAGTTAATACGTACATTCAATGATTTGATGAATTGCTTGGTAACTTCGATATTTACGAAAAAATAGAAAGTTTTAATTGCCACATTTTAACTTTAATATATATTCTGGATAGATAATAGAGTTTTAATCACCTTTTGTGTTTGTTAGTCAACTGAATGGCGCAACCCTGACAAGCACAAATCGAAATTTAACGAATATAATTTTTTATATATTAGATACTGTAAAGGATCCCACACACCAACGCGAAACTTTTCCGCTGCGAAAGTTTCGCGGCGGAAATTTTCCGATTGTTAGTTAGCGATTTTTAGTGACACATTGGAGCGTATGTGTAATTAATTATATATTTGCAATTCATACAATTATTTATTCAATGAGTTTGTCTGAAGAAGAAGTTTTACTGCTACTTGGTTTAGCTGAAGAGGAAGAATTTAGGTAAAAATAACTACGTTATTACGAGTATGTTGATTAGCAACACATAGGCAAGCATAATAGTAGTAGGATATTTATTTTCATAAGTCTACATGACTTAAATCGTAAATAATGGGATACTTTTTCACAAACTCGATTAATTTTTCGACAGTGCAAGCAGCGTTTCGAAAATAGAACGCTGCATTTTCGCTACTATTGCGAAACTACCGTTGCTGGTCTGAATATGTTCATAAGCCGCCGTGTTTAAGGTTCCGCTGCGGAATCGCTGCCGCAGCGGCAGCGGAAGTTTCGCGTTGGTCTGTGGGATCCTTTACGTAGTAATTTATTATGTTCTTTCCTCTAATTTTTAAGCAAATCATCAAATAATTTCAGTGCCCTAAAAAACGACGAGGGAGTTTTTCAACAGATTTTTTTTCTATATTTTTTGATTATAATGAAAATCCTCAACACGTAATTGCCAAAGTTTGTAGCTTGTATTACCTACATAACAGGTTATATTTAGAAATTTTTACAGTTGTCCGAATTTGACGAGGGTTTTTCATTGATGAATTATGATATCTCCAAGTTTAAATTAGATCGTAAATAAGATATCGAAATGAAAAAGAAAACGAGACGACACATAAATTACACCTAATAAAAAAACGAATTCAATGGCATACTAATGATCATAAGTTGGAAATTAAATCTGTATTTTTCATTAATATTTGTATGGTATTAATATTGGTTTAAATTAGAAATCCATTAAAAACGTGTCATATCTTTTTCCTTATACAATTGGCTTCAGAAGTGCAAAGTCAGAAACCTCAAGGATTTCTCCCTTTCTTTTTATCCCTTAATGCGACGGTTTACTTTCGCGAAATTTATTGTCCTTGGAGACGAATAACTTAACACTCTCTAAGCTGCTTTATTATAAATTGGTGAAAGAAAACAAAGATTTTCCCTTTTTATTAGTAGCTTCGATACTCCATTGAAACCACGTACAGGAAAATCGTTTGAAATAAAATACAACAATATATCAGATATTTAGTTTATTTCGCTAGTTTAATTTTAACTGAATGTTTTATAATTATTAAAAAGCCAAATATTTTGACTTTTTAATTAATAAAGGAGTCCTTTATTGTTGCTCCCGAAAGTTATCGACTAACCTAGTAATTTCGGTGAAAATGCCTGAAACGTGACGGCCAGGTTGAATAGCCGGTAGTTTAGCAAGTTAACCTATCCCGGATAATTTCTCTTACCCAATTTCCCTAAAGGCTGTTGTTACGAATAGCTGGGCAAAATTACTAAAAAAATACCTGTCGAACTATGCTTGCATGTCCGAGGGAAACTAGTGGAAATTTCAGCTAATAGTTTTCCTACCTAAAGACTTTCCATGCTTTTTACAATGTAATATGTACAATAAAAGAATTTTCTTTCAGGACCAATAATTTAAATTTCCTGAAAAAAAATCTTAAGGCCGAAGACTTAATTTTATTATTTTTCTCAAAAAAATCGCATAATTAAGGAAATAGAACCGTTAAATAGTTCTTATACCGTTTAAAATGTTCGAAATAACCGCTTCTAATGAAATATTGTTAATGTATTTTAATAATCCGTATAAAAATTCTGAATGAATGGTTTTGTTGAATAAACATAAGGGATTTGGTATAAAAGCCCGTTACAAATTTCTACGTATAATTTATGTAAATTAAAATTAAAAAAAAACGTATACAAGAATAGAGATAGCTTTAGTTTTTTTATTATAGTTTCATTAATAAACTGTTTTAAAAGATGCGGTTACCAGCATAATTTTTAATAGCGGGGTACTTATTTTTTACAACAGTAGAAATTTGGTACAAGAGTATCAGGGAATGGGTAATTAAGTCAAAAAAGGAACGTACAGTAAATTTAGAATTGAGAGTTTAAAAATATTTATATTGTTTTAAAAAGCAAATTGACCATTAAAAGCATTATATATTGAAATTTTTTATTCCTTTTGTCAATTATTCGCTTGGTTTATAATCCTTGTTGGGAAATTGATTTATTTAAACATTTCGCTTTTGTAATTTTACTATAAATTTAAACTAAAGCGTTTTAAAGAAGAATTATGTGCAACTATGATAACGATTTTCGGCTTAGGTTCCAAGAAAGCGATCATTTAATATTCAGCGGAGCTAATATTCACCATATAATCCTGACCAATCACCGAGCTGCTCCCTGCATTAATATGAAAACTGGAAATATCATATTTTTGCAATATTTTCTATTTATTTGGCTATACATTTTAACTGTTTATTGTTGTAAGAAAATAGGTTAATTTGTGACCTAAATTGCGTGAAATACGAACAATGGGCATAAATAAATGTGCGATTTATAACAGTAAATAAAAGAGTACCGTTGACTACCAAGGAAGGCAAGAGGTGTGATCCGTCGATATTAAAAAGAAGTAGGAGAAGACAGTCTTACCTGAGAGGAAGCTGCCGGCCAGAGAGTCGTCTTGAGCTTGCACCCCTAGAAGAAAAACTAGAAGGAATATTTCACCGGTCCTGCGCGACATTTTTGTGACAAACACCGAAATCGACGCACAGAAAATCAACACAATCAACACACGCTCATTGCTTGGCCTACTCCATTCGTATGCGCTACAAATTAACTGATGTGCAATACAGAATTTGCTTCCTAAAAATACCGTTGAATTCCTTCCTACTCTATAATAATGTGTTCTTGTGCTTCTTAATATCACTAACAGAGTGTATGTGAGTATCATGAGTATCGGTTTTGCTGGTACCCGCAGTGGTGCCGCACAGTTATCTTGAATCATCCACATCGAGGCCCTGGCCTTGACATGTTGGTCATCGACCCTCGACGTTGTCTTGCGTTTCTTCGGCTGATCCTCGACACACCTACGCAACATATGCACTAGCAGGTCCCAACAAGGACGAACTTGCACAAGGACCTTTAAAAAATTAAAACGTAACAAACGACAATGCAAGAATTATTGAAATTTCAAAATCGTATCAATCATACCTTTCCTCCGCTATCTTTGCGGGAAGTGCTATATGGGAGAGCAAAAAACGAGATTATGTGTCTGAACGAAGATTTAATGGAAGAGAAAATTATTGTGCAGGTTTCTGTGGGAATATGACATAAAGAAAAACTTTACAAGTGAAAAATTATACTTTGATTGATGGTTTTCACCCTTACGCGAAGTAATATTCATCTTATTGCTTATAAACAGAAATAATATATCAGGCGAATAGAAAGCAAACGGGGAGATAACAGGAAAATATGAATTTATCCTTAACGCTTAAATCTACGAAAATCTTCAACTCCCCCCTTTTTGATCCAATAAAGTCATATTTTATCGCCAAGAGAATTGTTAACGAGACTTCTTATTTTACAAATCCAACGGTCGTGAAGAATTACTTTTATTAAAATTGTATGTTTCAAGAGTTGATTTTTGGCCAAACACGACAAGCCATAACTTTTTTTATCTCGATTATTAGTGTCCGTAACTTATTTTTGTGTTCCATTACACCAGAAATATTACAAAATGCAGCACTTTTATTACGTAGGGATCTCAAGACGTATATGAAATGTAAAGGCAACATCAACGGTAATAAAAAATATAATCATAAAACTTTTATGTTTATAAACATCTGGAATTGGATATACTGCAGAAATGGACTCGTCAAGGTCTGCGTAAGATCTGAGGAGACGTAATATTCCTGTAAATTAGGTTATCACTTGTTATGTAGTGGATCCACCCCACCCTTTAACAGTAACGTTAACATTTCCATTTCCATATAAAATACAATGTCTTCTAATTATCTACCTACTTCGAAAACATGGTTAAATCTAATGGTAAAAGCCGGTAAGTAGCTAATTATCTCACCAGTTAATATTATGGATAATTGGATAAGTATTTCTTGCGGGTGAACGGAATGTCCCAGATATTTTTCCTACTTTATGTGTCATTTAGTTATCCATCTATATTTTAATTCATTTATAGTTCTTTTACGTGTCATTTATATATTTTTGTTTTCATCCATTTTGCTTTACTTTATTGCTTCTATTTATTGGCTGGAAAATATAAATTTATCATTTTTTTAATTTTTATAAACTTCATAATGTGTTTGAAAGGGAATTCGTAATAAATGTTATTATTGTTTTTCGTAGCTTTAAACAGCTTTATGTTCAAAGTCTAAAAAATATTGAAATAAATTACGTCGCCCATGAAATTATTCCAGACGATTAATCTGGAAAATAAAATCGATCTGTTACAAGGCGGAAACTGTACGTACATTTTATCTTCAAAAGTCTTGGAAGCGCTTTGAAATTTTTTATTAAATAATGTAGACAAAAATTGTAATGGAATGAATTACTCAATCGGCTCGCAGGAAAAAGTTAATTAACAAAATTCTGCAAATCGAAGAAAATAAAAGCTTATCGAATCGGGCCGGATTTGCCGAATTAAAATTCAATATTCCCCTTCAACTAAAAAATTCGAATTAAAAAGTACCACGCTTGGTTCAAATATCAAATTGAATGGGGCAGATCCGCGCTTTCGTGAGTATTTGTTGAAAAAACAGAACGAAGAGAATTTGATATTTGAATTCATGATTATAATCTTCGCTTTTCTTCACACTGACAAGAATTCGATACCAATTAATGTAGACAATGAAGATACTAAAAACAAAACAAAGTGAATTGAATTTACCTTTGCACTGGTTTATGACAAATAGCGGGAATACATTATAAAGTAAGGGGTGTATAAGGGAGTTAGAAAACTCTATGTAGACTCTAGATAGGTTTATATCTACTACCAACTGGATATAGCAATGTAAATTCCCAAAGCTCGATATTTATAGCTTCCGATAAGCTTCGCCTGCTTCTCAGTAATACTAAAGCATTAGATCCAAGCGTTAAAACATCAATACACGGATTCATCGACGAACCCTGAAATTTTCTTACTATAATTGGTATTGTTTTCCGCTCAGTTGAATCGAAAAATGTTTATGTAAAGGAATATTCATTTCATCAATCTCTCTGCTACTTCTCACTGCTACTTCTGATGATAAAGATTACTAATGTGTATGAAATTAGAAATCGATAGATTTTCAATGATGCTGAAAATCCCTGCCAATGCCACACAAGCGTCTACACTGACTAGTTTTGAACGTGTCACATGGAGCAATACAATTGTAATGGTTAGTTTCGAAGGCATTTTAAATAAAATCAAAACTGACTAAACCTTAAATTTTATTATAAGGTAAATTACATGCTACACATTTTAAATTGAGAATCATCGATAAATTACATACTTTTTGGATACATTTAGTGGAATAACTCATTTAAAATTGAATCTCAGTGTCATACTATTTTGATATTACAATGAATTAACAAACATTTAATTAATTTTTATGTCCACAATACTGATAAACATGTCTCTTCTTTTCTGAGTTTTATTAAAATCAAAATTATCGGCTCATTCTAGAATGTTTTTTTAATGAAGACATAAAAATTACTTCCTCAGCTTCAGAAGATTAAAGTCCATAAAATATAGACACACTTTAAAGTTTCCAATAAACAAATTACTTACAGCTTTACTAATATTCATGCCCAATAAATTTTATATACAGTAATTGGTTTGTGGTGACATGCTGCAAGTAATTAGTGAATAAATTAAATATATGTAAATACTATACACAAAATTCTTAACATTTATGTATTTACATTTTTTTACACAGTAAAAATAACCAGTACCAATATTTTAATTGCTGGAAACAATTCTTACCATTAAATGAAATATGCTTGAATCGTTTTCTCTTCAACAAATTCAATAAATAAAAAAAAAATTAAAAGCTCCTGAAGGATTGTTGGAAAAATCAACGTTCTTATAACTATAAATTATCCTAACGTTTTCGAAATAAGTTTTTTTATATATTATCCTGGTACTGTTTATAAAATAGAAAATAGTACTACGTTTAATAATTACCTAATTACCAACAATATAACTTCCCTGTGTTTAAATATTTTCCGAAAAGTCTTATATTTTCGTATTTAACAACACAAAGGGATAAGTTTGTATTATTTTTATACATTTATGTTACAAATAAAGTCCATTTTCTTCTAATGAACAACAAATCACATTATCACATTTCGTCACCAGAGTATACCGTCACTTCCTTACTCAATGCTGTCCAATGATTCTATCTATAATGATAATTTTATTCAAAACAGTAAACTGAGCGAATGGATCAGCTGATGGGCCACCCTGTACTCATTATAAACTTTTACACAAGATGCGGTAGAAGTTTAAAAAAAATTTCTCGAGTTTGGTTTTTCATTTTTTATGACTTTGTGTTTTATTCCTCTGAAAGACTGGGGTTAAATTATTTTTTGAGAGTTATTAGGAAGGAAACGTCCTTTCTGTAGGACCTCCTATTTCCTTTTAACGCAATAAAGACCCTTCGAATTTTTAGCTAAATTTATTTCTTCAGGAAGCTGAAGTTTCTGAAAGCCGCTCAGTTTACTGTGCTCAATTTATCGAGTTGATTGCCGTAAAAATACACAGAATTGAATTAATTACGTTACAATTTCCAATTAAATTAATATGTACATTTATCTTAAATATTAACAATGAACATTTACTAGTAATGCAGTGTATTATCTGCTATTTGTTTCTTGATTAAGTATACAGAGATTCCACAAAAAAGTGTCGATGTAACCCTGACTTCAAATACATTGTTTCTACTTAACACGTTTAGCATGTTTATAAATGTGTTCCCCAAACAAACAAAATGTATCCATGTTTAACTGAGCCTCGATTTTTGATTCGGATGCTCAAAATATGAAACAATATTTTAATAACTAGAGTAAAAAATCTTGTCGATCGTTCGATTGTAAAATAAATAAAAAATATAATAATACTTTCTCTGTTTATAGGAATGCTTGCGAGAACGATCGGTCAATGTCAAAAATATGTGGTTGAAATGTTGATGTGAATTATTCGAAATATCCGACATTTATTTGATGCAATAAATGTTACAATGCAAATATTTTATTTACCATAAAAATTTATGTATAATACGTAAAAGTACGCAATTGAAGTGCAATAATAGTTTCGAAATAAATTTGCATTAAAAATTTCTCTTAAACGATGTTATTTTAGAAGCGAATGGCAAGTAAAATATTGACTGTATGTAACTATTCAGGCATCCATTTACATTTTTGTTTGTCAAGGGATTACTTACTTGCTTTAAGGACCACAACTAATACCTGTTTTTGCAATGAATGTAAGTAGAATTCCATTTATTTACATATCAAATTTAAGAGTAAATAGCTACCTCGTACTTACTTGTTTTGGGTCAAAGTTGCTGAAGTAGCAAGACGTGTACAAATATGATATTATAATCAAAGCTAAAATGTTGAATGAGCTATTGGACAACCCCGCCGAGCCAGTTTGCATCGCTGCAGGCCTCTCACCTAAAACAACAAAATTATTAAATTATACAATGTATCTATGCACATATACATATGTAAGTACAATGTTTGGTTTGTGTTTCTATCTAGTAGTTAGTAATGATTGTTGAATTTAATAAATACACCAAACAATGCAAATTTCCGATAAAAAACTAACTATATTGTAAATATATACTAACGATAGGCAACCAAGATTTACTACATACGTAATATGTTAAAAAAAATGGGTATTTAATACACAAATTTCTATTATAATAAAAACGATATATAGTGCTCCTAGAACCAAGTCAAGGGCTTCAAATCAAATGAATTAAAAATTGTAAGCCCACATTTAAATAGCTTTAAAATAACGCGGGATTTCTGATAATCATCGAGGATTATGCCAACATTTTGCCAATCGGAAACAATCAATCAATGGTTGTTACGGCATACCCGTAAGCCAACTGTTCGTTCGTGTTTTTTGTCACTAATACCCCAAATAATTGATTGTCTTTATCAAACTGTTCAGATTTTGTAATTTTTTTATCTCGTCTATAAACATTTTTAACAAATTCGTTGAAATTTAACTAAATTTTAAGCATTTAGTAAGTAATTAAAACAGCTTTTTAAAATAAGTCCTAAAATGACTAGTAGGTAGCCTAATCGGTTTTCTATCAATTGGCGCTCGTATGCAGTAGGAAATGGAAAGAATTGGAAAATTTTTGAAAACAGAAAATCAATCGAAAAATAATTAGTTATTCATCGGCGCGACACCTCATTCGGATATTGGACTTTTATCGTTTACGTGCCGGAAAATGGGCTTTCCGAGAAAAACAATCGATTCGTTTTAATTACTCGAGCTAAAGTGAATCATAAATCTGCATAAAATTTTCGCGAATTTTCGCATTTATATTTATTTCAAGTCGGACGTCATTTAATTTTGAAAAATAAATATTAGTTGCGTCTTTTATGGGCAGTATAAATTTCCCAAACTTTGAATATAAATCAACCTGGCTACGAAAAATTTTTAACGTACAAGAGATTTTTAAGGTCCATTTGCGAATTTAAATAATCCCCTACAATTTGATCGTCATCAGAATTCCAACTATAAGGGGACATATTTTTCCGATTAAGAAACCAATTGAATTCCTTATTTATGGTAATAGCAGTCGAATTGTCAGGTGATCGTTCCGAAATGCCATTTAGGGTCATTAAAGTAAAGGAAACCTCCTTGCTTAATCTATTTTGAAATATTCACTTCTACTGATTTCTTTTCCCATTTATGCTCTAAAAATCGATAAACGATTTTATTTTTCAAAATTCAAAATTGTAAGGGAATTTTCCGAGAAACAATAATTGCCATGAGAGTTCTACGGATTTACTAATCCGATTCTGCTTATTGTCGAAAAATATTTTGATAAATGGACGAATTCAAATTACTGACAAGCTCTATTCAGAAAATGCGAAGCGATTTTATTGGAAAATTTAAGTAAAAGTAATATGGAGCTCGCAGTCGAAATTGACTCTCTATGCAAATGCCGTTTTAGGAAACGGAAAGCAGTGGAAATAGGAAATGTGCAAATCAATCACAAGGTAATTACGTGCGTAACTTGAATGACGGGAAACAACACTGAACGCTGCTTCCGATACAGTAATTAATATTATGCATATAGTGTATTCCCTGAAAAACTATGCCACAATCCTGATTTACACCGCTCGTATAATGTATTTAATTTTTCCTGTCTTAACAAGCATTCCACTTCAGCCTTTACAATTCATTTAAATAATTCTATGTATATTGTAAAATCTCGAATACACATTGAATAACTTCCGCTAGTTTTTTAACAATACAAAGTTGGTAAAATGGGAATTCTTCTTATTGAAACAATAAAAATAGCACTATCCTACATTTCGTCGATTAGCGTACAGTTTTGTAGCCTTAAAATTAGATGAAACTCAAGTTTCCCGAGAGATCGCGAAAGTAATTAAACAAGAAGATAATGGAGAATAAAAATGAAATTTTCACGGTACAGCACACCTACTTTTTTTTAAATTATTCGTTTTCTCACAACGTTGCAAATAAGTTATAAAACAAGGATTTTTTGCATAAATTGGTTAAATAATAAGTCCAAAAGAAAAGTGTTAAATACGTTAAAAAAATAAATGCATCAGTGAAGTGCAAAAAACAAGTAAATAATTAAAATGCACTCGCATGCATTGAATAAACCCTTGTACCGATCTGAAAGTCGGGAATAAATTGTTATTCTCAAAGCAAACTCACTGGTAAAATGTTTGGATCAACGAATATATTTACTATAATAGTTTACCATTCGGTGTTCGGAATAGATGAAAATCCTTTCTTCTGGTACGGCCACTATTCAATTTCAACAAAAAAATGTTTACTCGGGATCTCCCTTTGTTTACCGTACGTTATTCTTTGAGAAAAACTTTTGTAAATTACGTGTTACACACACATCGAATTTAACGCCGGCTCATTGGCATACTGGGAGGCACAAAAATAGGCAATTTCGCCGTGGAAAACATTATTCGAATACGTGATCGCGGAAAAGAATGTTTCTATTTTATTTGGACCAAATTAAACCGATTAAATTTAAATATTTAATTGCTTTAATTTAAAAGGAATGGAGCGTTTCGTTTTTTCACAAAAAAGTTTCTATTAAACTGCATACCTATAAAATATCAGAAGAGGGTTCGGGTTGGGGCATTATTAATAAAGGACAATAATTAATTGCCAAAGAGTTTTCTCTCGTTTTCTTGCCAGTCTGTTAACTATTTCTAGTTAATGCACTGTTCATGTCATTTTAATTTCTTCTAATTAAAACGGATAAAGGATCGTTAGCCTTGTCACATGAAATTACAATGCGAAAAAACGTCGGCGTAAAGTTTGATACATTACAGTTAATTTAAATGTTTGTCAAGCATAAAAAAATAATATAGTGGGATAAAACAAAAAGTAATCCGCTTTAATTAAAAGTGTAGCATTACGAAAGTTTCCATTTGGCTTACGCGACAGAGGGTTTATTGTTACGTCATATGGCATACAATTAAATTCAACGTTTACTAACAAACAAAGAAACCACAAATACTTATCAACTTAAATTTCAATCCAGTTTACAATCCACATTGTTGTACCGTAAGTAATGTAATACGTAACAGTTAGTACACTTTTTTATTGTTTTAATGAAATAAAATGTAGGCGTTACTTTGAAAGAAGAAGAAACCAATTAGAACTTGAATTTGCTCCAATAAAGCCAGTTATAAGTTTCAATTAAAGTTTTTGTCGCCTAAGCAATTCAAGCTGGGATGCGAAATATCATGCACTCAAAAAAGGCTAAAAGATGTTTACCTTGCGTAAGAACACGTTCGACTAAACAAGTGAAATACTGGGGTGCTAAACAGGTACAACTAGAGTGGAAATGCAATAAGAAACTCGAAGGAATTTTTATTCAAATACCAATAAAGCTGTCTAATAATGTTAGGCGAGAACGTCGGGATCATTCCTAGAGAGAGTCAAAGGTTGATTTTGAAAAGGGTTAAGACTGCAAATAGTTGAATGAATCAAATTAGGAAAACCGTTTTATTGAATTTGCGACCACATAGGGTGATTGTTAATGAGATCCTATTAGACGTTTCCCGAAAACTACATTGAATTAATAAACAAGAGTACTTGGGAAAGTTGTTGACCTAATATTTGAGATATATTATTTCATGCTAAACATAATGTTCCGGAGAAGATTATAAAAATGTATCTGCATCTAATTCTCTATACAAAATTTCTCTTTATTTATTTTTTGAGAATCGAGAAAACATATGCCACCTTGTAAAATTTTGGTGTTTTTTTGTCCTTGAAATAGCTACAATAATTTCACGAGAACTTCTTTTCTTCCAACTTCCTCTGCCTCTAATGACTTAACAACCATTTGGAAATTAGAAGACCCCTACTTTACAAGAACCTTAGAAAAAACTTACCGTTTAGGACATGTACTCTCACACTTGCGACATCTGCGTTCGAAGGACTACAGGAATATTTTCCGGAGTCCGATATGTCAGCGTGTTGGATCAGCAGGAAACTAGTTGTCACGTCGCCTTTCTCGGTTATAACGCTAACACCGCCACGACTGGAGTCGTAGCTGATGACCTGGAACAAAAAATACAGTTAAGATTTTTTAAGAAGTAATCCCTTCATTAATTTTTACGGACATAATATGGTGATTGAGCAATTTTATCCAGAGCTGAATCGCCCGGCAATCGCGCTGCACAAAGAGCATAATCACAGCAGACTCCAGTTTCTGCCTGGATGATAAATTATGCAGAATCGTTCAATAGCGTGTTAACATAGTGATGAATAAGTGATAAATCCAATTAATACAGGATGACCCCTTTATTCCAATGTGTTGCTCAACTCTATCGATTTCTATTCATCTTCGGTGATAAACTAAAATTGGCTTTCAATTGCTGACCGAAGGGATTTCGATGGTGTTCGGCCATTTAAAAGCTTACGGAAATGAGGCCGTTTTTTCGAATTGAAATGTTTCGATTGTTTGAATTATTTAACAGAGTTTTATACTAGCGATGGTTAATGTTTGTAACCCATTTTTTACTCAAGCCCATTCTTGTTCGCGCGTAAATTTTATATTTGAAATAGCAGGACATTGTAATCAAAACATTTCGAAAACAACACCTATTAATTATGTACTAATATTTAACAAAAAAATAAATTCAATTAGAACATCAATAAATTACGTTATTTAGGTAATTGAATTTATAATAATATTTTGGTATTGGCGCTATTTAATTTAATTACCCAAATGTTTATTTTAGGAAATTGAAATAAAATTATTGATGCAAATCAAAATAATCCAACAAATAAATTTTAAAATTTTAACTGTTCGTCTTATTTTAGTTGAAACATTTTATTGCAAACTTAACGAATCGTAATTGATTGAATTAATGCAAAAGCAGTTTTCCGTTTAAGACCTCATCAAATTTATAGTTTCTCACTTGAATGCTGTTAATTTTATAATCTTCTAAATCACTCTTATCTACTAAATATGCATGAAAACGGTTGCTTATTGATACTTTTGTGAAGCAAGAAGACAACATTAATAAAATTTAGACAGTCCTAAGAACTAAGTAGTTGTGGGGCGATAAATATGAAAACAAAAAAAATAGAAACATAATAAAAATATCGAATTAATAAGAAATACCCTAATAAATTGGTTTTTAAATCTGCATAATTATCGTGCTTAATAATGCCATTAAATATTACCATCGAATCTTATTAGCAATCAGGCAAAGAGAAATCCCGAAAACATCGATTCAAAAATTCCACCCTAATATCTTCCGCGAAATAAAACATATTTAATATTTGACTTGCAAAGCAGGGTGTCGGATAAAGCAACCCGATATACTTGAAACAAAAATCTTGAGACAATATATCTGGGCCATAATCCGAAATCTCGAGGCTGTAATAGGTGTTTAAGCGGGCCTATCCTCCCAGAAAGATGCCGCATCCAGGGAGGGTGATCCGCCGACAATGAATTATGTTTGTTGACCTGCACCGAAGATGGCACCAGAGGCGATTCCAGCCAAATGGTTACTTCCCCTTAATCTCGATTTACATCTGGTTTATTATTTATAAGACTTTTTTAATTCAAATATATTGTTAGAATTATTACGACCTCCTTTGTTTTATCCGAATTTTCCGGTTATTTATTTTGATAGGTTCTAGTTGATTTAGTTTAAAATACATTTAAATGTGAAACCAGCCCTGCACCAGAACGACATACTAGATATTCATGGTATAGTATACTGAATAGAAAAATGCATTAAAGATGTAAGCTTTGTTTCCTTCAACTAATTTACTTTTATCTCTCAGGTAAATCCTGGCGTGAAAAACGTGATACCCTAATATTTCAAAGGTACCTAAAGACCCTTTCACTAGAGTTCATAACAAGAAAAAATTTCTGTGATTTTAAAAGAAATAGTCTACAGAAGAAAAATAATGCGAGTCACAAACAAGAGTTACTAATTATTTGAAATAAACTAGCGAAATAATTGTCTAAAACTAATTCTACAAAAAATTTTCAAATCTGATGGAAACTTTTTGGTAAAATCAGATTTCTCGATCTCGAGCAGAACGTTTCTGCAAGATAAGCTACCTCTAACTATATTCATTTATTACGCCACAAATGAAATTGTCCTAAATTTCAAGTTTAAATAAAGGGTTTTCATGCCAACTGGAGGACCCGAACATTTCAGTGAATATTTAATACGTATATGCATATATTAAATCGACTCTTGAATAAAGGTACTTTCAATTAATTTTAATGCATGTGTCTGTATTTAAGTGGTAATTTCTTTGTTTTTTTATAATCTTTTGATTTAATCGAAGAATTTTAATTGCATAGGTTACCTACCAATGATATTTATTTTGTTGAAATTACAAGTAATGGACTATTGGTCATCAGGAGAAAAATTCCAATAAGCTTTGGAATGTGATAACAATATTTTGTAGTATTTTGTTTTGGTTACTTAATTTAAAAAAAATAAGGATTATTTGCATAGAATTCGTACTCAAATCATAATTAATTATACAAACAGTATAATTTCGAACGTTTTCATTAAGAGAATCTGTATAATTTTTTAGTGGATCTGTCTTAGTTTAAAAGTCAAGTCACATTTAACGACACTCTACACTTTCTTAATTACACGAACCGAAATTAATATTTCAGCATCTTAATCCGAGAGGAGACCGGCTAAAAACGACATCAAAGTTTAATTTATATTCTTAAAAAATTATTCCAAAGTTGGCTAGCTAGAACCCTAGAGGTTACATCTAATATTAAGACTTTTTTGATGATAAAATTACGACGAGGTTGATTGCATTAATTTATTTGAATATTCACTAATAAATTTAATATTCACTATTAAATTATGTACGAAGTAGGTACTTACATCGTCATGGTGGTACCAAAAAATGTAAGCTGGTGGTTCTGGACTGAATCGAATGGAGCACGTCAAATTGATGGTACTGCCTTTGTCAACATGCAGGTCGGGGCCACCCAATATTTGAGCCGTGGGCACTGAAAAAAAAAACAAATTTTAATCAATATGTAATCGATATGTAAATAGAATAGTTTTGTTACATTTTATTTAATGCAGTTAAAAGTATTAGTTATTAGTTTAGCTGAAAATGTATGTACTATGTTATATTTCAATGATTAGATATTTAATATCTCAAACCTACGCTAATGTTAACTGTCGTTAATAATATTGGACACCCTCTTTGAACGAATAATGCTAGTAAAGCGTAAATTAAAGTAAATTGATTAGTTGGTTTAGCTGATACTAGATTATTCGATTACTTTTGTAATATTCTGTTCGGCTTCTTAGGCTTAAGAGATTTTCTGTACTTTCATCTTTCGCTGGTTCATCGCCAACTAAATCATCTAAAATAAAACATAAAAAAGTAAATAAAAAATGAGCGAATGTAGTTTTAAAAATGTAAAAACAATCGACAGCAAAATATTAATACTTTTTTCTATTACTGATGTATAATACATGAAGATAAAAATAATTTAAGGTAAAATAAAAATAATGAAAACAGATCGTATCACCAGAGAAGTCTGTAATTTATTTCCATCAAAAAAAAGATAAATTAGTAATAAATTAATGCCAATAGCGATAAGCTTCACGATATTATGATCTAATGAGAGATTGCGATTCGTAGATGGTGAAAAAGACATTAAGAATGCCAATTATGTCTTAATAGCCCCCGTGAATGGGTTCGAAATAGAGCGATCGCTAACGCTAGAAAGAAAAATCGGTTGTTTAGTTTTGTCACGTAAGCTCATGCGATATATCATCAGCTTCTGATTTAATAGGACGATTTGCTTTTTGATGTTTTATACAACACATTTTGTTCGAAATTTAAAGGGAAATAAAGCAAAAACATCGCCTTTCGAGTTTGGGATCAAAGGCAAAATATATTGGAGAACTGTGAATCGAATTAGGATTCAGACATGTGTGTACATCGTAATGTCCCAATACGTTATCTAGTTCTTGCGATCTTTGCAAATTACTACAGATTCATTGATCATTGAAAAATCCAATTACGATTTGACCTGACAGTGAATATTTCTTAATGTTAATGTGTATTATTAAATAATTATACTAAAATGGACGATTTACAATTCACGTTTATCTAAATAATTTAATTTCATTAGAATGCTAATCCAACTTTTTTCTTTTTGATTAAAATTTGTATCTATGTATATTATTTCAATTACGTATCTGGTTTGCCTATTGCAGTATATTATCACATGCTTATACATATATTTAAATTTTATTAACAAACGCCCAGCTTTAATATAAAATTTTAAAATGTCGCGTTATATCTGTGATTTGAGGTTTACGCAGAAATCATTCCACATAACCGAGCTTTGAATGAAAAACTATTGCGCATTATTTAATTCAACCAGTGTTAACATAACTACAATTATATTTATTACGAACATTATCATAATCGAATTTTTTATTCATGCTTTCACCATTGAGTTTAATATTCACACATATATTACCTATAACGAATAAATCCGGTGAAAACGAAATATTTTCGCATATTTCTACTGCTTTATTGGCTAGAATTTTTATTGCTTCGTCCAATGTGCTGGAGTCTCCAGTGAATACCCGGTATACGTCTTGTGAAAAACTAGGCTACTAGTAGAGCAAAACTCATATTTAATTCGTGAAATAGCGCTGCGATGTAAAATTCAAAGTTTAAGACAGGTGAAGTAGAACAGTTCAAAACAGAAACATAAATTTCTGAGTCAGATGTTTGCGAAACCTTTATCACTCGATCTCGATATTGTTGGGGAAAGTTCCGAACGCCACATCCTAAAATACCGAGCAAAGATTTAGAGCAGACGCGAATTAGCATGTAAATACTTAATACCGTTTGAAAGGAGCATTTAATCCTTATATTTATTGTCCAAGTACACAAACAGTGCTGACGCTGCAATTACAATAGCTTTATATTTTTGGATGTAGATAGTATGAATAATCACAAAAGAAATACCTTCGATATACTCAAACCAGACGTAATTGACATTCTTGGATACTAATGTTCATTAAATACATACCTAATATATTTGTTTTGTATTCCACCAAACTAGTGGACCAGATTTAACACGATTGTTCTTTGCTTCAGCGTAATTTGAGTTTTAATATATTTGTTGTATAATTTATTTGAATATCAATTTATATTTGTTTTGTCATTTACGCCTAATTGTTTCATTTTAGTTGGTACATAGTGTAATTTAAACGAGGCGAAAATTCCTATTTATGTACTCAATATTCAGCTGGACGGTTTACTATTATTGAAAACCATCATATTTCATTTAATTTTACTCTAAGTATGCCTATTTGTTAGTATGATTGTATTGGAGTATAGATATAATAATTATTATTAAATGTACTTGCTTTACATGTTTCATGTATTGTATAGCCTTTTAATAATATTGATGAGTTTTGTCAGTTTTGTTGATACGATATTAATGTCTTATTAGTATTAAAAGCTTTTTCAAAGTAATTTTAAAGTTATTCACGCGAAAAGTACATTTTCCGTTCCGAATGACCGTTCTTACGATGTAATTATATTGCCTCAATGTAATTAAAGTCTGCGGTGCAAGTACTTATAGTTTTCCAATTTATAAGCAGTTTGTTTTAGGAAAAAAATGGTAAAAAATTATCGAATCAACCGTTTTAGTTAGATTAACAAAGTTTTATCTTTGTAAAAATCTTAGTCAATAAAATACAACTGACAATTTAAAACTGAAGTTAAAGTTTGAAGCAACCAACTTATACTATACATTCGGGATAAAAACAGCAGATAGAACATATTGAAATCGGAGAAACTACTTAAATTTTATGGATTTAAATTAGCATTATTAGCTCTTGTACCAAGAACTTTAACCATCTACAGTTCGAGAGTAATAACAAAAGCCACGACATGCGCAAACTTGGCAATTCTATCTCACTTTGATTTATATGAATAGACTGAGCCCCGTGTAGTTTTGCCACCGCTTTTAGAACAGATAAATTTTCAATTGAAAATTCTACCACTAATAAATCAATAGTTTTTTTAATATATACTTACCGACGACATTGAGATTAACAAAGTAACTTTTGACCGGCTGAGTGCTTATTTGACACTCATAAGTCCCAGCGTCTCTCTTTTGAGCCCATTTAACTTGAAGTGTCCAATCTTCAGTTTCTGGGTGATGATTAGCCTGGAATCGTTGGTCACTCGTATAAGTGTAACTGCCAACCGTAAGGATGTGAATATCTCTATGCCTTATCCATGATACCTGAAACAACAATAACAGAAATAAATAATTATTGAGGATTACAAATTAAATAAATCTCGATAATTCGCTACCGGTATGAAAAGTTTTGCTGTGTATCTACTAGATAATATATTTTTTAACTAAATTCAAAAATATATTGAAGAATGTTAGAAGCAATAGATCTACTCGAGAATTATGTGTATAATCTTAAGAAAAGAGGATATTCATTGACATTCAACAACGATTTTGCAGGGAAAAGACATTATAAAGCTGGGTCAATACCTTAGCGATGATGGATATCTTTGGGTGAACTTTTAAGAACATCACGTTTTCGCTACTCAGTCGACTCCACTATCTCACTTATTATGGAAATAAATTTACATATTCTAGATATAGGATGTACGTAGTTTATACGCGGATTGGTTTAATAATAGCCACTATTTTATATGAAATATTTGGAATTTTTTCGCTCACATTCTTATTGGCTGCAAAGAAAATATTTTCAAAAAGCGATTTGCTGAACTTTTGCAGGTTAAGTCTGCAATTTTTATGTGTAATAAACTCTAATTAGTCACACTGTAAGTTTAAGTCGAAAGTTACACATTTGCAAGTATACGTATGTATGTACGTATTAGTAAATGTAACTAAACATGATTATGCTATGAATGTTCCAGGATTTACAACTTTGTTCGTGATAAATGGATGAAAAGAGACAAAAGTATGCCTAAAGCTACGTATAATAAGCGCACACACAATTTCGAGTTGTGCAAGCACTTACATTTAGAAACTTTTCATTCGCATCACATTTAATAATATTTATTACAGTGAATTTAACTTCATACGTTGAAATCTGTACAGGAAATTTTTACAATCAATTAACAAATTTCAGCAGGTATTAAAGGAAAAAAAGCGCTGAAAATGGTGCGCATTTGATATCTACTCGCATAAAACTAATCTTTTTTTAAGTGCAAAACAGCATAAATTTGCACTTGGTCGATATATTGTCCGGTATTGCAATTAGCAACTTACAAATTTATAGGGTTTTACACTTATAATGACTGACCAGGGGATTACGTTGCACTCAATTATACAAACGTAAAATTTGCTTATGGGATAGAACACAGATCCGCTCAATGTAGTGATTTATTTGCTGTTGACACTAATGACAAATGACTTACATCAATCTAATTGTATTTACCTCCTATTCGGATCTAATACCATTAAAATCGCCCATTATTTGGTTGCTTGAGACTGGCAAGTGACCGCATTTAATCGTAACTCTTAATGCAGATTTAAGAGGATCCGGTTTCGGGAAATTAATTAATTTTCGTCGAGCAATTTATTATTACGAAACAATATTACGTATTGAGATCAAATGATTGATTTAAAAAATTATTCTGCACGAATTTTTTTTGTGTGTTATGCGACAAATTGCTATGTGAAGAGTCGTACATACATAAATGTATGTACATATGTATGGATTGATTTGATTCTTTGGTTAGTTTTTTAAATAGCAGAAAATATTAAAAATAGAAATTGAGCGATTGTTGAGCGACTCTGGTATACTCGTATGTATATCAGAATAAAACGTAGTTGGTATAAAGAGAATGTTTTTTGCTCAGTGAAGCAAATAAAAGGTTTTCCGGTGTGGCAATACAAGAAAAGACATTTATGGAAGTAAAAAATTTACCGTTTTTAACAATGAATTTTAATTAAAGCTTGAAGTGGAAATCTGGTTGATTTTAAAGCAAAAAAAGGGATACAAATCATGTATATAATTATAACAGAGAAGGGAAAAATGCTAGAGAGTATATAATTTATACGTTCCAACGTTGAAATTTTGGTATTGTGGTTCCGTCAGCCATTCTTGCATATATCACGACTTCCCTACCCTACATACTACAAACAATTCAGATAAAACTCTTTGTGTCGTTGGCTCACAGTCCCACTTCGCGACAAAAAGAACATTTGTCACCAACAGATAAAATTACTTCGCTTTATCAAATTCTCTTGTTTCTATTTACCAAAACAATCGACATTCACACGTCTTCAATAAATTCGTTCGGGATCCGTCGAAATTTCATCATTAAGCAAAATTTGAATGCATCATTTCCCCGAATTCAATTATTTAGGAGCATTTAAAACGGAAATTCCGGACAAATCGTTACATTTCAAATTTCTCCGTCAGCCGTTCCAAATGAAATTATTTCGCGAATTTTTCTATCTGGATTTATTAAAGTTTAAATGTAATGAGGATTCTATATGTAAGAAAATTTATTATTTTTTTGTTTGTATTTCTTCTTGACTTGAATTCTTCTCAGTATTATGTAAAAAAGGACGGTCTTACTTAATCTTTTTCTGAAAAAATCCTCGAGCACATCTTCTTTTATATTTCTCAATTTTATATTTCTCCCCCTTCGCATCGCCGAAAAAATATGTTTTCATTTATTATAAATTTTTATGAAGTACATTTTTATTTCTGAAATCAGTTTGATTATTCTCAAAAACTTCTGTAAAATTTTCTTTAAATGTTAATTAATGAATTATTTTGTATCGTGAAATATCATGTGTTGAAAATAAGATAATAATGATAAAACAGACATTATTATTCAGTCAATATGGCATCGTTTCTTAGTGAACTAATCGCAAAACACATAAATGCTTTGTAGCGTGACTGCTGATAATAACCGTATGAAATATTAGATGATAAAAGTTGGGAAATTCGCCCTCTAATTATCATAAACTATTTACAAACTTGGCCGGAAAAACGTTTTTCTTAAGGAAATTTTATTGCCACATTTGATATAACTATTGTTAGTAAAAATGGAATTATTGTCACAAAACTTCGTTCATTAAATCCCATCGCCAGAAATTTTGCAAATTTTCCTGAATAACTAAGGCATTAAAAATAAGTAAACCTTAAAATTTATAAATTATTACATAACATGGATGGAAATAATTGTATAAATGAAGTTACAGCGTAGTCTGATAATGAAGGTTTGCAATCTTAATGTAACAAATATTTTTTATTCATCTATTTCTTCGATACTCGACAGATTGTAAAACGTATTTACCTTACGTATTCGGTTAAGGAAAACAAACTACTTGGACATTTCGAAATATTCCTGCTGGGTGTTTTTTTGCTTCATTTATGTTTATGACAGAATGTCGTATAAAAACATATTCAAACATTATTTCACTACGCTAACGCTATATGCACAGTAGAAAGAATGTTATTTTTATTTTTATTGGAAATAAAAGAGAAATAAAAACATTCAGTTTGTTAGTGACCCTATTTTGAGTGCATTAAAAAGCTTTTTTTCTTCAGAAAATTAAAAAGCGAATCCTTCAAGTTCGATGCCAATAAATCTTTTAAAGCTCTGCCTTAATGAAAGCAATCGAATGTTCCATTCGACTAATAGATTTTCTAAAATAAAATACCGAGTTTGTCTGTGCAAGCGAGCATAAATTTAAATTAAATTTAAACGTTGAAAGTGTTAACGTTGATAATATTGTAACCTCATAAACCATAGAGATAAGCTTAAAATTCATGAGATAATAAAGAAGTTGGATTTATTTAAATTTAATTTCGAATGCTACTCACATAATGGTCTTTTTAATGTTATTTTAGCTCTACTTTTGTAATAGAAGGGGTTTTAGTTTTATTGGCTTAGATTCTACAGTGGGGTAGTAAAAATCGATTAATGGTATGTTTGTTTGAAAGGAAAAGGACGTAATAATTACCAAGTTTATTCAAAAAAATGATCTCTTGAAAAATAAGTGACCTTCAAAAAAGAAAGATAAAAACCCCTAGACATGAGTGATCCTTGAGACTATGATATTTTCCAGGAAATACGGAAGGAAAGGCTTCCTGTTGACTTTGTTTATTTTTCCTACACTTTATTGCTTTTAAAAACTAGTATTTTCCTTTTAAACCATTACTACTCCTTTAATAGGTAATAAGTGTAAGTTTACCTGTTTGAACTTATTTCCAGATTTAATTGATCTGCTGTACAGACAATAATTGTGAAAATATTCGACAGAACGTATAAATGTAAAACTATTGAAAGATTTAACGGTGTTAGTGCTTGTCGACAAAAACACTTTGAAATCGTCGAATATTCAGAATTGTTCAAATTCACGAAATGCAAAAGTTTTGTATTGTTCTCTTCACCCTTTTCTCTCTCGGGCAATTCTGTAATTTGGTAATAAATTGGATAAAACCTTAAGCCTTGAAATTGGCAAAAGTTTTTGGAACGTCGACAGTTTATGAAAGAAATTGAGACTTATGTCTTCTTCCGAAAATAATCTAAAGTACTAAAGTTTTACAATTTAACCATTAACAAAGATATAAAATAAACTATATTTGCTACAATAAAATAAGCGGATTTTTCAAGGATTAGGTCTATTAACATCTTAAACGAAAGTTTTGTTTAAAACGCGAGTCACTTCCAAAAAATATCTCAACTGGAAATTATTATCTCCGATCGGTTCGAGTGGAAATAAAGTATTTTCCTTTGTATACTTCAAGTTTAACTGTTTTTTGTTCTTCAACTCTATCCAAACTGCTGAATTAACTTTTAATTAAACGGGAAATTCAAAATTTACTAAGCACAGTTAAAGATAATATGTGTAAAGTAGTCTGTTTATTTCCAGAAAGTTTACTGATCCGAAAATTTATTAGGTAAGTAAGTTAAACTCTTGTTTTTTTTAAACTATGTTCGTCTAAGTTTTAACTAACTTATATTAAACGTTTATACAATTATTTCATTTTATTATTTTTTATATTGTCCGCGAGTTATTTGTTCTCATAAGATATTCTTAGTAAATAATCGAAAAATTTTTAGACATCAACTTTATCTTATACACTGTATATTTAAGTAATTAAATATTTTAATGTGACACGTCAATAGAGCCCCACAGGTTTGTGTATGATCTTATCGCTCCGTTCTAATCGATTCACCTACTATAATGCTTTTAACTGACAATATTGCGCTGAGGGAAAATATTACGGAATTTTATCAATTCGCTTTATTATTACGCGGTCACCGTTATCCGGACGAACAGTCTACCCTCATTCAGAATTCTCCGATATTATCGGATTAGCATATCTCCTATGCCGCAAAACAGATATTATAAAGGATATAATAGGGTAATAATTAAGATTAAATTATGAACAATAAGTCAATATTATGCAATTTCAGGTAATCAAGAAATTATTGGTCAACGATAATGTGAAAGTGTTTTTATTATATCTATTAAATAGCTTACGACATATCTATAAATTCGCCTGTCTTTTCTATTATTACAATGAATTTTATCTGTATGGAACGTATCGCCATTGTAGCATTCCGGAAATAATTTCAATGCAAATATAACTGGATTTTCCTTCCTAAATGCAACAGATCTCTATCATAGTATTATTAGCTATTTCCAATAGTCTTTATTCTCTAGTGTTTCGGCTTAATCCGACTCTGTATGTATAAGATTTTTCAGCGAGACATGGCAGTCTTCTACGAAAATGGAATCGAATCCGGGTAACAATTCAATCTTAAATGTTCGATCAATTGCAATTCTAGTCGCGTTCCTTAAATGAAATCTCCAGATTACAAAATAGCCGAAATTGAAACCCATCATTTAATATTCAAATAAAGCCACTTCGTGTCGATTGAGTCAAAAATCTGTCTCAATAAAAATATTACAAGACTATAATAAAAAAACATTGTATATTTCTAAGTACGTTTACAAATTGTAGATTTTGATGGATTCGACAAGCGTGCATTTTTCTTTCCGAACGCGTTTTTTGCGAATTGAAAAATAGATAAATTCCAAAAAAATGTTTACGCCCGCGATATCTTTTTATTCGCAATGCTGCGTCAAAAGTTTTGATTTATTATGGACGAACCATTTTCTATTTCGCGCTTTAAAAAGTGTCGAAATATTACAGTATTCTCTCAAGTAGTACCAATTTAACCAATTCTACCAATCGATACACAAAGGGATTTTTGTAATGCCGAACCAAAAGTAATGCAAGTATACGAATGGAGCGCCTTAGATTAAATTTCTTCAAAGGTGTTCCGCTGGTATCAGCAGCGTCGTGCTATCTTGGGATATGAATATATTCCAAGTTTAGGAAAGTTTCCTCGTAGTTTAAGAGTAATCACACTTACATCCCCAAATTTCAATTTGGCTAAGAGTTACCGCAAACTCCTAAAGAACAGATTAACACTTATTAGGCTAATTGTTCGACGCAGCATTTTGGAAATATATCACGTAATTTTGCTTAGTTCAGCTTGTTGTTTATTTTATTGCATTTACAGTATCCACTGGCTCTTGGAAAATTACTATACCATTAGTGAATCTGGCTTAAAAACATTTTTACATAAGAAAGCGTTGCTGTTAATATGTTAGTGTACTGACATTGATATGGATCTAATTTTGAATTAGGAGATATAAACTGTAAGTTAAGCAATTATTAGGTACATACGTTAGTATACACAATCAAACTCCAAACAATATCTTACCGTGTAAGGATTTGTAGAATTATCGCCATAACCCTTAAATCAATATAGTGAATTAACAAACAGACCTGTAATTAATAATTTCAGTGTAGATTTTATACAGGGTATTCACAAAGTGTATAAAGCCATAAATATCTTCTTTTATAGAGAATAATTGTATATATGAACACCCTGTATATAAACTCATAAATTAAAACTCATAAAGGTAAAACGTTCTCTTTTCATTTTTAATAAAACAAACTGAAACAAAGTGTATAGATTTGTGTTCTTTAAAAATATCTTTTTGATTAGGCTAATCTTTTGTCTTCTGAGTAAGGTGATTTTTCTGTAAGATCTTTCGTTTGGGACTATTTGAGGGTCTTTGATGTTTTTTTTTGTCGTTAGTTTTCAAATCTGAATTATACGTGTCTTTGTGATCAAGTGTAGGTTTTTTATTTCCTTCTTCGTGATTTAAATATATTTGGACGGAAACAAATAAGGACCGATTTTCTCTTTAAATCAGGGATGCAACCTAAAAAATATTTCAAATAATCAATACGTTATAAATTAAAATTCGATTATCCGGGGAAACCGTATAAATTATTATAAAAAATATGAAATAAACTGACTGAACATCTAGTTATTTATGATACGAAAGATATTTGGAACATCGCCAGAGGTAAACAAAAAATTAAGAGCATATGATATCTCAAACCAAACATATTGGCCGGCTGAAATAAAAGGAAAACGTTACAATTCGAGATGGAAACAGTTTTAAGTACTTCGAATCCTCTTATAACTTTGAAATATGAGTTCATATTTGTATCATTACATTTACGACAATCAACCACATATTTAACCAACCTTTTACAACCTCGAGAATGTAGTTTTGTGATGTAGCAAGCAATAACTCAAAGAGATGATATTTTTATCATAAATTGTAGTTAAATTAATCTACAGTCAACCTATACTCTTTTTAAATACAATAATGCGAGACGAATTTATGTAAGAAGAGCTAAATTGGCAATGATGAATTTTGAAAATGTAACATTACGTTCGAGTTTCCATGTAGCTATTTTCATAACTTACTTTCGAATCTGACTTTTACGGGGAATGCAATGGCGAATTTTACGAGTAATAAAATTCCACATACGCTATCCGCGGAGTAGAAATAATTTGAAATTAATATATCCAACAGTCGAGGACATATGCTGAAATTTGAAAATGCCATTGTCGGAAAATATCACCGCAGTTGTTTTTAAAATCTATACGGCGCCAAGTATTCATATCCAGTGGGAAAACGAGATGACGCACGACGTTTACTTTCCACATAGGCGGACCGGACAGGAGAAGTCGAGTTAAAAATCTTTTGTACCGTTTCTACTCATCTATTTTCTTTAAACAATATTTGTATTTCAGTTGGATATAATTTTTATTACTGTCCAGTTCAATTGCAAGATAATTTCTCTACTACACGATCAAATAAAAGCATCTACATATTCAAGATAATTCTTTACCTATACAATTTTAAAAGCTTCTTAAATCAGTGGATTCTCCAATGAATGATTTAAAATTTACCTTCCACAAACTTGATATTTTATTGATAATATAGAAAAATAATACATTTTTGCGTCCGTCCATGATATCGAATGACTCTATCTCAGTTTTATTCGCCTTTGCTTTCTAGACTTCACTTTAAAATACTCGAGGACAAATCTGATCACCTTCACACTTTCTTTTATTATCTAAAACAATATTTTCAGCTTGAATGTGTTTTCCAGGGATTTTAACTTTCTTATTTTTATTTTGTTCTAAAAATAAGAATTCAATATAGTTAGGAAAGGGGCGAATGTTATTTGAAACGATTTTTCTGATATTTTATTTTTAAAATTTTTGTTTCCAAAGTGATATTGTGTTCACTTCTTAGATTCGAATAGTAATAAAGTAAATATAAATAGTAAATATAATACTTCACTTAAAAATATTAATTTAAAAAGTGATACTCGATCCATGGATATTAATCGAATTCTTATAAAATTTGTTTTGCTCAAAAAAAACTATACTTTTCTGCTGAGACATTCTGGTACAATTCTAAAATCAAGAAAACCAAACCATTCGAACGGTTAATTAGTAACACTATGGTAAAGCGCTGTGTATTATCAAATTCCTGCTTCATTGTAACGACCTTTCCCATTTCAACAATTCATCAATTTACTAGTTTATCACATAAACGTATGTATTTGTTAATGTCTGAAAATGAAAAACTGTCGGTATATTTTAGAATAATTGGTTTGAAAATTAATTTACCTCGAACTGGTTATGACTTTCAAATTTAAAACATTTTGCACAGTGGAAATAAAGTTTTTCGGGGGTTTTGCAAATGGCTAACGGCGAAGTTTAATTTTTTTTAATTAAAATATCTATAGAGTTAAGGGAAAGGTGGATACGTACAATGCATTACGTGGCTAAATTATTCAATAAAGTTACTCTGATTACTAAGCACATTATTAATATATTGATTAACAGATTTCAGTTAATATTATTCTGGTTGATTAGTTAAATTATCTATAGGTCGAAGTAAAATAAACCAATCATAATAAACTCCGAGACACCAGAGGTGATAAACCGAAGTTTAATTAAAATGGGCCCTATCCCTCGATCCCAAATTTCCCTTACAGATCTGAAACAGTTCGAATATGGACTGAAATCTGACCACATTACCGAATTTCTATAATTCTGATAATTACATTAACACGTTTTCCGTGCGTCCCCAACTTTCAGCATCCTCCAGAGGACGACCTTTACATGGCAAATCGAATTATGGCATTATAAACAGATTTGCACCGTAGTCTTCAACTCGTATCAATCAATTCAGTTACATACCTTCCGTTCGATAAGACTGTAACGGGAAATTATCCGAATTTTTACCTTTCATTTATTCACATAATGATCAATTTTATAACTAATATGCTTGTAAAGGGGCTAGTGTGTACTTAAATGTTTCAAATGCGCGCTTGAAGCATTATGCACCAGTATCGCTTTTGCTTTGTAAGTTCAAATTTCAGCTATTTACCCATCCAAAAATAGAAAATTTTATGTATGTTTGTACTTAAACAAGCGAAATTTCTACTTATACTGTTAAAATATTATTTATTGTTTCAGTTGTGTAATACATCCGAGTAGTTGCGTAGATTTGTGACTATTTTGGCTTGAAACTTTGCAGCTTGCTTAACTAAAAATATAATATAATAGATCGATAATTCCCAATATCGTTAGACACATTAAATCAAGGGCGAAATCTTTGATAGGTTGATAATTAATTACATCAAGAGCTGTCAGGTTTAACTGCTAGAGATTTCAGAGATGGGTTTTTGAATTATTTTCGAACGAAACAGAATAAGCAAAATCTGTTTTTGACGTGTGATATCTCTAACAGCTTACCAATTTTGTTTCATATTATTCGCTAAACAGGACATGCATGTGATGTACTTGAATCGAATTGAAATGGCACATTCGACTACAGTCTGAACAACGCTTGGAAAAAAATCAGGTGGGAAATTGTTTTGTTCGTTCCGCTTTTCGAGGTATTAGCCACTTCGTTTTTTTTGCTTTGGATATTCGAAAATATGTTCGAAATTTCATGTAACGAATACGAACAGGAGTTCAAAGGAATAATAATATTGTCAAATGTGAGGAAAATTTGCGATCATTTTTAAAACGTTCCATCCAGATCTTTAATTGTAAAACGTATAGAATTGAATTTAGAAGTGGCTGAAACTATTACTCTTGTTTTAATTAAATCCACTGGGATGTTCTAACACCGCTGGGCTTTTGTGTGTGCCTTGCAAAAAACTAAGGGTTAACTTTGCTAGAGGGATCGATAAGTTAAGCAGCCAATTCGTCATTAGTTATGCAATAAGGGTGAAAGAATTCGAAATGTTAAGGCAAATAAAAAAGTTTAAACTTTCCCAAATTCATTAATTCACTCCCTAATTGAAAGGATGCAGAAATATAAAACTAGATTTTTTTTCAAGGATTCGCCTCGCTCTCTTTTTAACTTAAGTTTTAATTTAAATTGTTTGTTTTTTCAGTAAATTTTCTCTCTCTGAATACAGTTAAGATTTACAGCAGGTATTTTTTCTAAAGAAATTCATTAGTAAGAAAAAACTTCGCGGAAGATAAAAGAACGAAAAAATACAAGTTCTAAGGTAGTAAGGCTTTTGCCGTCTGCCTGGGAACCCAACATTTAAAGATTTTCAGTCAATAAAAGAAATAACTCACCGTTTTATTTCCTAAATTTCTAACTCGGCAACTGAGATAAGCTGATTTCCCAACAAGGGCTGTTACATTGCTCGGCGTCATTGCATCGAAATAGGGCTCGAAGCGATTGTGAGGAATTACAGGTGGTCCCATAGGTAGAGGAGGAAGGGTTTCGCTCTCCGGTAGTGAGTTGAAACCCGAAGCTGAAGACGCCATCCCGCCATTTACCAACAGCAGACCTAGAAAATAGCAACATTCACAAATGAGACTGGGTTTTAGATCCAAATCGGATGAAAATTTAAAATAAATGGCATTGGGCACGAGAGTTTAAACTCGCCCAAATCACACAGGGCCAATTTTTGAGGGTCACAGAATTCAGTGTGTTATACGATATATCCAAAATGTAACCCATATAATAATATATTTTCATATATAAAAAAAGAAAATATTATTAATCATGATATACGCGCGAGGGTTAAGATGAAAATATGCACAGAACATAGCACGGGATACGGGATATATAGACAAACCAAGTTACCTGCCATGCATAAATATTTTTGTAAGAAAGTCCATAAAAGTCGAGTCAAGGTGTATAAATTTTAGTAAGTCACGTGCTCTTTTTTGCAGGTATTTTTTTCGTTCATAAGAATACAAGAAATAACTCTGTTATTTTGTAAATCCGGAAGTATCGTATAACCATTTTTTTTAATTAAAAAAATATTCGAGACAATCGCAAAAAATAATGAAAAAAAAAAAACGTAACATAAATTCTCGACAGCGGCATTAAAATTCTTTCAAAACGGAAATGAGAATTTTTACCAGTAACATATTTCAGCAAGGATGATTGAAATTATTAAATTTCACTTCAGCACTAGTGCAATAAGCCAACGAGATTTAAATAAAATTTCAGGATATTGCGCAAATCTTTTATTCTCATTACCCTGGGTTTCCGATTATTTTTTCAAGCAAAAAAAAAACAATTAGTTTGCGAAAGTGTTAATTTGTCAATCAGGCTGAGTAAACTATTGGAATAATGTATGCTAAAATTCCTTAAAATATCTCGATTTTAAAAAGGTATTGAGTGTTTTAATTTTTAATCTGTGATTTAAAACTTCCAATGTATTTTCTTATCTTAGACTGTAAAACTGTGAATTCCAAAGAAAGTTAGGGATACTTAAGTGATAGAATGAGATTTATGTTTCCCTAAAAGTGCCTGTTACGCAGAGGAAAAGTCCGACCGGGAAAAGGCGAAATTTGAAGAAGCACTAGAAAATAGGTCTTATCAAGTTTCATTACCGAATTCACAAAGGCGGGATCTCTCGGTAGATCGATCAGAAACTTGAAATTTACATCGTCTTAATATTCACGAATGCTAAATTTAACACTCGTCCTTATTAATGAGTAGTTGACTACTTAAATTTATCAATAAATATTTATCTAAAAAGCATTTGAATTGTATTATTTTGTTTTAGACTCAGTACTTATAAATAAACAAACTTGTCATGCCGTTTATTTTTGGTCTTATCAATCACTTGCATAGTAACAAATATCACGAATAGTATAAACTGTATTTGTATTAATATGTAAATTTTTTGATCATTATGTTTAATGAGTATTGCGTCGTTTTGCGTATTTGTCAGATATAAATTAAAATATGTGATCAGGTTAGAGGTAAATAATTAACATACCTACCGAATTGAACGTGATATATAAACCGCATTACACAACAAATATTACCTAAAATTTATAGGAGGTAATAGCACGTGATAACTCGACCTGCAGTATAATAATGTGCAATGAAGAAAACTCACAAATATGCCCATGCTTTCAGACAATTTTGAAAAGAAAACGTCGCGAATTACAGACGCATTTGAATAGGTATCTAAAATCCATATTTACCTTCGTCACAATGAACCAAAGTTGCATTATCCCCATTAAGATTTGAGACGGTTCATAAGGTCGCATTCAAGCAGAGTATTTTCACTTTACTGACACGCTGATATAATTCGGAATCGAAGGCGGATTCCTTCTGAAATTTCTACTCCTAACATTCATTATAACGAGTTCTATTGTTAGAAATTCGCAATGGTTCCGATGCCTTCACGGAGTTTTGTTATTACCTCTTATTCCCATTAAATAATATTTTAATTTTAATAATTCGCAAATGACGAACATTACTTAGACCGTGATTATATAGAAATGGATTAAAATTTAGTAAGCTCAGAAAGTAATCTCAGAAAAAATAATAGTGAAAATTACAAAGGAAGGAATTGTTTTAAATTTAACGTAAATACACAATAAATATTCTTCCAGCAACATTATATTTTGTATTTTATAAACGTATCAGTGTTAACAGCTTATTTGTTCAAAATGGTTTTATGGCAGGAAGTAATTATATAGGATTTGAGGAGTGAGTTTAATATCCCAATCATTGATTACTGTGGTTTGCAAATTATTAATCACTTGATCGGAAAATTAGGCATGACATAGATTTTCATTACAATAATTACACTCCATTTTTCGATTGATGTTCAACATAAAGCAAATTAAAAATGTTATTATAGGATTTTGATATTTACTGATTTTTACCTACATATTTATTTGGGATCAAGTTTATGAAATATGTCAATAAATTTTTGTTATTAAAATATAATATTAGTTTGTATGAATGCACAAAAGTAGAAATTCGAGAAAAGTATAACCAATTGTGTTGTACATGCCATTATAAATAAGTATATAGAAGGGTAATTTAATTAGGCATCTGCGTATGAGTGGCTTCGTTGGCATAATCTTGCGGAAACGCCGAGGACTGAGGAAGCGGAACATCCTTTTAGATTCCGGTCCTGGTTGTACAATGGAGGATGCGAATAGGGAACGCCTGACTTTCTGATTTTAACTAGCTTTTCTCGTGAATCGGTAACATGACCCTAGTTTAATTGCTCGATTATCTGTCAACGTTTTCTCAACTCCATTAATCTTCCACCACCCACCACAAAAAATTGTCTATCATGTTTGAGGTTGAGTAAATTTTAATCCTTATCTCTATAATTTGTTAATACATAGACTTGATTGATGATTACCACAAAAATGTTTGAATTGTAAATTTTTAAAGAATAATGTAAATTGTTTACAAAAAACACTATGCAGATGAAGGTTAAATGTACAATAAAAGAACGAAATCTGACGTTCTGTTCAGTTTTGTTAACTGAAAATAAATCAAACTTCTATTCTGAACGTCCAATTCGGTGAACTTTCGCTATTGGAATGATATGTACACACTGGAAAATTGCGATATAACAAATTCATTTAACAATTCCCTTTACTTGAATATGACGTTTTAATTCTTTTAATGGAACAGTGATTCAATTTTAATTGCCTCTTTTGAATTATGGGACAAATAATCGCCGAGGAATTTTGTTTATTCCTTTTGTGCCGGTCTGTTTTAGTTCGCAGCTATTTGAAACCGTTGGGGAATTTGAAAATCACTTTGGCTATTCCAATTCTATACGTGCATATTTTTGTAAAACGCAATTCTTTTGTATATTCTTCTGGAGACGATTTATTGTTCTATTTATGCGTTTTATTCTTTAACCACTATATAAAATCGTCTTATTTGCACATTTAATAGGCCAAAATTAAATCATATTTTGTTGTTTGTGCAAACGTATATCAAATTAAATTAAGTAAAATGCTACATTAAATTATTATCGGGAAAATATTTGGAATTAGTCCGAAATAATAGATATTGCGTATTGTTATGTTACACAAAAGGGCGAATTTAAATAGCAGATTGTAATATTAAAATAGAAATGCAAGTAAAAACATGTAAATATTGCATTCGCATGAAATACATCTAACAATTATTATGTTAATAAGTTTGTGTTTTGCAAATAACGATGCAGAGTTGTAAATGATACAATTGCGAAATGTGTTTCGCCACTAAAAGCGGCAAATCTGTTTATCTCAAATGTTTGCGGTAATATTATAAGGAAGTCAGGTCAGCTTTAGTATAACTGTCAAGCAGGTGTCAAGGAGATTAGGGGTAACTGTCGTTAAGCTCTGGAACCGCGTTCTGGTCGACCGCAAGCCCGCTCGTGGCATATCGAAACCGCATATCTTTCGCCGGTTGACGTTCTTAAAAAAATCGCAATTTGTCGTCCCTTTTGATCTCTTTTACAATGGATGGTCGGATTTTTTCCTTAAATGAAAATACTTTACTGTTCTGCAGTCGAATCTTGAATCTAAGGAACGCTCCCACCAAAATTTGCAATTAATCTAATTATTCTTAACCACCAATATTCAGATAAATGTAGAGTTTCCACCAAAATTTTTAGAGAGCTACAGATAACAATTTCTCATTTTTTTAAATACTTTCAATACATTTTTAAACTAAATAAATAAAAAAATAGTTAACAACGCAATTAAAAAAATACCATTTAGTGATGGTTTTGGTTATGTGAGGCATTCGCTATATTTTTGGAAAAAATCGTTTGTATTAATTTGCTATTTAAATGCATAGTTGTATCTTAAAATTGCATTCGCCTGCCTCGTTATAAAGCACAATAACAGTGTAGTAGTTTATTTTCACACCAATTAACCTATTTTTAAGAAAGAATGTATAGCATGAAAGCGCAATGTAACATGAAGTCTGATATCAATTATTGTAATTTTAGGCATGTAATAATTTGTTTAAACGTGCAATGAAGGTATTGAAATCGTTGTTAAGCAAAGCTTCAGCGTCTACCCTAATGTTTGATTAACGTTTAGTGCTAATTTACCTTATACCTATAGTATCTTTCGTGATTTTAATTTTGCATTTAGCTAGCTCTGGTTCCGACCAACGCAAACATCATAGTCGGTGTGTCAATAATTTCCATATGGATGAAAGTGCTAGTTGTTTGACTTGGTAAAAATCGTTTTCGGATATTTGCGGAAATTCGAATAGTCAATATGCTGACTTTCAGTCGTTATGACCGCCGAAACACTACGAGGTTTTTGCCATTAAATTTTATATCATGCCCTGCGAATGCTGTCAGCAATATAAAAACAGGTCATTTTGAATTGTAATTATTGCGGAACGAACGCATTTTTTTGTGAACCGAAAATTTCGGGTCCAGTATCGAGTGCTAAAAATTTGCGTATACGACTACAGTTTTTTTTTTATATTTTCATCGTATGTGCGGATTTAAATACCCTTATAATACTCGCGCGTAAATATAATAAATAATATTCTTTAGGCAACGTAGATAATGTAAATAAATTGCATTACAGCGAATAAATATTTGCGTAAAATTGTAACATTGTACAGGAAAATTTGAGAATCAGCGCATTTGCACAAGTTTAAAAATAAACTCTCACAGGTTCTAAACGGTTGCCGTCACGTATGCGCCCTTGAATTTATCTGAATACGTGATATTTTTGATAGAGATAAACTATTGTTTTGATCCGCCCTCGTTTAGTTTTTGTGCTACCCGGAATCGAGAAATTCGTTCAAATTGAAAATTTATTCTTGACTTCTTCCTATATTTTTTTGTTCTATCGATCAGTTCAGAATAATAAGTCAGTAGGATTATATATTATCAAAAAATTTCCTTAAAAAGGCCATCGAAGTTTTAAATATTTCTTCGTGAAATGACGCGCTACCGAGACATTGTCGTACATTTTTTATATAGTATTCCTGATTTTGTTTTGTGTTTTTTCAATAATGTGCTGTTCAATAATCCAGTCCTGTTTTTAAGTTGAAATTTTGCAAGTTCTTGCAAGCCATTTAGGAAAGTTGGAAAAATGGGACGTTTGAAGTTATATTCGTTCTTAAAATCCCTCCCTCTTCGGAAAGAGTTTCCATTTTGGCACTAACTTTAAATTGATATTGAGTCCTGTTTTCTCAAGTATCAAGTGTAGTTATAGTGAGACATGAAATATTTATCACGACAAGTACCTATTTCTCAAATTCTGTATTCAATTTACTAGTCTGAGGAGAGTCTACGAAAAACGGTATGGGGGAAAAATTTTAATCCAAACTTATAAATGATCAATTTGCATTTACATAAATTACCTAACTCTCTTCATAACTCACTGTTATAAAATGAACCTGTATGTTAGAAAATTAGAAAATGATTAATTTCTCAAAGTAGGCGCAAGAAATCGTAAATTACTTACACAAAATGTATTGTTTTACTCTTTCGTCGCCTATAAATTCTAAGATAACCCAACCTGTTGTTAAACTCCCACTGTAATTTATACAACTTACTTTAGAAACTCCTATTTAAATTAAATGCCTACATGTACGAATATACGAATGCGTGTGCGACAAAATTTAACAAAAAAGTCAATAACACAAAGAGAATATAATTAATAAACATAATTATCCTACAAAATTAATTTGTCAACGATGATTGAACGAAATGTCTAATTAAGAGGATACCTAAACGAATTAAATTCGCCTTATCAAAATAATTAGAAAGAATTATCTTCTGTTTTCTTAATTAAATCCGTACAACTAAACATGTTCAACTGGTAATCCATCACCATTAGGCCCCGCTTTTAATAAGTTCGAAAAATAAAAACCGGCAAGCTTCGCGACTTCTGCTGTCAAATTTAAAACTTCTTTCAGGAAGTTAAGTCTTCTTCAATAAGGAAGATTGAAAACGGCACGTATCCCTGAATATCATTAATAATTATTATAAATGAACCGTTATATTTTCATACGGAGCATAAGCGAACAATAATCAATTACAATACAATTTAAATGCGTATTGCCTAAATAAACCTAAAATTATATAAAATTATTTATTTGAATTAAAAATTCATTACCTACTAAATAACAGTAAAATATAATTTAGTTTGTTAATAAAGTATTTATATACGCAGTTTCAATAATAACATAGGTAGGTTCTATACTATTTACTACTATTTTATAGAGTATATACGAGTATACTCATATTGTATGGTTGTTTCTTTATTTATTTATTTTTTCAATAAACTTAATTGAAATTTAGCGTTCCTAGACAAACTGCTCAAATCTTTTTTGTAAGAGTTCAATGAGAAAGTTGTTTCTAAAAGAAGTCGCATGTTTTCAATTAAATTCTTGTAATGGATTAATATAAAAGGCATGAGGCATAGTGTAAACATCGTTTGAAAGTCGATCAGAATGGAAAACGTTACAAAAGCCTTTGGTTATATCAATTTGGCAGTGACTTTGCGAATTCAATATTCGCTGTATAATAAAGAAAATCTTAAGAGATAAAATTATTTTATTCCAGCAACAAAAAGGTTTCTTTGTTGAGTTCGAGCTGATATTAATATACAAGAAGCCTCTCAATTGTGTACATGGTTTAGCATCTCCTTCTTCTCGCGTGTTCTTCTCGTCATTTAATACCATCTTGTCACTCTAAAACGAAATTGCGTTCTCGCATTGTTTCTTTGTTGATTGTCGGCAGGCCTTGGTAATGTAATTTTTTTAATTAGCGCCACATGAAAACAGAAATACTCGTCATCTTATCCCCTTGTACCCCGAGGTGTTGAGGTTAACTTTCGCGCTTCACAAACTTGTTTTTCCTTTCACTTCTCCAACTTCAATTCAATCTCTGTTTATTTTCTAGTCTAGCTCAATATAGTTGCGAAAAGTAAATCCTACGTTTCGGTATAGGTATTTCATTTTCATATATTTTGCGAAAACTGAAAAATGAAAGAAAAATTGTCAAAGTAATAATATTGCGGATCCGGTTTCGAATTTGACTATGCAAAATATTTGCACCGGCCGCATAAGAAATTAAACTAATTATTTGCGTGCAGGCATCTCACTTATACAATACCTTTGGGGAAATAGTGGAAAGAGTAGTAAATTAAGTTAAGAAAGGTAAGTTTAATACACTTATCCTAATTAATTACTGTGCTGTTAATTTATAGTTATCGTCAGGATGTTGCATAATTTACTTCTCTATTTTATATGTATTTGGTCCCTTTTCGCATTTACTTCCGTTCGAAAGAAAACCCGATTATAAAATACAACGCATCGAGGAATAAATTTTTAGAGGTTCATTTACCCTAGCTTTAAATATTACGGGCGGACTGTAAAGACGGAAATGGTTCTGTCCGAACTAATTTTTCGATCAATGAGGAATTTGCGGAGCAGTGGAATGTTAAAAATTCATTTATTCATCCGAATTGTATTTTTAGCCGAAGTTAGTATTCAGTTTCTTTTCATTAAATGTCGCATTTTAATACCGTTTACGAATACGAGTAATATGCTAATAACTTGCGGGTTATCTGGAAAAGGACGGGACGTGACGTGACATGGATTGCATTTTTGGCATTTTTGCCTTTTCCTCTTTTCGCTCTCGAGATATTCTATATCTGTATAATAGACTACTTCAAAAAAAAAACGTAAATATTCGCAATATTTGTAACAAAATCATCCGTATTTTTATTATTATGCTTTTATTTACTGTTTATGTTATTGGTTGCAACTTGTGGAGCGGATATTTTTCCCAAAAATTTTCATATTTTTTTATTTTTATACGTTCCTTTTCGAACTTAGCGCTTAGTGTTCCTCAGGGTGATTTTAGGCTATATATGCTCTCTATCGTAAAGTTCTTCTGCCTAACTTCTGCATAACCGTATGCCAGAAGCGTTATTTTTGTTACGTTTGAGCAATTTCTATAAACAAAAAAGAATATAAAATTAACAACTTTGGATGCAATTTATTTTTGATATAAAGGAAGCAAATTTCAGGTAAATTTTTATTTTGTTCGGTAAAAAAATACAGAAACATTTCTAAATATTAATAATACAACATTCTATATAAAACATCTGTAAACATTGTTATATACAGAATGAAAACTTTTAATGTAACAAACAAACAAACTATTTAGAAGAACTATAAAACTGAAAATTTTTGTAGAATTATACCTTGTGAAGTAAGTTTGTTGACAAACTTTCTATCGAATCATGTAAAAATCCAAAACTTTTGAGACACCGAGAATAATATCTATATCCTATTCTTTAGAATAAAATAGTTTAGAACTTTTTTTCAAAACGACGGATCGTAAGAATGCAGAAAATTCGCCCGGATGCTTTCAAATTTAGAATTTTACTAGAAAAATGCGTTTCATGTAAGAAATTCAACGTTATAAAAATCACTTCTGAAAGTATCAGAACATCGTATCAACTTTGTATTCACAAAAGGAACCAAATAATTGATGCTTGATTAAATATTCCCAACAATCATAAATATGGTTTAATAATGCGGGATTACAAGAAGAGCAGTTTCCTTCTTCCTTTAGTTTTCAATTTTTAATCTTAATGGATCTAGGAAACGAGTGTGCAGCGTTGAGTAATGTATATTATCAGATTGCCGAAACAGTAACTAGTTAATTCATAGAACGAAATGAACCCTTAGAGTTAATAAGGGAAGCTATTAAAAGTTAACCACTCTGATTAGACTGCAAGCTCAACATGAGACATGAAAGCTCCAAGACAATGCAAAGCAGTCGCTTGGAATAGACGCAAAAATCTTGCATTGAAAGCGTTTGTTAAGAAAACACAGTTGGAAGTTAATTCCATTCTTTAGAATGATATCTGTTCAATTCGATTATTTCAGAAATTTACAAAGTCTAGATTTCAAATAATCTTTTTAATATTTACTGGACATGAAACAGGTACTCCGAATATATTTCTCCCTAATGGTCCTGTAAAAGGAATTAATTAAAAATAACAAAAGAATTTATTAATAAATTGGAAACAAAGCTACATGAAACACAATCAATAACCCTTTAAACCCTTTAGGTAGCTGCTTGGGTTATTAGGTCAAATCCGGAAAACGACTTATAAATCAAATTCCTGAATAAATAAATAAGGATATAGCGCATTCGTTATTCACGGGCATGTTCGTTAAAAAAACCTTTGAATTTCTTTGGAAGAGTAATAGCAGTACGTAGGTTATTTTGGGAAATAAGCTTTTCCGCTTCTGAAATTATAAAATATTTAATGATAATCTGAAACACGATGGGTATGAGAATCTGATTTTCAGGATGCTCGCACTTACATCTATTATGTGAAGTTACAGTAAAATACTTTCTTGATTCCGGCCCTGCGCTGAGATTTGAATTGGCCTTAAATATTTCATATTTAACGAGTAGGTATAAAAAGCTCACATATTATAGTGCGTTCCATTTGGAAATTTACTATTAAGTCTGCATATAATAGAGTCACAGGAACAAAGAAAACCCCCGCAGCTTGTTTAATAGCGGAAACGAACCTCTTTCAGCTGTAAGAGATCCATACATAGAGAAAGGGGAAAATTCGTGCGTTCTCTAAATGTTTCGGGCAACCTTTAGAAAACCTACTGAACTAATTCGTTTTCACTCACATCAGTATATTTTATTTTCGTAGATTTTCGACCTGTGGTATTTTTAATCCTTTTTTAATTAGTTATGAAGGTGTATTGTGTCTAGCGATTTACTTTGGCATAAAAAGTAAATGAGACCCGCAAGGAACGTAGCAAGGCTTTTTTTAGTTAGTCAGAAAGCTTTGTAATGCTTGTTCTATATTAAAAGTAAATCCTGTTACTATTTTTTGTCTATTTTTAATTTTGTATAACTTTATCCATATGGGATAATATGTCTAAACTAACTCATATAGGTAGGTATAATATTCACCTATATCTCGGAAAACACTGCTTTTTAGGTAGATGCTTCATTTAAATTTAACCTTAATTCTCCCAATCGCCAAAATCTAAAAGTTTTACTCGACCAGATCGAACTCTTTATTCAGTCTGATATCTTTTATGTAGCTAATAATTCTTTTTAATTTTTTAATTTATTTCTTAGAAAGACATTTGTTAGGACGTGTTGGTGGTATCTTAATTATCGAGCTTATCGATGTAATAATTTGTTGCCATTCGCCAAAGGAAATGTATTTTAGTTTAGTCGTGAATTAATTTCTCGGCATTTATTCACGCACAAATTCCCAACCAGCGAGTTGGTTGTAAACTTTTAAACTTAAACTTCTAGAATTAAAAATGTAGAAATATAAATGAATTTTCCACATATTTTGTATTTTTGAGCTATTTTGTGAAAAGTAATTTCAAAAATTTTAACAAATACATGTATAGGTATGTATAATTAATATTTGTATAGGTACACAATAAATCACAAAGCTTGCATTATTCCCGAATAAACAAGTTATGGTTTATATTGTGTGCAGAATTTTCTATTTCATTGAATAAAAAAATTACATATGGCGAAGAAAGTACGTTGTACTAAAATTTATGATGAACTTTTTACGCCGTTACATTTTTCAACCCATTCAGATATAAATAACTCTAAGTTCTAAATAAACGGAAAAGCGGGGGTTTTTGTGGCTCCATTTTTAACAAGCAATCCTTAAATTGATAGGTATTTTATATTGTTCAACGCTACTAAAGCTTAAACAGCATCGTAGTAAATAATGCGGCAGCACTTTGTGAATGTCTTAACACTGTACTGTAATACTCTGGAAGACTTACTAAAGAAATGTAACATTTATTAAAGTGAGTACACCTCATAAAATCATCAGAAGTTATGAATTATTTATCTTTAATTTTTGTACCTCATTGTACTATCCAATCCAATATAAGCTTGAATAGCAAAATTTCAGGACGTTTCTGGAAATTTTATTACTTTCGTGTATAAAAAATTGTCTATTATTTTTTACTGTCATTGCAATAATTTTAAATTATCAATCTTGAATATTAAATAATCTTAAAGCAATATAAAATAAATGCAACTTATTAATACAATAGTTTTAAAAGTAGTTAAGAAAGTTTCTGTAAGGGCGTTATTTTAACTCAATTTAAGTGTGAAAAATTTATTGTCTGTCGAGTCTTTGGTTTTAGAAGTAACGAAAAAGAATTTTCATTTATCCACTGAAACTAATGACGTGCTTTTAACAGGAACGTCCCGAACCAGACTTGTACGATTTACGTAGTAAATTTATGGGAAATCTTGTAGGAAAATATTTAGTTTATACTTAAGAGCATCGCTAATTTCGCCTATAATCTTTTTTCTTCGAGAATTAATAGCATCATAATGAAATGTATCCTTAAATAATAAAAAGAATAAATTGAAACAGAAAATATTTACATGAATGTATAGATTTGAAGAATAGGTAATTTAAATTAAATATAAATGATGGGTACACATAACGAGAGAAAAACAGGAGGAAAGGAACAATTTACAACTCAGTAAATCTAATAGTAACAATAAATTTTGGCCTATAGAGAAGCAACTATCAAACCGAACAGCCATTATTCTTTTCCATCTTTGTCTACATTTTCATGTTCATTAAGAAGCACACAAAAAGCAAACTTATATCTTGGAAGGAGATAAACAAATATATGCAATAAATTCGAGAGAAAATCCTTTCAGCTACAGGACCAAACAAATTTCTGTAGCTGTAACGTGGAAATTTATATCTATAATTAACTAGTACTTACTCTTGGTTCGTTTAGAAACTTGATAAATCTTCGTTTCATTTATTTAACTAGATGTTCCAATATATTATCCACTAATTCTCTAAATCTATAATTGTGCTTTGTGTTTTGAAGATACTATACTAAGAAATATACAAAAAAGAACAAAGACTTTTTCTTTAGATAGGTTGATATATCAGAAGATGATGAAAGCACTAATAACACTTCAAATAAATAATACATGGTACAACGTTAATTATGGTAGATGATGTATTAAGAATTAAAAATATAAAAATAAAAACAGCGTATAACACTAAAGAAGGAAAATAGCAGCAGTAACTAATCCTAATAGAAAATTAATTGAGAAAATACGATAGAAATTTTCCCGAAGCTTCTTCCACGATATAATTTAATTGCCACAAATATTCATTAACTCAACCTTTCGACAGGTTTCCAAAAAAACAACTTCTTCGTTTAGACGTTAAAGCAGAGATAAATAGGAGGTTAGAGCTTAATCGGAATATTCGCTGGCGAAGTTTAGCTGACAAGGGAGATATGAGAAATCGATAATTGCTCAGAGGAAATTAAGCAAACAGGAACGAAATATTTGTCGGTCCGAAATCGGCTGACGTACATCAATCTGAGGTAAATAAATGCGTAGCGGTGACCAATAATGGAACGTCGACAGAAACTATTTCGTTCTGTGGAAATAAAACAAATGATTCTTTATATAATACAATAATAGTAAAGTCGATGCGGTTGATTTTCACTCAATTAATCCGATATCTGTTTGTTGTTTGGTATAAAGAACTACCACAAACCATAAATAGTCTTCCAATAATGTGCTCCAGACTGAACAATGACATTGTTGTATGGATTACATTCTACTTTTGTTTGGCATATATGTTGCCAATTCGCAAAATGCATGGCAATAGAGGGATTAACAACAGTTTACTCGCTGTTAACAAATCTCTAAAGTTCGCTCTTCTCTTTTTGATTGTTCAAGAACAGCAGTTTTATTAATCAATCATAACTTTTAATTTTTATATTCACCTATTTAACAGATGGATTGAAAAATGTCATATAATGTAATAAATAATCAGCAGAAATGTCTAAAGTACATCGTTGGAGAGTTGGGCTCCAATAAACGCCAGTGTATGTGTGGTTTGAGCGTGTGGAGTGATTTTACATTAAAAATACAAGACTATAAATTTTGCCACTTAATCCAGCACACTGACTAACTTAACCGCTTTTACGCCCGCGTTTTATTATACAGAAGTGGAATTTCGAATTCTCTTTCAATGTTAATGAATTTTAATAAATGCAATTGCCACTCGTATCACAGCTCCATAAAGTTTAATTAAACAATACACGATCCAATTAAAAAAATTGAACTGTACATGAAAATCAATCGAAGGACTAATGAATAAAATTGTAAGGAACCTAAATTGGTATCGGTGTATCCAGGTTTATCACCTACAATGGATTTTTATATCAATCAATGTTAATCTTCCTAATTGTCACTCACATCCAACTCTTTAATCTCTTTTCGGCTATTTTCTTCAATCTTGCCCACGCGGGGGCTCTTCTGTTTTCATTACCTCGCTGTTTTCCGGCATTTTTAATTCATCGAACGGAGAATAAATTTAGGTATTTGGCGAAAAGTTATTGAAAAACCGTTTTTCCAACATTTATTATCGAGAATTAGAACAAGGACCAGGATCCTACAGTGATAAAATAGAAAAATAAAAAGTAAATAATAGTCAACCGCACGAATGGAAGTCGGTGAAATTGCGATGTATGAAAACATTTCAATTCTAATGTGATGCAAATAAAGAAGAGTAGGGATTTTCGAGAGTTCCGCTACTATCCTGCCATAGGCGTCGAGTTCGATAAAACTGTTCCTTTTCCTCTACTGTTTACTCTTCATAATTATCCAATCAGTTGAATAACGATATTTTTAAATTCGTTTCGTTCGATGAATGCTTCTAGTCGGTAAATACTTCCTGACGTTAATTTTCATAGAAATATCCCGCAATAAAATTGGCCACCACTGAAAGTCTCTGTTTAAACGAACTTCTCCGATTATTTTTTTTGCCTTAAAAACTTTTTTCTCGAGTCGCATAATAAATAAGGGCGGATTTTTTTCTCTGCGAAAGGTTTCGGAGAGAGGACGAATTTGATACACTACAATGGGGCAATTTTTTTACGACAGATGTTCCGCTTTAATAATCAAAGCTGAAGGAAGAATAGAAAGATTTTATTCGATAATTTCGATAGTTATGTATGTATTTATTAGTCAACAACGATACTTATAATAATTAGATAAGACATAAGGATGGATAGTTGCGATATTTTTATAGTAAATATTTCTTTATTATTCATAGCACAAAATAATGCAATACTATGTCTTTGAGGTTATTTTTATTGTATAAAATAGTACTATTAAAATTTTTGTAACGATAAGCACTATGCAAAAATCGCATCTACATCATACGTGATTCAAAGTTGCTATACCTACATATTTTCATAAATATGAAAAATCCTTTGAAAATCGTTATACGTCAGTTCGAAACGGGGAAGAATTTTCCAGAGATTGAACATAAAATAAATGAATGATACTGCTATCGGAAAATTCCTATCCAGAGAGAATACATGTGAAAACATTCGTACCTAAACTCATTCTTTTATTCGAAATAAATGACTTAAACCTAGAAAATTTAGGAGTAAAAAAAACGTGAGTAAAAAAACACATTTTGCACTTTTCTTAACAAAATGCCTCTTGATTAGACTGCAAGAGAACACGGAATTTTTAAATAGCCAAACTTTTGAGGGAAGAACATTAGGATAGCTTCCGGTTAAAATTAATACAACGTACGTACGGTGAATTCCAAGAGGATCAATTTTTCAGATCGCTCTGGAACGGAGCCAGGAATAACCGATGTCGTCAAATACCCTACTATTAAAATTTATTTATGTAAAATTAGTTACTTTCAGTGATATGTTCAATGGTTAATTCGATTTATAATAGAAACTAATTTTAGAATTAATAGAATTCAGGTACACTTAATTTTTCTTCCATTAGAGGATCTTTGGAAAAAATATTCTAAAAATGGTTTAATTAGAGACGAAAAAGAGTAGTTATAATAATTAACTTTGTAATTTTAACCATGAATTTTAATAGTCGCACTACGTTTGACGATGAATGTGCATCAGCTGAGTTTAAAAATATAAACCAACCGTAAAAGGAGTTGCGGGCAACTTCAAAAGACTTCATCTAGCCGAAGTCTTGACAGTTTTATACCTTATAACGTAAAAATTCCAGCATTTCTCGAATTCTTACTGGTTGAAAATATCAACTATTTATATCAAGTGTCTTCAAGGGTTGTACATATATGAAAAGAAAATAGAATGTTGTAATGTCATTCCAAAAAGAATAAGCGACATTTCCGGCATATATTTCTTTGTAATTTTTTGCGTGTCTGACATATTCGTAGTTTTATTAAAAGAAATATTGTATTTTTATTTAAACATTAAATCACTGTACCTGCGTAAAATATTCCAACTTTCATATTAGATTTCATATGAATTGTTAAAATTATGATGGCCGCAAAAATGTTAGTCCTAAAGCACTTCTCATTGAAAATCGACATGAATAAAATCAACAAATACAATATTTTTTACAATTTCCTTTAGTTAATGTTTTTTTGATATCTAAATTAGAATCGGAAATAATGTAGATTTTCCATTGGAAACATCTTTTGCTGGTATTGATGTTTTAAACGCGAGGAAATGTCATGAATATGAATAAATGTTTGTAAAATTTGTGTCACCGGCATTTATGTTAAATATTAATCTCTTTTTTATTCTGATGTGGGGATTTTCATTTTGTATGTGAAGTCGATCGTTTTTGTAAAATGCTAGAGAAATATTTTCATATCGAACTACATATAAAATATCCCTTATCACGTAATAGTCGAGAATGATTTTTCTATTTTAAATTCTATTTAAAAAATAATGAGTAACTTAAGATTTAATTTATTAATTTTGTTACGAAACTTTGAACATATCGCTTTAAATGCTATTAAATCTGTTTCATCGTATTTTCTTGCTGTCGAGTACAAATGCCTACTTTACCTTTATGGTTCACTCATATTTTACCGGATTAAAATTAAATCCCAATAGAACAGTGACGTCCTGAATGTATTTAATAATGCATGTAGTTTCGGGCTTCCTACTTACAAGCTTCGAAAATAATTTAGTAACCGAGAGATGCTTTTAAATTACTATATGATCGTTATTTGGAAACACGCACGTTCAAAATGTAAATATCGCCTTCTGGGGATACCTACTAAAACTTCTCAATTACTATTTGGCATTTGATTAGTTTCCGAAATACACTTCTGACTTAATGTTTTCATCGCCGATTATCTAGGGAACTACGTTGATATAACTTGATTAACTAATAGAGCATCCAATTATGATTTTACACTGACAAAGTTTTATAGGTAATTTTTGATTGTTTTAAAAATCGTGCTCGTGCTATATTTAGCACTTTAAACTGGCGGTAGTATTCTCAGTGATTTTACGAAAATGTATGGCTTAATTATAGTTATTAACAAAGTAGCGTTTTGTTTAGAGATAACACATCTGCTTTTCCACCTTTACGTTAACGTCAAAGGCATAAGTAATCACCGAGATATATAGTACAATAAGCAAACTAATGAATCACTTAATACCGCCCTATTTTCATTCGAATATTGCGATCCTCTATCTGTGATCGCAGATTTATGTGCCGTTTTAACGTAAACTCCTAAACTAACTAACGACTCCAGGCCAGTTATTAAGTCATCATTTTATCTTTCAGAGGAAACGCTTTCCTGACGTAATCGGTGTAATAGATATCTTTGTCAATTTCCAGATCACTTTTCATAATAACATAATGCAGATAATTGAATTTTAACCAGTGGATTTTTTTGTTTACTTTCTGTAAATATGTCATTGTAATTTTTACTTATTTTCCGTTCAAAAAATATTAATTGGAACATAAAAACTGTCAAAAACAATTTTTTGAGGGTATAATAATGATTTTTTTTCACAGATCATTACAGGTTTAGGAAAAACTGGTAGGTTAAATCTATCCTAAATCTACAAAAAGCAGGAATAAACATTTAATGAGGTCGAGTTCAGTATTTTGACCGCTGAAATATCCTGTGTTGCTCCGGTATATTTTGGAATTTCCGGTATTAATGTCAGCAGTGCTTTTCATAACGACAACCGATAAGAGGAGTTATTTTCAAAATAAAAGAAAATTTGTTCGTCGATCGTCCTTTTCGTGAGCACGACAAATTTTACGGAATAAAAAACGAATGGGCATTAAAAAATAAAAAAAAATTACGGAGTTGAGTCTGTATGTAAATTCGAATAAAATGTCATAAAGGCTGAAAATCATCATTTGTTATTTTTTATTAGCCAACGGAGAGGATAATACAACGGCTTTTCCTGAGTCTAAGTGAATAAAATTTTCATAAAAGGAAATTCTATATTTGGTCCCAAATAACAGTTCGCAGCATTGAAAGGAGTCTGCGGGGATGCATAAAAACCGGAGAAAAGTCACACAATCTTTTTATTACAGATGACTAAAAAGGTGAAAGGATGGCAGACTTTCAGATCCTTCTCTATAAGGAAAGGTAGTTGATATCGGTTCAAGTGATTGCCTGAATAAACACAAACCTCGTTGAAAAATAAAAAAGAACAAAGGGTTCCACCGGAGGAAAAAATCGTTTAATCAACACAACATTTTTAATTTACTTATCTTTTTAGTAAAGACATGGAAAGAGGGAACAGTCTTTTCAACTGAGAAATTCACTCCTTCTAACGAAATTTTCACCCTCGAACACCCCTTTAATCTAGCTAAAACTTCTTCTTTGCTCTAACACTATTGCAAAATTTCTCCAACCCATTTGTCATGTCTCTCCTTGAACTACCTAAATAAAACAAATATTTAGAATTAAGAAACATCCCAATATTTCTACACTTCGCATTTATTTAAATTACCTTTGTGATTACATATAGACTATACATATAGATAAGCACAATAAAAAATTGCATCGTCTTATTAACCTTAGTTACGAAATTCATGTACCTTATAGTTAATTCGTTATAGTTAATTTTATAGCCGACGTAAAATGATTAAGATGTATTGTTGAATTTCGAACGGAGACATAACAAATTACATTTTCCACGACATTTGACACATTACCTTGTATCGCAAGAAACAAGTACGGGAAACGACAGATTTGAAAAATGATCCATTGTACAGATTACTAAAAAGCGGTCCGGATGAAAAATAAACACTCCTGATTACGAAAGATATATTCTCTTAAAATAAGGTATCAATTATCCCTACAAATGCCAATACGTATTTAATTATACTGCAAAGTGCTTTCCAAAGTTGAGTTGAAAATAATTTTAATATAACCATAAATAAGTACCTGAAGCTTTGTTATATAGGAAAATCAACATTTAATACCTGTGGAGCAGGGGCTTATATAAAATGCACTTTAGTGTACTCTGCTGAATGAGGATGCAATTATCAAGACTTTTTATTAGACATTACAACTTTAAGTGACATAAAATGTACACGAGGTACGACGAAAATAGTAATTACCAAAATCATTATTTAAGTTTATCGTGAAGTTATCTTAGATTTCTTCTTTTACTAACTACATTAGACACTCTTCAAATATATTCCCCAGGAGACGGAAAGGTTGTTTAATTAAATAAAATTCCACAAGTGTTTTTTTAACGTTTCGGTTTTTTATCACACCGGTCTGTATCTAAGTACAGATTTAATCTTTTCGAGACTGAAGGGCGAAAAATCGTTTCATCGAGTCATGACATGACGAAACGCTAAAAGAGGTCACATTTTTTTTAATTACATTATTTTGTTTTGTTCCCGATAGGTCTCGAAAAAGTCGTTAGGGTTAATTGAAATGAATGGAGAGCGTCAGATGAAATACGTCTGTGACGCCTCAATATTTTGAACCCCATCTTACAGGTGCAAATTACAACGATTTTATTATATAAACGTTTATAAATTAATTAAGCCATGTAAAATTGAGTGCCAAAAAGTTTTATTTATGTGAATTGTAAGCTGGCGGAAGAAGATTTCTTAATTAAATCCGAAACTATAATCTACAAAATTTATGTATTCAAATATATTCGCTCAGTTTACTTTGGATCTAGTTATTTCCAAAAACATGCCTACCACATGGGACGCTATTCTCAGTATAAGTTTCTAATAATTCAGTTCGTCAACATTCGTCAAACGTGCCTGTGATCGATAATCACTAGGGCAATTATAATGTCACTACTTACCCAATTCCAGCTAGTTTATTAGTGGGTTAATAATTTATTGTCACTTGGTGGGCAAGTAATGAGAACGAAAATTAGGATAACAATTGCCCCGTCGGGAATTGCAACCCTATCCGACGATGTTTTTATGTAGCCCATTATTCTTTACTCCTCAAGAACAACGAGAGTTTTATAATTCTCGTGTTATTAAATTTATTCACATTTAAGTATCTTACGTTACAAAAACCAATGGTGAAAAGCAAATAAAAAGTTATTAGATGGTAAAATAATTCGTATTAAAAATTTAGTTTCATCTAAAGTTGGTTATGGTATTAAATATTTTAGTGTTTAAATATTGCAACCTATAACAAAAATTTTCCGGATATATACCCGATATAAAATTTGTTATGTTTTATATAATTTCTATAACATCTTCTAACGGCTTAAGAGATTTATGCATCATTCAGGATAAATAAAAAGACGAGAAAAAAATAAATTTTATAATGATCCCAATTTCGAACTTTTATGCTTATTTTTTGCATAGTTGAATAATTTCTTGTTTAAGCGACTAGAAAAGTAAAGTGATTTCTCGGGAGAATATACGTCTACTTAGAAAATTTCTGCCTTGTTAGCCATACTTCACAAATTACTGACTTCAACAGTGGAAAATTAAATTTTAAATCTACTGTACCTTTTTACGGCGATTATCGATTTAAAAGTTCTTTCAATTCGTTAGTGAACATTAACCAAACGGGAAATTTTTCTATGTAAGTAAACTTACCTTATGCAAAAATCAATAGTAATTTGAAATCGACGCCCGGATAAATCCGTAAATATTTTCAGCCTGAGTAATTGAAAAGATTCCACGTTAAAATCCGAATTCTGGACATTCGCGAGAATGTTAACATAACCTCAACATGAATAAAGGATGAGTTAGAAGAGAATAGCTCTGTTTTCACCTTGTCACGTTGCGTATATGTCACACGATATATAAATTACCCCTTTGTATCAGCTTTTGTTGTCGGGACACATATTTTTTCAAAGCTGTATGCTAATTTTCTTGATTGAAGATGATGGTCATGAATACATATAAATGCACTGTTTTAACTCTACTGCTTTATTCACAACAAATCGAATTAGCAATAATTAAAATTTCTTGTTCATTTAAATTTGTCAATCCTCTTTTAGTATATTTCATTAATTACTATCTACTAACACCAACTTTGTTTTCCCTTAGCAATCGTTTTAACGTGCATTGGGAATACGGAATCATTAAAAGACTAGTTAACATTTATTTCTGGATAAATTTTAAATATTCCCAAAATTAAGGAAATTTGCGATGAGGAATAAGTGTTTGAAAAAGGGTTGATGCGATGAGCAATAGGCGAATTTCCGCTTAAATTAATACTAATAACAAAACAACCAAGTTAGATAACTATTTGTCTTCCATCGTTTCCGAAATGGGGTTACTTCGGTGTATTCGGGGAAGAAATTAAACTTTCTGCAAGATAAATAGATGATGCTGAAGTTAGCAGACGTGCGTTGAAGCGCCCTAGCTAATGAATATTGTTATGTTTATTTAAATTTTTCCTAATGACATTCCTACATGAATAATATCTGCAAATTGAATTTTGAATAAAAATAAATTTCATTATTGAAATCAATATTGAAAAGCTTTAATTAAACTGCCATATCGTTAGGTATATTGTTGATTGTGCTATTATAAACTTTTTGCAACATCATTATTTCAAAATGTGATATAAAATTCATAGAAGGTGTATATTTGATAACAGATAAAATATATAAAAGCAAACAAACGTATTAAAATTCAATAAATTAATTAAATCATTGAAGTACACAAAGCAAGCCTTCCAATTTTTTTTTGTATGAAATTTTATTGATCTCTATAGCTAAAACCCTGCATCCGTTGCTAGGTATACTAATAGATGCGACTATTGGTTGTGATATTATGGTCTTTGGAGTTTACTAATGGTACAGTCTCATCATCCAGTTGATACGATATTCATATCGTCACCAAACACCCCTTTCACTCCTCTTAGGGGTTGAATTTCCGAGATTCAATAATCCTGTGACATCCGCCATAATTCAAAGGATGTGTAGGTATATAACATTTTTAGCCAATCGAATCAGTTGTTAATAAAGAATACATATAATGTAGGTACATGAATATCTACATAAAAACAACAAATTTTTATATGCACATATATAAAATTGATATTTAAAAATAAATTTGAATTCTTACATTTATTTAAAATCCACAATACTAGCTCTTCAGTCGACACTTGGAGATGGCAGATAATATTTTGCTCTAAGTCCAAAATCGCTGAGGTCTTTTCCGAGCCTTCGCTTAAAACCGTAGAAACTTCGCAGCAAATGGAACGGGGCTTTCAATAGTCATTATCAGATGCGAGTATAGAATCGATATCACACTGTTGGCCAATTTGTCAACCGTGCGTAACAGTTCTGTATTAGTGACGGAAGAATAGAAACTCTCCGGACTTGGTTACATAGGAAAACGAGTATTTGATTTAGCCGTTTCCAGCAGTAAAAACAGATAAAAGCTTTTCAAATACTGGAAAATCTTTAAGACTAACAAACACACAAAGGATGAATGTATTTCACTCATTTTTTGCTCAGATTTTGAATTTCAAGGTGGATTCTCAACAATTTGCTTGTATTCTTGTAATTCCTTTTTATCCACATCTATTTATAATTGGCCAAAATATTCTGTGGTGCTACCAGTCGTAACACGCCATTATCGTCATTTTTTCCACTTTCTCCGGCCTTAATAACATAAACTACCATTATTCCTTACATTCATTGTATAATTATCCGTGTTCTCTTATTACATAAATTGCTATTATTGCTTTATTTTTCTCGAAGTGATGCAGGCTCAACAATTTAGGTTGTATGTTAAACTTACTATTGGAAGATTGGAAACACACAATTCGAATTTCCTGATAGAAATGAAATCTGTTGATGCGCTAAGTTTTCCGTCGCTTTTTATTCAGAGCGAGAACTAAGTATATCGCTTGAAAATTTCATTACGGATGTAATCGAATTTTAAATATTTAGGACAGGCTCTCAGCGGAGGTGGCATTCTCCAGTCTCGCGAGATTCAGCTTGTTGCCGAATCGGAAAATTGTTACACTGTCAGCATTTGGTACACAGACTGCAACTTTTAGATTTGATTCGTAGGAAATTCTTTTAGATAACGTATATAGTACTTCAGTATTTTCATTTAGGAATCATTTGAAAGTCTTTGGAAAAATTGAACACTCGTTGGAATAGAAAGCGTTGGAAGAAAGAAACAAAGGTTTCTTGCGATGAAAATATAAATAGAAACAAAAATAAAATTATCATAGTTTGATTTAAATGAGGGTTACAATACAATTGTTGATTCAATCAAAGCTAAAAATAAGCAGTTCTTTGTAAAAATATGCACGGTGATAAAGTTGATTTAGAGGATCTCCATAAATTCTTGTTATTTTTAGTTAATAAATGTTGCACAAACTTTTTAAAAATAATTTACATACAACGTAGTGTGGTAATATGCACGCAATGTTGTATTATAAATAAAAACGGGTAATTTATGAACATTAAGTGTATCTAACAAAACAGATCTAATTTGTCCATTACAAGAAAACCGTTTCATTATCATTTAAACGAGCTTTTTAAAAGTTAGATATTTTAAATAAGTAAATGCTTTCCGTTCTTTTGCCTTTCGCATCGCCCGGAAAACCTCAAATTTCTGTCATAAAAGAAAAAATTAAATTTTCCTAAATGTAAACGCTTCATTAGAATCGAATAAATCGATACCATACAAAAAATAAACTAAACAAACACCTAATTTTAACTAGAGTGTGTTAAATCATTACTTGTAATAATTATAATCTTTAAATTTCAAAAACAGGAGAAGCGTTAAGAGTTTCACTTCATACACTTGGACTGTTAATTTAAATTAAAATACGCAAACAAAACAAATTCAATTAGCAGAAGTATTCGTTTTCAAAATTGGCTTTAACGAATTGTTAAATCGATGAAGAATACCCGAAAACCCCCGTCGAGAGCTGTAATCCTTTATTCCAAATTTCACGAATGTACTTATGGAATCGTTTCGTTGACTAAAAGCACCTTAAAATTATTTAAAAATTGTCTTAAATCTATCTGGAGTAATTTAAAACCATTTAGCATTAAATGGAATTCCTCTTTGAAATCTTTATATTGTTGGTGATACTTTTTATAAGCTATTCTTCGTTAAAAAACACTACCTCTTCTAAATAATAGAATACTCGACAATGCTAAAAAGCTCTATCACTTCTATTAAATCCTAAACGGAATTGATAAACTCCGATTCATCATTTTATTTTGTTTAAAGAAATTCGCTCAACTAAAATGAATTCCATTTCATTACAATACGCCTTTCAGTTTATTCATTTAGTTCCCTATCTATTCATTAAAGGTTCCTTTGATGATTTACTCGAGCGCCAAAGGTAAAGGTAAGGTAAAATTACAAGGATTATTCTACCATGACGCAATAACTCCATTTTATAAACGCATACCCAATTTAATAACTTTTAACTTATTTAATTTGCCCAAAAAGTGTTGGACGAGTGAAGGCGTGGATTAAATTTAATATTTGCCGTTTAAATATCGACTAAAGATAAAGAATTGCTTAAGAAAATAAATAATAAGTTAACAGGATTCGAGAGGCCCTTTAACAAAGCGCCGGGCAAGCGCACTCGAGCACCCTGCAATTGTAAACTCCGGAGCCGTTGAACGCAAACATTTATTCAAGGAACTTCAGCCGTCAGACTTTCCGTGGGATATCATTAACTGAAATGAAAAGAGCTCCGGGGAGGCGGGGGCGCGTCGGCGACGTCGCCACTTTCGCGACGCGGTTCCAGATCCGAAGCCTCCCGCGGTTGGTTAATGTACTGTTAAACCATATACATAATCCTGGCAAAAATGTCGCACACTTATGCGCTCTTCGATGCTCTGACGAATGTATCAGCAATTTGCTTGCATCCACGTTTCAAAGAAGCGCGAAAATGCGACGATTTTATTTTTATTTACTCTATATACCTTTTAGGAGTAGGTATAACAATTCAAATGAAATAAAACAATCTGCAGTTCTTTGTACAAGCATGCTTGTTCTTTCTTCTTTAAAATTGTTTATATAGATTTAAAACATTGTAAATAATATTTACGATTTCTATTCAATATAATATATTATGGGACAGAGAAATTTAAATAAAAATAAATACCTCTGTGAAGCTACATGAAACGAACTCGGAGTTTAGTATTCATGTGCATGGAGCTAAAATTACGTACCTAGTTTTTATTTAGATTTATTATACTTACAGCCGGGACGAGGTAGAAAATTTTTACCTGAAAAAAAAAAACAACCATTAATAGAAATTCCTTTTGCAAAGCTCTAATAAAGCCACAGCTTTTATTTTAATTTCATTGAAATTACTTTTAATGATCATTCGGCAGAAAGTTCCCTTTTCATTCTATTCACATTCACACAAAATTAATTTTATTTATTTCACTAATTATTAATGTTGTTTACTAATTATTAATTTTTATTCCACACAAAAACAATATCCCTGCATTTTCAAAGTATAGGTAGATATGAAATAAAATTTTCAATCGTATAGGTTGGATCCGCATTGACATTAAAGTTTTCGGAAACATTTTGAGGCGCCTCGAGCGTTAAAAAACTCGCTTTAACTTATTACCGCTATTTTAAACGCGGTTCTATCGCAGTAACTTCGTTTACCGGCCGGATGTGCGGTGTTATGAAGTGCAATAATGGAACCAACGTTTATGGTTTTATTATCCGACAAAGGTATTCCCGTCGTTGACGAGAGGATTTCGCGGTTTAATGCAACACGTAAGTATGCAGAAGTAAGCTTATAAATGTATTGTAGTGGGAATTGGGGACGGTCGAATTTCCGGCCATGCTGCGATTTCATCACTCTGATTTCAAAATGAATTTAAAGTCAAAGTTTACTCGGATAACTTATCGATGCTTGCAATTTACAAGCAAACCATAGTACATCAAAGTACAACAATGTTGAGCAAGTACAATATAATGTCACTGAAGCAATTTATATACTAGAGCAAATACCAGAAACTAAGACACAATAGTAATATAAATGTTTTGAAGCATAACTAGTTTATTTAAAGTTATTAACAAATTTATTTTACATCGAATTATTACTTGATATTAGAATTTTTAGGTCATTACTTCTCATTAAGTGTAGATCAACCTATATCTACATACACTTACAGAACATGCAAAGATTATCTAACATATTGTTTGAGAAAAAAGTTTTTTATACTATCTCAATTAATAAATTTATGAGAGTTTTTCAAAAAAGGATTTTAATTGAAATAACGAAACTAACGGTGCGAGTATATTATTCGCTTCCATAAATAACTGTTATTAACTCTTACAAGTAAAAATAAACAGAAGTTTTTTAATTAAAACAGTTACGTAACAGAAGCAAACTATTCCAAAACGAAATGATGAGAGTACATTTTATACAAAAGTTTAGGCGGACTATGGAAGTTTACCGAAGTATATATAAGAAAAAAACAAGCTTAAACCCTGCGAAGGAGAGAAAACCAAAAATTTTGCTTAAAATAAATTCCCCTAGAAATCCTCCTGCAAATACGTATATCCAACAGGCAAAACTTATCATCAGGTATTTTCTTGAGTTGGATTTATTGTAGATTAGAGCTAAAATAATTTTATATACTTTCACTAAGAATATTTCAAAAACTTTTTCTATTAATTTGGTCATCAAAAAGCTGTAGTAAAAAATAATATTTGACTGTTACAAAAAATTACTTCCGAAATGATAATGTTAGTTTAATTAAGTTATACAAACAAAAAACTTATGTATTCATTAGTCAAATACTAATATCAACATAGGCAAATTAAACTTCTGTAAATCCTTAGATATGTCAATGAGATATTTAGGGATTTACCATGCCTTTGATCAAACGGACATTGAAGCAAATTGTGACAGCAAAGCTGCATTATACAGGAAATTAGTCAGATGACCTAACTGTTAATTTGATTCGTCTTGATTAATTTATCTTTCGTATAGTCTTTAATTGAATAAGAGTATTCGGTAAAATTAGTAATTAGACAAATTCAATAAATGTTGGTCACAAGTCACAAGCGCTGAATGCTGCAAGAAACTAATTAAATCTGATAATATGCCAAAGTTAAAGAAAGAACACTTTTATTGCGGTATTTTATTACTGTAATATATAAGAATTAAATATCTTCAAGTTTTTAGTCATCAAATTTTGCCCTTACACTGCAGGTATTTTATCCAATCTACTGGCAATTTTCGATAAATTTTATGGAATAATCGATTAGTTGTCATAAATCAAATTCAATCTACTAAACTTTAGTTTATCATATTCAGCTATATCGCTTTATATAGGTTTATTAAAAGTTGAGCGAAATATGCAAAATGATTTAAAGCACCAAAAAATTGCATAAAGCGTTAGTTAATACCTATGCGGTCCAGTATAATTAAAATTCGTTATCCATAAATAATTCAAAATGTACCTATTAATTAAATAATATGGGAAAATTAAATTTGAATTTAATAGGCGCAGCAAAATTTGGCGTACGTCATAAATAGAACAAAAAATCAGATTGATTTAAAAAAAAATGCTATCCTGTTAGCCAGCTACCTTGTACACCGGAAATTTATGGGTTATTAACGTAGAAAGAGTTTTGTTTAACTGAAGATGGGATTATGCTGCGCTCTATTATACCCATAATTTTTAATTGGTATTACTTACTTCATGTGTCAGAGTTACACCTGGATATGGAGTTGTTGTGGTCAAAGGGCCTGTTGGTGGAGTACAAATTTTAAGCAAATATCTGTTGCTAACCCGAGGGAACCGCGCAACTGACACAAAACGGTTTTTTTAACGTTACCGGTCAAACTGCCGAATGCCGACTCGATAAATCTCGATAAAGGAAAAACTTACGAGAAAAAGGAACACTTTTCACTGCTCGGAAAATCCCCCGATCTTCAGTTATTTTTATTGAAAATGAAATACTGGCTGCTCCATTTCCCGTTTATTACTTTGTATTTTTGTTTCGCTCGATATCTACACCGAAAAATCTACTATGGTTATCTCAGATCAGATCAGAGAAATATATTTAAAACCATACATACAGTATGTACGAACTGATCCGCTGCAAGCATATAATGAGAATAATGAGATAGCTAATTTAACTTTTGCTATGTAAGGAATAAAGAGAACATACGAAATAGTCACGCCCGCTATCCCCGCTATTCGCTAGTGAACGAAGCGAAGCGAATTGACGAATTCTAATATCGGCCGGCAACCGATAAACAAGTTTCTGTTCTTTACTATCTTATAGTATTGATTGAGATTCTAATTCTAACGCTTGCAGCGGAAGAATTCGTACACTCTGTATACATAAGATCTACAGGCACAATCCGGATAAGCTTCCCATTGTACTGCCTTTTTTATTACATTTCATTTTTCTGAGCTTTTAATTTAGTCTTTTTCTTTCGAACCTAAAAAGGGGTACCTAAGGATTAAATTATTATGAATTTTCAACCTTTGCTCCTATAATTACTTACTGAGTTAGGGTTGCAAACAGTGAGAGTTATGCGATCGCTTTCGGTGCAAGTTCGCCCCCGATTCTCAGAAATTTCGTTCGTGTTTTCGGCTCAATGCTGCTCGTACAACTAGGTAAAAGTTATTAATACCAAAGAAGAGGCAAAGTTTTCAAGTTGTTTTTCCAAAAAGTCCGGAATCGCGAATTATTGCCGAAAAATATGTAAATCAGGCGCTTGCTGATTAAATTAACCGTAGCGAGTTTCGAAAGAAATGAGGACGATTTGAATGAAAATTGGATTAGTCGCAAATAATTGAAATATTAGCACTTGGGTTACTCGGGTTAAACATTTATTATGTATTAGGTCTGCCTTGCATAAAAAATATTAAATAGTTTGAATTTATGCCCTTGCCAGTAATTTTAAATTATTGCCAAAAATACCTGAAGAATTTTAAACGTGAAAATTCGTCACTGAAAAATTTCCTATTTTTTTTATACACACATTGGAATAAAAACCTGCTAATACATTACGAATTCCAAATAATAAGTAGAAAATTTGTAATTACTTTAATAAATAATTTAAATTCGTATTAAGACAATTTGGAAAAGAAAAACCTATCTTCCTGAGCGTATGGGCGTTAGTCAACATCTGTTGGGGTTTTTATCAATTTTTTATTGGAACGAAACCAAATCGGATAAAGCAGAGAAAAGCCAGTGATATGCTTTGTGTTCGAATGCTGTGAATTAAATAAAAGAATTCCACGGGACATTAGCGGGATTTGATTTGATTTATTGCAGGAAGCATTGACCAATAGAACATGAATTGTTCAAGCCAACGTTTTCTTAAAATCTACAATAAAATTCTCTCGACACCTACTGTTAATTTAAATGTCCAGTCTAAAATAAACTCTTTTATATAAACTTGTAGGTTTCCTACTTTGTTACTATTCCCACTGTTTCCGATCGAAAATTATGGTCGAGATAAAGGGGGTCACTGAGATAAAAACTAGTTTATTGATCTGCGGAAACATCAGAGATCGAACGAGCGTGACTATTTTCAAACGGCTTACAGAGATAAAACTAAAAATGTTAATTCCCAATAGTAACGATGCTACGGAAGTTGTTGATATACTACATACAATAAAAAATTTAATCAATGAAAATAAATGTTAATCAGTTACAATTGTTATCTTATAAAAATTTCTTTTACTCTTTTTTTAACTTTTTAAAAATTTATTTATAATTTTGAAAAATTGGCCGAAATTTGATTTAGTCTGAAACCATTTTTGGAACTTTGCTTTTACTTTAAGCTCCTTTAGCTTGTTTTTTGTTTGTTGCGACTTTTCCCGAACATTTTCATGTCCTTTCGAATTTAATCGAGAATCTTTCGAACTCGCTAGAGTCCGTTTCACCTACGTCTTTAGTTGTTTAAAGCTTGAAAAGTTTCATGGACTCCTTGAATAGGTGCATCTTATATCCAATTTAATCATTAAGATTACTTTTTGAATAACGAATTGGTTAAATCAAAACCTTCCTGATGCGAGCCAGCAGGCTTTCTGTTGAATTAACTACTTAGTTAAAATGTATGAATTATGTTTTGATAATTTTTACTGTTACTGCAGGAAAGAGTTTTTGGTGAGAATAAAGCTAGTAAAACTTGCGTGTTGAATTTTAATCAGATTAATTTCGGGAAGAACCCAACGGTTAAAAAGTTTGTCTAATTAACGTTGGATCTAAGAAAGATACGCGAGCACTCTTGAAGATGAATAACGCGAAGAGGATACCGTAATGGGCAATAGGAAATTCCAAGTTTATTTCGAAATTAAAAATGCAAAATTTGCTACATTTTTTTAATAGGTTACGATTTATGTATAATAAAAGGAAGTAGGAAACTTCCATAAATGCACGAACGACTACTTTTCACGCGTTTTTCTGATAAATGTGCTTTGGTTACCTGGCTTGCAATAAATTACCACATGGGAAAAACAACGGTGACAAATATTTTCGGCGTTTCGAATCACGGCAAATTTATAATTTATTGAACGTAATTTCTGAGTTCATGTTTTATAACCTAATACTGTAGCTGCAATTTATGTTTTATGTACAATTTGCACGGTTCCGTTTTCGACTATTTACTTTGGCTAAATTACAACTTGACATGCGATGCGTACAGAAAAACTTGCGATATATGTTAATAACTATATAATAATTTAAATAGATAAAGAAAAGCAAACATGAAAAAGCAGAAATAGAAACCTCCAAAAATCGAATGAAAAACAAATACATTCAACTTAAATTTTTAAACACCTCGTTTTCAATTTATTGTTATCCCAAAGGATATGTCCAATTTTTATCGTTGCGTATTGAGCTGTTATGCTTTAACTCCGAATAAGTGGAAATCTAATGTAAGTATTTCGAGAGTCCCTTGAGGAATATATATATTTTTTATTTCAATTAGAACCGATTTTTTCCCGGCTCAATTTCGGAGTACAAATAAAAAATTCGACGTTGAAAAAGCGTTCCGTTTTTGGGAAGAAAAATTACCCGGAAATGTCGATTAACCTGTATTTCCGCCTAATCTACCTGCAAACAGGGTGCTTCATAATAATGTGTCATGAGTTTAGAGAGCAATTTTACACCCTCAGATACATGGTGATAAAATGAGATAATTCCCAATTACGTTTTTTCAAATTCCTAATTAGTATACTATAGTAATATTTATAGTAATATCATAACTTTAAAAATAATTATTTTTTACGTTTTCCATAAAAACGCTTAAAACCAATAATAAATACTGAATATATTCGTTGTTCCCTAAAATATAAAACAAACCGTGCTGTATATAGGTTATTTGATCCGTTTTCAAACCTTACACCTTAGGGTATTTTACAAAATTTACAAGAAAATTAAAAATAAAAAGTGAAAAGGATCTGGTACAATTCGTTTGGGTTCAAAGTATATTGCAAAGCTTACCCTTCTGTATACAAACGCTTTATTGAGCTGAATTAATTAATAAAAGCAGGAAGGTGGAACAGGTTCTTAATTATTCCATAATACAAAGTTGTTACTAAATTTTAATTAGTTTTAATGTCGACATCAAGTGCTTCAAGCACTTTAAAGTTATTTCCTTGAAACAGAGACCAGAGCTAAGGACTTACACTAACCCAACTTTAACCATGAAGTTTTTTAACATGTATTTTTATTTTTGCAAATATTTTTTTCCAATTTAACAATTTAACTAAAATCATCGAATTTTAGTAACAAGAATTTAGTATGTCAATTTTATAAGAATATAGAATAAGAGAGTCCATATAGTATTGTTTATTTCTGTACCTTCCATATTAATTTTCTGTCACTCATATTTATAATGTATTTTCTGTCACTAGCATTGTATAGCAATCGATGCATTCTTACTTCGTTTTCTTTCACCTTTTTCATATTCTTTAATCCAAAGTATTCCTTATTATATTGTAAGTATAACATTACTCAATCATTGCAATATTAGCTTTGGCATCTTTCCATTAATATCATTTATTCACTGATTTCTATAATTACAGTTTCAATTAATTATTGGGTCTATTCATTTATCCATTAACGCTTGGATAATGTCATGCAACATCCTGTAGGAGTTGGAAAGTAAGTTGGAATTTCCATCGAAATGACCTCAAACCAAAATAGATTGCCCTAATAAGCCGAAATAAAGCAAGTCTGGAGTCAGGAAACATATTTGCAGTATCAGACCGTTCGTAATCTAACGAAAGTCGTTTACTGAACATTCTCCGCGATCGCACCGCTATTATTTTTGTTGGTCCCTCCTTTTGTTCGGCAGATAAGCTACTGTTACCTAGTTGTAATTAATAGAAACAGTATTAATAAGATAAGTGTACGCCTAAGAGATTGCCGTTTTATTGTACGACGAAACCGTAATTTCGGTGCTCTAATTACATCGTTTTTTCGTCCGAGTTCTGGCAAAAAACCGCTTATATCAAGAAAAAGGATGTGTAAACACAACATAATTCATACACAGTTATTCAACGGGACTTCGTTAAGGGATTCCTGCCTCGCAAAAAAACACGAAATAAGGCAATTTAAAACTCATTTCAATAAGTTTAAATTAGTCGGGGGAAGTGCTCAGAATTATGTCATTACATCAAGTGTTTTTAAAAAGTTTGAATTCATACTTAAGGACACTTTAAGAGTTTTTTTACTCTTTTCAATTATAAATGAGTTGCTAGTATCTTAGCGAATAAGATCGTGATAGTTTATTTATATTATGGTTGAAATTTAAATGACACTTTGTCTCTATTTGGGTTGTAAAAACCTCAATATGAGTTGCATAGAGTAAGGAATGGAATTTAAAGAAGCTTGGAAGGTAGTAAAAATATTTTACGCGATAGTCAATATTTCAAAAATTCTAGTTATCGAATTGAAAATAGACCGAGACGGCGATAAAGTCGGAAAACTTTGAATTTTAATATTAAAGGGTTATAAAGTTATAGGATATTTATACACTTTAACAGAAAATATAATAAAATCGTCGCGGCGTTGGTATTTGCGACACCTGCAGGATGTCTTTTATTCGCAGGAAAAAAAGGAGATTTATATCAAATAAATATGCCGTGAAATTGAATATCTTCTTTTGGTGTTTTTTTTTCGGAAAAAATTACGGAAGCGGAAAAATCAGGATTTTTCAACTGGTCCGGCCGAATTTGAAATTGTTTTTGAACTTGGCGGATGTGTAGAAGGAGCACACATGGGAGAAATAATGATGATCAACTTTTTTATCACGGCAAATAGAGTTTTTCATTTCACCCAGGGGATAGCTTTGTATTTTTCAAGACATAATATGGTTCTCATTTCGAGTTCCCTGATAAAAGCTCATATAAATAAAACGAAAAAATGTGTTTACTACCACAACAACACTATTTCAGCTTAATTGTTTTTCCGGATTAATTCCTTCCTAAAACTAACTATAATTTGACTTTCGAAATTAATTCCAAAAATTATAAATATATCATAAATGTTTGTGGGATTTTCTTTCCTAGAAACACACTACCAGGGACATACAAAAGGTTCATCAAGCAAGGCCTGTCGCATAGATGTAATTCACAGCATTCATGTCGGATGATTTATGTTTCTACTTAAAAATTGTTGTCGTGTAACCGCCAGAGAATTAGTTCAACTACACACAATAGCATTAATTTCTCCGTTGGTGATGGTTTATATTGATGCAAAAACCATTGTGACTTAATGCCGAATAATTGCGTTTGGCTTATGACTTTTAACAGATTATGCAATTTATAAAAGGCTTGGAAAAGTTCAGAAAATAGCTAATAGCTTATAGTCAAAATTATAGTCAAAAATAATTATAGTCAAATGTCCTCTAATTTGTTCAACATATTTCAGTCAGATACCACCAGCAGAAGTTTAATTAACACAGACAAAGTCATGTATTTAATGTATTAGTTATTTAATTTCAATTTTACCACAACGATCATTTATTAGTTAAGTAGAAGTTTCTGTCCCAAGTGAACGAATACAAGTAGGAAGTCCCAGGTGTTCCTGTTCCATAAATTAAGCGAGTGCATGTTGTTTGGAACTGGTTTAATAATTTAACACAAATGAAACAAGCAGTAAAATAGGCTTTTTATAAATATTTTCAATACTGCTCTTCGTATAATACAAACAAGTTTCGTTCAATAAATGTAATGTTTAAATAATATTTTGATATATACTTTTTTACGCGCAAAATATTAATTACAATAACACAACGAATAAAAATGATAGACGAATTATTAAAATGAACAAAAGTAAAAAATCTAAATCTTTTACACCCTTTTCTCTAAATCGATTTCTGATTCAATAAAGCCCGGTCCTTTTTTCATATCTAATCGTCTGTAGTACAATTTGCTCGGGATTGCAATTACTCAACTCTTTCTGAGCTTTTGAAGGTTTTACACGTCATTTAACGGCCTTGACGACAAGCAAATTTTTTACGAGTTCGAGAAATGTATTTTGAGCCAAAGTTTTACGTCGAGCTTTCATCATGTGTGCAAAAAATAAAATGAATTGACGGCGCTTGGAAATAATATTTTTAGTTCCTAGTAGGTAATTCTAATAAGTTCAATAGTTAGTAGCCACTTAATTATAGGAAAAGTGGGGCAAACTTATTTATTTTGAATTGTTGAAAGGGATAAATACTATAAATAGTTCAAAAACATTTAAAAATTTGAAACTTGTGGTAACGTATGGATGATAAATAAAATAATAGAAGGCAAATTATTTATTTCATTATATTGAGACTGGCTTTATTAGTAGAGAAAAATAAGACGTGTGGCTAGAATATAGTTACTTGAAAAAAGTTTTAAAATTAATGAAGAAGCATGAAAGAAATAAAACAGATATAAAACATTGCCATCGAAATTTATGTGCATTAAATAGAAGAGTCCATCAAGTCATAAAACGGGGATAATGATCGTATAAAAACCTATAATATTAAAACAAACTCCATGAAATTAAATAATGAGAATAAAAAGAACCCAATAAAATATCCTTATATTGATATTAAAATCTCTATTTTAGTGCGATTATTAAGGCAATTAGGTACTATTAGTTTGTAGTTAATAATCCTCATTTATTCAACAGTCATTTAACAAAATTATAACTGTACTATGTACAGAGCCAAAATATTTATTAATTCATTCAAATTTTTTCCAACGTAGCCCTCAATGTTATTTCTGATTCGCCTCCGCTTTTACGCTCACAGTAACAACCTACTCTCTTTTACGAAACGACGAAACGAAGAAACGAATTAAATTTTTGCGACCTTTTTTTTGATGTCGGTTCTCGACAGTAAACTCTTTAATTTCGACGTGTTAATTTTAATTGGCGAATTTGTTCCGTTACACTGACTGACTGCTTCAAATAAAATTTCGACTAAAATTGAAAGTGTGTAAACGGCAATTCGAAATTTAAATAAAATATTTTTGTTCATCGTTAAAACGTGCAAGCGGATTTAATGATGCGTATTAATCTGAAATATATGTACATGTCCTGATGATAGTCCCTGTGATATCGATATTAGGCTTGAATTGTTCTCTGATTTATTTGCTATTTTGTTTTTATTTTGGCCGAAGAACGATGCTAAAAATCAAGATGCTAAAAGATAAATACACGACCCTTACAATTACTAAAGCAATTTTCGTTTCCGCAACACTTCCCGGTTTTATTTACACTATATCTACGTTTATAGTAACGGTGAAGATATGCGTGGTAGCGTGCCCTTATTCAGTTATAATTTGGGCAAAGACTAAGAAAGATAAATAAAGAGTTTTAATGGCATAATAAATGTTACTAACAAGTAGAAGAATTATTTATTCAATTATCTCTGGGAACGCTAATGGTAGATTTTTCTTGTTAAACGTTAATGAAACAATTGAAAAGCCCAGGGAAAAATTATCAAAGCCGTATTTAGATGTAAAATGTTAGATGTAAAACTAAGCTTTATATCTTAAAGTTGATGATGGTTGAAAAGGTGTTAAAAAATTAAAATTGAAGTTTCCATTTATAACTCAAAAATTTGATTCAAATTTCGTCACATGTTTTACATTAAAATAACGTACGTGGAGGACGCCTCTGAAATTCGTAGAAAAACCAACACGGCAAAGTCCTGACGACTTTGGGCGAGGCAATCCCGGTAGCATAACTTCCCTCCCGGGGCCAATATTACAGCTCGACAGCGTTCCATGCTCCACGCCTCTCGCAGCTTTCCTGCATCTTGTGTCCTTTCGCCTTATTCACACACTCATCGTACGCCGCTATTGCCACAGTTACCATTAAGCTCACTATGCGTTTAACTCCGTTTTCCCGGATAACTTCGAATTGACCAACCGCAACGGAACTTCAAATTTATACAGCGCTAAAGACGCTAAACAAAGCCCTAACCGCGTATAGTTGAACTCGGAGATGAGCTGTCAAAATTCACCGAAAGATTGTGCTTCGATGAAATTGTTAACAGCCCTAGCGCCAAAACATTGATGTGCAAATACCAATTAAATTGTAACGGTCGGTTATTCTTAAATAATTTAATGCTGGCATAACACGTAAAATGAGACTAATTTGAAACTCTTTAATGTGTTTACAAATTCCTGTTTAGTCGACTAGACCTTTAATAATTTCGCTGGTGATCTTGCTGAGTGTATAATTCCAACTCTCGCTCAATTATCTTAATTTTATTTCGACCAATTATAAAGCCGTTACAGCCCCTCAAAAAATTAATATGCAGGCGGATAGAGCACCAACGTTAACCAACGAAAAATGTTTGAAAAACAAAACGTGAGAATATTTTTAAATTACACCGACGAGAATAAGTTAGGTAAACAAATAGAAAATTTAAAAACAACGCTGCGGTAGATTTTTTACTCTAACGGTAATTATTTAAGGGATGGACTTTGCAAAAGTGGTTAATGAGGAAAGGGGCTTGAAACTATTAATGATGATCACGTATCTGCTTCTACTTAATTTTACTAACAAAATTCATGTGCAAACGAGTTTAAACCAAAATTAATTAAAATAGAAATTTTTAAATTTAATGGAATTTTTACCTAGAATAGTCCAATTTTGAAGGATAATTTCATGTTAAAGGCAGGATTAATCAAAAAAATCATTGAACCTATTTACTATTAACCATTATAATTTCAAGTTTATTATTTTTCTCTAAATCAAATTTAATAATTTTTTCACCAGTATTTCACTCTATCATTTTCAACAGTATTTCACCAGGCCTTGTAGTAGAGTATATGAATTATTCTAATACAATAGGATGTAGATTTAAGCTTTAAGTAATGAAGTAATGAAAGCATTATACAAATCTATGGGATTCGAAGCATTTCAGATCTATTTGCGAAGATGGTCCGCTCCGATTAACCATCAAGAGATATAGATAAGTTAACAGTTGATTCGATACGGGGCTTTTGACACGGATTTGTGTTTGCTAAATATGTGCTCCAAATTCAATCCGGCTTCGATCACGATCCCCCCATTTGCATGTAAATTATATTTTGATGCCATTTTTTTGCCATCCTTAAAGTATTACTGGCGTTTCAATTTTGCCGCATTTATTGTATAATGCGAGTCTAATTAATTCGTTAAAAACTCCTAAGCATACATTAATTAAGTATGGCAAATATTGTATTATTTGCAGTAATATAATGCAAGGGTTTGTACTGTGTGGAATTCGAAATTAGGAGATGATTGATTTAAACTTAAGTAAATGAATATTGGATAATCCGGCTACTTCACACTTTGGTATTCAGATGAGGGATGTTGTACCAATATCACTTGAGAATGTAAACAATACTATGTTCAAATTTGCCAGCAACTCGATGGATTCATTACAGGGTGTTCATATTTCATACAACAACCTTAGATTTTATTTTCATGACTACATTTTGTTAGAATATGCACTGAATTTGTAGATTTTATTGAAAACTTAAATTTGCTGTGAAATATTTCAATAAATGCTGTTATACGTTTTGTCAAATCGCGAGTTAACGATCATTGCATAATTTAGATTATGTACTATAAAATAGTTTTTTATTTTCAACGCTATGTTCAATGAAATCGAAATGAAGTGTTTTTTAGATAGTGGAAGCCATTTCGACGTTATCAACGTCATAAATCTGTTAATTGTTCAAATATGCAAATACGCATCAGTGATGAAATTCGGATGTAACAACACATATCAATATGTTGCATATAATTGTGCAGTTTTGTCATTAGCCGAACGTATTTCAGGTAAACTAAATTTTACGTCCTTTAAACTGACCGGATTGCATTGGTTTACATATCATTACGGAAATAATACTTTTTGCATTGCCGGTAAAATAATTTGTCAATTGTATTCCGTTAACACAACAATTAAACCTACTATTTATGACTGCAAATTAGCATAATTATAACGTATACGATCATTATTTTTTATCTTATTTAGTAATATCAGGTAGTATCCAAAAAGTACTGTAAAATTTCAATGATTTAATTAAATTTTCAGCCAACAATAACGGCAATATTTATCAGATTAAGATTAGATACTTACAAGGTGAAATAAAACGGTTTAATAATATAATCCGAAAAGAGATTACAGTAATTCCTATTCTGGGAGAATAGCAGATGATCTCTTTAAATAACATGGCCTCTGCTTAAGGATATATTTATAAGCCGAAAGTCATGACTCCAAAATTGATACCCGATTAGGATGCTGACATTGTTGACATCTCAAATTGCCAAAACAAGATTATTTCATGAATTGATTGATGGTAAGAAATATTATGTATTAAAAGTTTTAATAAATCGATATTTTGCTGTTATACAAAATATGCATGTTATTAAGTCTAACTTTGCTTTTTACAACCCATCGGCTTCATCATGAACAGAACAATCTTTATAGTTTTGAGTAGTGTTTTCCATAATTAAAACCACAACATCCTAAACTCCGAAAGTTGTTGAAGAGAGAAGTTGAGCTATAAGAAGCTTTTCAACTTGCTGAATGAACACTCAACCTCCCTTCCGAAATAAAAACATCATTAGGGCCTCGTAGAAAACTTACCTAATGGGAGCATACGCACTTAAATATTGTTTTTCTCTTTTATATGGATTGCCGTTTAAATTAGAGGGGTTATAATTGCTGAGTCGATGCATTTTGATGAGAATCATACGTAAATCAATAATTACTTGCTTGTATCTTAACTTATACTATACACTGTGTCTAAAGTCGAGCGCTACATTCGTCCGCCGATTCATCGCGCCGAAGCCGCGCCTCTCCACAGTTCGGCTGATTCTCTCTTTCTACTGTTTGCAGCGCTCGAACATAGACACTCTGTATGTACTTAATAAATAAACTCCTGGACAAAATTAACGCAACATCAAAAATTTGCCACATTTTTATGCTATTTTTTGTTTGAATTTATGAACCGATTTGGATGATTTTTTTTTAATTATAAGTTGGTTCCTTGACAATGTCATCATTTTTGCTGTTTATGATAAAATGTTCCTTTTCGATTATACCGGGTGTAATAAAAATGAAATGTTTTTTTCCGAAAATTCGTATCACCCTGTGGAGTATACTAGCAAACGAGACATACAGCAGTTAACATTAGACGGTAGATCCATCTTTTGCCAACATTTTCTTTTTTGGTTTACTTCATTATCACTGTTATTAAAGGAGATACGCCGTTTTATATCGTAACATTGTTTTAATAGACCTTATTATTCAAAACATTCATTGTTAATAAATTCAATTACATGCATTCAATAAACTTTAGCAGTAAACTAAGTCAAATACAATAAAAATTGTGTTCTAGGTAGCCATTTCCATAATAATAAATTTGATTAATTTTACCAATCCATATTGTTTCCATTCCAATACCCATATGCTTTTATTTTAACTTTAATTAACCCGAACAATAGCAGTATCTATCAGCAAAAACTTTTACAATCAAATACGGCCTGATTTACTTTTAATGATATTTTCTTGAACAAATGCGAACGGTACAAAATTGAAAAACCAATTAAAATAAATTTTTAACCGAGTTTCTTATCTTTCGCTAACTTTATACGGTAAAATGTCACTATAAAGCATTCCCAATGGGTTACGTATTCGAAGGTGCACATGTGTCCCTGCAGTTCACTGCATACAACAAGATAAAATACGACCGGAATTACAATAGATTTGGAGGCTAATACAAGAAGTATTTCGATTCAAAATATCCAGATACTTTATAGACTAGTTACTAATTGTTTATTGTTTAATTAACTTTTGAACATTGAACATTCTATAAATCTAAAAACCGGCTGCGGCAATTCTGTTATAACCAGGAATAGTTAAGCAACTTTATTTATTTATACGGTATTATCCTCGATAATAATTATGGCACAATAAAATAAAGTAACTATCCCAGGAAACTCGTAACACTTATTTTTGTGGCCCTATCGATTGGCGAAATTGCTATTTCGTTATCACTAACGGTCTTCGAAAGAGAGGTGCAAATTTTCAATCGATATTTTGAAAACAATCTTTATTTACCTTCATAGCAGGAATGCAAACAAATGTACGTGATTATCTGAAATTTTAGGTAAGAATGCTCTTTAGAAAGTAATTTTCGTTTGTTTTTGTTCTATTCAAAGTGCCAAGAAATTTGTCTTGTTGTTTATCTGCAGATGATCATTAAATGTAATGGTACTTTTTAGTGCTGTGACAGTATTAAATAAAATACATTCGCGCTACTTGTAAAAGGCGTTCATATTTCAGCTGTCGAAAAATATCGAACATAATTGATGAACTTGAGCTTTGCTTTGGGGTGACGAGGACAAAATCTTCCATGCAGAATAATTTGTTTATAGTCTGCTGAAAAAATGCCTATTTTTAAACAAACAGCTTATTGATTATCGCTTAAAAAATTTGAATTCATCTAATATAACAAAACCTGACACATATTTTTAAAGAAATTTTAATGAATTTAAATCGTGTTTTGTTATTTCCCTTTGAAATCCCATTTACTAGCTTCTTAATGACACAACAAGTCTAATTTCCTAATTACCGCCAACAAAAAACGCTACTCTCTTAGAAAGGAAGCAATGAAAGGACTATTAAAAATTAAATATTCATTACCGCTTATTACTAAAGAGAAACATTATAAGCTCATTTAAAGCTCAACAAAAAAAAGTTAAATGTCAAGAATTTAAATCGACCGACAAAACATAGTGCTTTAAGAAAACTTAAAACAGAAATATTAATTTGGAAATCAAATTAAAGTTTTAGTACAAGTGAATTTAAAGAGCGTAGTCCTGTAAATGTTTTTTAAAAGATCCGGTTCTGCATTTTTTCTTCGTAGCATATTCTAATGTTTTGTGAAATATTAACTCCCATAAAATTTAAAACAAACACAATTTACAACGGCTGAATTTCGGAATTTAGCATTTATTAACATAAAAGTTGAGCATTTTGTAGGACAATAAATTCAACACTTTACTACCTCTGTTTGTGACTCTTAAGTGTTTATTACAGCAGTCGATTCGAATGGAAATAAGACGAAGAGTAAGCTTTCTAATGAAGGCTTAGATTATTCACTTTATATACGTTATAGTTTTATGAAAATCAAACAGCAGGAGCCGGAATAATAAATTGTTAAGATATTTTTCTTAACAAAAAGACTCGCTAAATACAACTCTGTAAACAAGTTATAAGTACATTTTCCAGTTTCACGGACTCTGCTCAAATCTCATTTCCGTATAACTGGATTTACATAGTTGCAAAATATACATTTGAACTTTTTCACTTACAAGTTTTACCGCAGTTCTGCACTAACCTGAAAAAGAAAGTAATTTTAATGGAATCGCGAAAGCTGTATTACTATGAAAAAAGAGGAAAACGACAGAGAATAGTTAATGGAACAAAAGGATTAGCCACCTTCTATGCGATAACTCGAAAATTTCATTCATTGAATTTTAATGTAAAATAATCGCAAGTTACCTCCATTGAATGGAATTTACGAAACAAATGATGTTTAGTTATAAATAAAACCAGTTTGTTGATTGTTGGATTTTAAGATTTTGGTACAACTGTATGTACAAAAGCATATTGATTGAAATTTGGAGAGCATAATCAACGGTGCCTTTAAACCAGAAGAATGAAAAATTAGTGGCTTCAGGTAACTATTCAAACGTATAGTAACGTAATTGATTCTTTCATTGTGTTGTACACAATGAAATTACGCCGTGAGTCCTTTATTGCGTTAATGTATTTTTTCCTAGCCGTGCAAAAGATTATTAATTCCGTGAGTCATCGAAAAGTGTAACGACGTGAAAATGCTCTCTGGTGGCGATAAGACCGAAGTTCGAATGCAAAAAACGTCGACGCGAATGCTTATCAATTTGAAGTATCCTTTTTAGTCCGTCGGAAAAGAAATTTCCACTTTGGGACTATTTAACAATCCAGCGATTGTAGCAACATGTGATTACCATTATTGAATGTATAACCTGGTTTTAATGATAAAGAAACGTAGACGTGTTAATGTTCACTAACTCGCCACTTTCTTAAGCTTAGCTTTACAATTATTACTCGCAAACAATGATTTTCCTCAGAGCCAACTTAAAGACACGCATCAGATAATGGAATAGTTTACGACAAAAATGTTGGGATGTATTTGAGATTGAATTCTATCTGAAACACACGCTAAAAAAATAAGAATTTTCATAGCGGAATAAGCTAAAATGTGTACCCGAGGGAAAGAGTAGATACGTTATCATCTAACCCTTGGATTTCCATCATTCGAACACAAAAATCCCCTAAGATTTACTTTTATTTACGAGTATTGCCTCAGTGTGTCGGTAGGTAGGGGCGAAGTCGATGTAAAAACTAGAACATCAGTTATATAAGTAGGTCTTAATACTTTCATTATTTTTTTTATCGGCCGCCGGGATTTGCTCGTTGCCTTTACTGCATCACAAAACGTTTAAATCTTTATTATAAGCAATTATTTTATCTAGATGAAATTGGTCAATAATACTAAGGATTGCTCTTTAGAAAAAGCTTATCACGCCATAAAAGAAAAGAATTGCAAATAACGGAAGACAAATTGAAATTAATAAGTTCTCAGTTGCAGGGAGTCTCTTCGTCATCATTAGATTTCGTACTTTCCAGTAGTGCCTTATGGCTGCATGCAATAAGACAAGCGGGATACTAAAAAATGAATTATTGTCTCATAAAAAAATAGCACATGTGTTATGATGCATGAAAAATTGAAGATACTGTATACAGAATGGGATGGAAGGTAATGCATAATATAATACTTATCAAAAAAACAAAAAGGAAGAAAAGCTAAGAAGAAAAATCAGAGCACCAAAAACACGCAGTAGTAAGAAAGAGTATTTTATGTCCCGTATAAAATAAAAAACGGGAAAGTAAATACTGTTTCTAATAATAATATATTCGATTAATTAATGAGAGGAATTTAAGTAGGTATATCTCAATTAAGTGAAGTGATTTATAATCATTTTCATTACAAATGAGTTAAGACTGAGTAATGCGTAAGTAATTCTGACATTTATTAGAAAACTGTATATTATTAGAAACAATTTGGGAACTGAAACAGATCTATTAAATGTTGTATTAAGGAACAGGAGAGTAGACGTCAAGCGTAACATGTAATATACGAATGAATTATCTCAATTAATATCCATCAATCATTTTATTGTTTATTACGGAGTGTCAGACCCGACAATTATCGTTGTGTTGATTTTCGTTAAACTTGCGAAACGTATTTGGATAAAGGTGGAACAATAGGTTTAGTATTCAATATTAATTAATTATAAGTTAGACTTACTCGAAAAGGGGCTTTATTAAAATTTATTTTTCTCTACGTCAACGATATTTCTTCGTTCATTGTTTTTCAGGTGCCCTCATAAAGTAAAATATATAGATGTTCGCGAAAATGTAAACTTTCCAATTTATACCAAGGTGAACTTCGAGCTCTTTCTAAACTCATTCAAATTATTGGCAGAGCTTTTTCAGGTTATTTATTGTTCAAACGCTTTGATGACTTTCCGCAACACTGAGAGGTCCATTACAGTTTTTGTTCGCTTGAAAAAGATTAAATTCTGGCTTTACACCGTACTGTTTGGATTTAACTTTTTTTTAACAATGGAAAAGCTTTTTGCGCAAATTAATCTTTCTGGGAAATCAAAGATTACCAATTTATATGAATTTTTAATGTGTTAATTATTATTAATGTTTAAATACCCCTACATTACTTCGAAATGTTGATAATATTTTATGGATCTTCCCAATATAGAAAATTGAGAATTTGGAATATTGTTGAAAATACCTACATACATATCTATAAAATTAAATTAGCAAATTTTGTTTGGTCGTCGATTAACATCATTAGATTAATTTACCATGTTTTATTTCGATAATATAAATTATAAAGGAAGCAGTAATTAGCTTCTTTGCATGAAAGCGAGTATTACACAAATTAATTATGAAATGTCTTTTTTATTAAAAGATTAGAAAATTCAATGTAAAGGTTATACTAAAAGCAACACCATTCGATATTTTAACTCGAGCCTTTCATGTTGCTGTAGGTATTCAATAAAATAAAATTAATCCTACGTCCTGATGTGAAAAATAATTAATCGACAAGACGTTGAATAAGTAGGTATAGGCATACCGAGTTTTAGTAAAATCCTTCAGTAAAATTAATTGCATACTAAGCTTTTTACCATGATTTAATTAAAATATAATTATTTAAGCGAAAAATGTTATTTTTCGATGAGCTTTAAATTTCAATTAATTGTTTTATTCAAAGCTATTAAAATAGTTCGTCATTTTATTCCCGACAAAAACAGTAATAACGAAGCTTCATGTCGAGTTTCGACCGAAATTCGCAAAAAAATTACCGCTTGCGCCTGGCACTTGATAATCACTTCAGTTTTTATCGATATACAAAAAAAACTAAAACTGTCAGGGGACCCGTTCCTTCGCCATCCAGCCAATTCGCACCGAGGATGTTTGATAAATCGCAATAAATCAAGTGAATAAATAGTTGTGGTTGTTCTTTTTATTCACCTTATTCTGGAATTTCTCTCGATTCATTCCACAGCGAATCGATATAACTCAACTTACATTTATACTGGTTTACCATGAAAATGTCGTTTAAAGTGGAAATATAATCAGGATCTGGAAATATACCCAATCAGGATTTTCGAATCCAATAATTTTCAATAATTACGAATTGCTCTGCTTAGGTTGATCGTTATCAAACAAGAATATACATAGAAACATTTTAAAAGGATTTCGCAATGGTATTCTTTACGTATACATACATATGAAGGTAACTACTAGTCATTACATAGGATGCATATGCCTTTGGAAGAAAACGCATTTGGAATCACATTGACAAATAAAAATAGAATTTTCTTTAGAGAAATATGAGATATAAAATGAGTTCTATTCAAATGCAGCTTGTCTCGGTTTTTATAAAGCAACTGCTATAATGTTATTTCTATTTCTCATTATAATAACAAATCTTATAAAGTTGAGATTTCTTGTTCCTTTGTTAATAAAGAAAATATTTATAGTCCAGGTTTCTAAGCAAAAATATTTCGTATTGAAGTCTTCTATACATTTTTTACATTCCCTACATTCTATTTAATCTAGTCATACTACAGGTACATAATATAGTTTCCTGTTGGTAATCTTTTTATTGCAATAAATTAAAAGTGAATATAATTGGTAGATATTGAAAGGAATTATTTAATTTACTTGAGTTTTCTCTGTTTTTGGGGAGCCTTAATTAAAACAATTAATCAACTCAAGCTAAAAAACTACGTTGAGAAATGGCAATGAACGCATGAGTTGATCTTAATTTATGTCGGAACGATGGATATCCGATTCAGTGAATTTATTTGGTGATAACGTAATCGCGGAAAAGAGATGAATTTCGATTTCATAATTCCAAATATTTGGTTTGGGCTGGTTTGGCGCAGCTGAGTTAGAAGAACGATACAGTGAAAAACCATGAAACGAAAATGATTCGTATTGGTCAACCTTTAACAAAGAGGCAAAACGTATAAGATATACATATCCGGACACATATAGATATTTTATTACACATGAAAATAAAAGGAATATTGATAGAGCAATTAATCAAATATACAAATATTTCAACATTCTATTCGAAGAAATTTTTCGTAACGTCACAAAATAAATCGACGATAAATCCAGGAAAGAGCGCTTCTTATCGCAATAAATTTAGCGGAAATTCGTCATAACACGCAATTTCTTCCCTTAAATTTTCCTTATAAGTAGGTGTATTAAGCCCCCCAAAACACACACACACACACAAAACCGCAACTGATATTTTATATTGTTCGGAGTTAATCTATCAAAAGTTTTCCCCCAATCACGGAAACTTTATTCCCGTCTAATTAAAGTTTTTGATGGTTATATTTTAGTGACGGAAGCTATTTATTAAATTGGCATACAATATCTCTTTCCTCGGCGTTTTGTTCGTTAAAAAGGCCAGATAATGCACACGCTTTATTATTTTTAAAACAGAAAATTTTACTGTAGCATCGGATAATTTTCACGTCATATGGCGTGACTATGTGTTTCAAATTCAGGAATTCCTATTGGAATTTACCTGTACTGAGTACTTAATTTAAAAGTCCAATTAACATAATCTACAGATATTTTATCAAGAAGATATGCATTGTATGGTATGAGTGCAAGGTATCATTTCATAAATCAATAGAACATTGTATAGTGTTCTGACCTAGGAAAACCGTATACCATATAATGTAGTTACTGTTAAAGTTCACATAAAATTGTAACCATTCTACTTATTGTACATAATTGAAACTACGTGCTTCCATTCTCTACATCGTAACTTGGGAATCTAAAGTGAAGACTAAGAAAGTTTCGGTAAAACATAAAAAAATCGCGAGTATAGTTACCATAATCTAACCTACTTTATACGGTTGAAATATATCATCTTCCATTTAGTTTCCAACTTTCAACTGAACGAACATTCAATAAATTACATAAAGCCTCATATATTTTGAATACATACAATCAGAAACTTTGGAAATGATTTGAATTGTAATTTAATTTGTTTTATGAATTCGACGCTCTTTAGATACGGACGGTTTTTTATACTTAGCATAAAATTTCGGGGTTCTTTTATTTATCTGAAATTTATTTAAATCGGATTTTTTGAAGGCCTAAAAGTAATTGGTTTACCTGTTTTGTATAAGAACATTTTAAATTAATTACTTTTTAGACATATATACATATGTACATACATATGTACATTTAGATAGAAAGTAGTAATTGTAGGAATATGAAATAAGGTTAGTATCTACGTACATATACGCATGATGTATGTATGTATTTCGTTTTTACACAAAAAATAGGTCAGTGTTGCACATAAAACATTTTTTACATCGGCCAATATTCATGTTTAAGATCCCACAACATGGAGTCATAAAATTTTTGTTTAGAATTTAGTACCAATAAATAGTGAGCAATTCTCATAGGAAGACGTTTTCGTGTATAAAGTACATCAATGACGTATATTGAAGGTGTAAAAATGTTCCGAATTCCAGTTAAAGTCCTAAACATTATGCCAGCGCTAATAAACAGGAACCATGTTTATTGTATTATTCTGTTGGGAATTGGGCATAAAAGTTCCTTCCAAATAAGCCGAAAATTGAAATGTTACTGTGGGTTCTCCCAATTTTCAACAACAAAATTAGGAAAAATCAAAATTAAGTACATTCATTAGAAGAAGAAAATTATGATTTTTTTAGTTTACTAAACTAATGATAATGTAAATAAATTGTGGTATTGAATGAACGCACTATCCGGTGGAGATACCTCGGAAAATAAATTTTCAGTTGTCAAGTACACCATACTATAAAATTATAAAATGTAGTTTTCACGAACACGTATTATAAAATTATACAAGATCGATATGTGTGCTTGTTTAGGAATGGGAAAGTACTAACATTATGTGAGCGTGAAAAACAATATCATAATAATTCTTTCGTATATCTACCGCTGAACAATTTGAATATTTTATTGAGCGACACTGGTTTCAATTTAAAATTGCTAGTTTGGGGGTGTTATTTTTTCAAATTATGTGGACGTATGTAATGTACGCCTTATTTCATTTACATTAAATTTACGGAAATGATTCCTGAAAAACTACTATAATACATTAGAAATCGGTCAATTAGCTTACAGAAGATCTAGTTTTTTTTGGATACAACTGACAATAAGATTCGATCTCTTTTGTGAGCCGAATTTTATTGCTAGGGAGTAGATGAATAAGGATGGCTTTCAGCAAGAGGGGGACTTTGTGTTGCGTGAAATACTTCCTAATATCGCCAACAGTGCTCGAAAATATTTTTATATTCAACCACTTTATAACACTCAAACCACAAATGGTTTGAATAAAATTTATTTAAATTCAAATAAAAACCAAACAATTGAAAAGATTTCAATTGCTTCCTACGTCATCCTGAAAACCGGTTTAACCATATTGAAATCGGTTTTTCGGAATATAACTTACATTAGAATATCTGGCTGGCTCGTACATCGGCGGTTCGGTTTAATCTCGTGGAAATATATTTCTAGGATGACATAATATTTAATATGCGAAAATCCTTTGAACCATTCGAAGTTCTTAATTGGAATAGTCCCACGACCGCCCATTGTGGAATGTGGCAATAAAATTTTACTATAAATACATTACGAACTTGTCTTTAATAAAACTGTAAGACACGTTCCTGAAATTTTAATTATATAAATTATGAGAGATATTTTAAACATGTTCCAAGTATGGGATAAAATTCATTAAGGACTTGACTGGATGGTTTGGTTAAAGTGATTGCATCTATTTTTTGTAATCTGGTAGCATTATCAATTTCTAACAGGAACCGTACTAAAAAATTGAAACTCCATATTCGAAAAATTGCAGGAAAAGCGTGCTTCAAAATACAATATTCTAATAGCAAAATTCATTAACCTAATACCGAAAAATTTCAGAGCGTGTTCGACAAATGATTTTTTTTAATTGGACGAAAAGCTTTGATGTTTATTATGTCGAATCAAAATGCCTGAAATTATTTACTTTTTAATTAACATCCTATAATTAAATGAAGAATATTTCGATATATGTATATTATTTATATGCAAACGAACTATGTTTGTTTTATTTTAATTATTTTCCTAAACGGTTAGTTATTCAAAATAATTGTTATTTCACATTTTTTACGGAATATGTTGCTGAAAAATCCAATTTAATAAAACGTTAGCTTTGTTAAACAAATCAACCGAATTAACACTATGTGCAATCAATACGAACTTCAAATGAATTCATTGCGCAAGAACTATTAAATTATCCTACATTAATTGTATTTATACCTACCTATTTGGATATAAATATTTTTTATGGACTACATTAAATATAGTCCAAAGTTTCGGCGTAGAAGTTGCATACAAATCAAGCTTACAGATCCAGCATCACGTTGCATTAGTTACAAGTGCAAATGACTGTAAAATAAAGTCTATTCGACCGCTCGTTCATCAAGAAATTAGGATTTGAGCACAATAACGTGCAAAACGGCACCGCAAATAATGGAATATCCCGAAACAATACAATTGGATTCTAAATTAATGTAAAATGTAATAATAGAGAATATAATATACCTATATCTACGGATCCAGATCTGGAAAACTCATTTCAGCAGTACAATTTCTAATTACTTAAATGATTTCAAAGTAATTATTCCTGATGCATAATTCCCTGCAATCATTTTGCAATAAAAATTTTAAGTGCCTATGCCACTCAATAAAAATTATCGAATTATTTTAATTAAACTCGAATGGAAAATTCTAGTAATTGGTAAATTATCGACAAAGAGCAAACGTGTCTAATGAATAGTTTTAAGAAATCGATGGAGTTCGTCTGGCCGACATCAATCCTTCCAATATCGAGAAATCGTCATTCTACTCTCATCACCTTCCCCAGATGCATTGTTGATGTGATCATAATGAAACACCTCCTGAATAATTTTCGCCGTCCCATTTTCAGGGCTCCGTCGATCAGTCAATGTATTATTCCGTAAGGTGCCGCGCCGCGACGGCTACAGCGAATATTTGCGAACACCAGGCAAACTTCTTAACAATTTCGACTATGCTTAGCATATGCATAAAACGAGCAGGTATTAGCTTAAGAAAACAAATTATGTGGTAAAGTGTCTTTAATGAACCCAAGTGTATCGGAAACATTGTTTAATAAGCTGATTAAATTAACACAGCGTTGTTATAATTAGTTTCCTTTAGCCTCGAGTGGGAAGTATAATGTGTAATAAAACGTAAAATTCTTTGAGGGTGAATCTATTTGTTAGAATTGAAGACGTATTTTGTTCAATGCGAGAAATTATTGTATATAATTGAATTTTCCATACTATGAGCAATTGCTAGCACATCTATCAAAGCGATATTCAAACACAAATCAACTTTTATATAAGACGAATTCATTTGGAAATGCCTCATAACCTCCTCGGCTAATTCATTGAGCAAATTCGTGATTTGACGATTGTTCTATAAATAGTTAAAGTCACGCTAGAAAACCATAACTCATTAACGAGTCATTAGGACATGGTATTATCACATACAAGCACTTTCGATTTCAGTATAAACGGTTCTCCCCCATGATTATTCTGGGATTTGGTTAATTTGAGTCGAATGAATTCTATTCATACTTCGCATTAAACAACGAAATGAACAATGATCATTCATCGTTTCAATAGAATGAAGTGCACGTTAAATAAGGGGTTTCAAGCATTTTTTGAAGTATCGTGATCGGTAGAAAACAATCAGCAAATGGTTAATACACTTATATTAGGCAGCAGTACTTATTATAAGAAATTAATTAGAAAAAATATTGCCTTTGGAATTTTCGATTTCATAATATTTCGAATCTAAATATATACTCTATCCACTATAGTTTCAAGATTGATGAAGATATCCTTAAGCTCGTACGTAACAAGGAATCGAAAACAAACACAAAAAGATAAATTTAAATTGAATTCTTTATTGAACTTTCGTGTACCTGTCAGTATTCTAAATTTAACAAATATATGGGGAACCAAGGTGAATTCTTTAAACTTTAAAAGAAACTTAAACAGTAAATAAATTGAAAAGTTTATATGACCAAACTTTGTTATTGTACCTTTTTTTTAATTAATTGTTGGACTCGAATTTAACTGGAATTGCAGAAAATTCGGTCCAGTTCCTTCATTGTTTGCCGACTCTTCTGTTATTTGACCCGTGTCCATATATTGTTTATTTCCAGTTAAGAAGTAACTGAGCGTTTAAATCCAAGTTAAACTGCTCGCAGTCGCCCTTATCCAGTCTCAACCACCATAATAGATTTTTACAAACATTTAAAATATTTGTAAATATTAATGTATCTATTACTATCTGAAAATCTATAACATACTAGAAAAGATTCGTTTTTCTAGAATAATAGAAAGGAATCTTTTTAAAACGAGATATAATGTGAGTGTTAAGTGTAGGGGAGTGAGAGGATAAAAATAAATTATAATCGAAAAACAAAAAGAATCAGAGTAAAGCTGTTTTAGTGAGTGAGATATATTATAACGAATTGTCACTTTATTCCGGCCGAAGAGAAAAAGAAAAAAAAGTTAAAATACTATCTTTTGTGTCAGAAATAAAAGATTTCGTGAACCTTATTTACAAACTCCACCATTTTATAAATTTTATGTTAGGGACTGGTTCCTTGGATTCCATTATTTTTCGAGGAACATTACCTTTTGAGTATTTTCCTAAGGAAATATCCAGGACAGTAAAAATCAGTCACTCGTTCGAAAATTTGGGAAATGTTCATTTAGTTATATAAAGATAGAAAAGTTTATTGGAGATTGTTGGAGTTGATAAAATCAAATTACTTCGAGATTTCATACCCGTTTAAAAATATAGCATTCTCCGAAAACGGCTAGTCGTAAAATCTATTATAAAATATTAAAACCACTTTAGGGGGGTGGTTTAATCTGAGTTGAAACCAGTATCTGTCGTTCACAAGACAGACAACTTTTTAATACTTTTAAATTGCAAAGTGGGCTAAAATACCTCGTTTAAAATCGCATTCCTGTGGAACAGATATATTTTTAAGATTAAACTAAAGTGCAAAACAATTTATTACACTAATTAGCAAAGCCAAATAAACCCCGCAAATTTATAGCTATCCTATCATCAATAAGCTATCCGGAATTTTATGTAGTATAACTTCTTCGCCCATATCGGTGTTTACAAAGAAACATTCTGGTGGCAATCTAATTAAAATTTTTTCTTAATTCTATAAACTCCTAAATTAAAAATTCTTTTTCCCTATGGGCCCGAGTTTGTTTGACTCAATTTACCGTAAAATTAAGCGAAAAATTAGAAATTTCATCGATACTCGATTAACAAGTTATGAAAAAAGTTTTATGAGCAACTTTTTTTTAATTATAACGAATCGATTCGTGTCATTGTGTATTAAAAGATGAATTTGCTTGATGAATAACACTTTTTTTAACTCCTGCCAGAGCTGGAATGCAATTAAAACTCGCTGGCTTGCTGAACTAGTTGCAAATACAAAGAAATGAGATAAACGGAAATTAAGTTCCGTTTATAGTCAATTAAATACAATTTTAAACAGTGCATGTTATTTAGGACTATGTAGGTCATTGTTGAGAGGGTAGAGGTAGTTTGCAATTCGCCCAACTAAGAGTGCACGGCGCTCCTGCCTGTATTCAACTTCTATCTCATCCCGTTCTTAATTTAAATAAACCAGTTGCAATAATAACCTTCTGTACGTGTTCCTCCTAACTAGGATTACAAAACAAAGCTTTGTTGCATTTCGACGGAGCTGGACCGCAAACAAATTAACAAGTATGCAAACTTCAATTAGTGTATTTAACTAACGCGAATAAAATGTCAATGCAAGGATTGCCAGTCGGATTTGCAATATCAAATTATCATTTCTACGCTATATTGGACAATAGTTGAATGCTCATAGTTGAGGAGCAAAGGAAGACATCGAAGAAAATAAAATAATAGTTTTCGGAATTGTTTAATGTATATTTCGAGATGGATTTATTTATTTGCTCGAGGAAATTGCTAGTGTTGTAAACTTTTTAGGTCGGCTGTAATATGTGTTTGGGATCAGTCGTCATTACATGAAGGTCGAATTTCGTGACAAATTCAGAGAGAAACCTGAAATAAAACGGAACCTTTGCCGAAAACATCGGAATGTTATTGAATCATCTAAAAAAATAATTTTGGAAGTTCGTCTTAGTACGGCTACGATTCGAATCCCTTGGATATATTAATCCCAGGATTAAAATTTTAGAAATTGGTACAGAAACTTATTCAAAGAATAGTAATTATGCAAAAAATGACAATTCATTAATCGTTCACTTAATAATTATTTTTAGCACCGCCTATAAACAGGTTAAAAAATATATTTGCATACAAATGAAATGTCATTAATTTGATGTAAAATATTCATTAATAATTTATAACAAGCAAATTATTCCCGTTTGTAAATTTAACCAGAAATCGATTTTCCACGAAAACAACTTGAGAAACTAATTAATTCAATTATAATAAAAAATGCGGACAAACTTTTTTGCGACAATTTCAATGTAACCATAACGTGGCAAAAATTGAAAAAACAAGTATAAAACAAGAAACATGTACCTGACATTCGTAGTAATAGGAATTTGAATTTGTAAAATCGTTTCAGTTTCACTCAATACGGCTTGCTGACTGTAGTCGATAAATCTCTTTGTAAAGCAATGGATTTACACTAACCACCAGAGAGGGATCCAGGGGTGATTTTAAATCGAATTTTACGTCATAGATTTCTCAATGGAAATCACACTCTACAGACTCGGACTTAGTTTTGTAAATTATAATAGACGTAAACCTTTGGAAGTTAAAAGGATTTCGGCGGGACTTTAAAACCCTTAAAAAAACATTATTTTACGCGAAAGGAAACGCTGTTAGACTAAGTTCTTTTTAAAGTAAACTTATGCATTTGGCGATTGAAAGTCGATCTTCTTGAGTGACAAATCTGGACCTTCGTCAGGTAGTTTTTGTATGCAGGAGCTGACTTTGTTCTGAAAATAAACGACATAGTAGATACGGGATATGGACTGGAAAAGAAAACAACTTCTGTATTTTTCACCGCAGATTTTTACGCAATAATAACGTACACTGTTGATATAACGTTTTCTTTACATCCACAAATTCGGTTTCTTCGCAATAATACTCTTCATTTGAACTGAACCACATGAATTGCAATGTTTGTTCATCCCGTAACTTACTTCGAATAAAACCTACATTACTTTTCTGGTGAAAATTTGTCCGATTCGTAATTAAATAATAGAAGAATTGTACCTGAATTTCAATTATTAAAATCAATACATCGGTCGGCAAAAATTCACAACACATTGACTTGTTAATAAATTAATTATATCAAACTCGAACCTTTTGCGTCGAATTTTCATTCGATTTGTGTTCGTAACCTTTTTTAAAAATTTACGGGAGCAACGTGTGTATGTGTAAAGGGAAAACTCAAGATTATTGACAGTTCCCTTTTTTTGTTCGTGATAAAAGGGCTCCTTGTTAGGAATTGACATATTGCAAAGTTTATTTGATATACAATAGCGCTGGTCAAGAACATAAATGTTTAAAGGAACGTAAAGTAGACTAATATTTACCGTTTTAGGATTAAATGAAACTAACAAATTTAAACAGGTAGGTATTACATTTTCCAAGTTCAACGTTGATATTAAATTAATTTGAGCAATATAAAAGTACCTTAGCCTTGTTTGCTGGATTTAATTTTAATCTCGAAAGCTAGCCATTTCGCATACAATGTGATTTATTTTTATGTTTTTTACGTTTATCCTGAATATAAATTTTGTTAATCCGCTTTTAGGAAATACACACATCCTCCCATTAATGCACATTAAAAAATATACCATTTCCGTTCTAATGCGTGATGTTCTTCACACACAATGATTTCAATTAGACATATTAATTTTGCACATCGAAATGTTAGTTAAGCATGCCTTGTAATCATGTTAACAATCCCTTACAGGACAAGGGAATGTCACACACACATACCTGTACATACGTATATCAATAACATCTATTCCCTTTAGGATATAAAGTTAAACTCAATTATAGCACTATATCATATAAATCCTCTAATGTGCAAAATTAACAATTTCAAAATTCTTTTACCAACACTTCGCTACGTTTAATATTAATTGTGTAAAGTAAAATTTCGGATTCTCGTTAAATCTCCATTCATGCTTCGTGTAAACTGACATATTTTGAGATGTTTCATTAAGACATTTTTAGCCGATTCAAAAACTTTGCTCACAATAAGGTAAAAAGCCGTTTCAAAACAAGTAATAAGCTGTCATTGAAAAATCGTCTCGTAAATGTAATAAGGGCAAATGACGAAAGTAAATTTTGTTTTTTTTTCTATAATCTCCTAAAAAAATTGTTAAAAGTAACATTAATTTTCCATAGAAAATTCAATGTAGTTGAATTGTAATATTACTCGAATTACCCCATGTGTAGACGTCGAAATATTGAGAGCTTTGTTATATAAATTAATCAGTTTGGTAAAGACCAACCTACTACTCTTATTGTTTATTAATATATGTATTAACAGCTATGGGCGATTGTGGTTATTTGTAACATTAAATGGATCATCTATACCTACTATTAATGGTTGTGTGTAATGGATGAAATAAACCTTGTTTGGTTACTAATTTAACAGCATAATTACTTAAATATGTTATCAATGTTGCAATACACAGATTCAAATCCCGGTAATTATAGACCCAATTTTAGATATCACCATTTTCACATATAACTCCGGTTATTCAACATAGCATATTTTTAACATCTTAAGTGAATTACTCGTTTGAAATTTAATGGTCTTGTTGTGATATTCGGATTGAGCACATGTAAATGTCGGGGGTTGTCATGTTATCGTATCCAACATAAATTTTGTTTCACTTGCTACAGCTCATAATAGGAATATTGAATTTCAATCATGCAAATTTAACTCTTTTTTCCCACTTCACTTATCACATACCGGCGCCGGATACCCGCGCTTCTAGTTGTAAACGCTTGTAAATTTGAATTAGAATAAATTTACTTTCTCGTCGCAGATACATTTATGTATATCTTCACTGCTCAGGATACATGTAAAAAACGCGGTTTATCTATTTACGCTTTAAATACGCAAAGAATTTAAATTACCGCCATCATCAAAAATACAATCGAGTTTCCCAGAAGTTTTCTGGCTTGAGTTAAAGGAACTCTAAGTAGGGTGGTTATTTAAAAAAAATGTAAAAGGTCCACAAAAAGTTTTGTATTTACATTTAAAATTAATATTCTTTACCGGTTTATCGAAACTGTCGGCCGCTTCAGCGGAAAATAATTTACCAAGCGACAATTTTGTTCGCGTTAAATTGGACGATTTTCAGAAGTTGAAAAAAAAATTACCAATTTGGAGATATACGCAAAATGGTATACAAATACACGTCTGTTGAGGAATTAGATCTGATTTTATTACCTACAATACATATATCGATCCCAACTGTTGATGGTTATTAGATTGTATGTACAGACATACATAGGTATATCTAATTAAATCATAATTTTAATTCTTTTAAAATCGTTGATAGCGCAAGAAATTTAACACAGTTTTCGTTTAATTAGAAAGTTTTTGAAACTTTTTGACTATTGCAAGATAATTTTTAAGCATTTTAAATTAAGCTAAGTGAAGTTTATCGATTTATGGATTAGCTCTATCCATTTTCTTCTAGCGATTACAATTGATAGTTTTTATGCAAATTAATTGAAATTTTCCTTTGATATAAGAGTCTTCTAAAAGGAACCTTCAGAAATGCTTTGTATTTACAACCAATTAAACATTAAAAAAAGGAGAATGTTATTTGATACACATTAAAAATTTTACATTATTTTGCATTTTATGATTTTTAATTAGAGCGCATTGTTTTTCCAAATAGATCACTAATAATTTTAGTACTAACAATTGCGTTATATTCAATAGAACTTTCGTGACTTAATTTTAATGCGATTTGAGTATTAGCATTAATTACATCGACGCAAACAGCTATGTTCAGACATGTGTTACCAGAAATGCACCCATCTAAACCGTACTCGAGCGTGCCACTATAGCGAACAACTCGTTTTAACTTTAATTTGATTTCGTAATTAATCCGCCGCAAAGCTTTCTACAATCATATCAATATCAGCGATTGAAATTCTATTGTGTTCGTATTTTTTTGTTCGAAGCTTTGTAATTAGCTCTTATGCGAGTTTGTATATCCGAAATTTTAGCTCGATTATTTCTGACATTAATCACTACATTAATCAAATTCATAATTTTGAACAGTACGTAATATTTCGTTTTCATGTTACATTTGCTAAATATAATTGAAGTTGTAATTGGATAATTGCTAAAAACATATTTCTAGTTATTACCGTTCATTAATTTATAGCTTTCTGTGCGATTAGTTATTTATTGTAGTTCCCGTCATTATTGCTCCAGTTTATCATGTAATTTTGCAACGTTTTATGAGTTGAAAAGTTGATACTTAATTTGGAATTTATCTTACTGTATTATCAATAATAATTGTGTTTGTATAAAATAAACAATGCAATACTAAATTCCTGTTGATCGAAGGTGTTAATTCAAAGGAGATATTTTAGAATGCCTCCATTGGGTGCAATTCGGTCAAATTCTCTTTCACTTTGGAATGTTATCTATCTATCCCCAAGGATATTCCTTTCTGATACTCTTTAGAGCATAAAACAACCTTGGGATCATTTTATATTCGATTTTCGCTAGCGAAAAGTCACTATTACTCCTAATTAAATTTACTACTGGAAAAATACAATATCTTATATCCAGCATTATGTACGTTAATTACGTTAGTTACGTTAATCCAACTCTGATATTTATCCATTAATGAGATTTTCGAGGTCACTGAATTTCAATTAGGTACTTACATTGTGTTGTGCTGTTAATGTAAAACTGAATCAATAACCTATCAGGTTTAACTTTGCTTAGAGTTTGTGAAATAATTTGAAGACGGTTCTGTTTTTTACTTTGGTTACTAACTAAGAAATGCAACGCTTTTAAGCTCTTTATGACGTGCTTGTGGTATTGCGAACTTACTCTAGTATTAAGGATTAACTCGATTTTCTTAGTTTGTTGAAAGAGCTACAAGTACCCATTTTATTTTATGCTTCCTTTATATTTATTCAATAGCTAGCTTAAACATGGCATGAGTTGTTACCCCTGAATAGATACAACCTATTGTTGGTTTTTTGTTGTGAACTTTGCAATTGCCTTATAACATATGTAAGTTACAATTCATCCAGTTATCATTATAGAGTCATATTTATCAGCTGATGCATATCAATTAAAGATTTAATTTCGCTGTAATATGGTCGTCGTTTTTTTAGTGTACGAGTGCAAAATTTCAAGCTAATTGGATCAGTAGTTTTTGAGTCTTCTTGGAGCTTATAGATAACTTGTTAGTTTCATGAAGACAATTTCTATAAAAGCATGGCTCTAAATATTGTCAAAGTGTGCAGAGGAATAAATCTGTGAAATTTGGATTTTGCAGTAAGGCCACTGTCAATAGTAAATAAACTAAGTGGTATCGAAAAGATTTGGGTGTTCGGTTTTATTCGCCTGTTTTATAGCCTTGTTCATTCTTTTTAGGGGCATATTCTGAAAGTATTAATGTGTCTGTCAAAACAATTCCGGGATTCACTCCGTGCAGATATTTGAGATGTTTGGTATTTCAGAGAAAAATCCTAGTTTAAGACAGAGACAAATAGCCTTAGAGTTTCTTCTTTATTTCTCTGTCGGGGCCGAGTCGTGATAAAACTTGTCACTCACTTAGCACATCTCGATTTAGGCAAATGAGAAATGGAAAATAGAATAGAAAAAAAATATGCATATAAATAAGTATCGTGCACAGAAAAATTTTCCTTCTGATTTTAATCAATCTGTCCTTGGTTATAAATTTCCTTTTTCAGGGATGAAGTCTCGCACGAGTTTCGATAAACTATTTTCCTAAATGCTAGAATTTAACGGAAATATTTTCCATTTGCATGTTCTAAGATTTGAGGAAAATCTTATTTCCATAGAAAGCTTTCGAAATTTCCGGACTCGTATTGACAAAAATGTAAAATATGTAATTGAAGTACGGAAGGTCACCAGAAATACAGAAATGAATTCTCGAATACGATACGAAAGTTCTATCTCAGCTGGAATAGATAAATGTGTATTTTTCCATGATTAACTTTTCATTCAACAGTTATTGCTTTATTATGTATTCTCCGAGCAAAGGAAAATTGATACAAGTAATGAATGTTTTCCATTTCATAATGTATATGCTCATGCAGGAGTACAATATTTATTGTAAGTAGATGTTCACGTTTTTAATATTCCAACATTACAATCTTCTATATCAAGATCCTCCTATCTAGATTTTTAATAAAGCAAATATTGTCGTTAAAACAAATAACTGCCAGCCCCTTTCATATTTTTGAATAGTGAAATGTCTGTCTACTGGAAAACTCGCTGAACCAACGGATGTTTTAATTATTATCTAATGAAAGCGAACGCGAATATTTCAAAGTAAAATGTTTGAAGATAAGCGATAAGTGGCTAGATACGCTTCTGCAAGCAGGTATATTTTAGACGAATTGGGTCACTCTTTATAGTTAATAATCTTATATTACTGAAAGAATTTAGTTGAATATTTCAAAGTGAATGCAAATTCAACTGACGCGTTTTCTTCAAGTCAACGTATCAACTTCTCACTTTGTTATTGTATTTTGCGCCAAGTTATGAAGCTTAAATCGATTCACCTACTGCAATGAGATAAATAGTTTTGCTGTTGGAAAACTTTATACGTATACATATATACATATATATGTATATTTACTATTTTGTGGAGAATTCATAAGTTTCTCTATTTCGAGAAAAATTACAAAGTAGCTCGCAACTTTTCGTGGATTGTTTAAGAAGTAACTGACATATACATCAGGTGATTCCTTATCTTACTTTTTTCAATGATTCCATATTTCAATTTAAGTTCCTCTATTTTCCACTCATGTTAAGATAACTTGAAAAGAAAAATCATCGGTATAGTGAGAAATTTCAAATAGAAGTTATTTAAAGTTTTATGTTTAGGTACCTATATAAATTCTTTGTGAAGCATTCCTAAACGAAACGAGAAGTTTTGTTAATGTAATTAGCTTCTTGTCACATTCATATTTCTTTCAATGCGTCAAAGTATAACTTTTTTGATCTGTCCTTCAGTCGATGCATTTTTCCCGACAGAATTTTTATTATTTGTTTTGATCAATTAAAGTAATTAAAGTTTAAGAATTTATTATTTTTTAAACTGAGTATGAAAAACAATTTAATATACTATCAATAAATTTAGTATAAAGTAATAGTTCTTAAAACCTTGATAATATGCAAATACTATTGAAAACTTCCAGTTATTTTCTTGAAAGAAAAATTACACTTTTACTCTCACTTAAGGCTTTTAGGAAATTCGTATTTAAATTGTTTTCAAACTTATTTTGATAGGCCAATTTTCTTTTCTTAATTTTTTTAATTTTCAACTAGTTTTACAAGTATTTCCAACCTGTTCAAATATTTAAATAGGGCTTATGTATTCAATAAGTATTAAGCAAATTATTTTCGATGAACGTTGAGAGTAACGCCCCGCTGATATTTCCTTTCTCGGGTGGTGGTTATTTCAAATTATTCCTTTTCTTTAGCGGGATGAGGTCAATTTCGGCGGCCTACATTTGAGACTTGCAGAAAACATAAAGCTTCATTACTTTCGCCTCGCAAAGGGTCCGAAAGTTCTCCTTTTTCGGCCGTTTAACGGGAGGCCTCTTTATCCATCAACTGTTATCGACAACAATTATACGGAAGCTAACTTTATTTATTAAAGGAGTCCTGGGAATCGGCACTTCCCTTTTCGGCAAAGGAAATAGTAGGAAACTTGACCAAAAACTTTAGCGCCGGGAAACATTTATTGTGCTACACAATTTAGCAAAAATTTCTAAATATGAAATATTGCTAGGATATTACCAACAAGCTCTCTGGAAACTGATTCATTTCTTCGATGTAAAATATCTACTCGTCATTTTTCATAATGATCCCTCCTTTTACAGCTGACGTGTTTGATGTGTTTGAATTATCTACAGACAAGCAAAGTTGCGAGTATTGATTACCATCTGAGAAAATGTCGGAAGTATGTACAAAATGCTTCACTCAAACTGTAGTAAGAGGAAATGTTAATTTAATAATATTCAACGTGTTTAAGTTTTTTACTCCATCTCTTTATATTTGAAAATTGGCCTAGTAACCCTGACTATTACATTTTCTTTTTCCAACCATTTTGATTGTTGCTTTGCATCAACTCTAAATTTCTTACTTTATCTATAGTTATTGTAAAAACGACATCACACGAATTGTCTTGCTTATCTATATTCTATTAAAGGAAAATAGGGAGTTATATCAAACAGCCACATAGCATAGTTAGCTGTACAGACAAATTTTATCGGTGACATGATCAAAAGATACAACACAATGAATATAGATATAGACAAGCGATGGCTTGCTATGAAATGGTGAATACAAATACATTTGTCTCAAGGTAAACGCTATTCTCTTAGTCTCCCAATTACGTTTCCCCAATAACACTTTGCCCTTATCAACAGCTAGTCACTCAACTCTGTTTACCGCTCTGGAACGACTATTGTCATTCAAATTATTGTGTATCACGATAAAAGTTGCTATATGGCGTTGTTCGGAAGTAAGTGTATTTTTGTGGAAGTCTCTTACTGTTACGGATATAACCTACCTAATACATCCAATTTCTTTCCTATGTTATTTTTTTGTATTCGGGCGAATAATAGAAAACTAAAAAGTTGATTGAATTGATTCTAAAGCATATTGTACAAAAAAGCTGCGTCTGTATTGATAAGCTCTATCTTGAAAAAAAAACTAAGTCTAAATACTACTTCAGTAGCCATTACATGGTTGGTTGGAAATTACTAAAGTCAGGCAACCGTTAAATTTTCAAGTACCAACAAAGGCAGCATAAGGACCCCAATTCTTTGATAAGGGCTATTGAAAATCATGATTCTTTCCTTAGAAGTATATAAAGGTTTATCAAGTTATTAGAATCAGCCATATTGGAATTTCAAAAAATCTCCTCTTGTCCAATTAAATCTAAATAGATTCCTTCTAGATACATGCGAAGATAAAATTCTATATTCTCGTGTAATTGATTAACCCGAAAAGAATAAACGAACTGTTTATAATGCTAAGCATGTATGGCCTGTTTTAAACAAGATTAAATCAAATTTATGGTCTTAAATGGCAACATTACGGATGTTGATTAAATTTTAAGGGTCCGATTAAATTCGACGTCTATATTTGGGAAAATTTATTTGATAATTATAACCTTTAACTAATATACATATCACATTTACAACAACCTTAAATCTTTGATTAACATGTACCTACAAGCTCCAATTTTCAAAAATTTAAATCTAATTTTATTAGGTCCATTGTTGTTACATGCGTGCTTTTAATAGTCTAGAAAGTAAATGGTACTTCTCATGGTATGTTTTAAATTAACTAAAAGCAGCATTGTTTCCTCGTAGTTAGTAGAGTTTTCAAAAGTCTTTTATTAATTCAGATTTATTGGTTTTGTTTGTTTTATGTTAGTTATGATATTCCATTTCGTAATTATATTTGTAACTATTAAGTCACTAATAATTGCTGCTTGTACATATTACTCGATATTATTAAATGCAAACATATTTGTTCTTGACATTTTCTGCCCCAACAAATTTTGGATAATTAACTTCACAAGATACCGGTCCTGAGAAACTGCCGATACGTCACTGATGAAATTTCCGAGGTATTGGAGTGCATTCGCATGCTCACAAATTTGAATTTCTGATGGGAACTCGGCTAAGAGCTGATTGAAAACGGAATAGATATTAAGTTTTAATTTCCAGTTCGAAGATGACATCTACAATTTCGATGCTTAATTAAGAAAACTTAAAAGGCAATTTTAATTAATGTTCTTTTTGAAGTTTCGCTATTTGCTTCGTTCGCTAAACTAATTTCAATACTCGGTATTAATGCATTCGATTAGGAATAATTTAGTTAATATAGAAACTTCTTTATGCAAATCGTTCGGTCGGCTAAGCTACACATTAGAAAGAAAATAAATAAAGGTTGGTAATGGTTTAATTCATCAAGTAAAAAAGTTTTTAAGGAATTTTAAATCAACATCACTTATAGGCCAATTAAAACAGTAAAACAAAACACATTTTTCTTTACGAAAAATCTTTACAATTTTATGGTTTAATACGGTGTAGATCCGGAAAAGAAAGGGTGCGGAAATTGTAAAGAAGTTCGTAATGAAGTTGCGGATATTGCGACATCTGGCCTAAATGGACCGTCACAGACATATATACAATTACAGAAAGCTAAGCCCTATCCTAGTCTATTGCAACGCTTGTCCTGTCTTCCATTAAATTTTTGTCGCTCAGATTATTTGAGCGCGAGGTTTCTTCTATTGAAGTGAAATATTTCGAATGCTTTCGCACTTCGGAAAACTTCCTATTGATCTGCTTTGATCCAAGAATTGTTCGCCATCAAAGCCGACGATCCATTGGAAGAATTTTCAAGTTTAATTGAAATATTTAGCACCACGATTTGATATAATTTTAAGCGGTCGTAATACCTAAATTAATTTACAATACTAATAAGTTTCCTAATTAATTATTTCATGCAATTGAATCTTTAATTATTAATTGTTCTTAGAGTAAAGTTTCAACTTTACTTTAAAATTTCGTAATTTTCCTGCAGCTGTAGAGTTTCAGAACGGATTTTTGGCGAGCGGAGCTTTCGTTTCCAATATGTGGAAAACGGACGCGAGCATGAGTCTCTAATACGTATATTTTATGCCGTGTAAACTCTTCATGCATACTTATGGGAGGCTATTTCTTAAAATGTCACTCGCCGCAAAATAAATGTGTTTCTTAAAATGTAGGACGTCAGCCTGCCAATCTCGCCGCAGTGATTTTATAAAGTTGAGATCATAGTGTTGTTGGTATCAACAAAAAATAGTTTGTTGCCTAATTAAATTTTGTAAAAATATATGATAAAAATAATTTTATGATGATTAGTGAATAAAAAAATAGATCATGTAAAGAAGCACGTAAAAGATTACCTATAGATGCTTTAAGTTTATTCCTAATGCATTGAAGATGTATTAAGAGATACACTGAATAAAATTTAAAGTAATTCAAATTTCACCATCCTTATTTCTACCTTAAAAAATAGATTGATATTGGGATTAAATAAGTAATTTTAAAAAGGGAGTAAAATTGATTTTTTGAAAACCAATCTGATATAGTGGCTTCAGGAGCGATTCTATTAGAAACGTTTTTTCGGTTAGAGAAGGTAATTCTGTATTTACATATACTTTAGGAATCGCCATTTAGAATCGATGAAGGAAAAATTCCTTTGAAAATATATTCTCCTCCTTATTCGTTTATACGTAATTTGCTATGAGTGAGGAATTTTCGGTTTGGCATTATTATCATGCAGAATGTTAAAATTAAATAATTACTTACAAAATATATAAGTAATAATGTTTGCTTTAATAAAATTAAAATTTATCAGTTCGAAATTGACTCGCAGGTGAATTCTTTTTATAAGAATTCTCCCCGTTAAAATTTAACGCTACTCTAATACGAAGTTTCCTAAAATTAATTTCATCCTAAATTTAGGAAGTGTGTAAGAATAAAGGGAACCATCACCGTTTCACATAGAAATAAATTGAACAACAAAGCTTTATTAACATTATTTATTAATACAGGCGCCTTGAAAGTAAGCATTTAAACTTTGTGACACATCCAGACGTCTCAAAGGTATCCACATTAGCCAGTCATTGTTTTATGAATATTTATTCACCTGAACATTGTGCCTTTAGCGTTGAAATATTCCGGGTAGGTGCATTAAGAGAAGACCCCTAAGCTTTTAATGAATCATTCCAACAAAATGACCATGTTAGTGCAATCTTTGCGGGTGGCAAACTTTCAATTTAATGGGAAGTGAAGTTGAATTTTAATGAGAATGTGCAACTAGGTGTCGCTGTTTATCGTGTCGGTTTGGACAACAAGCTCCAATTGAGCTATAATACACGTAAATATTTTACATTCGCGTGTATGTTACTTTGAATGGTTGCCCCAATGAACCGTTTTGAATGCGACATTCGAAATGCAAAGTGAACTGAACGAATAAGAGCGGGGGAGAAGTCGCAAAAAACAATTGCGTTAGCTGGTCATATTATGTCAAAAGATGAGTGAATAAAAGCAGTTGGATAAAAAAATGAAGAATTAAAAACATGGAACGCAGAAACGAATGTACTTAACGTTACAATATCCGGATGATATTATGAATCCGTACGTTCGCAAATTGGTTTCATTTGCATAATTTGAATAAAATGCTTTCACGAAACGTATATCATGTTAAACGTTGAAAAATAACTACATAAGATTCTTTCATATAAAATTTAAAAATTTATTGTTTCCGTTAAGCCATTATGAACAATAATTATAGATAATTTTTATTACATTTATGATTTTTTATCTGCGGATGCAATCAAAAAATAAAAATTCCAGTTTCTACCACATAAATATCATTTAATTCTATTACATTATGAAGCGGAAATAGCTATACCTACCAATACGTAACAATTTAATTTAATGAACAGTTTCAATTCTATAACCATTTAATATTTATATCATTATTAAACAGCATTAAATTGTTTCATTGAACACAGTTTTATGTGTATTTATATTCAAATTTTCAAAATATTTAAACTGTAAATAGATAAAAAAATCCAACAAAAGAGCTAATTAAAACAACTAAACTCTGTAATGCAGACTACTTAATAAATTAATCAACTCCTTGCATTTCAAGCCGAATCTTTTATCTTACAAGACTTAAAATCTGAAGTGAAGTCCATTTGGAATAAAATTTTGTGATCCGGAAACAAAATTAAATCGTTTGTATTTTACAACTGAATCGTTCTTCGTTTAAAGTTATTATTAGTGCCCTCTTATCTAACGTATAAACGATCTACAAATATACTACATTAATTCTTGAAAGCGACTTTTGCCTGGTGTTCCTCAGTATATTACTTTAACAAGAATCTCATGGAGGATAACTTTAACTGATGTACGTACGTTTGGGCATTAGTGGCATTACCTAATGTTTTTTTTTATTATCATCAGTTCGTTTTAAAGGTGCAAATGGATTTGCCAAATTGACAGGACGTCGCTCAATTGCCAACTTTCGCGCCTGTCGGGTGAGAATGCGTAGGTCAATGAAGCCCAAGGAATTACATGTTCCAGTTAGTAAATAGCGTATGGGTCGAAAAGCAAAATCCAATTTGGATTTGCGGTATTGTGATTGATGATGTTATTCAGGTGGGTGTCTCGGGATTGGGGGGAGTCTTACCGTGTTGTACAACGCTCCTCTGGTGGAACGAAATTCCGAGATACACGGGACTAATCAACGTGAAATTAAAATCAACCGGCTCTCGCACATTCCGAACGCGTTTCGTACTTGGAGCGCGGTTGCGCATGTAACGAATATCCTATGACCTCCCCCCGTACAGTACGTGTCTAATTACTTTTTGATTGTTCAATTCTATTCAGCTCCACTGCCGGAAACAATCGAAATGATAATGGTCGCACGAGTGGGAACTTGTCTTTGTTAATGATAATTTTCACTGAGACTAAGATCAAAATTGTTTCACTTATTCTAATTGCACATGCTGTTTACTAATTAATACAAATGTACATAGTATATACGATCTGCATTTGATATACATACGTAAATATGTACATCTTAAATAACTTTAAATAACACATTATTATTCCCTTCATTCCGAAGATGTAAATAAGTTTTAATGATATTTTCCAACGAAAAAATACCCTTTGTTAATAATGTTGTTCCTTAACGTTGAAATATGATAGACTTAAATGTTGTTTCCAATAGCGTTGTACAAAACTTGAGTCGTAAGCACTTCTTTTCTTTCTCTCGTTCATTGTCTGATTTCGCATGCCTTGGGGATGTGTTTTGTTCAGTGGCGTTTTATGTAGGTCTAACGGCGACAAAATCGGAAAAACTCAGTTCGCATTCCACTGTGTCATTGATTTATGCGTTTTCGAAAATACATTCTTCCTATAAATTCTATCATTTTCATAGAAGGTGAATAATTCTTCTATCACTGAAAATATTTCAAATTCCCTTAAGAAACAATAGACTGAGCTTTGTATGCTTTTAACACTGCGCTATTCAAATAAAAATATATCTAATATCTAACTAATGTAAAAATTTTAGAATGGTATATGAGTAAAATAGTGGTCTGCAAATGCGTGGCTTAATGTTTTACTCTCAAACATTCATTTCAATTAATGCTAAATTCAATAGAGAATGCATACTATGGAATTATGTGTTAAGTTCCATTCAACGAAAATTAATTGACGTATTTAGCAGTGCATCATGTTTAATAGAAACCAATAGCTTCCTAGTAACGCAACGTACACTAGGAGTTATATCCAATAACTAATCGTAACGACGTTGTGTTTGTGTCCCCTGATATGCCTGATACTACAAACTTTAATACTTCTTCCCTTTTTGTAATTGTTCTTAGAAGTGGCCTTCTAAATTATTGGAAATGCATACTAAAAAGAAATCAATTATCGTTGAAGTGGAAGATTGATTCAATATTTTTATTGGTAAGTTAGCTAACTCAAAAAAAGATGCCAATAACAATAACACACCAATAAGAAGATTGTACGGATAAAGAAGTTCAAAAGAATGCTTTGATAACGTACTAAAAATGTGTATTCATACATAGGTTAAATTTAAAGAATGCATCAGGGACAGAAGATGTACCACTAAAACTAATGAATGATTAAAAAGAAAATTATATGAAATATTTTTAAGTTGAATCGTGTAGGTAAAAAGCGTTTAAAACAATACGGAGAACTTTCATGGACGATATTTGTACGAATAAAGGAAAAAAATAAATTTATTCTAAGGAAGCTTTATGTGGCAAGCGATATTCGAAGAAACAATATACATATACTATGTATGTATTTACGTCACATATCTTTTATGCAGATTTAAGTACATCTTTTTTGTATCATGTAGAACACTCGAAATGAAACGAATAACATTTCACCCTTGTCAATCCGTAATCCAAATGAAGCACGCTTATACGAAATTAAATTGAGCTGTCGAATAATGAATTTTCGTGCGCTGAAGGTTTTTTAAGCCTTTTGACGCACTACACAAAAAAAGGTTGGGAATTAATTAGGCGTGGTGAATTTTTGTTTCAATTATTAATATCTGCATGCAGTGAAAGATAGGTATGGAAGCTATATTAAAATATCCGAATGAAAGCAATAGCCCTGAACAAAACCCTATTGTTAGGCGTTATTGATCCATCGCAATTAACACGTTTCTTAATAAGTATTCATTACCGAAATGATTCGCCAGATTTTATTGTGATTAATGAATTTTTTTCTTTCCTGGCATTTTTGTAATCAATTCGAGGCCAATAAGTATGATTGAGAATCTGTAGAAAATTTAATTTACTAATGAAGATATGGAATTCTATGGAAGCTATTAGATATATTGAAGAGTCCTGCTTTTAATCATAAGCACATTAGTGATGGATTTTTTTCATGATATGTTAAAATCAAATCTCGTTTCAAATTATAGAAAATATTGTGCGTCTAGAAAGTTAAAAAATTAATACCTTTACTGCAATCGTTGTTAGAACATATTGAAGAAGTAAGCGTTAAAGGTATAGCTACAAAGAAACTAAAGATACCCGTGACAATCGAGATTTGGATTTGCATAAATCGTTGTCAAAAGTCTATATCACCAATTCCCACCTGGTTTTTTTCGTCTAAATAGGATACAATCGGTAAAATTTATGGCAAATATCTGGGATGTGTACGGGTGGGAAAGGGTCGAAATATTTAGGGGCGACCAAGGCGGCGAATGCGTCAAACGGCGGACCGAAAATGAAAATGAATCAGCCGGCAAAGGTGGTGTCAAAACAAATGTTGGCTCGAGATCGAGCCAGCGCCGAATAGTGATTATTGAAAACGGTTTTCCACGGGCGACATTCATTATATACAGTTTGCTAAAACTGGGAACTGGAAACTGTACCGACTATTCTCAACAGTAAAGCAACATTTTGGCTTCGGTCCAATACATTCTGTCTCGATCCTGCCGGTTAGAAGATGATGGTATTTCTGCAATTAGAAATTTCATAACAATGGTTTTTTATGTTTACAATGACTATTTGACACATACCGAATGCAATATAATTTTAATATCCATAATTTATAGTCACAAAACTTGATGGAGATACGGAAAAAGGATTTTAAGAATAATTTTTAGAGTATTGTAAAAATTTTCGATTTTGCATATTCGAGAATCAGTATTGTAAATTAAATCTTTTGTTTTATTATTCGTGGCTACTATACTTTCTTTTATTTAACCATCCATTCTTTAATTTCCTGTAATTAAAGTTGTTCATTATACTGGATCACGACACTGTTCTGAAATTCCTTTTGGGGAATTTGATTGTACGCTCGTGATTCCTGTGTTTTTACCGAAAGGAATCTCGCCGTGGGTCCTAATTCACCAATCACTAATTGAAGGAAGAAGTGGTGCAGCAAACGTAGAGCGCTGACTTAGTAGATTGTACACATCGCGAGGGTTTAATGTTGTTTTTGCAGCTACGCGAATAGTAGTTACAAATCACAACGGTCGCCGACACTAATGGAGAGTAATAGTATTCGTATGCTGATTTCACACACAGCGCCACCACTACATGTGACACTAGCCAATGCTGTAAACAACCCGAAGGGTCTATTATTGATGGTTTACGCTATTGTTGAAGCGCCATTTACCTGACAAAACTACCAAATTGAGATTTTACTGTGTTAATTATTCCTATTCAAGATCTCCCCGGATCCCTAACCACTCTAACACAACAGTTTTAAATGGAAAGTCTTGTGAGTTAATGGGAATTCGATCAGGTATTACATGCAATCTATCGATAATGGATTGGATATACAAGTCGTTTTATAAAAAATAGGATAGAAAAATTATAAAGATGGTAAAATTCTGTTGGAAAATTTAGATATAGAAGAAATCTTATGATGGAATAACGGAAAAGTGAAATAGGAGAAGTATGTTTTTCAGTGTATTTTACCTTAAGATGATTCTCTTTGCTTTATCCATACCTGCAACAAATAAAATTTAGTATTAACTTTTAGCCATTATTTTTGTTTGAGAACCCCGCAATGTGGGCATTTATCTTGGTGATAAACAATGTAAGGGCCCGTTCGTATGTTTAGAAGCCTAACAGCACATTTATCTCACCAGATGTCTTTATCATACGTTACAAATTTCTATTTCCAAAAACTTACAAACGTCTTACTAAATAAAAACGAGAGCAGGCCATGATTCATCTGGTGGTGCTTCGTGTAAAATTAAAGGGATTTTCAGCAGTGAAATAGAGAATTCGCCACTGTTTCGACCATTATAAAATGTATTATTCATAAAAAGCCCAGTTTCCCCGGGAAATACAAGAAAAAACGAAAAGCATTTTATGCTTTAGGACTGTAACCACCCCATTTCCATTATATTCGTCTTAAAATATTTAGGTATTTCCAAGTTCCCTGCATATATTTTAATATAAACAAGTGAAGCATTAAAAAAATAACGTACATTTTACAAACACCAATTATAATTTAACAAAGCACATAATTATCTAACAAAATGAAGTTTTATGAAATTTTTCGCCGTTTGTTTGCTTTATTCCGAATCGAGGAAAGATAAAAATCCCGTCCCTTCGAAAATCATCTCCACGTTAATACTGAGATATTCGGAAATGTAAAAAAAGGTCCAAGTTACTTAAAAGCAGTTAATTAACTAAACAATGTTCGTTCACTTGGTATGCATGGAGCATTTCATTATCGGCCCGTCCCACGAACATTTTATTAAAATTAGTTTTCAACTTAGGAACTGAAAAACTTTTATTGGGCTAATTGGGAGAAGGAAAGCCTCTTGAATAGGAAGCTGCATATATTGCTGAAATACCGAAATGGACAAAGCTCTTAATTTCAAAAACACTTCTTCTTATAATCTAAGCAAATTAAAATTCTTGCTGTGCACTCTGGACAACGGAAAATTACCTGCTGAGTTTACGGAATAAACGAGAGCATAAAAAAGGTTAGATAACTAAACGAAAAACTTGCTGTTTAGCATAGATATGTAGTTTTTCCGGAATGTAGGAGCAATTTACTCTCTTTCAGAATATTGTAAAAAAGCACATCTTTTGCGATATAACTTTTCGTATGTAAAGCAAATTGTGTCAAAAGTATTCCTGCAATATTATGAAAACCTTGCAAATTTGAAAAAGAAATGAAAAGTCTAAGTAGAAGTATTATAGAAAAACATTTTTGTTAAAGACACTGGTTTAAATTACGGGTAGGTACATAAACTCTTAAATATTTATTATCCATAAAGAATACGTGTGTATATGAAGTAATCTGTATAGTAAAAAAGTATTCGAAATATTTTCGTTAAAAAAATGTTTTTAATTACGTTTAATGTCAATATTTTTGATGAACAATATATTTTTCATTTTCAGTATTCGTTTAAAAACGCTCGCCGCAAAACTGCAACCGAAATTGTCGAAATTATCATCGAATGCCAGTGAAAATGTTAAATTCAATTTACCTCATTGAACCAATATCTGGTTAAAAATAACAAAATTGCTTCCACAGTAATATCTATAAAAATTACTTTTTACCATTAAAGCTCCAGCACGATTAATTCTCAACCGCCCAGTTTATTCTGTACAATAAATGTATACGTTCCCCAATAACATTGTTAAATAAATTAATCAGACGAACTCGCTGTCGTCGGTTAAATCTTGGATATCGAAGAGAAATACCTCTTCGTGACAAACCTCGTTTAGCATTAATATTTTAGCGCCGCTTCCCGGAGATATGAATAATTCCCTGGGCAAACGATCAAAAAGAACGGAAAGAAGCCGAAAGATGAGAGTGACGCTCGGAAAATGGCGAAACTTACATTGATACCTGACAGTGTGCAAGTGAAGCTAATAACAAAGATTCGAGTCGGTCAGAAAGAGTTCGGAAATCTCTCGAATCCGTGTAGATCTAACCAGAAGAGGGTTAATGGTATTTATAATACTTTAACAAGGACGACTCGATAAGAGTTGAAATTATAGTTTTATTTCTAACAATTTTTCAGGGAATACTAAGGTTGAAGTTTTATTCTCGGTCGCATGAATAAAATTCATTTGTTGAGTAAGTAGAATTATTTTATTATAAGAGATATTATTTACAGGCAGAATAGTATATTTCTGTAAAAGTAGGAGGTTTAATTAAAAACTTTAATAAAAGTTATCAATAAAAAAACCAACAATTTCTTCAAGTCTATGGGACTTTTTGTTTTGTTTGTATAGAAATTCAAAATTCAAACCATTATATTTTATCATTAACGATAGTAGGTCAAACTTCCAACAGTTTTTCCCTAAATGTAACTATCCATTCGGATTAGATTGAAAATATTACATTTTTGTACCACTCCTGCTATTTTTTTCTTAAAATACCACTTCTACTATCCTAACTTTTTTGCTTTTAAAACATACGGTTGACGTATGAGAAAAAGAAACCATTCTCAATCCTTTTTGGCATTGATTTGTTCGGGTCCGATATTGAGGAACGTTTTTCCGTTATTTTATTAAATCCCGAGCGGAATTTTAGGCGGTTGCATCGAATAAATTCTTGGAAAATTTCTGATATTTCGATAACGTACATTCGTCTCGTTTAATTCACCTGATTGAGTTAATCAAAAACATACCCGAATTCGATTGAAATACGATTTTCTCTAGAACGTAACATTTCCGTTACATATCTCATACATTTTACACGCATTAGTGTTTTTAAATTTCAATAAATATGAAACAAATTGTATCATAGACAGGTGGTAATACTAAAAAATATTTCGCAGCAATCTTACTAATCAATTTTTTGATAATTATGCTTATTTGTGGATCTAAATGAACTTCATGAAATGTTTTATGAATATACGTTTTTCAGGTCATATGCGTTGGTAAAAATTCAAACCGAACAAAAATTAATTTCGTACGTGTTTATTAATCTCACTGACTATTGTTAAATTCCATGAGCTGATCATTTTCATTTCCCCATATTTCTTTCGTGACATTTACATTTCCAATATCGCATTTACACCTGTAGAATATCAATACGGTTTCGAATATTACAATAGGGTAAATTTCTCGTGAACGGGATTCCAAGCAGCCATTTTTTTATCAATCCATTCTTGTTACGAATGAAAAGCGCGTTGTCGGGTCTTTACTGTGGGAAGCATTTTAAATATCTCCTGTTATTTTCTGTATGTCGTCGGTCAAATTGTAGTTTACTTGCTATATATTTTTTTTATTTATTTTATAGAATTGAATTGTATATACTGTATGAATACAATTTATCACAAATTGACCTGCGTAAACATATAATTGAAATTCCATGTAGTTTGATAAGAGTACAGGAAAAATTGATTATTTCGCTTGAGATTTAAACAAAATAATTGTAGAAGAGAAAGCATAATTTATTGGAAACTTATATTGGACTATAACAGTTTTCTCATTTTATTCATACTAAGTTTGTCTTCTAATCGATTGAACGATAATTCAATAAAGTTTTCTTTGAGAAAAAGTTCTAATGAAAATGAATTCTTCCTATTAAATTTGTTCGTCTAGCAAGGAATTCGAAATCAATTTCGAGATTATTAAAAAGGTTCCTTTGATAATGTAACTAAGCGTAATTAATTATTGTTTTCAAAAGAGTTTTAATATTTTGTAATAACTGATTTATCCCGTGCAATATCAATAATCACTCTTTGTAATTAAAATTTAATAAAGCGTGAATGTTGGTATTCGCAATTTAATATAAGAAGCTTGTCTCTAATTCTTAATTCAGCGAGGTTAAAACGGTCAATAAAAATCTTTGACGTTGAAACAAATGGCTGGAAATTTGTAGGTGGTTATGAAGAGAGGGGTCATTTATAACAATAAAGTTCTCTTAGAGTGGACTGCAAAGCTATTGGCATTTTTTCGACTGTCGATTTGTAACTCTTTCACATATCACTAATAGAATAAATCACTGGGATTAATACATTTTCTGCGACAACAATGAAAGGTGACAAATAAACACTGGACTATATATTGAGTCGATAGAAGGAAAAACTGGATAGCAGAAATATAAGTTGCAAAGGATAGAATTATGCCTCCCTGCTTAACTGGTCTTTGTTGCTGACAGTTACAAAATGTATTTTCTGTCTCTTCAGGTTAACTTACCACAGAAAAGAGAAGCCAAGACCATTTTATTTTTATTTATAGCCTCTATTAAGTACCCGTACCTTTTTAAGCCGGGAAAAATATCGAACGTTTGTTTTAGTAACCCGGATAATTTTTCTAATTTATTTCAATCGCCAGGGAATTTTTACTGACGCACGGTTATTATCCGTTATATTTATTTCTAGTTTAAAGCTGACACTTATATAAATTCGAAAAATTCTCTGGCTTTACCCGAATGGTTACATTATAGCACTTTTTATTAAAAGCGCTTTTTTATTAAGTAAAAAGTTTGCTTCCTGCGAGCACCGGTGATGTCAGTGCAAAGAAAGGAAATTTCCTCTTCATTCCAATAAAAAATATCCGTCGAAAAGTTGGTCCTAAAACTCGAATTTCAGAAGAGTTAATTCCAACTTTGTAAAGAATCAATGTATGAAGTGGAAATTTCACACATGAAATCGCAACGCTATCGAATGGTGGGAGAGAGATAGACGGTGTTCAAAATACGGGCGAAAACACCGGGCCTCACTTACCTCCTGATTTATTTTCCGAACTTTTTAAATTATCTCCAAATTTTTCTGTTTTCGCGAACATTTCCATGTATAAAAAGGGTGTAGAGAAGATTTATTTGCACTCATCTTATTTAGGCCTATTTGTATGGTAGTAGTTTTGCTATGGTTGGCATTAAACAAAGTTTTTCCAATTATTTTTATTATGAATTATAGACAAAATTCGGTGTATTCGTTCGTATAGAATGTTGGGCAATGAACAACCTTGGATAATGAAATTTAACTTACTTTCGGATGAAATTTAATTTTCCGCCAATACATCAGGGGAAGTTTTTTCGAAGGTGTATTCGCCGCAACCGAAATGATAAAATATTATAAGTACATGAGCATAATGTAACAATGTTGAAGCGTGAGTGAAATTTTTATGTTCGTCTTTTGATACCTTTTTATAGCAGGGGATACATTCGGAAGACAAAATCAGAATTGATCGTATAATTTTTCGATTTAAGGGATATTCGAAATTTTAAATTCGATACAAGTTTTAAATGCGAAGCGGGAATTTTTGATAAAACAGGTGTATTGAAAACTAATTTTGAAGTTTATAGCTAAAGAGGTTATACAGCGAAGGACCATAAAGCAGTAATCAGTTTAATAAAAATGGTGTTATCGAGACAAATAGATTATATAGTAAATTAATATTTTTATGAACAGCTAAAATACCTAACTACTTTATTTTAATGAGGAAATAAATTGGTACAATTACATGATAAGTTAATAAATAATTTATACAAATGAAATGGATCATTTCCAAGCGTTTATTGCCAGTATTTACATGGGAGTATAAATGTAAAATGGCGCGTTGTCCAAGACCGCAAACAACACTTCAGCTGTAACGAACAAAGACAACAAGAGGCCAGAGAAGGACAATTCCAAGCCACAAGACTGTTTGTTGTGGTCATCAATACAAAAGCTTAGTGGCCGCAAGTTTACATTCACGGCTTTTATTTAATAGGAACCAGATCCTGCAGTAAATCTTGCACTCCTATTCTAATTATTCATACGATCATTTCTTTTCGATTATTTTTTAACTGCGAACTATTGGTAGATAAAAAGTCGGATAAAAACGTATAGTCATCACATTATATCTGACAGGGCGAACTTGGCAAACATTATTAAACGGCGTGGTCCCGTTTTTTTTTTTTTGAAATGGCGCCGTCATCAAATTAGCGTGGTTCAAATAGATAGGAATCTTCATTTCAGTAACAACACGTTCTGCGTGATGATTTGGTTACATACCGTTAAATGTGGAAACGTTACATAATGATACGAAAGCTCCAACGTACTATCTTTTACAACCATTAAAATAGTATTTTACTTGATATACCACTAGCACATTAATAATGCACATACATACATACATACATAGGTATAAAGAACGTTTAAAAAATATACTTATCGAACTGTTTTGTTGTATACAAATATGATGCATACAAATAATTTATTTGTTCTCGTATAATGTTACCTACCTGTAACTTGAATTTATTTAGGGAAAATTTTTCATTCAAATCGTTCGCAAAATGCAAATCAAATAAATGAAAAAGCGTTCTTCTCGAATTGATATCTCAACAAATAAAATTTATTCCAAACAAAGCGTATTGTTTTCGTACGAGCTCGCTTTTAATCGGTTCTGTTTTTCCGAACCATCATTCCGAAAATTTGAAGGAAAAATAAAATCAAAAAAATGAAACAATAATTTGGAACACGCGTATATGGCGAACTTGATTTTGATATTGTGTTGCGGAAATTGAACAAATTTTCGCACAGTTGTTCATGCCGAAAAAAGTTAATTGTATTGAAAATTTATTACTTGTGATGCAATTTTTTTTAAATGCCTAGGTACACCTTATGTATATTTTTCCATTTTGATATCATCATGAACTCTGAATGTTTATAGATTATATCCTATAGATAGAAACCCATTTGTATACAGAATATAAAGATAACGTTCTTTCCGTAAAATAGAGGTATTATAGATCGTAAAAACTTTACAAGCTTACACCAACCTTCACCTATTACCAAATAGACAGTATACTCTTATTCTATACCGAAGATGAATATCTGAATATTCGAATATACATTGGCTATAAATTCTTGATAGTCTATTGATAATGCTATGAATTTAAATTAGTTTCAAAATTGAATAGCTGACTTCACAATTTTATAAAATTGATAAATAATAAAAAGTGGTAACTTGTAACATACTGTATTTTAAACTGACCTTATATTTTCTTAACTTGTCAGTTTTACATGTTGGGAAAAGTTTAGAAATTTGACGAGCAAGTGGATGGCATTTTTTCTTGATCGCTCGTTACATATAAGAAGAAACTTTGACTAGTTTCTGTTCCCAATAAACAAAGCTTCGTACAAAACTGATATTTTCGCATTAAACCGGAGTGATATTGTCGTTGCGATAGATTGTTTTCATTCCGAAAGATCTTAAATCAATATAGATGTCTCGCCAAAAATAATGCTCTTACTATTTTGGATCATCGCCAAACGTAATTCATCTACACAAAAATATGTAGTAACGAAATATTGATTAAACTTTTAGTTTTAAAGTTCACGAAAGGGATCTGTTTTCAGCTGTAAATTTGATTCCGAGGGTTCAATAAAAACGAGGTCTCCAGAAAAAGTTTGTACTATCGAAACAGGTACTGAAGATGCCTAGAGTTTAACCAATTATTCGACTAAAATTTATTAACTTCGGTGATAAATCGAATGTAGCTCGAAAGCGTCTTCCTAATTTTACCGAAAGGCAAGAGTTGCAAAGTTCGCTCAAACTTCCCAACTACAACCACTCTATTTCACCGTTTTAACTACAGGAAACTTAGGCTGAAAAACCTATAACTCGTTAATGCGACGTTCCCAGGCCATAGTATTCAATTTTATAGTAGCTGCAATGGCTAATTTTTGGGGTTACTCAGATCAGTAAAATATAAAATAACTTCGTCGATCTGCTATTAACTTATAAGCGGTTTATCCTTATATGACTTTCAGATAAAAAATTGAAATTGTCACTAATCGTGCTATACGTGTGTATCAAGCAAAGAGCGTACAACTCAGACGTGAGGTAAAAAACATTTCGCCTTTGAAAGGGAGATAAATCGTTCGTGATGACAGTGTTAAAGTTTCTGTTAAGTTTTCTGGTAAATTTGAGGGAGTTTTGAAATTGTAAGAAGAGCTTCCAGGGCTTTTCGCAACTTTTATGACTTGGTAAAAGGGGACAACCAAAAATTTTTAAACTTGTCGTATGATTAAAGGTGCTTTTTTTAAGTTTTCATAATAAAGAAAATTTATTGATAAATAGTTAAATTTTTTCCCATTAAAATGAGTTATAGTAATAGCAAATAGAAATAGAATGTTTAAAAAGCACGTTTAAAGCACTGTATAGAAACCGAATATTCTAAATACCTTTATGCAGATGCTGACTAAATTTTATCAATGCGTTGTATTTCTTCTCGCTCCTGTCGTTCAGAAATTCTTTCAGACGTCATAACATATCAATAAGCTTTCACTTTTTCTCCTGAGATACCATTCTCACATTCACATCACAACTATACCCTGAGCTATTCGATAAAATATTAAACTAGTCGGTATTTTACCCTATGGTAGGTGTCAAGCCAGTACCAACATAGCAAGCTAAGAACGTTTAGAGTAATAATATTGATAAAATAGCAAATACACTGTACGTTATTTAAATAAGGTAATATAATTAAAGTTTCTTTGATCCTTTTGGCAAGAAGTAAATCTTTGTTTGACCGAATAGTTTGCGTGTCGCCTTAGGAAAAATCCCTTGTTCTAGAGTTAATGTTGAGAAGGATCTCAAAATAGGGAAATTCCTAACTCTCGAGACCTTCGAATGTGTTAAATACAATTTAGAAACTTCTGAAAGCGGGATAATATAATAGTAAGGCCTTAACGTCACAAACAGTTTAATGTCCACTGTACAGCGACCATAATCCCTCTTTGTATATTTAAATTTCAGCAAATCACATTAGATTTTCATAATTTAGTTGGTGAGTTGGAATATTTTCGTGGTCGAAAGATCTGAAAGGTATTTATAATGCTGTTTGTTAATTAACAGTACCAATAAAACACTCTGCATTAATTATTAATATTGTCACGGTAAGATAAAATCGATGTTCAGGTAACCTCTATCCTGTCATAATATGATATCGGTCGTCCCTATAGGGCTGCTATTTGTACTGATTGTGGCGAATCGAATATTTCTAGAGGGTAAAGGTTGTTCAAACAGGTACAAATAAGTTATAGCTTTGACCAATAGATATTATTTAATTAATAACGAATCAAATAAACTAATAATAGTATTGATGTACCGTGCTATTGAGGTAATACTTTTTTCTTACATTTAACAGTAAATTTCGTAAGCTTTTATAAACTGACTTTTATTGCCTAAAGGGCTAATCCCTCAACAAAAACATAGATCACATTTTAGGTATTAAAAATGTAATTAATTTTTTCCACATTGTCTTCCCGCCGACGGACAATGGATCAAAATTGCCGTCACCACAATGGTTTTCCTTTTACAAGGAATGATAAATTGTCTAATTATGTATAACAGTAACATTTATTCCGTATAATTGGAAAGCGTGGAGGAAAATCCGGCTTGATTCGCAATTTAAAAGTTACTCTAATCAGATTCGTCAGTTTCGTATTCGCTAAGCTATTGTCGTTTTTTTACAATTCACTAATAGGCTTACTTCAAAAGAAGATGCGCTCGTATAACTCAATTTCGTTGAACCATTCCCGTTGAAAAATATATTACAATCAAACAAATCGCGATTTCGTAGAATGTTGAGAATATTCACGTCTGGCGTCTAGTTTTTCTCCAGCAACAATTCAGATTTTACGACGCCCATTTGTATTTCTTACTGCTACGATTTTGGCATAATCTTCCATACCTTTTTTCTCTTTCGCAGGGCTTTCTATCGGAACCGCCCTTCCATTATTTAGAACATTTCTTTTACCAGCCTTTCATAAGTATCCACTACTTAAGTTTATGTTAATTAATTCGTCATCTTATTAATTTGAATAGTTTATCACTAATATGCAAGTGAAACTATTAGATACAACATGAAAAACCAAATAAATACGTAAAATGAATTTTCATTACCGTTATCATTGTCAATATACATATGTACCTACATGCGTAGTCAACTTATTTAATTGCAATTCCTGGAATTATAATCCCTTAGCTTAATTAGTGAGTTATGTCATATTGTAATACAAAGGAATATTTCGGATTAATAAGAATTTATAATTATCGCTGCAGTTACACCGTAATTTAATTAGCATAACATTTGCCAAACTGTTCGAATATCATATTTCCTCTAGCTTTTCATTGTTGTTTAATTAACAATACAATACTTAACCAATTATATAAAACTACATAAGTACAAGAAAAAAATATATAAATTGCCCATGAAAGAAATTATTGTGTAGCATGAACACTTATTTCTTGCTTTTAGGTAGTGGAAATTTTATATTCTATTAGATTTTTCCGCTAGTCGTTTATTCGCAATATCACGTTCGGAATCCCAATACAATTCGTTAAAAAAAGCAACCTATGCAAATATCTATACCGACAACATTTACGAACTTTTTACGTGAGCTTGATGCAGATCTGGGCCATATTTCAAAATAGAAAGTCGGGGTGCGGCCTGACATGTCGCACTTCTTTAGACTCTTTATCGGCCTCATCACTATTCAAAGCGCTTATATTCGAGAATAAGAAAATAATATCATGAGTAGGCATTGCATTGCCTACCGAAGACACACAATTGTGCGGCCCCGTGTATTTTTCCGACGTATGTGAAACTGGGGAAAACATTATTAATATTCTTCGCGGGAAAGCGCTGCGAATGGAGAAATACGGAATATATGGGACATGGACATTTTTTTCATATCAACATGCCGGATAATCTTGGATTTAAAGATACTATACGCTCAATCGACTAAATATCAGTGTCGTAGTCGGAACATTTTTTCCGGATTTTCACATGATTGTAAAAAATCTAATAACATTTATTGAAACTAATAATAATTTGTTTGGTGTTATATATCACAATATATTCGATATACACAAACGAGGAGCGGAAATTTTCTACTTTTCAGACAGAAATCCCATAAAACAGGTCCGCTTTAAATTCCTCCCCTAAGTTTTGCAACTTCACTCATAAAACTTTTCTTATGGAGTACCACAAGGATTCCTATCAAGTCATTTTATTTATTACTCCGTGTAAACAGGTTCATAAAACGCGACTAAACTTTTATTTATTCAGTTCGAGTTGTATTCCAAAAATTCAGTACTTTCTATCTATATTTTGAAACGTTTAGTGGCATTATTCCCCTTATCAAAAAAATGTATAATCCAATTAGAAAATGATGGTGAATTAATACTAAGAAAATTAATTCACTTTTAGGGTGAATTTGCTGTTCTAAACGGTTGCAAACTCCTACCTAATGATTTTATCATAGCGAATTTTCCTACTAATTTTCAGTAGACACACGAGAGGTTGTTCGAATTAGGATTAAAGTTGGAGCTAATTCCTACCGAAAGTTTAAGTTATAAAACATCACTTAGCGACATGAACACCATCAAAACAGAGAAAATATCCCGCAACAAATTTTCTCTAAAGTCAATGTTTGCAAGACATCACGTGGGAAAATTTAAAAGTTGGATTTTTTCCAATAATGATTACAAATGAATTTTACATCAAGGAATTACTTGCTCATCTGCATTAGGTGTTTTTCTAAATTGCCAGAATCCTCAACATCAAACTGGAGGATTTTAATTAATATTATTAGTCGAAAATTTAATTTATATTCATTTTGGCATATCAGACAGCGCGGATTTAATTGAAACCGAAATAAATATTCCCTATAGAAGCGGATTATTAATAGAAGGAAATTGTATTCATATTCGAGAGAAACTTGAGCGTTACAATTACAAAATCCAGTTTGCTACATAGGCGGACAATATAATAAACGAACGAAAATGATTAATTGAATATCTCTATTGGTCTGAAATACTGTTAATCTAACTTGCTCTCAGGTGGCTGGGACGCATGCGGTTTTCGCCTCTAGTCCAGGGAAACTGGGAAAATTTCTTTTTTTAACTTGTCTGTAATTTTTTACGTGCGTTATTCACCAATTTAAACGCTCATAAATCCACTCGATTTGGACCAAAATAGCCGAAAGTCCTCCTATCTTCCCGTCAAAGTGCATATACGGTCAGTTGGTCTTTCAAATCGATGTATTATTGGTTAGTATATTCAGTTGATTTATACGAAAATGTATACCTACCAAAGATTAAATTATTACAGTCCAATAAGTTAGCCTATATATTCAAATAATTAAATTTCAAACGAATTTTCGTTTATGACGCCGAAGGTCCATTCAGTTATAAACATTATTCTATTTTTCTATTCGCATCAACAATAAATAAAAACAATTTTCACTCCGGTTGACCGGTGACAAATTACCATGAAAATGTGTCGCTGTTATTTTTTTAGCTTCTACCTTGTTACATTTTGTCTAACAAGGAAAGCAGAGGAATCGGAGTAGGAGCTAACTTTTCGGCTTAAATGAAGTTATAGCCGGGTTCCTCCATTTTAACTTACTCATTTATTGAAGTTCGTTAGGTGGAAAAAAGGGAACGAAAATACTAGTAGGTGTGGTGGAAGGATAATTCAAAATAATTTTCTTCAGTACTTATCTATCTAAGTTATCCAATAGTTTCTTAATATTAGTAGAAATTTTTGCAAAGTTATAAAGTGTAAAGGCGTTATACGCTAAACTAGTTTAATCAACAATAATTTTCAGATGTCACAAATTGACAAAAATATACGAGGAATTAACATAATGTTAAACAAGTTGAGGTGTTTTATTAACCATCCTTAATGTTACTGTTGGAAATGTTGATTTGGAAATGAAAAAAGCAATCCTGTTGTTGTCAGGTGAGCAAATTTAACGTTATGAACGTAGGCTATAAAGGTAAAACGAAACAAGCGAAACGAAACGGCCTATTTTGCGCTTTATTTTCACCCGACTATATTATTATTTACCTCGTTATTAATAACGGGCTCTGTGACATAAATATTTCCTAAATTTCTACGTAAAGGATTATATCTTGTCACGGAAAAGTATAATTTCTCCTTTCGTAACGGTTGAAATGTCACTTTCATTTAGTATTATTATTATTGTCTTTGTACAGCGGTATCGCTTTATCGAAAACCCGTAATATAAATAATTTTCCTTTTCCAGGAAAATTAAATAGTTCGTGAACTTTGCTCCAATAAACGTGTTTTTCAATTTTTCGAAATAGTTACTTTCGCATGGTATAACACAATTTCTATAAATCACCATTACAATTGCCGCATTTAAAGAGTATCGGAAGTGCAATTTACTTTGGCCAGGCACGAAGATTCGAAAAAATGCAGTGTGATAAAATATTACGAATGACTTTAGAATAAGGTTGCAGCATTTTCCAAAATGAATAAAACTTTGAGCCACTTCAATTAATTAAATATAGTGAGGTTTAACCCAGTTGATGTAGAAGATTAGTTGTGTATTATAAAAAAAGAGAATATTTCATTATCTCGCGAAAGATAAAAGTTATACTAAAGTTCCATTTAATGCCGCCAGAAAATATCAAAAATCTACATATTTATAGGCGGCGCTGCTAATCCTCTTAAACGTAACCACTTGAGGACTTTTAAGAGACTTACAGAGATAATGAACATTTTTGCAAATAATCGGGGATTTATGCAGATCTCATACAAGGTAAAATAAAATATTTCATTGTGTGGTAGTGATAATGTGGTAGAATAATTTATTCTTTAATAATCTTCCACAAACCCCAAACTAAATGATACCATAGATGTATCATTTGGTTTTTGTTGTTCAAATATCTAAAACATACTGTAGATAGATTTAAGAAATTCTAATTTGATTATATCTACTTGACTTTCAAATTAAGTGTTAATTGAATTTTGCTTAATTAAATTATGAAATTTGCAATGGTCTCTAGTGCGCTGTTCGGCAACCGAAATTGTGTTCTCAAGTTCTAGTTGTTCGCCATTTTGCCAATTTAAAACTTGATTAGCAATTAAACTAACACTTTGAAACCCGCCCGAATACTTTTCGCTTAACTTTTGAAAATGAGTCACGGAATTTCTCCGATAGAAGAAATGCATCCCTCGATAAGGACAGAAGGAAAAAACCTAACAAATTGCATTGGAACGGTCCTTTTTATGGAAAAACTCGAACTCCGAAAAGTATACGTTTTCCTAATAGGTATCACTTTCCACGAATGTACCATAATTGAATAAGAAATAAGTGAATTGGCGTAGAGTGAGTCTCGAATGTCCGTTTTTTATTCAACCGGATGTTCTCCTTTCTCAAGAATGTGACAGGATAAGAAGAGAAATATTGAACAATTATAGTAAATGTATTTGAATTGCGCTTAATATTACTGCAATTGTGGCCTCTTGATCATTTAAAGGATTAAATGGTTCTGGTTTTTGTTTGGACTCAACAGCAGATTTGTTATTGTCTCCTGATAAGAATACAAATGGTGCAAGAGCTTTGATTTTACAAAGAGCTCGACTGCCGTCTCCTGAATAATTGGATGTTATGTTAAACCAGCAATTTTATGCAGGTCAAAGGTTCATAACTACGGGCGTCTGGAAAACAACTGTTCGTTCTCATTAACGTACCTATCATAATAATAATCCTAAGGGAAATTCTATGCTTGGGGGTGTTGCTTAATTTAGTTAATTTAATGCATATAGTTTGTAGCGATATATGTATTAGTTGAATCGAATAGAATTATTTCGAGAAAAATCATTGGCTAGCAAGCTATGTCGATCGAATTTATTTATAAATTTACGAACCAGGCTAGATAGTAGATACTACCAAGAAACTCCAGAGATGTTTTACCGTTAAGTGAAATTGGATTTAAAAATCTAAAATAAACGACTCGACGCGACGCTTGGCTGATACAACAAGATAGAAAACAAACAATAGGTCTGCAAACTTAATAAATGCCCAAGTGATTTATAAACTCTAGCTAATATCAAAAATAATTCGAATTTAACACAAGTTTACATTACAGTAATTAAACATTGTATTATTATTTCTTTAGCCAGTAAATCTCTAATGTTGTTCAGGAAATTAAATTGAGAGAAGAAAATGCTATTTAATATCATTAATATTTTCGATGAGGCCTCGTTTAAAAATCGCTCGTTTATACATGTAGTAAATGAAATAATTTCCTAATAATTACAAAACTTAAGTGTAGGTATGTGATCGAAAAAAATATTCTAGAGTTTTACATTTTTATTATTCTGAATTTCCCTATAAAATATTATGACGGTTATACGAAATAATATTTTTGCTCTTTTCCGATCTTATTACTTTTTTCGAAAATTGCGACATCGTGGATGAATGTTATAAATTGAAAAGTTGTTTTCATGTATTTTTCGCCTAACGTAAACGATTGCTCGGCAGTTTCAATAAGCGTTCCTAAAAGCCAAACTGAATCTTGATCTCTCTACCACCTTGGTGAAAATTATTTGCTCTAATGGAAAATTCGTTTTTTTTTTCGTATTTTTCTCCTTGAGGTAATGGAAGAGAAAACAATTTGACACCGAAGAGCGAAGCGTGAAAACATTTGTTATTCTTGTATATCATCAGTATGCACAAATTACGGCGACCCTTTTGCTTTCATCAAAGTCACGGATCCTAACCACGTATATGCAAAATAAATGTCGGGGGGATCGTTCGACCTAAAGGGTTATATTTCTATTGGATCAGTTCAAGAAATCCAACTACTATATTAGTCGAATCTGCTCCCATGAAGATTTATACACGTTTTTTTTTCTAATTAGATTAATATAAAATTCAAATGTAAATAAAGCTCCAGCAAAGAAGAGACTTTAATCAAATTACAGTTCGTTTGATGTATCATCAACAAGCTTCGCTGGTATGATTCCTAAGTGACAGGCAGGCAGTAAAGATATACCTACGCTTATATAGTCACCCTACATGTACATACACTAGAACATAATGTATAAAGATTTAACTCGTAAACATACACACATCGCTCTTGATAGATGTCAGTTCATTTTAGTCATTAAAAAGGGGGTTTGAAACAGTGTATGCATTATTTGTCCCAAGTGTATTATATATTCATAATAGACGCTAGGGTACAGCAATATTAGAAAATGGATGGATATTATTTTACTATTCACAATAGGAATATTCATATGTTTGTTTTAATCTCTCAGAATTCAGCAATTGATATGAGACCGAGTGATAAAATACGAATAATAATAATAATAATAATAAATTCAAATATTTTATGAAATTTCAGAAGAGAATTTGAATGTGCTGCAAATAGAAATCTATAAACTTAAGAATCCAAATTATTTAAGAGAAAATTCAGTCGACGGAAGTTTCGGCTGCAAAATGGAAATTGAAATAAACTAACCACACATAGTACAAATACCGCGCTGCAACCGACTGCCATAAAACAATGTAACTTAAATGAAGTCTAGTCAAATTATAAGAAAATAAAACCCTCTCGTAACGTAGATTAGGCAAATTCAGCAGGATTGCAGGTCGAAAATAACCGACTATAGAACATATGTAAATGACTTTACACCCTCTTTCGAACGTTTTACACTAGAAAACTGAAATCCTCGAGTAAAATAAGCCTTTTAAGTTGATTTTCAATGCACATAAATACGGCCACCAACAACTTCTGTCATTTCCTTTCAAGGGTTGGCCTACACTGTAGAATTTAGGGATGCTCAACCGCATTATGGTCGCGTTAAGCATGTGTAACCCCTTTAAAAGGCCGCCGAACTTCCACCAGATATATATCTCCACTTTCAATATTTTATTATTCAAATTTTCATTTATGTAACCTACCTTTTATGCAGTAATTAATTTATTAAATTTAACAATGATTTAAATTTTATATTGATAAATTAATTAATTCATGTAATTTCTTGAATTATTTGGTACAAATTTTTACCGCTCGCTGTTTTTTAAATCCTCTTATTCCGATAGACGAGCAATGTAATCTAACAATTGTGATTTACCTTCACCAACAGACATCTTATTAAATGAGAATGGGTAGTCGCAAAAAATGGCCCATATTATTCCCCTGTCCCTTTTTTGTTCGTTCACAATAGTTAATTGGAGACGGAAGTTTTAGAAGACATTTTCATACAATGGTCGCACCCCTATAATGAACTATTTCATTTCGGAATGTGTGCCATCTTAATGATTAACTGATTTGTGAGTTGAATTCTAAAAAAGTCAAAAAACTCCTCATTTCTTATTGTCGCCTCGGTTTCATTTTTCAACGGGAAACTACTCACTGACAAAAGCTGTAACTCGGCTTTATTTTAGAATAATGAGTTTTTATCTAATACAAACTACCCTACGCAACCGATTTCTTCTACTCCTTGAAACAATGTAAACTTATTTTTCGAGAACAATTCTTTTTTAAGCAAATCCTTTAAATTCTTCTCACTTCTTGCACTTTTGATGTAGATGCATTAAAGATAGTATTTTCTTTAATTTCTATTACGTTCTTTAACAAGAATCTTAACATTTTATTAACCAGTCGTTAATTGGCAAATAGTGGTATTTTATTTACCAACCCACAGGTGGCTTCAATCAATAAAGTCGTGAAATCATTATTTTTTTATGCATTTAATGCATGCGAGTTTCGTGTTATCATCGAATAAGTCGCGTAAAATTTATTAACCTGTTGTTGGAGAGTGAGTAAATTTATAAATCAATCAATACTGTTTAATAGGTCATAATCTAACGTGATTTATTAATGACATTAAGTTTACAGGGGCAACGAATTCGTAGCTATGTACATAATAATAATATTTTATTTTCAACAATTTGATATTAACAGCGTAATTGGTATCATTTATAACCAATTTAATTGGTTGAAATATAAGAACTAAAATAAACGTAGAAATGGAAAGGTGTGCATTGCAGATAACAATGAAATCGATGTGAAATGAAATGAAAGCAAACACTGCCAAGTTTTACAAATTCTTTATTTCTATTTTATTGCGCGTATTATTTTTATTAAATTGATAGAATCAGCAAACACTGCAAATATCATATTTAAACAAAATTTAATATAAGCCGATTAAAGAAAGCAAAAAACGATCCAGCTTAAAAAACAATAAAACGCCAGGGTATTTGGCAACATTTTCTGTCATTTTTCTACTATTCAAAATGTTCTAGTGTGATAGCACTTACATTTTAGGAGCGATATTGAATAACTGTAAAGTTAGAAACGTATATCATTCATCCTTATAAGTTCACTTCAATTTAATCGTCGAACGACTCCGAGCTCTGAATATCGCGGAATTCGGTGATTTACGATTTACTTCATCAAGTTAGCGTAGCTTAATTCACTTGTCTATTACTGTACCATTGATTCAAAATCCCAGACCTCGTTGATAACAGGATGTGCCCAAATTATTTTGAAGGATTCTCAGATTGAATCAGTTACCTTCCCTACGGATTCAAAGAACATTGTTCTTTTATGCAGAAGTGGATTGGTGCATTTGCAGTCAATATTTATTCAGTAAAATAATGGATTGCACAGTAACCAAGAAAATATTATAGTTTACCTTTCACCGTTGTATGCACGAATTGAATAGATTCTGGATAAAATAGATATTTGTTTTTTATTGTGTTAAAAGCGTTTCTGTCACTTTATTATTTTTCTGCTTTTCTAATATCCGTAACTGTTTCAAATTTCACTGTATAGTCCTATCTTTTGTTAATATTGAGAGATGTTCAGTTATTAACAAGATTATTTACGAGAGATGTATAGCGTTATCTCGTTTCATGAAAGTTACTCTTGTCTTTTAAATATAATACGGCCGGCTCATTACTCAACAAAGCCTCTGCAGAAACTTACATAATTGAAATCTCAAACTTTCTTGTATTAGACCCGGCCGACACACACCAACTTTTGATGTCGGTTTAAATTGCACGGTTCCGAGAGAGGCGAGCTCGATTTGACGATGTGATGCATTCGGAGATGCAACGCGTCGGAAACGCCGCTCGGACAGGTGTGAATGGGATATTTCACACCTGGCTTAAGTCCATTCGACGCCATACAAATTCTACAACAGTTTATTCGATAACTTCAAGCGGCCCGATTTATACGCAGATAATATATTTAATTAGCGCGGGTTCGTTTATTCGAGATTATATTGCGTGTCGACAACGAGAGAAAAATAGGTAAAATATAAGGCAGTGATAAATTCTGAAAATGACTGCTAGAAATACGCCCAGCTTAAGCGATTCTTTAATAAAGTGAAGCTCAAAAGTATTATTCTCAATTAAGCTTGATATATGGAGATTTATCAGATTCATCTGTTTCTGTAGGTTTAATTTTCGTCTAATTGTTGAATAATTTATAAAGTTTCTGCACACACGCACGTTTATTACAAAAGAGCCGGATGATTTTTTTACCGGCCAGCCAAGACGTTCGAACGAGCTGGTGTTTTTTTGGACGTAAGGCAGGAAGCGTGAAATCAATAGAAAGGAGTTTATACATAAATAATCGTAAAACGATCTTGGATAGGATTATAACATTTATGTAAGCTATAAATGTTTTTTATTGAGGTGAAATAAAAAGTGTAACCCGGTGTATGTTCCGCAGGAAATTCGCAAAAAATGCAAAAGTCGCCGACTTCGTGTTTAGCTCTTTAAACACATTTTTAGAGTTACAGTGGAAGTTAATGAATACATTTAATTACCTGGAATTTTAATTGGCCTATACAAACCGTAATATTTTATTTTCGTAGGCGCACAACCCCGTTTGTTCCATTTAATCTAACGGAAAAACATTCTTAAATTAGAACTTTAATTGGAAGTGAGGTCAAAAGAAAATAGATAGCCTAAGAGGGAAAAAAGCGAAAGGCTCCTAAATATACAACACCCTCCGCGTGAAAAGTTCCTGGAATTTTTCAAAATGAGAGAAACAGTCTACGCACTGTCTAACATTCCGACACATACAGGATGTTCCGTGTCCTCATAATCAATCGGCTTACTCCAACATAAGGTATGAGGTTATAGAAAATTATTTCGGCAAAAACGTTTCAAGATGGAATGTATTGTTACCGACGTTATCATTCTTGACATCCTTGTCAAAACGAGTTTCTATTGTGATAAAGGCGCTTAATATTTGCGACCGAATTAACTTGTATACGTGCTGAACATCAAGTAGCAAATCAATGTGTCAGATATCACTGGATGAGAATTAGTTCAGGTCTGGCACCCAGTCAGATACCCGTATAATGACTTATTAGTCTGACATCCACCTGCCGTACCATTCTGATTATCCAGCTGGAGAATGCTCCAAGTTTACAGGTATAAACTGATCGCTTAAAATCGAATAATTAAAATCGAAACAATTACAACATGAGCTGTTTTTTAACGTTACTTAACTACATCAAAAATATTTTATAAGGTGTCTATGTACTTAAATAAATTTTGAATTGTATTTCCAGACATATACTTGCACGGCTCCCAGTTAAAGAACAAACAAATCATTAAATGTCTACTTATAGCAGCAATTGTTAGGTTTAATTACCCTCGCACACAGGAATTATTAGTGCGTTTCTAAGAATAGGAACTAAAAGCATCCAACTTGTTATAAATATAACGAGTATAATACTATTAATATGCAAAAGCACTCATAATTAGTTTATTTAAAGTTACTTTTCTTGCATGCTTCGTACAAATTAACTTCAATTCTAGGCATTTTTATACAGGTCACGCCTAAATTGTTAGAATTGCACTCTACATTTGAAATAAAATATATTATTTTTTGGTAACCAATGAATTTCCAAGAAGTTGTTGCGTTTTTGTCGGTAATTTGCAAAGTTCAATTTTCTTTAAAGCATGCATTCAGTTAATGTTAAATTTGGAAAACGTATTCGATTGCCAGATATTAATATTCAGTTAGAAGAGCTGTGACAAATGATTATATGAAAATGAATATTTCTAAATTCCCTTTTAATTCTACGTAGAATTTGATTTTTCACAAATCTTTTTTCAATAAGACACTTCGTTATGGAAATTGAAATTTCATTAGAAAGAATTTTTCACCCAATTCATTTCTATCCTTATGATTTTAGGTAAATTAATATCATAAATATTTAAATTGGTTAAACGAATCTATTTTTCCCACCGCAAGCGTTTAGATTTTCATCAATTAAAACGTCATGAGAATATATGGATACATTAATCTAAAAAGCTTTTAAATGCCGTATTAATAAATTCTTATAATTTAGAGATACCGAAACATCGAGCTGCTAATTCAGCAAGTCTTAAAATCTTAAATCTTTCAACTGTAATTTACAATTTCTGTCTAAAAATAAAGACTACAGACGATATATAACCTATTAATAGGAGTACAAACATGAAGAATTCATGTACACAAGGAACACGCATTTTTCTTTGATACAAAACTGTATCTCGCCCGCAGGTAAATGTTATTTGACAAGAAATCACGAGCAGTTAGTTTTTAAAAATGTCGCTCAATAAAATGTTTACCAGAGAAAACATTTATTATTTATTTTGGAATAAACTCCGTAGTTACCAACTGTTCATTCGCATTTGTTAACTCTAAAACGTTAGGCACGGTTTCGGGTTATTAATTTGACGCGTTCCTCCTTCTGCGGCAAGCGTTTTATCCCGTTCTAACACGACGCTTTCGATATATTCTTTTTCACCAGCGACGAGCCAAGATTCAATTAAAAAATTACGCCAGTGTGTAGGATTCGATTTCAAAGTAGGTAAGCGAATGTTGAAGCCTCATGGCGCTGCTAATTAGTCTCGTTTAAGCAACGAAACTAAATTGGTAGCCAGCCTTAATTACTTTTGAAAGGAACAGGAATTCGAGCTATCAATAACGCAAAATAAGATTTGTTTGATGTAATTTTTTATTTTAATTATTGAACCATTACGGACAATTCATTACTATTGTATATGGCATTTCCAAAGCTTCAGCTTTTTTCGTTTGGTGTACCTACTTATTTCTTCGTTAACACTCTCTCTCTATATTATTAAAGTTACCAAATTCAAGTTATAGGCGAATGATAATAAATAACACTTATGGAAAGTCCTTGACGTGATTTCTGGAGTAATAAAGAAATTTTCCTGTATTAATAATACAGGCGTATTCTCAATTATAATTCTGTTGTGCTAAAAATATTTACTGGACAGGAATGATTGATGGCATGAAATAAAAAAAACACGAACTCGTTACTGCGTTAAGAAAATATAAGTATAAGACTTTAATGAAGTTCTCTCCTGTCGGTTGCTCATTGCATTTTTCCTCTCGCATTTGTATTTGCCGTAAATTATCGATTTCCACGTGAATAATTGATCATAATGACGAGCAGTTGTTGGATTAATGCCTTTTTATGTTACGATTTTCTAATTATATTCATTCGCGATTTGTTGGCTTTGATTCCGGTGGTTCATTCATAATAAAAATTCAATGAAATTAAAATAGAAAATTACGTGTTCGTAATCAAAGCCGTTTTGTTTCGCTTCAAATCACTTTTAACAAGCCTGAAAAACGAGTGCATGTTTTAATTATCTTAGCGTTTATTGAAAACATCGATATTATAAAAATTAACTTCAAAAGGCAACACGCAATAAAGCATAGGGAAAAACAAGGCGAGCGTTGGAATTTGAAGTATCTATTGCAGTTTTCCATAATATCGGAAAACACGAAAGAAAAAAATAGGTATTCGAAAATGTGACAATACATGCAATCTTCCATGACGGAATCGATGATTTGTTTCTTCGCAGCGCCCTATTCGAATTACTCGAATAACGGTGTCAATTGTGATCTGGTTTATAATTCAATAAATTCATGAAGCCGTCGCAGTTACCTACGTTCGCTTGTAGAATATTTCCAATCCCTTTTTATCCTCGAATCCGCACCCGAAGTATGCAACAATACGTTGTAGGTAACAATACACAACAGATGTTGTGCAGGAGTTTCGCATATTTTAGTCTTCTATTTTAATTTCCAGCGCTGAAAATCATTCATGTCGATTTATACACAAGTCTGTGGGTGCATTTATGCTTATTAAACATTTGATTATGTCATATAAGGTACGATATTAACCCCAATTTATCCTTTTTAATTCATTCAATTCCCAACATTGCGTTACTTTCACATTTGAATATTCAATACTTAGTTTTTTTTTCTTTCGTGAATTCTATTCTTACATTCCGTTTCATTTGCGTGATTTGCGTGTTCATTTATAAACAAAAAAATATCTTTAGAATGAACTGACAATCCCGGATTAGCCAAATGAATTAGTTAACCTTTTAGCCCAACTGTCCTGATAAATCTTCCGAATGCAATGTGTTTAGAATAATTGTTTTCGGTTCAGTAAGTCGGAATTTTTATTTATAAATCTTTTTAAACTTGACGAATATAAACTGTTTAGTTTTCTTTCCTAGACGAGATTAATTAAATCAACACTCGTGCTTAGATTTTTAATCAATATTGAGTAACCATTTACGAAAACCTATACATAATTTCTCTCATCAAAATTAGCCATACAGAAATCTATTCATAGGTCGATTACGGTGGAAAATTGAAAATTTTTCGTTGGAAATGCTGAATTTATATGGGAACATTCATTTTAGGAAATGAAATACCTAATCTCATAAAATGGCAACAAATTTGACCAATCCTCGAGTGGCTAACTAATAGAAACTTCCGGCGCAAGAAATGCCTCTGATATATACATTGAAAAATACTTTTTCAATTTGACAGGTTGTTCTAATACGTAGTAAAGATGCGATGAAGATTACCTATATACCTATAAAACTATAATTTTAGTGCTACATTGATTGTTAGGTTGCGCAATGTGTATCGTCGATTTACTAAGTGGAATGCAATAGGAACGTGTGCCCAACATTCGTATATAATTTAAAACTCGATAATTGGCAATGTGAAACAGTAGGTAGTAATTTACTTGCATTGATTCCTGGAATAACTGTAATTTCTTCATTAACAACTGCATTTTCAATCATTAACCATTCCCATTCCCGAAATTGTAATCGCAATTTTGCTATGTTATTTTCCCGTTCGCAGTTTCGCGGATTTTTGCACAAAGTTTTGAATGCAACATTGCGCTTCATGCAAATTTATTTCGAATGTAAAACACAGCAGATAAAATGCTAAGATTCTTCTTCGCATCAAGACATGCTCTAAAATATGTAACGCAAACTTCACCAACGAGTATTTTGATGCTCAAAAGTACATCAACGCTATACAATAAAATTTTCTAAAACGTCCGGGACGTTAAATAATGTACAGTGCCTACGTGTCTGAGAAGAAGATATTAAATATTTAACAAACTATCTGCTCTTGTATTCGTCTGATTTTCATTCATTCTTAATCAATATCGGCTGTTTAGCCAGCGATAACATTCCGAAATTCCCTGTATATCCTGCTGAAATCCTATGTTTTTATTTTCCCGAAATGTGCGGCGGAGAAAAGGCAATTACATAAAGTGCAAAAAAAGTTTTAACAAAGTTTTGATGGGTGGTAAGGAAAAGATAAGATGAAAAAAGATACATATACAAGATTGGGAACGATAAAAGCGATATATATCTTATACGGACATACAGGGAAACTCCATTTTTTAGAAGAAAGAACTTTTAAAGTACGTACATCTGGATTTTTCGCAGACGATTTCCGACAATAAAAAAATGAGTAAATTGTATATTATGTATACATATAGACTAAAACTGTTGCTATAAAATACAAAATAGAGTACGGGAAATTAATATTTACATTTACATAAACAATAAGTATATCGAAGCGCGTGTATTTAAACGTGTAATTAATCAGTTTATTAATTTTATTTGATCATATTAAATTCAATTTTAATTAATATGAATATTATTCCAATAAATTTGGGATGATAAATTGCGGTCTTTTAATTTCATCCTCTTTAAGTAGCCCTACCGTCCGATTCGCCCATGCTAACACTCGAGTCTCGAGTAAATCTTAATCGAATGCAAATCACGTGTCCCCGACTAAGACAGAAAGAATACGGAGTGATGAAGAAAAAGACTAATTGACACTTGATTAATTTGTTAAGAGCCTCTAACGTCGCTCTCGTTACTCCTCGTTCGGGATTTGAGGGTCTATTTAACGTTCGGAACGAATTATTTTGCCATTTTAATTCGTTTACAAAATTTAATCAAAGGAACTTACGATGAACAGGGATTTATTAGAGAACAAAATTTTTAAACAAACCGTTTAAGAGCTATCTTCGTTTCTATAATAGAATGCGGTATAGCAGAAAATAGAAAAAATTCCTTCATAATCCACCGGCCTTTTGGGCGATAAAGTAAATTAAAAGGGCTAAGAGCTGTAGGTTGAATTTTAGAGATTTTCTTCTCGGCTCTAATTTTTTTATTAATGACGGTTTGAATTCCGCAACGAGTAAAGAGAAATTCGAAATTTTTCATTTTTATAGTTGTGTTAATTTTTTATGGCTTGGAAAGATGACGATAACATGTAGTTAGAGGGATGCGAAAATCTTTTACCCGCGTTTCCACTCTTGACGAAGTTATCGCGCTCTTCACACCCTTATTCGCGGACGCGAATGAAGTTATAGTTGCTTATGATTTCGTACCAGTTGCGATTTTATTTGTTGTCCCATCATTTTCCTTAATTCAGTAAATTATAATTTGTTGAAAGTCCTTTGAAGTTGAACACTTGTACTCATTTAATTATACGGACGGTATCATGGCTTTGTTGTTGAATTAATAATTAGTTTCCCTCAGCGAATGTTCGAACACTTCGAACTGTAGGCAAATCTTAAAGATTCCCTTTTATACCTTTGCGTTTAATGTCGGTTGAGGGTGAATTATTAAATGTTCTCATCGTTTTTTATTAGAAACTTGTTCTCCTATATAATAATTATTAATGTCTGCAAAACGTGGCAATTTCAGTACCTTTTAGGAGTAATTAATTTTTAATTTGTTAATTACCCATTAAAAGCTTATTTTCTTATTTTAAATGCATTTATTTATATCTTGAAATATAAAATTGGTTAAGCGTATAAAAATGAAGCCCTTGTCCAGATATTTAATTTAAATTTCAAGGCTCTTCTTTTATTATAGTTTATTCAAAGTAAAGGTATAAATATCATTTAATACGTTAAGCATAAAAAATAATAGCAATATTTTGAACCAATTAAATTAATAAAGTAATTAATTAAAGTGAATTTGATCGCATTCGGTCTATTTAAACTATACTAAACTCTGTTCCCTTAAGAGTTCCGGGTTTAGATTTGTCGCGAATATGCCGACGGTAGATAAAACCATTTGAATGATTGCGCTTGTAATACCACGAGGTGAATTTATTCGTTTAAAGTGAACGGCAATACAGAGAAGTCAACGGAGATAATTCCAAACGAACCCTTTCCCTAATGAAATGCTGTAATCATTCCAACCCTTTACCTGTGTTACTGAAGAAAATTGTCGCCGCTAGGATGCTGCGAAACTCCGGTTGCCACATCTTTCGGAATTATATTTTTGCAGCAGTTATTCTTTCCACATTACAATTCTCACGTTCTTTTGATAGTGAAAAAACTCAAAAAATAATCACCAAAATATTTCACCGCACCTTCAGAATCCTTGCACCAATTTTTTTACATTCGTCCGGATAATCAAGTTTTGGTGGCACGATGAAAAAACTTGTTGAAGTTAACTTATGATATCGTGGATTTTCAAACTGTCATGAAGGGGGTGAGCGCGTGTTTGACAGAAACGAGTCGCCTACTAACTTCCACGCCGGTTGAGTTTCCTCGTGATACTGGCGTCGGGATGCCAGCGATGCCCCGATTCGCCGGCCGTTGCGCCCTCCAGTGGCCTTATATTTAACCGATACAGTCCTATGTTTTGTATCGACCACTATAGTGTAAATTTTAATATTACCCCCTTAACCCCCTTTGGTTATTTTGTTGTTGACTAACTCATTATATCTACAACTAACTTTCCCCACAGCAAGCAAACACTCTAGTGATAGGTCTCCAAGTTTACACGAAGAACATTTTTGATAAGTTTTTGTTTACACTTACCTAAACGTTACGCCATGAAGTATAAACAAAGTTATGAAAACGTTAGTTGCCATGAATTTCCTCGAAAATTTGTCATAAAACTAATAACATATTTTGAATAATAGCGTAATTGAATAATTATTGTACGCCCACTACTTATGCTAGTAATTGGCAAAGTTTATATGAAATCCTGTTAAACTTCTACATTAGTCACTTGCATGGCTTGTCTCTTTTGCCATCGAAAGGCACATACAATAACTGCGAAACAACGTTATACTAAAAGTAAATAATTAATGAATATCGACTCGAATTATTCAAAGCTCACACATGATATGTACTCGTATTCAATTTCACCTGGGGCATCTTATCAAACGAATCAACTAGTTGATGTTGATATAAACCTTAGAATATGAATCAATATGCTTCTGGAAATTCATTAGGTACGCTATAATTGAATTTTGGGTTTGTATTGATCACTGGTTACTATCAAACGAACAATGAATTATTTTGTTCGCTCGCAATTTCGTACTTCTAATTACAGGTGGTGTTTTAATTTTGTTTGGATAATTTAAAGGTAAGTTGAGTTCAAACCACTCAAATTGTTTACATTTTTTAAATAGGTTTAAATATTGAATGACTATAAATTAACTAGCCAAAATTGGATGGACCCCCCGATAATTTATTACCTAAATTGGAAGACACATTGAAATAATCAAACTTCGCTTTAACTTTAATTTTGTCAAAAATTTATAAACAACGGTTGCATTGAATTGGTGTTTACAGAAAGTGCGTACAGAAATCAAATAGATAAAATAAATTAAAATAACATGCTTATCCATACTACGCGATCGGTTCCAATCATATTAGCTGTAAAAGTATATATTAAAACTACTCACAAAAGGAAGCCTTTGAAGTATATTTCGCCAAGAACTTGAAGGTAACATTTAATATCTCTTTAGCTAGCACAAATTGAAATTTGTGAGTTCGTTCTCTTTTTCGATTTATATTATAGTGAAACGCACATTGCATGTTCAAAAGACATTTGGCACTTAAAGCGCTTCAATTTTTGTATTGGAGTGACTATTATTCTTCCAATAAATAACATCCTTCGATATATCTACTTCATAAGTTGCTCATTGATATGAATAAATAGGCATTAGATACTCCTAAAACTTGTTGATTAATGGTAACAGAAAAATATTAAAGTAAACTTTAAGTAAAATGAATTACATCCAATAAATAACTGGATTAGGTAAGTACGTATTAGGTTAATATTAAATGAATGAATGATGAATATGTAAATATTCATCTTAATGCTATATAAATTATAAATTCAATTGACAACATTATTATTATTTCAAAGTAGTTAGTATGAAATTCTTGATAATTTTTCCCTTCGTATAAAATTTAATTTATCCGACGACCCTCGTACCAATACTTTTACGTAAGTGTCGTAAGGCGGCTTAGATGAGCGGATCGCGTGTTGTAGCATACCTTTCCATGTTCGAACCTTTCGAGATACCCACATTGAGACGATAATAGCTGATAAACAGAATTCTCCCTTTAAATTATTAATGATGCTTACAGGAAATATTTGGAAAAGGCGGTTATTATACCCGAAATGGTTTTAAATTTTCCGAAATAACGACGTCGCCTACGATGAAAACATTTCATTACCTACCGTGATTTGGAGCTAATGCAATTAATTAAACAGAAAGTTTTTTTTTCTGAAATATGTAAATTAAATTGATCGAACCGCAAAATCATTATTTGAATTTGAGTTGGAGTACAAACAGAAAGGACATATTGTAATAACTAATTAGTGTTGCAAACACAGTCCATTTCAACGCAGACTTTAATTAAAAGATGCTTAATATGAAAATATTTGGATAATGATTGTTAATATTGTCCTCGTTATGAAGCTAATTAGTAACTGAATTTTGTTGATTATTTCAGTGAAATTGACTACCCCCGTAATACGTGGGCATAGATACTTCCATAAAATAAATGTTTAAAGATAAAATAAAAAATATATACTCTCTAATCGGAATAATTAAGTTCATTCATCCAGTATATTTTCATTTAAGGTTAAAAGTTGGATGAATTACAGGGAAGCAATTATAAATATTTGCGCTGAAATGAGTCATTAGCGTTATTATTTAGTTTGTCGCAAACTTTGAACTCGGCGCTATAATTGCGATATTTATTTTCGTTGCATGTTGGAGCTGTTTTTGCTTAGTTGCAGTAAAGCGCTAATTGAACGAGCACCGTGTTCGAACGCATCAGAAAACAGTCCCTTCGATATAGGAAGTGCGATATATAATGGCGAGATTCACGCTACATCATTTTCGTTACGTTGTTTTAGCGACTCTTTGTCGCCTTTGACGTCTGACATTGGCAAAAACTGCGAGAGATTGATTATCCGTCAGTGAGCGATAATACCTGCGGGGCCTTTCAAATTCTTACTTCGACGCGTTTCCTCAAAAATTTCCCGCATATACCTAAGCCTTAATTAAGGCTTAAGCTTTACGTAACGTTTAACATACCAAATTAAATCCACTGTTTTAAAAGAGATTGCACCAAAAAATCAATCCGAACTCGTCATATTTCTAGCAGAAATATTATACATATTTCTTGAATGGAAATAAGTTATAGAGCTTTATTAAATCCAACAATTTTGTATCAAAAGGTGTTCATGTCATTTTAAAACACAATATTTGTCAAATTAGTTCCAGCTATTAGCTTATTTTTTTTGAAAAATTTCATCGTTTTTATTTTCAATTTCTACTATTTTTATGGTAAATAGTTCAAAGCATAATATACATCAGTATTCAGATCATTAGTAAATTGTGAGGAGTCGAAAACAAAAGCTCTCGGTGGTTGGATCACTTTGTCACTCATATCAAAATATACAGATGTGGTATGTTGATATTCTACATCATATACATATGAGTGCGCAAATTACTATAAATTCTGTAGGAACTGTGACTGTAAATTACTTTGTGTCATGGCGGTGGAATGGCAATATTTGCTCTAGAATTTATCATCAGAAACTGGAAACTTTATGGTCAAGGTGATAAACAACTGGTATCTGATATCCTGTCGAAAGTTGTGGAGCAGTTGTTAAACTTCAAGTGAGTACTCCTGAAACTTAATAATAATTGAAAATCAACACATACATTAACCTAGATATTCGGTTGAAATGCTGAAGGATCGAGATCCGGAGCAAAATTACTGCAAATGCAATGCAGCAATGATTCACAAGGGTGTATTTATGTCTGATCCATACGTAGAAGAATAAATATTGTTATTGGAATTTCGAGAAGCAAACAAAAATCGTTGATAGATTGAAAGTTTTCTTATACACCTATGTATCACTATAAAAAATTGTTTCCTTTATAAATAAATATATATCCTAAAAAAATCTATGAGTTGAAAACGTATTATGTAAATTTATGTCTACGATCCATCTTAACGCTTTAGAATCGAATCTGATAAGAAAAATAACTCGTCCTACATTCTCTTCCGTTTTTGTTTTCCTTTTTTTGTATAATATTCAATCGAGTACTAGAGCAGCCACAACGCGTCCCGTCCAGCCATGACTTTCCAATATTTCTGTTTAACTTTCACAATCGATTTCACTCCACCGTCATAAGAACAAAAAACTAAATCGAATATTGGTACATATCCCCTTAACACATTTATGTTTCATAGATAAACGACTGAGACAATTCTTTAAGATGTCCCTTAGATGCCATTTTTGTAACAGGATCTACTTAAAACAACGAACTTTTTTCCAAAAAAAATTATAGTTTAATGATTAACACCTTTAAATTATACATCTTCAATGCTACTATAATATGTTAATTTAAGTTCAGCGTACATTCAAGAAAACACCTGCCACTTAATCTTTGTAATATGGAAAAGCGTCACAAGCAGAAACACTAATTACCGTTACAGGTCGTCGGTCTGAGACGTCTTATTTTTAGCGACGATCTGTTCTTTTTACTCTCATACTCATATATGACCGTCCATTAGTGGAAAATGGAAAAATGAACGTCCGACAGAGGAAGGAAACATCGCACGCGAAATTAAAAACGACGGATTCCCTCTCTTAATTGTTATGTTCGCGTTTCACTACCTGCCAAATGCAATTGCAAGCCTGAGGGCCGTCGTTCTAGGTACTGTTATTGTTACAATTAATTTACTCGCTTCAATAAAAACCCCTAACATTCTTACAGTGATTTCTATTTCCTGCGTCGTGGGGGTACACCTGAAGGATTTCATATAATTTCGAAAACTGCTTTTATAGTCTTTTCCAGTCTAAATTACAAAGAATTTTTATTTTTTTAGCTTTTTTATATACTATTATCTTATCTTCTATCACCAAGTATTTCAAAAACGGTACATTTACGAACAATTTCCAATCCTGTGTAACAGGATATATGAAAAAAAAACACAAGAACAGCGTGTAGAATAATTTATTGTTAATATTAGATTTCCCTGTATAAACCCTGAGAATGTTATTTATTTAACGAACCCCAAACAACAGTGTAAGCTTCTTGGCTTACAACAGACTGTACATTGTACGATGTGATGCGGTTTTCCGCGATAACGATCCGTTAGTTACAGGTGTGCCCTTAATATGAAATTAACAAAGATATCTTTTAATTATAATCGAAAAACGTTGACGGAAACATCGATTCAACAACATTAATTAAATCTGTGAAGGGGGGGCGTGTTATTGAAGCTCCTTCGAATATTGTAAGCTTATTTTTCCGAATTTTCCTAATATAAACTCTGTTGTTTTAGTTGTCTTAATTATTTAATTAATCTTGGTTACATTTGGATGATGTAAGATCTACCCGAGCTTGAAATTTCCAGTTTGTATATTAATTATGGATGATGCTCCCAAGCTGGCTCCACGCCCCACATAAATTCGGCTCATTTCAACGGGACAGTCATGTCTTACTCGAAGGTCTTATTGTCTCATTGTCAAAATTACAGGGGTTATTACGATTGGTGATGAGTGTTTTCTCTCGTTGTATTACTAAACATCTTTTTAATTATTAATGCATAATTCATAATTCGCCCGTAAATTCAGTTGAAATGATTTAACTTATTTATTAACCAAACTGAGATTTAGATTTTTATTTCTACCTATTAATCATTTAATTTCCCGCGTTCAATAGTTTATTTATCGTTGCAAATGAAAACGAGTTTTGTTTTACAATAAAATTCAAATTAGAATAATTAATTTTCTAATACTAATTGATTTAATGAAAGTAACCGATCGGACGATTAATTTTTCGGCATAATTATTGAGCAGGTACTAGGTATTGAAGCGATTTGTTAACGAGACTTGTTAAATGAGTTCGGAGCCCGTTTGCATCGAAATTGATATAAAAGCTGCAGCAGTAAACTATTTAATGCCACGGAAAGGGCTCGATTACCTATATTGGAACAGGCTTCGTTAAAGCCTTTGATGACAACTTTCAACGTAACACTTAAAATTATGGGTTTCTGTAAGTATCGGCGCATTTTCCGGAAAATTTAATAAACTCGTCCTCTGATCCAGTTAAATGTCGATTTTTCACGGAGAATTTGTGTTTGTGATTTTTTTTTCATTAATAAAAAATCGGAATGAGTGATCATTTAATGTTTTCAAATGAATGATCAAGACGACGAAAGCAGCAATACGCTTGGAAGATAAATTATAACTGCGCATTAAACTTTAATATCGTCAGTAAACTTTTACCCGAAAGCAGATCAAAAGTATATACTATGATCGAATTGGGACCGACTCGAAGGCAAGAATCGGACCTCCGAAGGTTTTTCCGAATTTATTATTCCATGAGAATCGGAGTAAAATGAAAGTATAAAGGTAAAAGGTAAATATTTCAGGCAATAGAATTTTTTTTGAGAGGCAGCGGATACTTCCACTTTTATTTAGAGTTATTTCTCTTAGCGCTTACGTCTATGTGAAAAGGTTTTATTGCCGTTTAACGACTACAAATGTACAAGATACAAATCTCAAATTGTACCTTCGGTAAGCTTGAATGACCCGAATGATTCTATTGATATAAAAATTTTTCTTAAATTGTAGAAGTTTTATTTTTACAATCATACATTATTTATTTCTTCAGTCTATTTATATTTTTATGTTTGGAATTTCAAGCATATACTATTGAAATTTGATTATTGTAAATGAGAAATAGGGAGCACTACTGTAGTTGCAGTGGGTCGTCGAAAAGGATTTTACACGCTAGAAAGAACTCTTTTTTAATCTTATTGCGATCCGGCACAAATACATACATATAGGTTAGTCATTTTTAGGGCGAAATATTGCTACAAAAATTCCGTAATGCCAACAGGGCATATTTGTGCACAGAGCGCTTGTCAACTTTACACATATTTCATTATTTCCAGTTCGAGGCGCTTTTTTCTCCGAATGGAAGCAATAAAATACCTCGGAACTAACTGAAAAAATTGGATATAAAAAAACTTACACAATACCATGCCTTTATGTGTGTTAAAATAACTACAAAAGGAAAAATATATTTGTATAGGACTTTATAAAATTCTTCCTCGATATTGTAAGTTCTTCCATTTGAAATTTTGAAAAGCACCTTAAGTATCATAATAAATATTTGATACATAACATAATACAAATAAGGATAACCTATAATCTTCAAATGCTGCAACATGTATACTTGATTCATAATTTATTGATCCATGAGACATATAGGAAAAGTAGATTTTCCCCTAGAGATGCTCGCTTTTTTATTTTTGAATCAGAACAACTTCATGAATACAAAAATATCCATTAATTTTTCGATCTCTTACTATGCCCAAAAATGAAATGATTAAATTTGAATAATTTGTCTTTGTGTCGCATACTACACGTTATTTGAAATGACATAATTGCATAGCTGCACGCACCTAATGATAACCATAATAGCGAAAGGGAAATCTGAATGGTAATAACAACAAAAGCTTCGATGATTAATGCGAAAGAGTTAAGAACAAGATTGCTAATTTCGAATGGGGGCGAGGCAATTACAAACGTTTCTATTGTCCATTTTGGTCAAGTTATTCGAGGGATGCGAGTCTCTCGGCGCAGCTTATTCACCGAGACTTCTACTCCAATTAATTGAAGACCTTGCTGCTGCGAATCATTTGCATAACTATGCTTTAGTCGGTTTCAATTCTTGGCGCAACAATAGTTTTATACAATATCGGCCGGTCGATACAACACTTTTAATTATTTTCTAACAAAAGCCGGCCGTTAATTAATCGGGCATCAGCCGCTTATTCTAAAATTGCTTTCTCGCCAGTCTTCGGGTAACTATAAAACTCCTATAATAAATAGATGTACCTACACAATTTTATTATAGACACCAATTGAAGCAAAAAGTAATAGTAATAGAATTTTTAATAATAATTCCACACTTTTTTTGATCTTATTCGCTGCATAAGATCATTTAGCATTTTCTAGGTCAGTGAGAAGTGTGTTTTCAAATTACACAAAACCCCAAAACATCCCTCAATTCCTTCCGGATATCCAACATCTTTTTTTAATGTACTCTTTAAAAACTGGGCGCAATCAATCACTACCTCGGCCAAATCCCTTTAGTCGTGCGGAATCGTTGTCGATGAGGAAATTCGGATATCTTTATCCGACGAAAGTTCGCGAAGCCACAAGTTTTTCCGGAGCTAAATGAATGGTGATTCGGATTAGTCTGCGAGGCCCGTTATTTCAATTATTTCAAAATTCGAACATCGTCGACTTCGGTCCCGCGAGTTTTAAACGTTGTATTAGCAATTATAATGTCCCAGTGGGTTTCCGTCAACAAGAAAATGAATATCTTCTATCCCCTTTTTATTTTATTTTTTAAGCGCAAGTTGAAAGACCTAAAACTGGACAATTGGAAGCTACAAAAACAGTTTTTATAATTAATAATGAATTGAAATAAAATTAAAAAATTAAATCAGGGCTACATAATTTTAATCTTTGAGAATACTCTTTGTAGTAACGGTATTTGCTATCTGTATTATCATAAATTTTAGATATTTCTTAATCCATTATCAGGGTAAATAAGTTGTGTGAGAGTAAAATGCATTCACGCTGGCAGCGATCCTGGTTTCTCAACGGCGCAGCAGTAAAATGTTTGCAGTTATTTTTATGGTCATGCTGATAAATATTCCGTAACTGCTAATAGCAAAGAAATAAAATCGAATTGTTCGATTTCGACATGTGAGTGTATTCCAATCGAGTCCTTAAATTTTCCCTTAACTTGATTTATCGATTTGTTTTTCCCGGCCTTAATCAAATCCTGGTGTGAAAAGTAACAAAACCATTGTCAACAAGCTAGCTGTAATGCGTCTCTATCCGTACATTTGCGTCTATTTTTCCCTTTCCGTTAACTCTTTTCGCCCTTATCTCGGTTCCACTAATGCCTTTACTTACGACTTACAAGATCCAAATTAACGTCAATGGTATTACTACACACTCTCTAAACGGCCTTTGTTGTTTTATTCGCCCAAATTTAATAGATTAAAGACGGATGACGAATGTTATTATAAGAAATAAGAATTTGTGAATTAGTTCTATAATTAGCAATTTAACTATCTATATCTACCATTTAAATTATAATCATTTAGAAATAAAAAAAGTATTGATTTTATTTAAAAATGTACTTTATTTTTATTTTTAATAACCATTTTAACCACTTATTATTATGAAATATAAATATTACAAACGTCCGTATAGCGTAAAATATTTCAGATATGAAATTCGGCTCAAATTCAAGACAGCAGCACCATCTACTAGTTGCCTTTGAAATTTCGTGTAGGTGTACTGTATTGTATGCTGCGAAGGAATTACTGATATGCTCGTCTTCCTGCTATCCTGCTATTCATAGTTGTAATATTGGTGGCTTGTTCACCTGCAAGCGCGTCATAGCAACGAACTCTTAGCCCTGTGCGCGCTCAATTCCTCATTATCAGGTTTGTTCAATTTTTCTCTCGTTTGTGAATGTACCACTCGTATGGCGGACGCTACACTCAGAAAAACGAAAGGTTTCACTCCACTTAACGAGTCGTTAAATTGTAAAAAATATGTCCAGCATTTAGAAGAGCTAAATGTTTTTTACCTCACAGCAATTACGTTGCTCAATGCGTACCAATTAATTGTCTTTTTGAAACTAGCTGTTATGAATATTTATTTTTTTTAGTGTGCTCATAACACGTATAAAGTAGGTACTTTAACGATGTGTCCCTTTCCACATTCTGTGATCCTGGTTAAAGATTTTGATTTAGACTTAGAAAACCGGTTTAGCAGAAACTAGTTTTGCTTTAAGACAAAAGCGTTACTCTTTTTATAGGAATTAATTGCATTACGAGCGGAAATCGTTTCTATTAATTACTTAACAAATCTCAAGAGTGTCATCGCTTAAGAATTCTTAAGGAGAAAAGTTAGCTCTTGATTTGATTTATTCCAAATTTGTACAAACTTAAAAAGAATTAATTTCTTAAATTTAAGTAAGTTATTCCATAATTTTTATAAACGTGATATTACCTGTTCTTTTTTCTTACCTTATTTGAAATAATATCGGAAAGCAATTCGGCATAAAACCTATATTGCTCCAATAATTAAGAAAGTTTGCTCTTTGTCAATAAAAAGAAAAAACGTTATGTGATAATATAAAATATATAGGACAGTTTGCTGAATTCTGGTGATACTATAACTGTAGCTTTAATTAAAACTAATTAGCATGTCTTATATTAAACATGAAAGATGTGAGGATAATGTTTATAGCAATCTGAAGCGTTGGAGTCTTTAGACGAGTATTGAATGTGGATAAAAATGTTTCACTTTGTAGTGTTTGCAACTTTGTGTTTATCGATTAATGGTTTAAGTAATAACAAAGATAATTCGGGTGTTTTAATATCAAAATACTCTAAAGTAGCTAGATGGGGAAATAATAATTCATCGCAAGAAACTGGAAGAAATTTTAAAGCGCAGTCAATTTGGACACCAAGGTAAATAAACATATTAAATTTATTTTAATGATAATTACTGTAATTACATATTTTAGATCAAGTGCGAGTAACAGTGGTAAAAATCAAGTAGCTTACCAATATCCTACATATCATAAAATGGATAATCAAGAATCTGATAAAGTTCCAGGCATAGGTGAAGTAATCCAAGATCGTTTTCAAGTTAGACCGTATTTTGGTTTTGGAAAAACATCTCCTGCGCCTGTTTATACAGCACCAACTCCAGCTGCACAACGGCCAGTTATCGTTCCCTCTATACCTGCTGCTCCCGTTATTAACGTACCACCACCAATAGCTTCCCCTCAGTCTTTGCCAGCCCCAGTTCGTAGTGTAACTTTTAGTTTACCAGTAGTTTCATCAACACCACAAGTCCCTTCTAATCTCTATAATTCTCCTTTTACTTCTTATAATCCTCCCCCATCCAATCAAAATGCAGGTAATGGAGATAGTTTTCCTCCAAACGCACCAACGTCTAGTGATAGTAGTGCCGATTCTCCGCCATCAAACGGCGATTCGTACGCAGATATTCCCTTGTCTGATAGCGGCCCATACAATTATCAACCAGCAACTTCTTCACAACCTAAACCACCAAGCAAGCCTCATTTTAACGCACCTTATCCCGATTTGAATCAAGATTCTGGCAAAAATTCAGACAGCGGTCATTCGTATGGAAATAACGGTCCACCACATCCGCCTAAGAGTATTAATGATGTTTATTACCCGCCTGATTTTCCTAAAGATCAAATCCCTCATGATCATGATTCTCCTGAAATGCCAATGAATATCCCTCCGCCTCCAGACACTAATACTAAAGACGACATGACAGCGGATTTGGTTCCACCTACGCATGGCCACGACTTCCCCAAATACTTATACGACAGTCCCCATTACGACCATCACGTATACGAAGAAGTTCCTCATCCCACAACTCCTGCTCCGGAAAAGAAGAGAGTTAGCACAACAAATTACAGTTATTACTACTTGGGCCGAAAATTATGGTACATCCCCTTATATTTCAGCATATACTTCATGATTTACGTTACTGCCCTGATTATCAAATCGATAGCAAGGCATAAGGTTACACTGAGGAACGAATGGATAACGTCACACTCCAGAAGCGCCAGAGATACACTTGGAACACTAGATCACTTGGAAACTGTAGATAACATTCACAGGAATATTGCGTCGGCATTAGATAAGGCAGGAAAATTGTATTCTAATCTTTCGATGTAGAATTACTTATTTGTAATAAAATATAATTCATTCATGTATTCAGCCTATTGATTATTTAAAGTTTTGATCCTAATTTATACACACAGTGACAAAATTTCAATAATTACCATCCTAATTTCCAATGTCATTATCAGTACAATAACGAAAAATTAATTAGAAATAATATACTTAAACTGGCACATTATCGGAGCGATTTTGGCAAAATTATAAGTGAAATTATAAGTGGTTTCACAGTAAGTCTCAACATTTTTTAAATAAAAATATGTAATTATTTCAAAGTGTAATGGTCGACGGACATATCGCTCACCCCGTATTCTCGTTCCTTTATTATCGATATATGTAAGTGGAGGGGTGTACTATAAAATTAGAAAAGAAACGAGAATTCAGGGTGAGCCAATCATCCTACGAGAATAAGAATTATATAAAAAAATATTAACCTAATTAATTTGATTTATAAATACAATAAACGTCAGCCAAATATTTAAGCACGTTCACCTACATGACTAAATAAACATTATAATGTATTTGTTAATTGAATCGGTTCGAAAAAATACCGTTGTTCAAATCTTACTATTGATGATATATCGTTGTGAATGATAATCACGTAGTTACACATTAAGAATTCAGTACTTCGGTACATTTTTAACTCCGATATTAAAAAACTTAGCCGGAGTTTTGTTCATATATTAATATTCTTTTATAAGTTTTATTGTTTGTTAATCTAATAATTTTACGAAATTTATTGTTTGTTACAGTTTGAAAATAAGGACTCGAAAAATGGTAAATATATTTTTGGTTCTAAACGTTTTAAACTAAAATATACTTTATTTAGAAATTAACATCATAAAAACTCAAAACAAGCACTGCTTAACATTATAATTATTTCATTTAGCAGAATAAATATATATTATGTTTCAAGTAGAGTTAAAAATAAGGCTTAAAATAAAATCATTAATGCTGCTATATTTCCAGTTTGATGTACTACTGAAACACATTATATAGGTATTTAATAATATTAACATAAAAATGACAAGCAGTACATACATTTAAGTATCACAGATACGAAATGGTAATCATTTATACTAAAATCTTATACGGTAAATTGCAAACATCACAAATAAGTATACTATTAAGACAAAATTAAAAATACTGGAATTTCCGTAACAAATTTTTTGGTCTTTTTATGTCGTTTAATAAAATGGAAATGTCACTATCACTTTAGTTGTAAATAAGGCAAAGTATGATAATGCCTGAAAGCATTTACGTCTATATTAATTTGAGCTATTAATGCACAATCGCCAATATTTAAAATGAACATAGATAAACTAATATTACGAGTTAATTTTTTGAAAATTACCTACACAAATTGAAGCTTAATAGGGAGTTTTATACTATAAAAAATAAATTAAATTTACGTAATGTGTAAAGTGCTTCAAGAAATAATAACTTCTTCACTCGTCACTATTTAAAATCAAACTAAAATATCTAAAACATATTAGTTAAAACTCTTTATTTTATTTATCCTTCTTTGCAAATTTCCTTCAGACTTGCATAAAAGCTAATGTTGTTTAAGGAACTTTCGATAATGAATTTAAAAAAATTTACAATACTTCGTTTGTCAGGCAAAAAAACGGTTTTTACTACATATTATTTAGTACATAATCCCTATTACTACAAAAATATTGCATATAAATTGAATGTTCCCAAATACATGAAAAAACAAATCTATATAATTCTCTAAAAACTCATTTTAACCGGTTTCTTAGTCCTTATAAATCCTTCACAGACAACAATTTATGAGAAAACAAAAAAGGGTATTTAAAAAATTATTATTTTCTGAAAGAAATCCGTTTTTTTGAAAATACTGATAGTAAATGCCAGCCTTTTTTCGCTGGCGATCAAACTTTACCATTGGCTTTAATATGTTCAACTTTATCCTGTTCATCTTCCTCTTCATCACCTTCAGTAGTCTCGTAAGCTGGATTACACATTGCATCCTCAAATACAACAGGCAAGTCGGCTTGAATCTCTGCTAATTCGGCTTTTTCGGCTTTGGACTTCAAATTTATATCGGTAAAACCTTCCGGAGCTTTATCCTTCTTCGTTATGTCCGTACCTTGTGATGGGTGTTGCTTCATGTACATGTGATAAAACGATACGTAAATCACGCCGATAAGAATTATTGCTACCGAAAAACACTGGAATGTGTGACGAATTCCTATCAATTCTATTAAGTATCCACCGATTAAACTGCCTATTCCTTTTCCTGAAACGCGTATATTGAAATATTACTGTTATCAGTAATAATGAAGACTGTAATATTTCACTTACCAACTCCATAATATAAGCCTCCCAGCATTCCTTGAATACTGGTATCAGTTGTCACAGTGGATAATTTTGCAGCGTAAGTAACAGCTGCCGTAAAACTAAGTCCAAATGTAACAGATTCCATGGCTTCAAATACAAGGCAGAACCAAGGGTTGTATATTAACGAGTATCCCATTAATCTTATAGCATAGAAAATGAAGCCAATAAATATAACATTGGCATGCCCTATTTTTTTAATGATAGGACCTGAGAGGATTAGTAAAGGAATACCCACAATTCCTCCTACTGTAACTGTAAGACCCATCAATGATTTGGATCCGCCGAGATCGTCCAACAGCCAGAAGAGAAAACTTTCAATGAAACCCCAAGCACAGCCTAAACAATACAATAGTTACTTGATAATAGTACTTGGTACAAGGATGAGTAACTTACCTAAAATTACGCAGGACATGAAAAGAGCTATTAGTTCAACTTTTTTAAGTACTTCTATCACATCAGTTATAACACTGGAAGCTGCTTTTTTGAATTCCAAGTTTATAAAAAGCATCAAAACTCCACTAATAACTTTCAAGGCAGCGTACAAAAAGAATACAGGTCTGCAATAGAAGATTTTATCAATGTAGAACACTAAAGGTATAGCACCACAAGAAAGCATCCCATGTTCACTGAGTAGAGTACCAGGAATGCCAAAGAAATGAAAATATTACAGATGCATAGGAAAATACGAATAAATAGTCCTGGCAGTAGATATTGACTAAAGGAAAGAAGTAGAAGTATTCAAAATAAGTACTGGCTTACCTAAAATCAGTGTATCCTTTGCCTCTGCTAGCATAATCGATCATCCAACCAGATATAGGCGAACTGATCATTCCTCCGATAGTGGCATATATTCTTTGTAAACCATAGTCAGCTTTGTGTTCTCTTAGTATGGCTATTACTGCTCCTTCGAACATGGCAAAAGCAGTACCACTGATAATTCCGACGAACACGCGTACACAAAGATAGGACCAAAACGTTAGGCTCATGTCCAGCTCGACTGCTGTCTTCTGATTTGTGCAAACAGTGTTTCGAGGACTAGTCGCTATGCATTTATGCGAACAACTGCCCAAATCGAGATGTTTGATTGTGGATTCGTTTGAATTAACTGGTATAGTAACTGAGATATGTTTGGCTAAGATCGCTTTATTTTCTAGGCAAGTAATGTTAGATTGGCGTTTTGTACTTATAAAATCAACATTGTATGTTTGTCGTGATTCTTCGGTGTCGCTATGATCAGTGAGTTTTAAACGTATTCCGGCTTTCCAGGGGTTTGATATTTTCTGGAAACCATCGAGTTCATCGTTTGTACCCAACAGACAATTGGTGAGTCCATTTTCGGCCATATTACATGAGAAATTATACACGGAAACTGTAGGAAAATAGAATGAATTTTTGGACAATTTTCTTATGGAGGTCCTGTATCTTTCATTATTTTTCAATTTTATTTTGCTGCGTCTTCTTGGCATCTTCTCTGGTTCAAAAATGTCATCTTCGCTTAATTTGTAAGTGTATATTATAGTGGAATTTTTTGGTATGTCGTATATTTGAATGTCGTAACTTCTCGTGCCTAAAATTATCTTGGAGTAGTTTTTGCTCAACACTGCCTGGCAGGCGAAACCGCACGATTCCATCTTAATATCCGTATCTATTATCGAATCGCTGTGTATCGGTACGCAAGGATGTTCCTGGTACAACGTTAACAAAGGCGTCGAGTTAGTGTCGCAGGTTAAACCAAAAATTATTTTGTCTGGATAAGTTAGGGTGACTCTTCCTACGGGCACGAGCAGTAATAGTAGAGCAGCACCACCGCCTATACCCGAAAAGGCGGCAAGTAACACCTGCAAAACATCAGAAATTTCTCTTTATATGGAAAAAATAAATTGTCCTAATTTTTGAGTGATTAAAAAAGACACGTGTTCATTTTTTAATCGAAATGCTTCGGCAAAAATGAATAATCGTATCACGCTCCGGCAATTCTCATTAATATGGCTTTATAACATTATTATAACATTATATAATCTATTAAAGTACTCATTTAAAATTTAATGTTATTACTCGGATTACTAATCAACGAATTATTTTTATTAGAAAAATTTTGTTGTGTTTTGTCATTTCAATCAATATTTTTAAGGGTATTATATAATATAAAATTAGTAAATATTTATGCTTGATTGAAGAATAAACTGTTAATAATTGATGTTCAATTTAAATTAATTTTGTACAAAAGTCTCTCATAAAGTTGAATTTGGTTAAAAGGAACATTCAATCTAATAGTAATTTGAGTTATATTTTCATTTCGTTGATAAATGAATGAATGTTTACATGCAGAGAAATCAATGAAATAATTTAATCTCGATAGGAATTAATTAACTTATTAATACAATATTTTTCTTAGGCGCCTATTTTTAAAAACAGACTTTAGAAAAACTGATAATTAAAAATGAATGCGTTTATTAATGACTCGGCTAGGAACATTTCTTATTGGTTCTTTCCTTTATCTTGTAAGTAAATTGGAAATATATGTATATTTATATTGCCATATAAATATGAACAATGCAAAATCACAAAAAGAAGCATGATAATGCATTTATGGAAATTCTCAACTCCATAATAACTTTACAGAATTGATTAATAATACTTAAAGATTATAAATGTACATTTTATAACAATACTATAAACACCGTAAGCCGTAAATAAGGAAAATTTATCGGATTTTAAAACAGTTATTTATTGTATTGAAGGTAACATCGGTGTGCTCGAAAATATTTTACACCTATGTACATATACATATTACTCCAACATTTAGTTTAAAGTAACATAGAAAAAAAACATCCAATTGTGCAATTGCCGTTAATCTATTAAAATTTCACATGACCTTCTCATTCCACAGTAGACATCAGTAAAATTCTTTGAAACATACCTGTTATTTATTATTCCTATAAAACTGTTGATAAAAAAACGGAATTTACGAAATATTTCTAGTACTTACAAATTATATTTTTAACATTGAACACGGTTAACGTTATTTTTTATAAAAGTATAATGAGTACATAGCATTATAAAAAGCAATATACCCAGAATAATTATTCCGGGTACATAACAGCAAGTTGAATAGCGTGACAGAAGGAAATAGAGAAAAAAAGAGAAGTTGACAAGGAGACTTGTAGAGCAGGCAATGAATAAAATCATTTTCATAATACTAAACTTACTCTAAAATTTCCTATTTTGTCGGCTATCATTCCAGCTATCGGTGGCATTAGAATAGCAACGGCCGGTGTAATTGCAGACATTATAGCAGTTTCTTCCACGTTTATTCCCAATTCTCTCATATGTATTGTTAAGTAAGGATACAGAACCAGTATGGCTAAAAAAATAAACTTTTAATTTTCTTCTTTAGTTCATTGCTTTATTTAGCAAATAATGGCAGGAGTTCTATGTTATAGCAAATATACCGAATCTAATATTCACTTACTAGAGGAATGCATGAAAAATAGCAACTTCAATGGAAGCAATTCCTTTTGTTTTAGGTCTTTTATAACCCGATGAAAAAATAACTTCAGATATTTATTCATCTTGTAGGCTATTCGTTCTCCATTAAACCTACAATAAAAGCATTTAAATTAAAAGTCGAGTAAGTAGGAAATGCCGAAAAAATATTTTTTATTGAATTATTTAAAAATTTAGTACTTAATATAATCTGGTAATACTTCTCCATGGTTGTTTTCCTACATCCGTAAAATATGCAATTGACATTATATAAGAGGTTTACTATTGAATTTTGATAATTCAGGACCATCCAAATTATAAATGGGTTTTATCATTAAAAAAAGTAAAATATTCACGATCAATATTTGTTATTTTTTTAATTAATTATAGTTAATCAGCTAAATAAGTGTAATATGTGTTATGCGTATTTACAACTAGCCAAATTTATCGCACTTGAGTAAAAACTAACTATTGTTTACACATATACTCGTAATTACCTTTACTGTGAAATCCAATTATTTATAAAGACTCATCAACCTTCTCGCAAGAGAGCAAATTAATATCATGAACGTGTTAATTTATATTTTTCTTAACTATTTCGTTGAGGAATTTATTCCGCATTTACATACTTATGTTAAATTTGGAAAAATTTAAAAATCTTCGATAGCACTGAAATGTTAATAATCCTGCAAATTTGTAGGTAAATAATCCTGGTATGTACTGCACTAATATTGATTTATATCATCCATTATAATTTCGAAAACAGTCAATAATAAATAAAATTTCAATTTTATTACCGAACAATTGTTGTGCGATAACAATGCGAGTCGTTTGCACACGCCAAATTTAGATACAGGGAAAATTATTATTAAATTATAAAATTATATTATAGAATAATAGTAAAGAATTATAAATCATTCAGCATATGCTTATTTTACTTTTATGCTATGTAAATGAATTGAAAAAATCAAATGAAATAAAAAGAGTGGGAAATACAATCATCTTCCATCTAATTACTTAGATCAATTTCAGTACATTTTTGAATTCCTTTTAATAAAAAAATGCACTAATATAGTTTCAGGTCAAAAATCACACACACGTTATTTATAGTTTCATTGGAACCTGATTCTATTCAACAATTTTGTACTATTACCTAATGAAGTACACTAATGAACACATAGGAGACCATTAGTAGAGAGATATTATTAATTTTTCTATTTCTAAGCATTTACATACCATTGCAAATATCCCAAAACATGCAGAGGTTTGCTATTTCATATGTATGGTACGTACGCAGGTATACATACGAAAAAATTTCATACGAAAACGCTATTTAGATTTGGTTTGTTATTTATTCGTTATTTACTTTCCGTGAACAATGAGCAGTCATTAATTGGGTTGTCTGAATAGGCCACGTATTAAATTGAGCGTTTTCTATAAAGAATTTTTTAAACATCATTGCGAATGAATCAAAGCATTGCACGGCGTTCGAATTGGAATTGTTTGTTCGTGTGAAAATATTTTAATTACTTCTCATTTTGTTGTTAGATAAATCGATTCACAGTCGAATAAAATATGTAGTACTAAAATTTCCGGCTGGGATGATCGAAAACGGACTTTTAAAAAAAATCAGTATAATTTATAGTTGCAGGAATGGTTAGGTAGAACATTAATATAATAATTTTTTGTATACAAGGTCGATCATAGAGTGTAATTGTAGTATGTGGAATGCTGTAAAAATGATGTGCAAATTATACAAAATGGTTGTTTTTAATAACTTAACCGATTTTTGCCAATGGTTATTTTTTGTATGTAGGTACATACATAACTATTTTTGGTAGACGGAAATTCCTAAGAAATTACTGGAAATAATAAATTGTGTTAGCAATCCGGGCACGTTAGGTAATGCCACAATTGTAATCAGATAACTGTAACCTTTATTATTTCACTCAGTGGACAAACCTTGAAAAATAATTCTCCGATAAATTTAATCCCCAATGCTACTTTACGCCGAACATGTTTCGCATCGAAAACAATACAGGAATACCTCAATAATAAGGACTGTCTCGGTCAACTAATTAATATCAACGTCATGCGATAATCTAATTACTACGCTTATAAGCATTTGTCGGATGCTAATTTCAAGACAATTTTTTAATAGGTATCAACCAATTTGTGCGCAAATCAAATAATGGTTTAACCCTTAATAATATCCTAACTAATACGACGGTAACTTTCCATGTTTACATACAGTTTTATTTATTTTTGACATACTAGCCTAGAATATTCTGCGAATATTGTAGTAAAAATTGTACTTAAATAATCCGTTATGCACCTACTTTTAAATGAGTTAAATACAAATATTTTTTTTATTCATACCTAACTGTACATTAGATTCTCAGATTTAGTGATTAATAATTTAAACTACAATTAACTTTGGCAGATAAGCATTTATCAAATCAGGGGTAATACTCTCCATATATTTTGGTAATAGGCAAATAAAACAAAAAAATTACGAAATTCTTAAGTAGTACTCAAATCCGTGTGAATGAATATTTTGAGGTCACGTGTACACATGAATGGTCTTCTATTGCATAACAAATACGTTCTAAGATTTTACTGAAAGTAATTGTATTGTAATAACTTTTACTTTTAGATGAGATTTAGACAAAATCTCGACAAGGTCTATTAGAAAACAATGCAAATAATTAGTTAATAATGACAGTACAGTAATATTATCACCAATGTTCCTTTATTCACCACATTGATTTCGACTAAAAAATGTCAAGCTCCATTAATAATTTTCTTTACAAGGCGTTTCCTAAACTTTCTTAATCGTTTCAAAATCTGTAGCAAAAAAGCAATCGCAGGTTATTGACTGGACAAGTTTCAATATACAATAATTTTACAATACTGTTTATTAGTTAAAGTCGATACATGGATATCATTTTTTTGTAAAATAAATTACTGTAGCATTAAATAACCAATTCACACAAAATTTTATAGATAAAATAGTTTTATGCAATATTTGCCAACGTATGTACTATGTACGAAATAATAATTTCTTGTTTCCAAAAAAAACTTTATATTATAACAATATTTCTCTAGTGATTTGTGTATTTAATATCGTTATATACATAGGAACACGTTTATAATCTCTACTGTAGAACAATGTCAGTTGTAATAACAGGAAATGTTTAGGACAATAAAAAATAATTCAATTACTTGCTCAATAATAACTATATGATTATTTGTCGTTGCTAAGATTTTCGAGTTAAAAATGCAAATATAATAATTCCATACCAGTTTTAGAAAGAGTAGGCTTTTAACCTTTCGTTCGACATTAGTTTGAAGCTTGTTAAATAATTTAAATGCCTACTTTACCAAACTTACTGTATGAATATTAACAAAAACATCGTTACAAAATTCAATTTCCTACATTTGAATATCCTAACTTTAAATTTTGCAGCAAGGATAATTATAGGATTAAACCTTGATTTCGAAATATTCCGAAGAGGTTTCCGTAAAAAGCTGCAACAAGGTTGAGAATCAAATGCAGTTTGAATATTATTAATGTAAAATTACATATAGCAGTGTGCAAGAAAATTGTCCTTAGTATTTTATAATATTTGTAAAAAGAATAATATTAATTTATAATAAGATATCGAAGGAAAGGTCAGTACCTACATTTTATTCTGGACGTGACTTATTCAAGACTTTTTCAATAAACCTGACACGAAAATAAATATACTTATATGTCCATAATTAAGGCTGGTCATTATTTTTTTATATAATTGTTAAATAACTTAATGCAGTAGATATTTTCTCATTATGTATAAAAAACTCGCAACATAATTAAAAATCAAATCAATTGAAGGTAAACTCAACTTATGTCCAATAAAGTAAAATATTTTACATTCCTTTCCCTCTTCATTGTAGCTGTATCTGAACAATCACGATTATACAAACTATTTGCATTATTAATTAATCTTCGATCGTAATAAGCAGGTATTACAAAAATGTCTATAGTACTCATCGAACTATCGATGTTTTAATAGGGTAACTTGTATTTAAGTAATAGATAAAAACGTGTATGTATTATTGATTTGCATTGTCATTATCCTTTAAATTAGGCAAACTCTTAAAATACGGACCGAAGTTTTATATTACAAAGAATTGTTGATTCTAAAATATTGTAAATATGTAGTACAGAAAGCATGCAATCTAAAAATATTACCAGATAATTTCTCGCATTTTTCATATAAACAAGTTTAATAAACTTTTACAACCGATACTGTTAGATATGCATCAATTAGGTGTTTAATACTAGTCACGTCCTTTTTAACATTTGTATTATCATTTTCCTCAACAATTATTGGAAATATTCGCTAAAATATTACTTTCCACAATCAATAATAGAATTGTTTCGATATCAGTAAGAAGCATGTTGTGGTAACAGCAGATTAGAATTAGTAAGATTAGAAACAAATCAGAGTTTAATAAAATAAAATTAGATTTTTTTGCAATTTTTAATTGCAAGATTGCAATGCTTTCGATTTAAATTCTCGAAATACGTTAAATTGATGTTATTCGAATACTAAAGCTATTGGAATTAAATGCATTAAAATTTCAACGGTATTAAAAATATTATTTTGTTCGTCCTTAAAAATAGAATTTGTAAAAACTGACACGACGGCAAATAACTAAATTGTATAAACACATTAGATGAATTTGCAAAAAAATCGCTCCAATTTCCCCTATTAATTAATTTCCATTTACCTTGACTTATATTAATTATTTCAGGATTATTATATATTACTTCAATTTTTCCGGTTAATGTGTATCAGTCTACGTAAGTAGCAATTCAATTTAATGTTGTTTTCATTTTCCTGTGATTGGCGTCTACATAATAAAATATTTTTTTGTTCAAAAAATTGCAATTTTCAATTCGCTTATAAATTTACCCTGAATTTTAATTTATATATAAACTATATAAAAGCAAATTGGTGTTTACACTTAGTTGCAAAATATTTATTAATATTGTTTGTGTATTCTAAATTCGAGTAGGGTCTGCAAAACATTTTAAACTATAAATTAAACCACATCAAAACAAAATAAATGCATTTTAGTAGCATTTAAAATGATCAAAAATCAGACCTTGCATCAAAAACCTCAGACTTAAACTCGATTGAACGCAACGCATCTTTCGAAAATGAAACCTACTTACCATACAAATCCTCCTTTTAACAAGCCCTTCGAAAGTAAATACCTTAATCCAAATTGTGTCACAACATAAATAAACTAATAATGTGAGCACACCTTCGAAAAACACAATTCGAATCGAGGCAGGATGAAATCAATTGATGTATGAACACCGACAAATCTAGCACCACTACGTATGGTACTCGCTGATTGTGAATGCGAATATACCAATATCAGAACCGTTCTGGGTCCGATGAGTATGATAGTCGTATGTGCGACTATAAGTAGTTTGATTTTAACTTAATTCACAGTGCGTTACACAATGTAGTGTCAGGTGAGAGACACGGTCGCAAAAATGTTAATGTTTCTTTGACAAGATTTTATTTATAAATATTGATTGTGTTGTTTAATAGAGGTCCAAGCACACGTGGAAAGAAATCACATTGAATGTTTGATTAAATTTATTTTTTCCAAGAAGTAAAATATATTTTCACTTTATGGAGATTTTGTGTATTTTTTTAATTTGCAGTTTTCGAATTCAATTAGACTCTTTGCAACTTCAACAAGAATTAAGATGTAAATATTATTTACGTCACGGTCATCATGGAGTGATTTGGTTCTAATTCGAGGAACTTGCCAATATTGAGTTTTGAAGTCAAGTGAAGAAATTAATTTCTTTAAAAGAATTTATATTTATTGTGTGCACTACCCTTATGTTTCTTTAGCTCCCATCCGAGTATAGGCAATAAATAAAAACAAAAAATATACTAAAACATTCCTATATTACATGTTATAAATTTAAAATGATGAACGCATTTCTATGATATGAACTAAATTTAAATTATCAAGAGGCACATTAACTACTATTTACATAAATACAATAAAATTAATTATCACACTAAAAATTTCGAGTCTCTTCTGTTAAAAAATATCAATTTGTAAATTAAAGTGGTTCAGTTTTTTCAGTGGTGCAGTTCCTTTCGTCGCTTCCATCGCTGCACTCGATGAAACCGTTGCACAACCTACTTTCAGGTAGGCACTCTCCCAAAGGGCATCTATGGCCAGTGCAAGGGTCTTTTAATATTTCATTTTCGGCGTTTAATTGATCATTGTTAATAATAAATTTGATCCATTCAACGTAATTTGCTACTTTTGTGTATATGCCAGGTCTGTTGGCTCTTGCACAACCATATCCGTTGCTTGTTACACCTATAATGATAGTGGTTTATTAATAATTTTGCAAGAAAAAAAGAAGGGAAATTAATTTAACCTTGCAGTATCCATCTGCCGTTGGATTCTAAGCACATAAGCGGCCCTCCTGAATCTCCAAGACAAGCGTCTCTGCCGCCTCTTTCGTAACCAGCGCAAAACATATCTTCTGTTATGCGATATAATGATAAAAATAATGTTCTTTTTCTGCATTCTGACGTAGAAATAACTGGAACTTGTACTTCTTGGAGAGTATCCGCTGCAGATCAAAACGTTGATTAGCATTCTTATGTAATTTTAGATTGAATAACTTACGAAAAATCCTTCCAACCTCAAACAATTGCCCCCAACCAACGACAGTGCATAATTTTCCATCGGCAGGCACTTGGTTAGGTTGGGGCAAACAAACTGGTCTTACGTAATCGCTAAATATTACAGGTGATTTTAATTTTAACAATGAAATATCGTTGATAAAACCTGAATCTATGTAACCTGGGTGTACTATTATCTTTACTACTGGCTGTAATTGTTCATAAGGTGAGGGCATTGAAGTTCCACGTCTCAACGCTCCCAACCTTGCCACCCAATATTCGTCCTGAGAACTACAAATATTTTTATTTAATGTGCAATCTTCTGAATAGGGTTTTAACTTACTGGTAAAAACAATGTCCAGCTGATACAAGCCATTGATCTGATAGCAATGTTGCGCCACATTGGAACTCACCTTCTTTATAAAGGGCTGCTTGCCAAGGCCACGATCCCAATCCAGCGTTTCCACCACCAACGACTCTGTAATTTAAAATAGCAATTTTTCTTTACACAAAACTACTTACGAGTATATGCTTTACCTCGCTATGTGCTTAACAACTTGAGGTCTGGCTCCACATTCCAGCGACTGGCATTCAACTTTAATAATCTTTTTATCAGTGCAATTCGATTTCTTAAACGATAAGCTCGATTTCTTCTGGTTTTGAATTGATAGCGCTAATTCGAAATATTCCGAAGTGTTTTTGTCGCTTTGGTTTTCAATTACAGTTCGTATCGAAGACATGCTTCTGAAATCAATTATCGCATATCACGTTTCTATCGCAACAACATACTTCGCGGGTGTGTACGGGTATAATAGATTGAATTTTACTGAATAAAAGGCTCCTCTAAGCTAATAAACAAGGAATATTCGAATAATAATGGAAGGTATCGATTATTTGTACTATTGTTGTATTAATAGTAGAATGAGACACCAAATATGTTGGTCGAGGATCGTTAGGTACATATTTTAATGCTAATATTCTTACTGGTATGTCATTGATTTGCACACGGCTTGTCCTAGATCTGGAATTTGCCATGCTATACGAGTTGAATTGACGACTGATTCAAAATTATCAATGCACAATTTTCCCCATTTTCCATATTTTCTCACCATCAGATAACCTACAATTATTTGTTTAAAAATACTCTTTGCTCGGTACACGGAAAGTTACCTCCTGAATAATAAGGAAATTTATCAGCTGATTCTACGTCAGAAGAAATAGTAACACACTGCCTTTCATCGTCCCCTTGCGGGCAATCCTTGAATCCATCGCATATTTTATCTTTGTTTATACAAACCTTTGAATTACTGCAAACATACTGATCAGGTTGACACCATTCTAAAATTATTTTGTCGTCTTACAATTGACCTATTTGCTTTATTAGACAACAAATAAAATTTACCGCAGTGATTCTCGTCGGAGTAATCCCAACAATCGACCACTCCGTCGCAAATTTTTCCCAACAAGTATTGAGATTTCAAGTAATCGGCGCAATTGCAATTATCCTCATCAGCTCCATCATTACAATCTATTAATTGGTTGCATTTTGCTGTTTCCGGTAAGCACGTACCGTCACCGCAAAAAACAGAAGCATTTGTGCAATCTACAACAAAATCTATGTTTAGTCATTAAATATAATTTTTAGTAGACAGAACTTACCTGATGTATTTCCTTTTAATGAAGTGTCATTAGAAGAAACATTGATTTTATTCAAAGATTTCGTCAATACTGACAATCCGTTTAGATTTGAATAACTAGCCGATACCGCTTTGTTCGATATAAGTGTTTCCGGTTGAAATATACTAGCGTTATTTGTTATTTTACTTATTTCTGCTAATTGTTTAATTTCTTCAGCGGTCAATATGTTAGAAATGTTAGTTTCGGCGGAATGAGATGAATTGCTTAAATGACCATTAGGCTGCTTCAATTTGGAGTAACTGGTTGTTGTTTCGTCCATCTTGGGATACCTAAGTAAATCGACAGACTCTTCGGTAGCGAAATTCAAAATTCCCATTACTTTAAAGTCTTCGTTAATATTTTTAGTAGAGTTGATAACATTGGTGAAAAATGAACTGGTGGGAAAACTACGGTTCTCCAAAGATGCGTTAGCTTCTACTGAGTGATAAGGCCGCTTTCTTATTGGCCTTCCTATCCCGGAGTTCGACTTAACTGGAAGTAAAGTAACTAAAGAATGTTTTGTTGTTTGTTGTATTAGTTCATCTTCATCATCAACGACTTCCACTTGACCTTGTCCAGAAACTGGTTCTTCTTTGGGTTTCGCCGTGCTGCTGCCAAAATCCACTAAACTTATGCTTAAGTTGGAAGTGTCCAACGATGAAGTAAGCGTGTGAAATATTGAAGAAATATTACGCAACAACTGATCTCTGTTATCAGAATTTTCTTCGGTTTTCTTGTTTGGAACGTATTTAAATGTTTCTATTTCTACGAATTCCGAAGTCTCTAATTTTGGTGTTATAGGTTCCATAGGTTTCTCTTTAAAAGGTTCTGTGGAAGTATCTGGCAGATTTGTTGGCAAACGATCCTGTTGGTTCTGTGTGGGGTAAGTTACAGATTGTGTGGTAGGAATTTTATTAACTGGAATTGGATGACTTTTGAGGCTAGTTGTACCCAATAATTCAGCCTCCCTAAAATTGTAGGATAATCCAGGATTTACAAAACTGGTGTAAATAGGATGATCACCTGTTGCAGTAGGTACAGTCGGGTTTAAATAATAGTGATTGTTTAATACCGGCTTAAATTGTTTATCGGGTGAAGCATTTGGAAGTATTGGAACCCACGGAGCTTCATCGAATGGATTGATCAAAAATACGGGCTTGGTAGATTGTTCAGTTGTAGTTGTAATTCTAGACGTAGTGAAAATGGTAGTGAGTTTTTTTGTGGTAGTTGAAGGTGTAGTTGTAGTTGGCTTCGTGGATGAATAAATTTCGACATCTTCGTTTTTGGTAACTTTCTCTACTGCTGCAATTTTGTACAACGCACTTGTAACTGAAGAATCTCTAAAGGTGCTCTTTTTCGTGTAGGTTGCTTGCGTCGTTTTTTCGGTTGGCCTGGGTTTATTTGTGGAATGATCAGTCTTTTTTTCTGTAATATCAGCGTCGGTTTTACTTATTTTAAAAGATCCTTGAACAACTGGTAGAACGTCTTCTTTAGCTATATCCGTTTCTTCAACAATGGGTTTTTTTGTAGGAATGGTTAAAACTGGAGATGTTTTGTTAAAGGATTTTAAAATGACGTTTTTTGAAGAAACCGTGGAAGAGTGATTTGAAGGAATTATCAGCGAAGAACTGGGATTAATGTGTTGAATAGCATCGTTATTTAATGCTTGTTTCACCGTTATTTGCCTAGGATCGAATCGAATGTTTTTAAAAATAGGATGCCTCGAAATCGCATCTGTTATTAAAATGTCTTTAATAACTTTTTCAATATTTGGCACATTCCTACAATAAAAATTCAACGTTAATAATGGGTTATTAATGTATTAATCATGTAATATACGTACTTAGTTATTTTTAAACGATTAAATAATAATTTAAAGTACACCGTAAGGGTGTCGTTTCCGAATTTTTCGATTATACAAGATACGAATGCATGTCCCAAAACACTTCTTTGGTACATGGCTTCAAAACTCCTTTTATATCTACGAGCCTTCTCTTGCAGAGCTCCTATAAATCTATCTCCTTTTACAATTTTGGCGCTACAGCTAAACGTGAGAGGTACTAAAAATTAGGTTACAATAAATAATAAAGCTTCACTCGTGTTTTATTATCTTTACCATTAGGGGTTTCTGTATGCAGGACACCCATATACAGAGCTAACCCAGCGATCGCTAATACAGCTACTAATACTACGAACGAAGCTACAGCTAACGCTATAGAACACAGCTTCCCTTTTGAAGATTTGTATTCGATTCCAACGCATGACACCGGCGTCGGCGGAGGTCTCTCCTGCCATGGATAAGTAAGTGTAAGGGACGAGGTTGAACGACGCCCAGTGCAATTTTGGATTGCATAGTCATTCTAAAAAAATAAAAATAAAAATCAGAACTATGTATTTATTTAACACAAATTTAATTCGAATATAACATTTTAATCGTCACAGTTTAATTTTTGACAAATATTTTTCCCAGTCCAATCGACTCATTGTTTTTTCACTCTGCCTCATCGAATGAAACGATTTGTTTTAAAACATGAAATGAGGTGATTAATAACGTTGAGTCGTCTTGGAAACCGTACGAAAATTAAATCGTGAGAGGACAGCGTGCCGAGACACGGTGAATCCGTTACACAATTTTCATCGAAAAAATACGCAGTTATTCGACAAAACAATTGATGAAAGAGATTATTATTTTATGAAGATGGTATTGTGTAAGTTTTAATCTCGTTCATCTTTTATTCGTTAGGCTGAAATGGAAATATCGTCCCGTTATTTCGATTTTTTTGTCGAGTTGTGAAATTTGCCACACCGATGCACACACAATAAACAAGGAAATGGGATTTGGGAACTTTCCGGAACGTGAAATAAATACTATTAATATAATTTGATTACTCAAGTGAGATGAAAACTCTTCATCTAGAAAATGAAAACATATGTAACTTATTATTAGAAAAAAATTAAAAAGTTCACGCTAGCCTGCTGGGTATTATTACAAATAATTACAATAAAAAATCGTTATTATTATACTCATTAGACATGACTGAACTGCTTCAAATCTATATATGAAAATAATCGGAATCACTTTCATATATTATAATTTTAATTGAGCTTAAAGACCAATAAAATTGAGCGATTATATAGGTTATTAACAATTTTAAACAATTCTTATAATGCTCTCAATTATTACGCTTTGTTTAGAATGAAACTAACAACCATTACGCATTAAATAATTCATATAGTAAAAGAACGTGAAGCAACTGTAAAATTGTGCGTTACCGCAAACGGTAATATACCGATGCCGCATAAAACAGAAATATAATAAGTATAAATAAAAAATCCATTTGCTGGTTTTTACAATAACATTAAATATTACAGTTTATAAATTTTAAATGCAAATAGATCGATACTATTTATTGTCCGACATTTCAACAGATTTTTTTGTAAAATTAAAAATATATGCAACTATTTACTCTATTAATTTTATTTAGTTCTTAATGTTTAAGTTTTGAATGAATTGTGAAGATACAACAGAGTTTTTAAAAATTCAAGTAATAAAAGAATTACTTTGTACTGGCACGTGAAATATCTGTGTATCGGATCAATTTTCGCCGTAGCAGAAAATCTGTAAACAAATAAATTAACAATTATGACATTTATAAATACGATAATATAACGTTATTTTTGAATCACAAAACCAAAAATCTTCATATTTATGTTCTTCGATACCGAAATAAAGTTACTTTAATTATAATTTATATGCTGTCATAAAAATTATCTTAAAGCTAAGTATTCAAATGGGCCTGTGGCCAGTCCTGTATGTTAAAACTATTTAAGAATGTCGACCAATAATCTTTTTACATTTTACTACCATAAAACGTTGAGCGTAAAAATTCCTCTGAATGAACAGGCATTAATTCGTTCCTTTGGTATTTGTAGCGAATAAATCGAAAAAGTAATCAAACAGATATTGCACTTTTTAAATAGGCACCTATTACGTTCGGATGGGGTTTAAAGACCTTGCAAGGTCGAGCGGTTATCCTATATAGAGGAATTCACTTTCAAACCCTTTGTGTTTTATACATATTAAGGCTTTTTCTTTGTGAAGGTACATACAAGCTTTAAACAATACGTTTTGGTATTAATAGACATTTATCACGTCATTAAAAGAGTAGGTACCTAACTTATACATTTGTATAATATTTTCTATTCAAAATTTTATTGTCTTATTATTGTAGAAAGACAATACTTTTTTAAGTTATTTCCTATCTAACAGGATACGCATGATTGGAATTTATTATAAAACGAACAGACAATGCAATTCCTGTACAATTTAATATTACAAAGTTTACCTATTGCCTGAAACAGACGTAAAAATTATTATTCATACCAGTAATCTTGTTAACAGTTATATTTGCGTTCCGATTACCTGCTTTAGTTTTAATTTAAAAAAACAAATAGAATTAATTTCTATTCCATAAAACAAATAAAAACAATAAATACATGGTATAGACACGTTTCTGGAATGGTAAAAATCAATTTAAATTTTCAGGTAAAACTTTTTACTGGCACTCATATGTGTATTTGTTTTTTATTTCGGTGATATTTTACGGGAAATAATTTTATTACTCCAAACCAAACATTCTCTGGTAATAATTATTTAAGTGAGCCAAAGCATTTCTTCGATTTCAATTTCACAGACTAATAAAAACCTACGAAAAGTATTTTTTTAATGTGAGTCAACTCATTGAAAAATTTTCTCACAATGTAAGAGTGGAAACCGGCTCGTTAACAAATGATCCGACGAAGAGTAAATATTTGTCAAATCGGCAACGCAAATATGTTAAAAGTATTTAAAGACACGGGTCTTAAATATCCGAAGAACTTTAGTTACTATAATTACTAATTCTTATAGTTTTACGGGTGGTCCGGTGAGGTAAACATAACGAGAAAACCAAACGAAAAACTCTGCTTATAGTTACCGTTTTAATTATTAAATAAATTTAAGGCTTATTAATCGATTCAAAAATCGCTATAGCCAGACGAGAATAACTCAACTGGCTGGCCCTTTTGAATTATAATTATTGTCCAATTAACATTCTACTGAGTATTCCATTTAGAATGTGCTTTTTTTGTTTAATTTTCTTAGAATGGTGGCCATTACTGTGTTGTAATAAATTCCATATAACATCCCGATATAATTTAATGCGACATTCTTAAATATTTTTTATCAAAAACAGTAACTTGTTAATCAATTTTTCTTTCTCGGATTAAACCGAAACTTAATTTTCGTTAATTTTGAATGTAATATAAATATTTTTCAAAAGAACCTCGTACATTCACCCAATTTAAGAAATACCGTTGACTCGTCGAGCTGTTTTACAAAAGTTTCATGAATACCTACTGTATCTGGTAACAATACTTGTTTTTAATTACAATTGCCGGATTATACTTCCTTCGTTATAATTTTATAAGACTACTTATAACTGTATATGCTCTTTTTTATCACCGCAATAATTTAAATAAAATTCGCAGCAGCAATTTACTAGGTGTGATTCCTTACGTGATGACGCATGTTCGACTGAAGAACATAAAAAACAGCCCTGGCAAATAAATGGCACTTTTCCGGCGTTAAGGTTGCATTTACATAAATTTTATTATTGTTTAAAATCTTCCTGTGGACGTCAAACAAAGGCCAATCAGCGCATTCTTTCGTCTAACTTATGATTTACGACTGCCAGTGCAAAATGTCGTGACTTTAACCACAAAAATATTTGAATAGAATACGTCGTGGGATATAGGATGGACGAAAAAGAAAATGCAAGAAAAAAGGAACGTCGTTTATGTTTATAAACTGCTTTAAATAGTCACGAATGGCAACTTGAATATGTAAAGTCTAAGCATAAAGGCTGATCTCCCCCAACAAAAGGTTATATTTTTCTCGGTTAAATACCCTTCTTTGTATTTACGATGATACGCCACTGTTTTTTTTATTTTTTTTTCTGTGCGACCGAGTATTAAAAAAACTGTTTTGAATATAATTCAATAATTTAAATTATGAAACCAGAAAAATCATTCAACTTAACAGTATTTGGAATTAAACTGCGCGCGTCTTGCCGTTATTTCTGTATGATTATTATGGATAAAAGGATTTTTAATAATAGAGCGTTTTCGTTTTTACGGCATTTTACACGCTCTGACTAGCCGGATATCGGTGCGCCTTTGTACACAACAAATCAATGTAAAACCATTAGTTCAGCCGCTAATTCCAAAATGAAATTGTATCTTTTATGGCTTTCAATTATATCTGCAGAGTTTGTCAATTGAATATTAGCGGTTCACTTTAATCGACGAACCCGTTGCAACACATTTACTCCGGTCGCAACATGCTACGATGACGTTGGATTTTACGTTGGTAATGCAGATTTTTTTTTCCTAAACAGATTACTCTAGCTTTAAACTCGCTTTTGCATGTTTTGGTTTTGGCTATTCTCTCTTTTGTACTACAAAAAAAATAATAATGTTAACATTAATAAACATCAAATTAAAGAACGACTTTTAAACGATGTCCCAATTACTTAAGCATTTAATTATTTTTCATATTAACTTTATTATTTTTATTTCCCTCCTCTTCTCTTATTCTTTTACTTCCCTTACTGATTTCCTCTTCCCTTACTTGAATATTAACATACTTCATACATAAAATATTTAATATAAAAATTAAATAACTCATAAACTAATATTTTATTAGCTTTTGCCATTTATTCTATTATTAAAATATGCATTAACGTGTAATTGAAAATTATTACCAAATAATAACAAAAAACGATTTTAGAACTTAATTAAAAATATATTAGCTGAACATCAACATTCGTTTGACGTAAAATAACCGATATTAAAATTTAAAATCATATTTATAATGTAATTTTGATCGAAATAGATGTCCTGATAAAGTTGTCATCTACTTGAATGAAGTGAAACGGCGCTAAAATATCTTACCCCAATTGGCCTGATACCTCTGGATACATTGTGGTAAAAATTCCCGGTCAAGTGCGGTCTGATTTTGGATTTAGTGATGTTAGGAACACAATTGAAAGTCTCCATATCACCAAAACCACTTCACATCATTTCAAAACTTGCCATTAAAAGTGCAGAGTCGATTTAGCCAAGTCGGTTCTCACGGTACCCGTGTTGCGTACAGCTCGACGATGTCTGCCGCAATCTTCAGTTTTCTTCGCCTAACGACCAGCGAGGATACTGAGAAAATGAAGCACGAATGCCCAAACGCGAGACGAAGATCGACTTTGTGTACGTCGCTCCGGTCGACGGTCCATTGTTTTTTTTAATTAACTCGTTTTCTGATATAATTATTTCGCTTTCGAGAATTAGGTAATTTCGGTCATACTCGCCAATTATCGTTTTTGTTTCGATCTGTTATTTATTATCCTCTTGATGAAGGATAATTGATAAACGGTCAACATTTTTTGGAAACGATTCAGTTCGGTTACTAAGTTAATTATAAAACGAGCATTCAGAACTTATACCAAAAATATACTGGCATGTATTATGTACCTCATAAACATTCAAAAATTTATAGTACCTACTCCAGAGAAAAAATAATATCAAAAAAAAATCATTGTACTCCAATTTCATCATCTCCACAATTAAATCCATTGATTACTATGAAATGATTTGATAAACATTTATTTTCTTGTTAATAAAAAATAATTAACGGCAATTTTCCTCATTATTTACGTAGAAATAAGTTATCTCAACAAATCTCATGAAAGAACTTTCCCATGTACGCATAAGAACTACAAAATCACTAATACAACAATTATTCTCTATGTAACGAATACAAAATGTTGCATGTTTGTTTATGTTTTTTTAATGCAAAATAACACGTTAGAAAAATTTATTTAAGTACTTGCTATATGATGTTGGATTGATTGAAATTCAAATTAATAAAAATATTTTTACGCCTATTTGAAATTGTCCATATAAATGGTGCTTCGGCGTTAACGGTATTCGGTAATTACGAAAGTAACTAACTACCTATTCCGGTTTTCAGAATCGCTATGAATAACTTCTAATCATGCAGCACTAATTTCCGATGCGTAAATTAAAAAACTCTGTTATTAATTGTCAATTAGTTTGGAATTTACAAAAATAAAACTACCTATCGTTTTATATTATTTTCAATAATTGCAAGAATATTGTTTAGTGATTGAGAATTATCAAATTGGAGAAGTTAATTAGTATTTTTATTTATTGGTACAGTTTTTACTACTTTGTGCATCGGGTTAACTACAAAATGTTAAATTCCGAACAAGTGTAATCAATATTAACAATCGCACGAACTGGGTTGTGCGATAAGGGATCTTTTATTCTTTAGGCATATTAATTAAGCAAAATCTTCTTGAATAGTTAATACACGTTTACGATCGTGAGAAAATACCTCAGCGATAATTTATTCATGATTGAATTTTTAAAAAGAAGAAAATTACATATTATCATCTTTTCTCGAATACCGGAAATATCGCTCACAAAATTCGACCATTTCAACACTCGATTTCATGCAAACATTGCAGTGCTAAACTCATTTTTTTCCAAGTGTCACATATTGTAGATAAGAAGACGAAGGGAAATTTAATTCTCAATTTACAAACGAAAAATATCTTCGGCGTATATTCGCATTGCATCTCCGTGGATGATGTGTCAAGGGAATAGCCGGTAGACTTTACATTTAGTGGCAGAGGTAGAGGAAGTGACTAGAAAAGAGTTCAATGGCCAAGTAAGCAAGATGCTAGAATATTACTCGACGGTATAAAACTATTTGCAAAATACTTCAGTCTCACAAGCCAGGGTAGAACTTACCAATTAATAACACTTATTAACCGCAAATATTAGTTTTAAAACTTCGTTTTAACATACGCTGGTTAATACTAGTAAAAAAGTTCATTAACGACCATTGCAAATACTATTTTATTTACTGCTATATATGGTGTTTTTATCACTAGGTAATTAATTTAGGACTAAAAAATTCTTTGCAAATATATATTAACGGAAGAGGGGGACGGAAACGAAGTCGGCTATATTCCGATTCGTCCGCCTTAATTACAGTCTCATGTATATTTTTTTGACGAAATCGCATCGAATATCCTTTGAACTGTCGAGGACGTCAATCCTGACCATAAATTGCTCGTGGGGGCATCGTTGTTCGACCTTCCGAAGAAATCGTCGTAGTAATCGTAATCAGTGGTAATTATGTTGAATTTCGCATAGTAAGCTGCAGCAAGGGCCGAATAAATTAGCAACAGAGCAGTGAATAGCTGAAAAATAAAAATAACAGATATGTAATTACTGGTTTATTATGTACTCGATTCAATGCCAGTAGCATAATTGTGGATTGTAATTTATTTCGAATAGCATAAATCTTATTGCATTTATTATTATCGGCCAATTTTAACTCTTAACTCTTTATAGAACTTTTAATATTTTTTATTTTTTATCTTTAGACTTCTTTTTTAATTTTTAACCAAACATTTGTTTATACCACTTTATTTGGACCATTATCAATTTTGAATTTTGCTCCAAATCACTCAAAACATTCAATAGGTATATTGACATACAGAGACCAATAATAGAATCTTAATTCCACAACTTGTGTTTTTTAATGCACCAGTCAGTGATCCTCTCTTCAAACAAAGCTAGTTAACAGTTAATCAAGTCATCAACATTTTTAATAATTTAAGTGAATGAGACGAAAACCTACCTGAAACGCAGACCAAAACTTAAATGACCATTCATTTATGATGAACTCGTAATAACTGGTCCAAACGTCCATCGCCTGTTTTGGATGTTCTTTCATTTTCATTTCCGGCGGATGATCGACAATTAAATCGTGATCGTGGTCGTGGTCGTAATCATGATCGTACATGCCTCTACCTTGCCTAGAATTGGCCAAAGCTTCATCGTAATCTTCCAAACCTTTTTCGTACCTAAAATACATCAATTTCGTCTATCAAAAATCTGCAGAATTAACTTAGGAGAATACGTCTTCAACATCGTGCTTGGTGTTATTAGAGATGAGTAGGAATAATTAAATGCAAGTGCAATTCAAAATCTTACCTTGATTTCGTTGAAACTTCTGTTGGTCTGATTGTAGTTGTAGCAACAGGGTAATTTACACTGGTTGATCTGCCTACGTTCAAAGCAAAACTGCATGCTATTAAACAACCCCAAACTAACAAAACCGATGAAAAATAGTTGTTCATTGTGCACGTGTTTTTGGAAGGTAAACTTGTGGTTAAGACACTCCTCGGTTAAAGTACTTTTTTTTAGGAGCGTTAGGAGCCGAACTAAAATTTCAATAAAAGGCACAATTTAAGTTGAGCTATTGCTGGGACTCTTGTATAGCTATATGATTAGCGTTCAAAATGAAAAATGAATTAACGTAGGTGTGAATAACGGCATTATAAGGTTATAATTCTATTGACAAATAAGCGCAAACCACATTCAGTTATTTATATTTGTCTTGCCTAATATTTGGAGTAAATTTATTGAATTTTTAATAAAATATGTAGGTATATAGTTCAAGTAGACTTATGTCTACAAAAAGAAAAGTCTCAATTCAGAAATATTTTCAGTTTTATTTGTTAACAATTGTCTAGTTCATGTTCCTGTTTTCTAATATTTTTTTCCTAGCAGCAAAATTATTCATTATTAAGCTCTGTCATTTCTGAATATCTGTTTATTACCATTGAACTTACAGTGAAAGTACTGAATAATTTATAAGCAAAATTTTAATTTCATTTAATGTCTGTATTGGGTAACTCATGCTTCTACTCAAATTAATATACATAATAAACATTACTACTATTTATCATTATTTCTAACTCTTACAATTTTATTATTAGATTAAATGTTTGTATCCTGAATATCGAATTATATTTAGAATTGCCTATCTCGTAGGAAAAGTAAACACGTTGCATTAAATTTTTATTCCAAAAGTTCAAACCTATAAAAAATACATACTTATTTTTTACACTTCGTATTTTAATTCATTACATATATGCAGTCTATCTTGCGATCTAGCCGTTTTCAAATCGCATAAAATTTGAACTTTACATTGAGCGTCGCAAAATGGCGCAGTAGGGCTCTCCCTGTAGTAATTTCTACGATAAATAAATCATATATCTTATGTTTTATCACATATGTATAAATAATACAAACCTATAGAAAGCTTTAAAAAGATTGTCGTTTTTCGCCATATTTTTAATTAATTTATCCCATTCTTCGGGGTACAGAGAGGACATACCATACGCTTCTTTCGCTGTGTAGAGTTTAAACCAAATTGGTTCGTTGTCTCCTTCATTTGCCAGATCCAAGTCGGTTGTCCACGTTTCATGATCCAAAATAGCCTAGACATATTTAAATAAATTAATTCTGTTCAATTAAAACCCATATAAGAGGACTTATAAGGATCACTTTGATTCAGATTTGATTGAGAACATGTAAAAGGACCTCTGGAAGAAAAAGGAAGGAAGCAATCTATAACTGCTTTAGAAATAAGCAGATTAAAGTTAAAAAAAACCTATTTTTATGCATAAACAGCGTTAACGTACTCTTCCTGATTGATCATCGCCTTCAACATAATAGATCCTGAAAGCAGGATTGTGATTTTCGTACGTCGTTATGGAAGGACCAAGATAAGCGACGTTAATCGGTTGGCCTGTAAAGGTCAGCAGTGAATTATTTTTGTTTTTAATAGCTTGCCACCACCGTCTTCTCGCTAAATTCTTACTGAAATTTTCCGTCTCGTAGAACAATTCGAACTCATCGGCGTGGCTGTGCCCATAAAACTGAGCTGTTATGGTGTCCCTAAATCGATCTACTATAGAGTAGAAATTCTTCGACCACGTTTTTAAACAATCAGAACTACCAGGTGGAATGTGACCTGTAGAAGGCATCACAGATAAGTTGGATAAATATAGTACAAATCAGTAGAATATTACCTATTATATGCACTTTTTCGTTATTATTCTCGGCATTTTGAAGTTCGTTAATAAGCCACTTTAATTCATCTGCTGGATCTGTACTATTTACAAGAAGCCACCTGTAACAGATATATTTTGTATAAAAAAAGTTAATTATTTTAATAATAGAACGCACCAGTTTAGAGAGTGGCAGTAATTAGTATTCAATGATATCAATCTAAATCCAGGTCTCAATAGAACCGAATAAAATGCTCCGTGCAGGAGAGTATTTCCTGCTGTGGAAGGCAACCACCTTCTCCAGTGATCCGCTAAAGTCGTGTATAGCCAACTAATCGTGTGGTTTTCGTTTTTTAACCATGGAGGAGCGAAACTACAATTAAAACAATGTCAATGTTTGATCATCTGTTCACATTACTTTTCTATACCTTCCAGCAGGAACTGATTCATGGTTACCCACAGCAGGGAATATCGGAGTGGTGGGAAAATACCTAAACATTTGTTCCACGCATTCTTTAATTATGTTTAAATTACTTTCTTTGGTTTGATTCCAGATATCATGAGGAGGTAGATCGCCTGTCCATATGATATAATCGATATCCTACAAATTCAATAATGTATTAAAATTATATACTCATAGTCGATTACGTTATTTACCGGGTGTTGTAAAGCTATAAATTCCAACATATTTTCGATGAGTATTTTCGGGGAATCACATTTAGCATAGGAACCCCATCTGAAAAACAAAATTAATCCACGTTAATCTGAAATAAACAATTATTACCTTCCAGCTGGAATTGTTTCATTCGCTGATGGGGTACTGTAATTTCGACAACACAATGGTTCTTCGCAATTACTGGGCGATCCAGGAGAATAATCAGGATCCAAATGTGTGTCGGATAGATGAAGGACTTTGAAAGTTGAAGTTGTTGCCTACGAAAAAGTTGTTAAGAAAACCGAAAACTATATAATAAATAATATTCATGAATACTTTTTGTTGAAGTATGTTATCTTCAGTTTCTAATGAATTGTGTGCCGGTATTTGAATATTCCAGTCGTGTATTTCGTTATCGACGGTTCCACAACTTTCACCGAAAATTAAACTGCAGGTTTGCGATGGACCTGCAAAATTAGTTTTTTACACTATAACTGTAAAATTAAAATTTGTTAGCTTACTTAAATCTGATGTGTTGTATGCAGGAACTAACTCAGGGCCGAAGACGTCTACAAATCCAGAACAGACTCCTTCGGTTTCTATCTTAAGACCAACACATAATGACACAACTTTCATTTTAATACTCTCCATTGAATCCCCGTTTTTCAGATGGCTTTGTAATAAGCCCACACCTGCCAAAATATAGAATGAAACTATGTAGCACAATTTAAAAGGAAATATCCTTACCCAGTTTGCATACAGAACAGGGAATTTTAGCTCTTATCACATCATGAATTTTTTTCGGTAATCTGCTAACTGTTTCATCGAAACCTTCCAGAGGTTGCACCATTAATACCTATCAATAAATTGGCAAATACTGAATTATTTAATCGAATATTAGTATATTAGAATATACATCTAAAATTGTTGAACTTACTTTATCTCGTTCGTAAACGATAGGTAATTCATGATTATCTTTTGGGCTTCCCAAAAGGGGTAAATTGTGCGATGGAGTTTTGTAATCCCAAGTGTCTTCAAAGTCGAAATTTTCATTGTCAGTTAATGGAATAGATACTGAAATTATAATGCCTTTTTTCAATTTTATTTTAATTACAAACCATGATATACATATTAGATACACAATTTCTTACCAAATTCATATAATTATTAGCCACTCTATTGTTGTTCTAAACAAAATACTAATTTATTCAGCCGGTTTTTTAATTCTAGAGAAGTCGGTGTAATTAATTTGCTTACGCAAATGAAATCAGCCGTTCAACCGAATGGAAAAATTTATTTTATAATAAAATAAAAAAACTATACTATTTTGTTGAATGTAACATGTTGTAGATAAACCAGTCGGAAACATACCTGCCAATTTAAAAGCGTCAACTAAGCACAAAAGCAATACGAGTTTATAGGCCTGCAACCAAAAAATTCGAGGAGTTTGCGATTTTGCCATCGTCAACTGCAGCACTCACTGTCATTCCTGAGAGTTTACTGATCGGGGGTCGATTGCGAATTAAAATTGTTTGAAAAAACGCTTATTAATATACCAAGTACAACTTCCAAGGCTGGCAACTAAATATTAACACATGAGCGAATCTGTGTATATGTTTAAACGATATACCCATGTCATTACACAATAAAAATAACAACAATCCTGCTAAATAAGAATTTACCTTCGACAGATCAACACGTACTCAGGTTCATTCCGACGATTAAACGGCTAATTTGCGTTATAAAAATTGCGAACTTTTGTACATGTTGTATGGTTTCTCTAAAAATATATTTAAATATAGTAGGTACACCACAAAATAAGGTAGATAATTTGAGAAACATGATTGATTTAATAATTATGATACAGGGATACCGGATGAATTTGTATAAAAAATATGAATATGTAGCATATATTTCCGTTTATCATGAACTCAAAAAAATACTGACATCGTTGATTTATTTTTGCATAATTGATATAAAGACGACAAATGTTATATCTAAGTATTGAATCTACGAAATTCAACCCCTATGGATAGTGATTAAATTATTTTAAATTACTAAAAAATCAATTCCTTTCAGTTAGGACGCATTTGACAAAATAAAATTCTTGCGGTTGTCCTGAAAGAATATTTTAAAAGTTCATTGATCCTGACAAACTTCAGATCGAGTTCACAGAATTCCGAGAGTACATTCGAAGGTGGTATTTTTGGAGATTAACTTAAAAAATGTACTAAAAGTGATATTTTTAAAATTTAAATTCCTCTGACGTGGTCTTTTTCGATCCACTTAATGCCGCTGCGGTCGAAGCAGTACTTTCTAGAAATTAAAACAGTACCTCTACCGGATGAACACGGATGACCTACTCAGTGACCGACATTTGGCCCCCTTTTTTCCTAAAGAACTTCACCAACATATTAAACGACGCATAGGAAGAACAGTCGTCAAATATGTGTTATGCCGAATATACCAAATATTAGATTGACAATTTGGGGAAATTTTAAGTGATTTAGTTCTGTTTTTAAAAGTAGGTAAGTTAAGAATATTCCGTACTATTCTATTTGCATATCTATTTTTTTGAAATTCAAATTTTCAAAATGTTTTTTTTATTTTTTCATTTTAAGTTGGTAATTAATATTAATTTAAGGAATGAAAATTGAATAATTATTTTTAATTATAATAATAATATTGCATATTTAGAAAACACACCAATGAATATATTGAAAAATGCATTATTTATTTGTTGACTTTTTTATTTTTTAAATATTGAATTTCAGAAAGTTGTCCAAGGTGAACAAAGAATAATAAAAATTTACCTAATCGTTGACCGTTATATTTAGGAAATAAAATAATTTCTACCGGTTAATTAGAAACTTTTCATCCTATTTACCCAGATAATAATAAATTTCACCAATTGTCCATTTTTAGAATCCAGACAATATGAAATTGTCATTCATATTCGAACTTCTACTAATATTCATATTAGTGGCATTCGCGGCGTCGGCGGCAGTCGTAGGTAATTTTATTTTCTCTTTAAAATCGATTTTCAGCTAATAATCCGATGATTTTTAGATGCGAATGCCAAACGAAAAAAAAACGCCATCCGTAAATCCACAAGGCTTCAACAGCACAGGCAAAATTTAAATCAAACGCAAGTTGTCGCTCAAGCGGCAACAGGCGCAGCTCAAACTGTCACTCAATCGGCGGCTCAAAAACCGCCGAATAGATTCTGTACCTGCGCGAAGCAAATATGCAATTGTTGCAGGGATTTCAACCTACAATTGCTGAATCTCAAAGGGCCAGGCTGCGCTTCATTGCAATATTTACAGGGCGATCAGCTGGCGATTTCTATGAGCTTCAACGATAGAGTTTTGTCCAATACAACAATCAAAGGTAAACAAATTACTCGAAAAACCGCAATGTATCCCATTGAAAAATTTCTATCGTGCCTTTGGGATACCTAGCATTGTTAATATCCACTTAATGTTTCATATTCTAAACGCAACTCTTAACATTTTAGGGCGCAAACCGCCGCCGATTTGTATGCCACTGCCAGGAGGGATTTCGAAGTTTTGCGGTCGCGTTTACAATATAGGACGTCAAGGAGATGAATTTAACGCCTGTTTAGGTTTGGAATTGAGAGCTCTTAACGACATTGAAGCAGCTATAAGAGTGTCGTGTTTCCGATTCGGGCCGAAAGGGCTGAGATTAGAACCGCCTCAACCTTTGCCGCCTATAGAGGAAGATAACGATGACGATGACGACGACGATGATGATGACGATGACGATTACGACGATTTCGGTTTTGATGGAGGCGACAGTGTCGATTATAGCGTGTTTGACGACGATTTTATCGGGCAATACTTCCAAGAAGACGACGATTCTCCCAGTGTTAACAAAGTCAAAACGACCACTACTACGTTTAGACCTACTTTCAGAAGAGCTAGCAGAAGACCTGTTCACAAACAAACTATTATAAAGAAAATAGTAAAGCAGCCTGTTAAAACTAGTACGCCTACAAAAACTGCGATACTGAAGAGGAGACCTTCAGTTACCACTCGAAGCACTACAAAAAAGCCCTTGTCGACTTCAACGGTTCCAATATTAAACAAAATGGAAAAAAATAAAACTGATGCTGCACCCACGACAATTACTACTCCCAAAATTAATAACAAAGAAGTTGAAACGACTACTCAATATGAAAATAAAAATACAGTAACCGTTCAAAAAACTGAAACTACTTTTACAACAGAAGCAGTAAGCATGATTTCTGATACAGAAGCTAGTAACATTGATAAAGAAGCGAGTACTTCTGATAAAGAAATTATTACCACAAATGAACAAAAAACGACTGAGACTACGGAAACCACAACAGAACAAATGTATATTACAACTGCAGCGTAAGAAAAGTGTAAGTGAATGAAGATGATTAGTACAAGTTAAATTAAGTAATTTATTCGCTTACCTTGTTAGTTTCTTTATACCGGTGATAAATATTTCAACGCTTTCAGAAGGTAAAGACTATTTATATTTCTATTTATTCTTAATTTATTCAACGTTTATTTAATTTTTATTTTATACGATTGCATTTCATGCATTTAAATTATTGTTAATTATTAGGATAATTCAAAACAATAAATATTTTTGTTACTGTCGAAAGTGAATAAAAATTAAAAATAAATTGTTTCTGTAATATTGATTTATAATATGCATCTTATTCTTAGGCCCAATAATTAAATCAATATTTCTAATTACTAATCATTCCATAAATTTTGATTATTTACCGTAATAGAGCTTTTAGATAAATAATAAACTTTTAAATAAACCTTTTAGATTAACTTACAGGTACTTATTATTGTTCAATTTTTCAATTGTTTTAAGTAATCAATTATGTGGCGTTTAATAGTCACAAACCGTTCAATGTCAGAGATATTTTATTGTAGGGAAGAAAAAACCTTTTTGTAATAAAAATGAAGACTTATATGTCCCAATAAAGAAATATGTTACATAGAATTGTAAAAAAATATAAATTTACAAAAAATACAACAGTTAATATTATATATTCAACGCCGATTCTTTATTAAGCATCCACTGTGACGTGAATAAAATGCAGAAACTGTTAATATACAAGTACGCAAATGAAGTAATATGTAAGTTATGAGCATAGAATAAAAAACTTATTAATATTGAAACGCGTGATATATGAGTGTAAGAAACGGCGTTGCATAAAATTATGAATATGTTAAAAAAAACCAGGATTAGTGTGCTCTATAACGCATCGTTTACAATACTTTTTAACGGCTCTATAACCGTCTATAGATATCTGGCAATCTTGAATATTGAGTTGCTGCAACCCTCTACAATAATAGGCGATGCATTGGACGCCTCTATCAGTCACTAAATCACAGTTCCTAAGGCTCAACTTCTTCAAGTTCGGACAACTCTCAGCGAGCGACCTTAACCCTGCATCGCTTACATCACATTTTCCTATATCCAAAGCTCTCAGCCTTGTACAAGACCTCGCTAATATGTTTATTGCATCATCGGATACAGCTTCACAGCCTCTTGCATTTAAATACCTTAATTTGTAACATTTTTTCGCTATAACTTTTAGCCCCGCATCACTAACTTGATCACATTTCGCCACTGACAAGTACCTCAGGGTAGCACCTAATTTGGCCAGCTCGTACAAGCCGAAATCAGTGATGTTCGAACAATCACTGACGCTGAGTTCCCTTAACCCTGAGCAAAAGCTTGGCACATACTTCAGCCCCGCGTCTAAAATAATAGTATAGTATATAATAAGTAAGTAACAGTCTTATAGTGAGTGTTAACTAACCTGTTATTTCAACACATCTACGCAAATATAAATACGATAATAATGGAGAATTTCGTACAATTATGAGTAGTCCATTGTCTTGTAATGCAACACAATCGCTTAAATCTAAATATTGCAGTTGTAATTTTCTTGTTGATTGTATATCGTTGGTGATGTTAATACACGATATTTTTGTACAACCTTAAACATTAAGAAGTATGTAATTTAAAAGATGTTCATTATTCATGAGATAACATACCTGTGATATCTAAATGTTGCAAATTAGTGCACCTAGTAACAATCTCATGAATGATACTATTCGTCAGATTAGTACAAGCGTGTAGTTGTAAATGAGTTAATTCCGGACACCTTCTGGCTAAGAGTAATAAACTTTTCTCAGAGAGTTTAGCGCCGCTAGTGATGTGTATTCTTTCAACATTTGGACAAGCGCCGGTCTTTCCCTGTCCGCAAAGCTGTCTTAGCACGCAACGGATCGCCTTGTCACCACTAACATGATCATCTTCTATAGTTATTATCCTCCAAAGAGTCGGTGTCCACGCTAATATGTCGAATCTTCTACACACTTGCGCGCATAAGCTCAAATCGACGCTGGATAAAAATGAAAATATCTTAACAACCAGTTCGTCAGGGAGCCTGTCGAATGAGTTATTCTTGGATTGGCACTTTTTGCCTTTATAGAGGTGTGTGTTCCAAAAATCCTGATTTGGGGTCACCAGAGTGTGGTAGCCTTGATCTAAACTGGGACTGGTTTTTCCCAGCATAGTAAAATTGTCGAGGAGACAATTTGTGTCTTGTTGGCTGCTGATGTTGTAGACGGATTCATTGGGAGATTGTATGTTGATTATTTTCTTTCGTTTATCTTCATCCCAATAGTATTCTCTTAAAGAATCTTTATATGAATAAGGCGAATGATTGTTACTCTGGCTATTATAGGTGTTTGGCAAGTAATAATTTTGCTAGAAATAAAAGAGGTTTACCTAACGAAAATATTTAGGAATAATTAAAACTTACCACATAATTAAAAGGCTGAGCTTTTTCTACAGCTTGTTTGTGTTTGAACTTCTTGTCATCATTTTGACTGTATGTGTCTATGTATAAAGGGTGGTAACTAAAATTCTCTCTTATATAGGTTGGTAGATTATCTGAATTAATTTGTGCAGGTTGTTTATCAGAATTCTGGCCTAGCCTTACTAATGGACATGTAGACAGTTGTTCGGAGGATTCAGGACGTTGATTCATATCTTAGAAGATAGACTGAAACAAATATTTCATTCAGATTCAGAATACTCATTCAGATCATTCTAAAGTATAGGTAATCAATAGAAGTTCCTATAAAGTATTTTAGGTTTTATTTTTATATATTGTAGTAATAAACTCCTTGTATGCAAATTCTAATTCCATTGTAATATTCATTATTTGAAAAAAGAAATAATAAATAAGATTGTGTGAACAATAAGGTAACGGTAATTGCATGGAAGATAAGTAGGGTAAATGGCAACTTAAAAGGTCGTCGACATGTTGACTTACCTTAACCCAAAACTAAACAAAAGTAACATAATATTTCTTCAAGTTTTAGTGTCATTTTTCACTGTTATTAACCTTTCAATAGTGTTAGTTCCACTTGGAAACGATAAATCCAGACCCATATGGGTAGAATTCCTGCAATTTCACTTTTTTATAAATTACTTAACTTATTTCGATTGTAGAAGGTAGTACTAGAATGTCAAGTAAAGAACTTTACTCTTTACCTTTACTTCTATAAATTATTTCTTCTGTTCTGTCTTGTCTTCTAAGTTCAATGACAAAACAGATTTCTTCATATCTCTTTGACAGTACTACTTAGTACTGAAATCTTATTCAATGAAATGAAATTACAAAAGAAGAGATCAAATAGTTTTAATTGTATTGTTTCAAGTTAGAATTATTAGGATTTTTTTATTAAATGTAGGTACTATATTTGTAAATCAATAAGTACTACCTTTGTTTGGCACCAAAAATTGGCAGAGACCACTTTGAACTGTCATTAGTGTCAATTACTAGTTCCCTCTATTTCCTAGTAACGGAAGTATTGACGCATGATACTAATAAAATAGGTGGTACCTGGTCTGGGCAACCAGAAACACACGTATTTTGCATCCAAGTACTTTTAGGAGTTCGATTAATAAAATATACTTTAAATATAGCGGAGTTTTTGTATTTTTAATCAAAACCCACAGTTAAATAAAACAAAAATATAATCAAAGAAAATCATTTATTTGAAAAATGTAATACAAGTATAATTTTTTTAAAAACAGTAAACTGATGCCGTCTTCTATGGCTTTCAAAGGATTTTGAATAATCATTCCAAAAACTTCAGATTCAAAGTTTTCGAAATGAACGTAAAATAGTCAACAATTTCATCGATCTGAAAAAGTAAATATGAAGAAAGCGCAGATTTCAATCAAACATAACAACTTACCACTTTCGAAGTCGGTTTTCCAGCGCCGTGTCCTGCTTTGGTCTCTATTCTAATCAACAAAGGATTCTTCTGGAAACACGAACTACCCGCTTTGTACTGCAATTCCGCTATGAATTTCAGCGAATGTAAAGGCACCACTCGATCATCATGATCAGCTGTCAACAACAAAGTAGCAGGATACTGCTGTGATTCTTCTGCAACGGTAAACAAAAGTTTATAAACGTTCAGTCCATCAAGCAGGATAAACGTACCTTGCGGCTCGTGGATATTATGTAAAGGCGAATACTTGTAGATATATTTAAATTGTTCCTCCTTCTCCGAACAACCGTAATCCGACTTCCATGCGTATCCAATGGTAAATTTGTGGTAACGTAGCATATCTAGTACGCCGACTTGGCAAATAGCAGCGCCAAAAAGTTGGGGTGCTTGGTTAATACAAGCAGCAACTAGAAGGCCACCATTAGATCCGCCTTGTATAGTTAGTTTGTTAACTGAAGTGTATTGTTCCTTGACCAAATATTGTGCGGCGCATTGGAAATCATCGAAGCAATTCTGTTTGTTGCCGAACCTGCCTGCGTTATGCCAGGCGTCACCGTATTCACTATAAAATTAGATTTATAATAATGTTCTATTTATAAATATGTTCTAAATGCTTACCCTCCTCCTCTTATATTTGCAAGAGCAAATATACCATCGAAATTGTTTATAAAAATTAGCCTACTAACCCCGAATGATGGGGTTAAATTGATATTGAATCCACCGTAACCGTATAATAGGCAAGGTTTTGAGCCATCTTTTACAGCACCCTGTTAATAAACAAATTGGTATTAATATATTTAATATTATCTATTAGAATTTATTATACCTTTTTGTTTACTATAAACATTGGAATTTCTGTTCCGTCCTTACTTTTATAAAACACTTGCTTTGTTTCGTATTTAGATGCATCGAAATCGCCCACTTTAGTTTCATGAATCATCTAAAAATCATTTTTTCTACTTATTAAAAAAACTTCTTGTTTGTATCTAAGCTAATAAGCAGACTAGAAAGCTAAGCATAGTTTGGTCGTATATTATAATCTACAATTCATAATATACTTACAGTTTCCTTAATGTTATCTCCGTCAAAAATAACTTTATATATTTTACTCGGCGTTAAAAATGAACAGAAGCTATAAAACATTTCGTTGTGATCAGGTTTACCGGTAATTGCCGAAATAGTACCGACATCCAACTTAAAGTCGTAGATTTTATTACCAGTTCGCAAATCGTAAATAATCATGACATTCTGAAACATTTTTTGGATTGAATTTCGTTGTTATTTTAAGATGATTAAGGTGTTACCTTTACATCTCTGAGGTAGCAAACAACTAACATAGTTTTATTAATAACATGCGCCCAATCGAGTACATCTTTAGGATGTTCTGGAATTAAATTCGACCAGCCAGGTTCCCCTTGAAGATTGTCAAAATCGATTACTACAATCCTGTAGTTGGGCGCGTTCTTATTAGTCAGAAACATAAATTTCGAACCGATGTTTGTTATGTACTGAAAAGCATACATTTTGTTACCGATCAATAAAAGTTTGATTGAAATGTTACCTCATAAACAGCATCTAGTTCTGTAATAACAGGAGTTAAGTTTAGTTTCCCTGAGATTTTTCTATCATTTGAAAACTTAGCAAAATACAGCAGATTATCTTTGCATCCCTTGATCGGGGTCACAACTAAATAATCTCCACAATGACTTACATGAGCACCCCTAAAAATTATCAGTATATTAATTTAACTGTAAGTGTGTTTTAGAAATCAAATTAGATCACAGAGTACATACATTCTCAGTTGATGATCATCGAATTCAACAACCATAATATCATCAGACTGATTAGTACCTAACTTATGGTAATATAGTTTTTGGTATTCAGCAGTTTTGGTTTCCGAACCATCAACTTTGCCACTTTGGTGTAAATATCCCTATAATTTTAAACTAATATAGATCCTCTATTTAAATGATTACACAAATTTGTATTACCCCATAGAAAAAGCCTTTATTATCGTGCATCCAGGTCATCGGAGAGAACTTGATTTTTTTAAGTGTCTCATCGTAATCTTTACCTACGAAGACCAAGAGTTAATAATAACTTTACGAGATGGTATACTATTTGATAAATTACCAGTTTTAACATCTCTGAACTTGATTTCGATCCAATCGCATCCACTAGAACTCAAACCGTAGGCAAAAGTTAAACCGTCTTCTGAAAATTCAGTTCCTTGTAAGGCAACAGTTCCATCCTCCGAGAGGGTATTCGGATCCAGGAATATTTTTGGCTCCTCGTCTAAGGAGTCTTTTACGAACAACACGCTTTGATTTTGTAGTCCTAAAAATCGGTTAATATCGTATTATCTCATAAAACTGGTACAAAGAGAAGCCTTGTTAGTATTAAATCATTTTACCAGAATTTCTGTATTGAAAGTATTTATTTCCATGGCGATGAGGTGCAAATTGTTTAGGGTAATTCCAGAATTCTGTAAGCTTTTCTTTTATCTTATTTTTATGTGCATAATCATCCAGAAACGGTCTAGTTATGTTATTCTGGGCATTAACATAAGCTTGCGTTTCTTCCGAATCAGGATCTTCTAACCAACGGTAAGGATCGGTTATCTTAAAGAAAATTAACAATTTCATAAACAATGTTCAATAATAAATAAATTCATAAAGAAGTGCCTACCTCAGTACCGAAATAGTTGTCTTTTACAGACTCATCTCTTGAAGCATCTGGATATTTAAATGACATGTTTCTTTTAAACAAATGGACCAAATATTTCCTGAAAAAATTATAATTGCATTTAATTTCTAAATTGCGTCAACAGAGTACCTATGTTTTGTTAAAAACCGCATTAAAAAACTGATTTATTTAAACAAAAACTGACACATTTGACGTTTGGTCAAGAAAATAGCAGGATAACTTAATAGGGGGGTAGCGGCATTAGGTCGGACTTTAGAGAAGAGGGTGACTGAGGTAAGGGGAACGCAGAAGTCAAACTAGGTTGGCAACAAACAGTGACAGAAGTGTCAAATGAGAAATGTTGGCTAAACTTTTTAATGAATTTGAATTCAAAAATGGTTTCTAGTTTGTGTTTTGAAGAGTAATAATTGTATTTATATGTGTATTATTTGACTTTTATTTAAAAACTTTTAATAAACAATGGTTGGGCAAAAGTGTTATGTTAAAAATTGTGCCAACAGCAGTTTAATTTGTACAAATAAAATAAGTTTTCACAAATTTCCATCCGATCCGGTAATCTCAAGGCAATGGGCTATTTTTTGTAACCGTGGAAAAGATTGGGAGCCCAAAAAGGCGGCTACAATCTGTTCTCGACATTTTAGAATCGATGACTTTGTTCAGAGTGATCAGTACGAGCTTCTTGGAATTAAAATCAGACGAAGTCTTCTTAAAAATAGTAAACTGATATTTTCGAGGTAGACAATTTCTATTACACATAAGTGCAAAGAGTTAAATTGTACATACCTAGAACATACATATGTATAGTAGAAAAAAGTTTATATGAAACATATATTATTATTATTATTATTATTTACCACTAACATGCTTTTTTTGTAGTCATACCAAGTCAGAATATGGAATTTCATAATCAAATAGAAAGTGTTATTCTACAAACCGTGGCCGTTACCCCCTTATTAAATTATCCTGGAAAATAGTAAAATTTGACATTTGGAAATTTTGCTCTCTCTCTTTTTCTCTTAGCGGCCTCTTTTCTCGTCACAAGCAGCCACAAAAATACAGAATAATGGATAATGGAAGTAATAAATCATTTAATCATTTTCTTAATTCTTCTTGATTTTTAAATAGTGTAGAAAACCTAATATTTTTGCCGATATGGTGCCCATAGACAAAATCTTTCTTTCTCTATGATGGTTCCCATTATTTTATAACTCGGCTTTTATTAAGGAGCTAATTTTTATGCAAATTCAATTTTTTTTCTCTGAAAAACACAGGGGAAAAATCTATTGGGATGAAACATGTTTGAATCATATACAAGTAGATGCAAAATTGTTTACAGTATAGGCTATGAGTGCAACAAAGAAAACATCCATTAGTCTTTTTCCAAAGGAAAAAAAAGAGTGATATTGTAATATTACAACTTCCTCACTCTAACCACTGTTATTTTGATCTTTCTTTGTTTAACTCATGGCCAAAATTGACAATATTGCAGTGTATATGATTTATTATTCGAAAAATTATTAAATACAATTTTTAAAAGTTCTCTATTATAAATTATTTAAACAAAGCGCAAACTTTTTTAAACAGAACTACACTAATATAAATTGCGTACGTGTATACAAACACGTATACTAATGAAGTAATTTTTAAAAAGCAATAAATAAACTTGTTTTCTAATAATATATAGATTAAAAATAAAAAAACAATATTTCATAGAAAAATATGCTTACCTGTCTTGTTAAAATTCAAGTAAAATTTTAACTACTCTAAATAGTTCAAATTACATTCCAGTTTGATTAGATAGCTGAATTTACATAGCATTTAATTAATTCCAACACAAATGCAAAGATAGCATGTTCAATTTGAATAAATATGTAGACAATGAAGTAGGTGTCAGCATTCAAATGATTCAGCTTAGTGGGATCTCAGAAGTGGGATTAAAAAGGCGCTCCTAAAAATTTATAATTAACCAGTTCCAACCCCGAAACACCTACCTTGGTTCTATTTTTACCATTTCTAGTGCAATGTGCAATGCTGTTGAAGAGCAAAAAGCAGTAGGCCTCGTAATAAATAGCTTTTAATTCAAGAACGCGACTTTTACCGATATTGTATTCTATATATGGATTTTTACAAACATTGTATTATTGTTTTTAATGCAGTTTGAGTGCAGATTAACCATTATAATGTGGCTAAGAAAAATCGTCACAGTCATTAACCTTAGGGCTCAATGAACCGGTAATTCGGCCCTGAATTTTAAACAATCGATAAAACGACCTTGCCAATGCGCTAAGTTCATTTTCGGCTATTGTTTCTAGGCCATTAAAGACATAGATATTAAAAAAGTCATACGGTTGCAAAAAAAATAAAACCAAGCAAATTATACTTGTATAAACTATACTTGTATCCTTGATAATGCATTAATGCGTAAATTGCAAACAGATCAATTTCATTTGCGGTGATTAATAATTTATTCGTTTCAAATTATATTTAAAGTTAATATTATTTATTTCAGTTTAAAGTGCATCACGAGACAATCTGTACAATCGGAGATGGGTCAACAATCTTGCCCACACCAAAACAGGAAATATATGCAAATTATCAGACATACACTCAACTTCTGATAATCCTTGAGTGAAAAATAAACTTTGTTTATGTTTAGTTAGTACCATAAGGAAACTAATGAAGCATACTTTCCTGATGGGATGGGAATGAATCATGCATATCATTTCACAGGAATTTGAAGTGCCAATGTGAAGCAGTTTAAATTTAGCAGATAATCTTATAATTTATGATTCCTCACAGACGAATTAGATTAATTATGCTACAAAAATGTGCACTTTACTCGAGTTACTCACTCTGTTGACACATGCTTCTTGGAATTAATCGAAATATCTCTTTAAATTTGCGAGCTAACTGAAATAAGCCAGCTAAAATAAGCCAATAGGAATTTTTGGTATTTCATTTTAAACAGGCTATTAATTCACCATTAGGAGCTGTTTTGTTCACCACATAACTTAAAAATGCTTATGTACTCTATTTTAGTTTATCAGTTTCCTAGAAAGACTTGATAAAAAGTACAGAGAATGAATAATGGGTAGGATAAACAGAGATTGCATTTAATCTCGGAAAATAAGTAATTTCTCAACAAAAATAAAAATCATATAAATTTTATTTTAAAAATTATGATGTATGCAGAATAATGACATTAAAAATTATACAAATAACATCACATTTTTTATTAAAAAAATATCAGCCTTTTAGGGAATAAGTAGAAATATTAGAATAAGTAGAATTACTATGACGTGACAATGATTAATTAAACAAAAACTCAGACTATATATAAAAATAATCAAAACACTATCTTGCTTTTTATATATAATCTAACTCGTATCTAAAAAAAAGGAGTAGGATCGATAGTTTTTACCATAAGGGAGTGGAGAATCCTCCAGGAGGAACCTTGACTCTTCTCGGTTGTTCGGGAGTCGCGATTTTCTTTTTTTCCGCTTCTATAACTATATCAGGTTGGATATTTTCATCTGGAGTAATATAAACGTTGCCGTTGCCATTATGACCATTATTTTGCTTTTTTGTGTTATCTGGCTCGTCGTGAACAAAACAACTTTTTATGGTGGTTGGTGGACCAATATGTTTTTTACTTGGCGTCATCATTTCGGCATTATCAGCAATGCCGAAAATATCGGAATGTCCGCCGCCTGGGGGCTTCAGAACCCTACTGGAATTCTTTTTTTCCCCAAAACCGATGTTAAAACTTGTGGATGTCATCTGAAAATAACGTATTTGTTTCATTAAAAAACACGTTTTTCCAATTCTTATCGACGATGATTTATCAAAAAGTTAATACAAACTACTCTAGCTACCCTAAAATAACTAAATCAACTGTATTACTACTTTTATAAATTTTCACAGAAAAAAATAGCATGTGGTAAATTGCTATTGTTCGATGCCAGATGAGTCACATTGCAAAGCCGTATGAAAAGGGCAATGTTATTTTAGTTACTTCGGCAGCCGTTCGTTGATTTGTATTAAAGTTAAACTAGTTTATATGTTTTTTTTACGTAAATTAAAATGTAAGTTACCTTAGAAATTATACGTCCAGCTACAACAACAACCACAATCCTTCTAACGGTTACGATTTATTTCGTTTGAAATTGAAGTGAAGTGAACTTTCGACCTCGAATATACCTTTCTCTCTCCAGCCAATCGTCGTCAATGTCGGGCGCTCCGAAAGTAAAAAGAAATGAAATGAAAGAGCAGTGCTGTTAGACATTCGCCAATCGGACAACGACCTCGTGTCACATGACCTTAAAATTCCTCTGTTCGTTTGTCTGTCTGCTGTCAGGCAACCAACTCTGACAATGTACAGGCGCGTTTTTTTGAATACGTATTTTTTTCGAATAAATTCGGAATGTAGGCCAAAAATTTTTGAAAGGTTATTGCACTAATACTAATAAAAATAGTTGTTTATAACTAGTGCTGTCCGATTACTTTTAGATAGCCGGTTACAACTATTCATTATATTCCAGGTTAATCGGCTTACGGCTATTATTTATTAGGATTTGATACTTTTATGTAGGACACTGGATTCTGAAATTCCAGATTAATAACAGAACCCAGCCTCACCTAGGCCTTGACCCTTGAAGTACCAAGGCCAGTACTTGACATTTAGTACCTTATTATCTCTTAAAGTAAAGGCCGCCATCCCCGTTATTCATAAAAAGTATACTCTCTTTTTTTACTTCTGTGTTACTGTTTTAAGTTTTTAATTATCTTAAATCATATTACCAATACTTGTAGGGGTAAGTGCAAATTTGTTTGCTCATTCTATGAGTTGAACAAAGGAAGGTTTATTAAAACAACAGTGGTTAGAATGAGAAAATTGAAATATTATAATATCACCCTCTTTTCCCTTTATATGAGACTAATAGAAGTTTTCTTTGTTGCACCCTATATTGCGTACAAATTTGCACTTATCTGTTTGTTCATGCACAAGTTTATGAGACTCAGAATTGTCAACATGTTTTCATATATCAGAAAGATTGATAAGTTCTAATACAAATCAATCCTACTGAAATTAAAAATTCATTTCTCCAATTTTTAATGGAATATTTTATCAGGATAGGATATGTAAATAACACAGCTATTGTGTGATAATGTTTATTGATTTCAAATTCAATACAGAGGCGGTTGCATAAAAGTCAGTTAAAAAATAAAAACAATTAATCCTGCATGTCCGGCGAAATATTATATGGAAATAATATCTAAGTAAATATAGGTTAAAACTAGTCATGAACCCAATCTGTAAACCTTAAAAATTAACAAAACTATTCACAATAAAACTTAAACTTTTTTTTCCAATACAAATAAACAATTTTAACGGTTTTCCATTTATGATGCCATAATAAATCTAGCACGGAACCACACTACATAAATCTATCTGCAGGATTAATGGATAGCTAAAATAAAATAAAAGTAATACTTTGAACACACAACTTAAAAAAAATCAGTTTCCTTAGTAAACATACTTAATGAACATATTTACATACATTCAATGCCCCAGGAATATTGAAATCAATCTCCAAAAAAAAGTAGTGTAAATTGATCAGCAGATCAGAATTGCATCGCATCTAGAGAACAACTAACATATTACATTCCCTGACAATATTTATATACGTGCATTTTGTCAGAAAACGGTTAGCAAATACTAGCTTTAAAAACGGTATAACATAATAAATATAGGTTAATATTAGGGTCCGAAACCATTATATTTTTAACAAGTATATTCAACATTATGCTATATTACTCACAATGTGGACACTTCAAAGTATTTCATATACGTGTTTTAAATACCTACATGAAATATTGGAATAAAGATACAACTAATAGTGCAAACGAACTATTTTAAATATTTTACGTTATTTCATTTAAACGTTGCCCTCGATATATCTACGGGTACAAGCAAATAGCATTAGCATTACAAAATCAATTCAAATTTTCATAAAGAAAAACATTTCAAAGTATACTTGTATAACTATCTTTTTCTATTTTTTTACTTATATAAAAACAAAGATTTATATAAACGGGTTTTTAAAAAGTCGTTTAAAACTTAGTCTAAATAAAGTTTATGCCTCAGTATTTGCGTTCAAAAAGTAAATTGATTTCTGCATTTAGCGAGATTCAAAATTACACATTATGTACTTAATACTGTCTAATTTTCTTTCTACAACTTTGTACTTAATCATCCGTGTGAAGGTCTTCGTTATAAAAATATTTAAAAATAGTTCGACAACACCGAGATTATTCGAACCCTAAACGAATTACAATTTTGTAAAACCAATTCTGAACTACTGTCACCCAATTTCTTTTTCTGCCCACGAAAATGAAAATGGGTAGGAGCACTGATTGGGAACATACAGTGCCTAAGCAATAACCAGAATTATACATAGATACATGAATTCATTTCATATAACATCATATGTTAATGAAATCACATGAAATAATAAAAACAATAATTCATAGTTATTTTAAATGTAAATACATGGCCACATGGAACTCATGTATAATTGTTCTGTACCAATGACGAAAAAAAGCAATCACTAAGGGAGAGATGCAATTCTACAACGGGAGCCATTGGTACAGGCTTACGTAGAGTTCAAAGTTTACTTCTTGACACCGTTTTGGTGTACTGACCCCTTATTAGCTACGACAGGGGAAGCACTGTAACAAAACAACATTAATTCTATATTCGTCTTATTCTTAAAAAAATCTTACTTGTCTCCGTTGGGACCAGACGAACCATCCTTGGGAGCAATATCTAGACCCAATTCGGATAACACTTTGAGAGCTTCAAGAGCGGCTTTCTCGTGAGAAGCTTCGGTGGTGGGACCTTCACCGTGACATACTTGTGGTGGATTTGTACTCAAAGACACTAAAGTCAAATACATTTCATGATTTGCTTTTGGGAAATCTGAGAACTGGACCTGAATATGCATTAACTGAGCTAGATACAATAATTTGTCTTTTGAACGAACGCCCTGAAACCGGTATTTGTCAGTAAATTGATTAAAAAATTTGTCACGATTAAATTACTTGTATAGTAGAAGGTGGCTTTATCTGGGTTTGTTGAGTTTGCAAAGGCTTTTCCGAGTTATCTTTTTGTTTTTGGAAACCAGCTTGTTCTGTAACCAGCAGAACTCCTGGCACCAATTGGCGACCACCGCTACCTCCGACAGACTGAGTTGGTTGATTCTCTTGGGATTCTTCAACGAATGTTACTTTGCGATTCTTATCGTTAGAATGCATCGCTGCATCTTCCTTTTCTTTGCTCGGCTGTTTAGCGTTAGCGGAACTGTTGTAACCCAATTCAATCAACAAAGCTTCCGCAGCGTTTCGTTTAGCAACCTAAGATAGATATGGATTACTTTCCTTAGAACCCATTACAGCTCGATCAATGATTACCTTTTTATTGGGTCCCACTCCAGTACAAGAATGTCCATTTACGGAAGCTTCAATAACGAACTCTCGTCGTCTGGGAGCTCCGCGTTCTTCCAAAACAGTATATACCGGCTCTCTTTCTTTATTAGCTTGCTGAATTTGAATTAGCCGAGATATGGGATTAATCTCCTCGGCCACTTCAGTCGTTTTATCCGTATTGACTTTAATCAAATTGCGTGTTTTCTTCTTATTAGGTACCCGCTTCCTTTTCAGCTGTGATATGTTCACCACGTTGGGAAGTGGAGGAAGTTTAGACAGTTCTTCTAGCATCTTCTCAGCGGCACGTTTCTTCGAAATCTTCTTACCGTTTCCTTCACCCTCGGCTATAAAGGTGCCTACACGACATTGAGTTACAAATACTTTCATGTGTGGAGGTCCCTTTAAAAAGAGTTTGATGAAATTTATTTGTTACTGTGCGGAGAGAGAGAGAACATTAAACAAAGTCACTTACCTTTTCGCTGAGGACTTCAAATATGACGCTGAGGTTTCTCTTTAAAGCTATTTCGTATACGAGAGAAATAGGGGACTTCAAGTCTGAATTAATGTCCCCGACACTTCCTTGCTGCATGGTTTCGTTTGGTATTTGCTGCGAATGATCAGGTGACATAGACACAGAGGATTGTTCTGGATCACCTAAACAGATTAGTATCTGTACAATCTAGGGATAAATACAATTAAAAAAGGTGCAATGCATTTGCTATTTTGTTGAAGATATTCCAAGCATAGCTAAATAGTTTCTGCGTTAATGTTTGGCTACTATTTATTTTCTACATTGGAATATTTACGAATAAAATATATTGTTCACCTAGTTGTTTGATGTGTTCAATGGCTTTGGTGGCAGCATCGTGTCTGGCAGCTTGGACAGTATAACCTTGACCCGGGTATTCCCTTTCTCCGACTCGCAAACGCACTGTATATGGATCACCAGCATTGTGGGGCGCGCTAGGTCTGAACTGCCCGTAGTATCTGTTGTCATATGGATAATTTCCTCTTATGTTCCGGCGAGCATCATATCCGTATCTCTGAGGCTGCATCTGAGCATTGTAGAGGTTATGACGAGGATAGTACCCTGGTTGAGTTAAGTAACCCTAAGGAGAAATATATTTCCTTTCCAGACACATTTATTTCGTTGGTACAACTAAAATGCCTCTTCGAGATTCAAACCTTTTAGTGATGTAAGGTCAAAATATGTAAATTGAAATGCAAATTAGTAATATTTTTTTGAAATATGTATGAAAAATTTAATAAGCAGTATCAAACAATGTATTTGACAAAAATTGCTGATCTAAATCTCTAGGAAGCATATATTTTTGACTCATTAAAGAGATACGATTTAACATATCTCACAAAACAATCGTACATAAAACATTAAGACAAAACATTTATTATATTTCTCCCTATTTTTTACAACTTACAGAGTGTTATATAATTAAATCACTATTAGAAATAAAATGTAATTCCAATGAAGTAATTAATAAACCCTGTGCACATATTTTTAAAGCAAGCTAAGAAGAGTGTGTAAGAGAAAACACAGAAGATGAAATCAAAAAATTAGACCCAATTTCAAATAAATATAAATTATCAGTAGATCAAGAGCACAACACCTAAACATTTACAAATATAATTAACAATAAAAACGTGCAACATCTACACAGTAAAAATCTAGTATAAAATCACATAGCTGCCTTGTTTCTAAGTAACAAACTAAATAACCGTATACATAAAACATTTAATTCTTACCTGATGTGGCGGTGCACCCCCGTTTTCGATTACATACACGGTACGTTCGCCTCTTCTCATAGCGAGAGCGTTCAGTTCGACTGTAGGTGTGACGATTCCCGGGTTCGGAGGGCGAGTACCAGGGCGATTCCTGATCGTTTTAGGCGGTGGGTGTTTAAATTCAGTTTTAGATAAAGCTTGGGCAGCCGCAGAATGCTGCGCTTTTTTAATGCTGGGCCCCTCGGCTTCATACTCCTCGTTACCGAGTTTCAAGGTAACTGTGAATACTTTCTTGTGAGCAGGTCCCTGTTCCCCAGTTAGTCGGTATTGGTGTTGAATTTTGTTGTATCTTGCTGTAAAAAGGGCAAATATTGTCGTTTAGAGGGAGTTCAAGAAACAATGCAGCATTATTGTAAGATTTCAGGTGAATGGTTGATATATTTACCTAATTCATTTACCAAACACATTGGTGTTTTTTCTTTTATGTTTGCCAAAGTAACATTGGGCGTAGACAAAGTATTAGTGTTTGAACAGTTTTGATGTTCAGTACTGTGTTGATCTGCTTCTGTAGGTTGGCTGGCATTTTCATAATGGTAGACTTGTTGCATATTGGGCTTAGGCTGTGGCTGTTGTGGAATCGAAGTGGTCGTAATGAGAGTTGGTCCAGGTCCAGGAGACATCGACACCAAAACACCTATTCCATTAAATTATTTATACAATATTGCCCTTATGATTCAATGAGAAAAAATAACTCCTCTCCACTACTAATGAACCAAAATAAATCATTCCTATATAAAATGATAGCATCACATTAAAGCACATCATGCCAAATTATTATTGATTGATGCCCTAATTTTAAATTGGAATTAAAATGGTTTAAAAATTACAGTAAGGCCCATAATTGTATACTAATTGCTGCTAGTATTATATTAAAATAAAAATAAAACTAGGTGCAGCAATACCATACCCCTCTTATAAGAGAATAAGTACAATGAAATTAAACTACAACTTACCAGGAGCTGGTATACTCATCAACATTGTTCTCTGGTTAGGGGGTGGGCCCATTTGTTGTATTCCCATTCTAAAATAACATAAACCAAACTTAAATTGATGGATTGAAATAAGTCGATTGTTATTTTATGCGAAATGAGCGCGAATATTAACATAAAAAAACGTTTACTGACCTAGCATTCCTCTGCATTCCATTCTGGGACATATGATGATGCTCTTGCAACATTTTTTTCTTCAAAACAATCAAAATACGTAATGAGAAGTTCCTATTTTATTTAGCAATCTAAATACCTCAATAGGGAGGAGTAGATCAACAAGACGAAGACCGGTACAAATTATCCAAAAAAAAATTAGATGTGGATGCCCGCCACTAACAATGTTTCTACCTACTTTTTTACGTTGTGTAAAACTTTATCTTTCAAACAAACACCACTACTAAATCTTTAACAAACGTTGGCAAACAATAAAGAAAAATCAGCAACTAACATGCGGCCATGTTAGAATAATCGCAAATGGTGGATGATAATCTTAAAGATCGTTAATCTGTTGACTTATGCGAGCAAACGTCATAAAGTGTTGCCAAATTGTAAAAGAATAGTTGCAATAAAAAAGAGAAAGTTCTCATATTTTCGATCTAAATTATACTGTATTAGATTTTAGATAACAAGCTATAAAATAACTGAGTTTTACTCGTGTGCCTATGATAAGTTCCCAATATTTTAAATGATTAAGGTAGAAATATAATTGGCAACTATGTAATTTCTTCGACAGTTAGGAAATCTTACAAATATAGCGACTAACGTTGAAAAGAAAATTCATTTATATCGCACCTGCGCACTGGTTCTGATTTATATTTAAAATTTTTCAATTACTATTTTAAATGGAAAAAATTAAGACACCAACGTATCTGACGTCAATAAGTTTCTTGACAAAAATTTATTGGCTATTAAAGAAAAAACTTCTTTATCCATTCAGCACTGTTACAAATTTATGCACAATAACAGAAAATACATTATAAAAAATTTATTTCTAAAATAAAACTTATAATGTGATACTAAATATCAAGTACTACTAAAGTTAAAAAATAAAAAGCCTACATTTATAATAACAAAATGTACCTATTATTTTTCTAATACAAGTAGTAAGTAAAATGCTATAAATGAATGAACATAATAAAAAATGAAGTTAATTATTTAATCCATAATTTGTTACAAAAGTCAAAATAATGATGTGGAATTTTTAATATAGCATAAATATTCCTAACTTTGTATACATGTATAATGAAGAGCAATACCATGAATTTTATCCAATTTTACACTTTCTAAATTAAAAAAGTAAATGATATTTAGTAGCAATTAGATATTACATAATCCATTGGTTAGAAATTAACTTTTTAGACTATATATGAATATGAGGGGGGGCTTGTGGAGACGCTACCGCCGAGGCTTGAGGAGATGGTGGCGTTGGAGTCGTACTCGGGCCACTTTCGGGCGGTGGGGCTGAATGTGCGGCCTGCTGTTGCTGGGACACCCATTGTCCCTGCTCAGACTGCAGCCTTTGATGGGCTTGTTGTCTCGCCCTGAATTCGGCCGCCTTCAATTGCTCCAAATGGAACTGCTGTCTCTCGGTTATTAATTGTTGCCTTTGATATTCAAGCCCCTCCCTCTCTCTTTCCATTGTCGTCTCAAGTTCCTCGAAATGACGTAGTTTAATTTCGAGTTTTTTCATCTGAGTTTCCACCAGAAGGGCTACGAGAGACTTTATTTTTCTTTCTTCCACAGCCGCAAGGTGTTTCGCTTTGACAGCTGCGGCAGCCAGCGCTGCGGCGGCGGCGCTTTGCATTTCACTGTCTTTTACGACTCGTTCGGGTTTGTTCTCTGACGTGTCCATTTTTTCTTCCTTCTCACTATCGGATGCTTCAGATTTAACTTTATCGCTGCCCTTGTCTTCTTGGCTCTCGCCGTTTTTCTTCTCCTCGCCTGATTTATCCTCGTCTTTGACGTCTTCCTTCTTTACTTTGTCGTCTTCTTCTTTATCAGGTACAGTTCCTGCGATGCCTGTGAGAGCGAGATTAGCAGCAGGATCGTATTTGCCTTCAGCGCTCGAAGCTTCGACGTTTTTCAAATGAGCATCCATTACTGAAGCCGGAACTTCGTCTTTAATACTTGCAAATTCGAGCATAGCAGATTTTGCTGCAGCTGCAGCAACTCTTGGGTCAACGATAGAAGCCAGAAATGCAACTGTAGACATTATCGGATTGCCAGCTTTACTAAACGGAATAGGTTGGTAGGCTAATGGTCCCAAAGCCCCGCCAGCTTCTGGATCTTCTAAATAAGGATCTTCAATGGGCAACCTTAAGAAATGAAGAATGCATTCGTCTTGTGTTCTCGAACCAACGTGCTCGCAAACTTTGTTCCAATCGTCCTTATACATTTCGAGTCCTTCTAACAACAAAAGCGTTTCTTGTTCTGTCCAATCTCTAGTTAATGAAGCAGCACTTTTATTTCTGAGTACAGCTGGCTTCTTAGCATACTGATCCAATTTCAGACCGAAAGTAGATATTTCGGTGGTACCTTCTGGTTTCTTGATATCCTGAGTCTTATCAAGGTCTAATAATGTTTTCGCCGCGCTGGGCTGAGGAGTTTTGGGAGGATTTACGATTTGCAAACCAGATGGAGTGTCCGAAAGTATGTGAAAGTGGGATGTAGGTGGTGGACCCATAGCAGTTGGTCTTGAATCAGTATCGACCTGATAATTGATAAGACCCCATTGCTCTAGAAAAGCATGTACTCTCATGATAGCGCAAACATCGCCAGCAAGATTACGTCTACAAGCAGTGCTAGTTATGTATTCGGTAGGATTTAATCTGTAAGTATCTATCATGAAGTTCCTGAAAAATAAAAAGGATTGGTAATCGTGATAATTAGTAGTTTTAGTAAAAACTCACCTGTAGCCCAAGTATATTTCTGGTGTCTTAGATTTGTTTCTGCCGTTAAAAAACTCGGGCATCGCTCGTTTTTCAACTTCGTGAATTGAATTGTAGTCAAACCAAGCAGAATAAGATGGAATAATAATGTGATGGGTTTGTTCTGTAACGTTATCCTCTTGCCCATCATCTTGAGTATTGCTGTCGCTATTTTTGCCAGTTTGAGAATCATCGCCTCTTTCCTCAGTATCTTCTAAATCTGTAATTGATCCACCTTTCAATGGTTGAAGCTCGTGATCTTTCTTAGCGAGCTGATTATTTTGGGAATTGGGATTGACTTCCACGATGTTGGGCTCCGGTGTAGGTTCATCCATGTCTTTCGTAAGATCTTCCGATTCGGGATCCTCAGGTCTTGTTTTCTTTCCCACAGCTGGACTTCTGCCGCTTTTCCTCTTGCCTACTTTAGACGGAGGCGATGGGGAACGCTTCCTTTTCCCTCCTTTGTTCTTTTTGTTTCTGTCTTCAGATGGATTTATCAAATCCTCGACGGACATCAACCTAGGATGTACTTTGTTTATTCCTGCTTCATCAACCTCATAGTCTTCTTCAGACATCCATTCGTTGTATTGATCCGTCTCGTACACCCAAGTGCAACTGACTCTCCAAGGACCCAAATGCGGGCTGGGATTATTTTCCATAGGTAAACTATCCAATCCTGCTGTTTCCAGATTCACCCAAGTATCGAACGAATTGGGAAAATAATACCAATGCATCATCACCATTTTATCTCTTTTGTAAACAGGTCTACCGTATGCGTCTTTTAAAGGATCGACTGCTCCGTAAATAATGTGGGTTGCCGTTTCCTCGGTCTCGACAATCTGACCGTTCCTTCTTCTGATAATTTCTCTTATCTTTTGAGCAACGCCTTTCTCTACTTCAGGTCTGATATAAACTATGGGTAGTGTGTACAATTTCGCGATTATCAAAGCTTTTTCCATTGATTGAAACATCTCATACACTTTTTCTAGCTTCGATATATTCTAAAAAAAATTCAAGTTCGTTAATATATGGTAATCGGTAGGTCATATAACTACAAATTATGTTAGAATTGTTACAAAAATAAATTACCTTTCCCGAAGGCAGTTCGAACCGTCTCCAGTTATGTTCGCTTTTGAATTTATACGCAGCTAGCAGCAAATGGCATAAACCACCTCCAGATTTAAAATCCAAGAAAAATTTTACCTAAAAAATACGAGAAATGAAAGAGTTTCAAGATTAATTAATTAACCGTAACTTACAGGTATCCGACTCATGGGTGGTTTCTGCGTATTTTTGCCCAGAAAATCCTCCTGAAACTGCATGAACTGCACTGTTGTTGTCGAAATTGTCTTGTTTGTAATGGGCTCATTTTGAAGATACTGCAATGCAATACATTAATGTTAGATTTACAAATAAAGCTTTATTACAAATAAGGGTGCTAGGCGTGCCAAAAGTATTTACCTTCTTTCCGTTTTTCTGCAGCCATTGTTTGACGCCTTCTAAAGCGGCCAATGTTTCAGGAGACTCGAAATATTTCACATTCGGTCCCCCATCCATTTTAGGCCCTATGGACAACATTTTGATATTTATTAATGAACACCGCTATGTAAAAAGCCGACAAAATCTTTATAGTATTGACAATACAAACACATCAACATCAACCACCATTTTTTTTGACGTTGCTTGTCACTTGTCATTATTTTGTTGTATGTTTGGTAACTTTGCTACCAACTGTTAGCAAAAGAAATTACAAGGATTTGATCAATAGGTCAATTACCAATCAGAGGCAATTTAGGATTTTATTTATTTATAAAAAAACTATATTGTCGTAATTACTTACGTTTGAAAGTTTTCATCAGATAAATCAGTATAAAAAGATTTGTATTTAAATACGAACTAGCTATAAGCAATAGTAAAAAGGATGTGTTAAATTGGTTGCATAACTTTCAGAAATTAATATTCAAATTCAAACCACCCATTTACTTTATATGAAATCCATATAAAACTAATAAATACTGTATTTTGTGACCTAATTAGTATTAATTTAATAAAAAAATTCAAACAGATTGTAATAGATATGTATTTTTTTTAGAATTACATAAGTGATAGGTATTCAAAATAAGAGTCCATGAATCCAGCCTCTAATTCTTTTAATCGAAATTACACAGTTACAATTAAAAATCATAATCAATACGTTATTTTTTCTACAACTAAGTCGACGTTCTAGGGCACGATTACATCACTTAATTAGTATTAGTTTGAAAATTTCTGGCATTCACACAATTTTTGGGCTTCATCCTGAAATAAGAATATTGCATTAATATAAGAAAATATAATAAAACATGAAAGAAAAAACTTCCTTCTCTGAATTATAGGCAAAATATATGTAGAATTGCCAATTCATCAAGAGTTCAAATTAATCAAAACACAAATATGAATATTTGTTCAAAAGAACAAAACATTACACATCAAATAAATTCCCCATATTGTTAATGTAATTATAAAGGCAATATTAAAATAATAGCAAAAAAAATATATGCGATATTTACCTGAATGATCTTATGAATAAGCATCAGTGCGTCCACGTTCTCTCTACACTTGCTGTCATCATCCTCTCCGAAATTGGGGCCTCTTTTTCCCCAATTAGGAGAAAAATTAACTTGCGCGTTACAAAATGCAATCACCGTTAGGATAACGATGAAAAATATTTTAAACATTTTCGAATGCCGGTCGAAGCGACTCCTTCGGAACGGTCTGCACGAATATTCTTTGCGCTGAACTGCCCAAACTTTTATAGCAAAGCAATAAGGGTGGGTTCTTGCATTTTGGCTGCTTGCTGCTCCAATGTAACCCCTCCAATCAATTTAATTGAAGAAACTTTTGGGTAAATATACATGATGTCCCAATTTCGATGAAATATATTTTTATGCACAACACTGTTTCACCACATTTAATAAGTATAAAAGATCAATCAAAATTTATGAATTTCTTATTTAACAAATCGAAACTTTAAAATTCAGTTAAAACTTGCGAGAAAGTAGATTGTAGATATTAAAAAAAAGTCAATGTTGTCCTCTTTTTAATAGATATGTATGTAGGTGTAAACAAAACAATTTCTTACCAATTATTTCATACATTTCAGTATCATCATCATCATCATAATCTTCCTCATTGTAATAAAAATTTGGTTTTTTCGTAGATAAACGATTCGAACGTGTTTTTATAGGAGGCATCTTATAATTTGACACTTTTATAAATTCACACAGAACTTTTAATCAATTGAATAATTTTTTAAGTTCAAAAATTCGTGTGTTTTGCCAACGTACAATTTTAATTTTTACATTGTTGTCAAATACTATAGTATTTATGGTGCTTGTTTTAATAGACGTGGTGCTACTCATAGAAAAAGAATTATTTTTCTTGCTTTTATTTTGTGTATGGTACTACTACTATGAAAACCTATAATATGTATAACAATTAAAGCATTTTCCAAATTAAATTAGGTGGTATTTTCAATATCAATTAATAAATTACTTTATCTTTATCTATATCTAATAATCGAAACCCTAATAGTTTGAACAAATGTGTAACCTTCAAGTGAACAAACACCGGAGTCCAGGAAAAGTTTATATCTCATTAAAGAAGAAGTTAGGAAAGGGAACATCGTTCTATTGAATTATCGATACAAGTAATGAAAATGAAGGTAGGAGTGAGTACACAGGATTTATTTGTTTTTATATATAAATTGATTGTGTGTTGATACAAGCTGTTATATTAGATATATGAAATACGGATCGTATAACAAAAAGAATATTATTGTTTTCAATTAACAGGGGGATTCACCAAACTATTTATTTCTTCTGATAAAAGAAAAATGAAAATACCTATTATAAAGATTTTCTGAGAATAAAAGTATTTAATAATATTACTTATGTAAGTCATTACTAGGTTCTAAAATGAGGTGGTTTCTGGTATAAAAATATTAGATTTTTATACTGCTAAAATGTATACTAGAATAAGTATAAATGTGTAATATAAAACATAATCAACATAAACATAATGAAATAAATACAGTATATATTTTTTAATTTTAACAAGGCATCGAGCGAATTCTTTTAAAAATGAATCAATAAATTAAAATATTATTGCATTGTGTCGGGAATCACACAAAAATTTCAGTAATCAGAAGTCAGATAATCTACAACTGACAACGTTGGATTTTCATTCGATAGTTAGTCAGTTTCGTCTCTAATAGGACATTTGACATAAACAAAGAAATAGATATAGAGTGACAAACGAGTCAGACAAAGATCGTGCGATACTTGAGGACGATTTGTCGTTGTCAATTGTCACTGTCAAAACAATTTTTATTAATGGCGGCTGGTGGTTGACGATGAGCAATAAGCAACGTTGCTAACGTTAGCTGTAGGGTTGTTTTTCATTTTTTGAGGTTTGGTTTGGTTAAAATTTCTGATTTCCACTCTGTTGGTTTAATATTTTATCTAGTATAATAAGAAACCTTTTGTGTTCATATTTTAAAAAAATGAACGGTACAAAACGTACATCGTCAGGTAGACACAAAATTGATGGAAAAATTCTAGAACCAGACGTTTCAAGTATTCCTTTAATTAAACAATGTGATAATCCTAGGTTATTGCCAAAATATACCTCAAGTAAGTTTTATACTATTTTAATTAGTTTATTTGTTGCACGATGAATCTAATGAAAATATTTTATATAGTTTTGGCAAAAACTGGAGAAAATACTGTTTCTATGGATGATTTGGATTTACTTCAACAGGACTTAGAAAAACTGCTTTCCACTAGTGCCGTTAGAATTAGATATTTACTTGCAGAAATCGGCGAAACTGACAAAAACGATGAGAGTCATGATAAAAAAGCTGACGTTAAAGTAGGTGTAGATTCTCCATCTGTTATTCAAATATTTCAATTGCATAGTTTCAGACTTCGCTAAAACGAAAAAGGATCAAGGGTAAACCTAAACATAAGGATTTTAAAGCTTTGCCTAAATTCCGTGCCGAAAAATGCCATTCAGATAAATTTTGGGCTTCCATAGAACCTTTATGTGCTAACGTTACGAAAGATGATGTTGTTGTAAGTTAAATATGTAACCATCGAAACACCTATTTACCCATCATTCCAGTTTCTAGACACCCTTATTCAAGAATATTCCAAAGAAATAGATATCAAAATTCCCGAAATAGGCGAACACTATGCTAACAATTGGTCCGACGAAATCATTAACGAAGAACAGCATTTAGGAAAAGCCCATAAGAAATCTTCGTCAACAAATGATATTAAGAAAAACGGTTTACACACGTAAGGCTTTCTTTATGTTATAAAATTTGATAATTTATTTATTTATTTTTATGTAGAATGGTTGAAACGTTCTCAATGCCCCAAACACAAAGACTTCTAGCTGGTTTGATAGAAGAAAGAGTGCTACATAATCATCCAAAAAATGGTGAAGTGACCAAATCTAATAAAGTCAAAGGTACTTTCTTCATTAAAAAAATGACATTTTTTTAACATATTTTCTTTAGGAACAGACTATGCAAAAATGAAGTCGTCATTAAATAGTCAAAAGTTAGGCACATGCTTAGATAGAAGACTGAAAAAAGAACTGATGGAACAGGGAATTATTACTCTGGAAGATATGTCAAAAGTAATTCCTATTTCTTTTCATTTTGCATCTACTAAACACATGCTTTCATTTTAGAGTATACCTGATGATGAAATTTTAAGTGAAATTAAAAAATGCCAACAAGAATTAACGACTGTTAATGATTACAACATAGGTGAACTTAACAAACTGAAAGCTGTTGTTGAAAACGACTTCCACTCTAACGAACTAAAAGAGCAGCTGGAGAAAGTTGACAAGGAAGTGCTCGATTTATATAATAAAATAATCATTGCCAGAAAGACTGCCCAAGAAGAGGATGGAGATGAATTCGACGAAGCAATATTTTCAGAACAAATAACTAAGGAATTTGAAAATCAAGCAGATGCCTTATTAAAGCAACAAATTGAACTCAATCAAAAAATAAATGGTTTAACCGATATGCAAATGATTTACTGTTGGTTAAATTCTTTTTAATTTGATAATACCAGAATAAATGAATTACTTTTTCGAATTATCAGAGTTTGTAAAGCAAATACTAGCCTTGATCGTCTCCTCGAAAAAGGCTATTATCATCAAACTGTAAAAATTTTACTCAAATTGCTAGAACTATGATAATAAATTTGTAAATAGTTCCTAATTATAGAAACAATTAATAGGCATATGTACAATTTCGAGCCACTTGGGGATTATGTTAAAAAAAAATTTCATATCATTAAGAACAAATTTATCTAAATACTACTCGTATGTAGTTTAATGTATTGTATTTATGCTTTCATATAATACATGTAATTAATATTACTGAAGTACAAAATATCTCCTTAATTAGAAATTACCAAGAAAGAATAAAATAGACATACATAGTAAAACCACATCATTAAATGTTACTTATTAATAAATATTTAGGCACAATTTTAAAATTAGACAAATTTATTTCCGTTTCATTTCATAATTAACTCGTAAAATTGAACTAATTTTATTGTATAAATAAAAAAAATCGGTACTAATTGTTGGCATTCTGGATTATTAAATTAACTAGAACAATTTATTTACCGAGACCAATTTTGAGTAGAACCATTGTTCATTAGGGGGATAAAGGCTGTCTTAATATGTTTAAGCAATTCTATTTATTTTCGCAGAACATTTTTGTAATTTACTGTGTTCGCAGGGGTAAAAAATATTTTCTTTTTTTTTTGATGAAATAGTTTTTTTTGTAATAAGATGCCATGGATAAGCTTTTTACTTATATTATTTACGTCGTTAATATTATATGTAATAAGAGATATATAATACTTAAAAAACGAATTAATTGCTTTTTTTCGCCGAACGTATTCTGCATTTTTTCCAATTAACCTTAAACTAGTCAATGGCCTTATAACGACGTAAATATCATAGGTAAAAAAATTAACCACATTAGTTTAGTTACTTTTTGATAAAAACTAAGTGATACACTTGTGAGTATGTAGAGATAGACAAAACAGCCTTTAATTTAGTTTTAATAACCATCAAGTTATGTATGTTTAGGATGTGCATATTTCGAATACTTTTAAGGCTGTTTGTCAAATAAAAAACTAATTATAACTTTCGAGGGTTTAATAAATTACTTTTTTTAATGGCAGTTTTTTTCTCAGACGAATTGAACGTTCTCTTGGAAAGGAAGTTTAAAGGTAAGGCGAAAGTAATACAAAGCCGATCAAAAAATAAAGAATTTATCATATGTACATGTGATTAAACTGTTATTAAAAATTGTTCGATGGACATAACGAATATTCATAAAGTAATATTATTTCCGAAAAAATCTGAACCAATAAACTTAAACGAATTCTGAAAAATTTGGCTCAAATTTTTTAAAATCTATATTCAATAGCAGTTAATGTAAAGATCTCGAAATATTAGAAACACTGTTTATAATGAGCAAATATTGTTGACACAGTATTTAAAATATAAAACGTCAGTAACAACAAGGTACTTCGTTTTTATTCCTAATATAAAAAATAATTATCAATTAATTTAATTGTTTACAGAAACATACGAACTTTAATTCCTTTAGCTTGCAATAAAACATTTAGTAGGTATTTACACCTGCAATATACTCTATAAAATATATTTCGAATGATATAAATGTAAAATGTATAACTAAATAATCGCAATAATATTAACTATGGGACAGATACGCAACAACCTTCTAATTAAATGCAGATAGAAGTCATATTAACCAAATATCGAGCTGTTTCGTTGAATTCAGCAGATATCATGAAACCTGTAAAATATTCTTCAAATCATCGGGAAGAGCTGTAACAATTTCGTCAAGTCGATGATTCAATTTTTCTTTAATGGAGTCATGCACTGGTATATCATGTTGTTCGCATTTAGTTATCTTATTACGCAACCTTAAGACCATATCAACAACTTCAACTTCTGGACGTCCTTGCACCCAATCTTTCAAATCCTTAAATGACAAATTTCTTAATACTCTTTAAAAGTTATCGCTTAAGTACTTACAGCATTAGATAAGGCTTCTGTTTGGAGGGCTTGCAATTTTAGGGTCAAGTCTGAGTACCTAGCATTAAACCATGCCTTAAAATTAGGAGACCTGAAGAATTTTCTGTACAACCCAGTCCAATCGCCCTTAATTCCTGTATTGTTTAAGGTTAATTGAGGTCCTGCGGAATCTAGTGTGGCAAAAAAATGATCAGGATTGAAAGGCAAAGGAGACGGGGGAGCCTACAAATACCTAATTATATTCACATTCTACAAAAAAACCAAAGACTTACCTTAAATGGAGATATGCTCCTTTGAAGGGGCATCAAACTAGCAATGTACCTCTCCAAAGGAATCATGAAACTCTGAGTGAGTTCCAGTAAATGTCTTCTCAGGATTGCAGTCTGTACTTCATAAGGTCTTTTAGAATTAACACCGCTCAGCAACTTCTTAATGATGTTTTTATCTTTGTGTAAAAAGGGTTTGTAAGCTGTGTAAATACCAGGCGTGTTATCGATCATTCGAGTCGGGGCTGTCTTTTTCAGTTTATATTTTTGAGAATGGGTCAAATCATCGCTTAAACGAATCGTATGCGGCCAATGGTGTAAAGTTTTACCAAAAAACGGATTCGTAACACCCAGTATCACAGGTGGAGGGCCTTGCGCCTTACTCGTAAATTGCTTGAATTCGCTGTCATGAATTGTAAAGTATGGACGATAATCACCACAAAATTGCAATGGACAAATTAGCCTTAAAAACATCGTTTATAGACATGGTGAAATGATATTAAACAAAAATAGCAAAATACCTTGTCAACGCTAACACCATTGATGAACAGTGAGTAGGTGACGAAGCTAGCACTACGATCGGCTCACAAACAATCACTAACTCCCATAATAAATGTATGTGGGACAAAACAGGCTGGAGAATTTCGAATAAATTCAGGTCTTCAACGTGAGTTTGAATTTGGTTATCTCCAGGTTCGCTTAATAAGGCCAAAGTTGAATTTGAACTAGTAGCTAGGGGTATGAAGGTCTGAAACAGAAACTTGTTGATAAACATTCCTTTAGAACATTTTACGATACTAACCTGGAAAACGGAGCCTAACAATGGTAAATTAAGAGTAGCTCCAGGCATAGGTCGAGGCCATCTTTCAATATTATAACATACCGCTTCCAATGTAACTTCACCATTTTCAAAGTATTCAGGAGCAATGTAACTGCATATTTTACTGAACAAATTATTGAATGGTAAAAATGAAAGCATCACAACACTCTAAAAAATAAATAACTATGGTATCGGAAATAACAGTTAGAAAGGTGCTTTATTACCTTTTGGAAGTAACCACGAGGCAATGAGATATCTTTAACTTGTCTAAAATAAACGTAACCCCAATAATAAGAACCGTCGACTTGCAAGGCAGTGGGACATTTGGAATTGTAATGTTTATATTCACTTTTGAGATTTCTTGTACCCTGATTGTTCTGTAATCTAATTATAAAATTAGTGTCCCCCATGCAACCAGAGTTTGAGTCAGGAAAAGCCAAATAACACACGTTAGATATTTCTTCTTTTGTAAGGGTAACATGTCGAGGGTAAATACTCTGAAAAAAGACATTGAAAAAAATTCCAAAATTTGTTTCATAAAAAAGGCTTACCTCAAGAGCTTGCCCCAATTCTAAGTCAAATGTTACAACACAGATGCAATACAACCAATTATGAAAACTATCCCAAGCATCCCCTAATTCATTTTCAATAAATTTATTAACTCCATCTGTCATAGTTAATAATATTGTAAATAAAATGGATTTGTATTATTTATTTTGACATTTTATTTCTAGTTCAGTTAAACTACTCGCAGTGTTGCCAATTGTTAGGTACGTTTTGTTGTTCTACTCAAACTATTCTACTTAAAATTATTTGATAGTGGTTGAAAATACAGAATTTTTGAACTGGGAATAAAAAATAATTTAAATACTCGTAAACCAATTAATATATTTTAAAATTAAACATATAATAGACATTTTTTACAATTTTTTTTTAAATACGTTCGGTTTTTTAACTCGGTTGCACTTGGACTTTATAGGGTTTAAAAAGTCAACGTCAATGTCAATATTAAATTTTTTTAAAGCACAAGAATTTTTTTTGATTTATAATTGATCGAGTTTATGAAAATATGTCTGAACTGAGGAAGTCTATTTTTGGCATTAATAGCAAACGTCCCAGGTTTGTATTGAATTTTAATGTTTTTCAATAGTTTAATTGAATGAGTTTCTTTCAGTAGGACTTCGGTAGCCCCAGGGAATAATTTCACTCCCGTTAAATGGACTAAATACTTCGAAAGAGAGGATGATATGCAATTACTTAACGGCAAATTCCATTATTACGCTAAGGGAACAGATGGACCAATATTGCTTTGTCTCCACGGTGGTGGATATTCCGGCCTAACGTGGGCGTTATTTACGGTAATTCTATCTACATGCTGAGTGTAATGAGGAAATTAGGAAGCTTTATACATACATTTTTTACTTAATTACACAATTGCAATTAATTTTACGATTATGTTTTTAGCATGCGATGTTTTTGTTAAGTACATGAGAATATGTATTTTTATGTATATGCCTTCTTAATATTTATATTGTCTTATTTTTTCTGAAGGAAGAAGTTTCTAATCTGATTGAATGCCAAATTATCGCTATCGATATAAGAGGACACGGTAATACTTACACAAACAACGATGCTGACTTATCGTTGGAAACTTTGGCTAAGTATGTTTAATGAAATTGCTCTTCTTATCAGACCGAATGACTATTTGCTTCTAGTGATGTGGTTGAGGTAGCATCAAAATTAACAGAAGGCAATGCGACTCCGATTATTTTGATGGGCCATAGTATGGGTGGTGCTGTAGCAGTTGAGGCTGCTCACAATATAGATAATGTCGTTGGATTGTGTGTCATAGATGTTGTTGAGGGGACTGCATTGGATGCACTTTCATCGATGCAAAGTATCCTCAGAGGAAGGCCCTCTCATTTCAAAAGCCTACCTCAAGCTATCCAGTGGTGGTAAGTCGGTTAGCTAATACGATAGTCTTTATTACTTACGTTTAATTACAGTTATAAAGGGGGTCAAACTCACAACATCGACGCGGCTAGAGTTTCCATGCCAGGGCAAATAGTTAGGTAAGATGATGTAAATTCTAAATACGATTTAATTCCAATACTTCATACAATTTTCTAGCATAAAAAGTGGAAAGTTGGCAGCAGACGAGTGTGATTTGGAACATATTGAAGCAGACCTCACAAATACATCGAGTAAAGAAGTCATTCCATCGGTTTACGCTTTAGCAGAAGTTGCAGAAGTAGCGGAAGATGCAGAAGAAGCGGAAAATGCCGAAGAATCTGAAGAAAACGACGACCATTGTCCTGATTGTGGAAAGCCGCCTATTCCTGCGAAAAGCTCCAAGACTGACTTTAAAAGTCCAAATGTCAAAGAGGAAGGGCCATCGTACAAATGGCGAATCGATTTGAGTAAAACGGAGAAATTTTGGACTGGTTGGTTTAAGGGATTGTCTCAAAAGTTTTTGGATGTGCGCATTCCAAAATTATTATTGTTGGCTAACATTCACGGGCTTGATACCACTTTAACTGTTGGACAAATGCAAGGTACTGTTCTCGATTGCTTGTATGTTCCTGAAAAATATATCTTCTTAATTTTTTAGGTAAGTTTCAGATGCAAGTGTTGGCAAGGTCTGGGCATGCTATACATGAAGATCAGCCTCATCATGTAGCCGAGATATTGAGCGGTTACTTAGTCAAACAACGCATCGCAACCCCAAAATCTACATTTGTTAGCTCTAGTTTGCCGGCATGTTAATTATGTATAATTGATGTATTAACTGTCTGCATATGTAGTTGTTTCCTGGCAAAGTCTACCTGGCAAAACGAAAAAAAAAAACTTGTAAGTGTTTAATGTAATTTCTTAATTTGAATACCGAGTATATTTATTTATCCTACTAATTTATGAATATCAAGAACGATGTGAAAACTCCGTCTCAGTATATAAATGTAAAACTAAGTGTATTTAATTTAAATTGTTCGAGTAAGTAGGAATGCAAACGTGTATTCTTCACAAATATCGATTTTTTGAAGACTTATTTTCAAATTAAATTAGGATGAATTATTAGAGTATAACTTAATTTAAAAATTATATAAATATAGTGAAAAGCTTTACTTTTATAAAAATATTAATGTACTTAAATAGTTTTTTTAATTACTATTTTTGTACTATTATTTTCGTATTTATTTTGAAGTAGTATCAACGTTATTCAGATTACTTAATGTATAAATAAGGTAAGTGGATAAAAAATCAGAAAAATGCCAAAAGCAGTCAAAATCTTTGAAAACAAAAATTCAATATGTTAAGATAAATGAAATGCTAATCAAATTCTTATCCACTTTTCTTTATAAAACGTCTGTAAAATGTATTTTCAGGCAAAAAAATATAAAGTCAAATTAAAAATTTGTTTAATTTTAAACCAATTGGGATTCCCATTATCTATGACTCATTATTAAGTTTAAAAAATTAATAATGCTTTCTGTAGAATGTACAAAAATGCCTAGTTTCGTACAACAATAAACGTTACAAACTCAACATTTAAAAAGACTATGAATATACAAAAACCTAAAAGAGACTAGTTCGAAACAGTTTGTTCTAATTGATTTTGTTGCTCCTGTTGCCTCTCGACATCTGCTATCCGCTTATTTACTATTTCCGTCTGAGCCTCCATAAAATGTTGCATAAGTTTGTTATTACACTTAATAAACTTCGCCGAACAATCTTCAATGCATTCAATTTCATCTTGATCTAACCTGCTAGAATTCACGTTGTTTACACATCTTTGGAAACACATTTCAGTCATCTTATTGTAAAGTTGAAGGAAATCTTTAAACTAGAAAGAGAAATAGTTAATGAATTATGTTGTAGTGGAAGTACAGATAATTACATTACGTAAAGCACCTGGATCCATTTTTATTATTATTTATAAACTATTATTCTAGCATTTTACTATATTTTTGTCTTATTATGTATCATTTTCAACATACTTTCCAAAATTTGATTTGGAGGTTAGGTAAACGTCAGTTGAAATAAAAAAGAAGAAGAAAATGACGTATTTGTTCGGTTGTTTAAATAAATGTACTAGAGCTGTTTTGATTTGCTGAAAGGGTTAGAATTAGGTCAATAAATAAACGCAGTTCTCCCACTAGTAACAAATGATTCTGACAATCCAGCCAAAACAAATGTCAGTAACTGTCAGTTAGTGAATGTAGTTTGTTGGCCGGTTCTGTAAATTTTAAATTTTTATTTTATTTTGACAAATAAACATGTGTACCTTAATTAATATGTATATTAGAAAATCATAAATTAAATTCAACGTAGAAATGTAAATAATGGATAGTGAATTAGAAAAATCGGTACTTCTTAGCACATTTCACTGTGGCAAGAAGAAAATAAGGATAATTTTGCATCAAGGAAAAATCGTCTGGGATAATGAAAAACCTCCATCAGGTAACAATATATGTTTTTTTACCTAATTGCTTATAATTTTCATTACAACCTTATTTCAGAGAAGAGAACGTTGCCACTTGAAAATGTTATTTCTGTTCAACAAAACTATAAAAGAAATACCAATCCTAGTGATTTACAACAATTAGACCCCTATATTTTCACTATTCATTATGCAGAAAGAAATAAAGGATCCAAATGGGTGTATAAAAATTTAACTGTTAAGCATTCAGATTCTGCACAAGTAACCATGTGGGTAAAAACTCTTCAAAATTATTTAAAAAGTTAGTAAACATGTTCACTAAATATAAATTTCTTCAGGTTTTCACTAAGTTGTTTTAGTGACCTTGTATAAACTACTAATTTATGGTACACATTAAGCAAATGGCTGTGATATTGTTTAAATTATTATTACTATCTTTATACTATTTTAATATTTTTTAAAATGGGTAAATCAACATTTATTCATACACGTCGTTTTGAAGCAATTAATTAAATTGCTCAATTACAAGTACAAGTAATTTATAATTATTTTCTATCCTTGACAATTCCTGTAGCTATTTACCTTCATTATATCAACAATTCTTATAAATTAGTCGAACAAAGTCAACAGATTCCATTCTTATTATTATTTTTATTTACTACTAAAAATCAGTCAATGACAAAATTATTTTTATGTTTTCGCTAGAATAACTTATCAAAATGTTGGGGTAATTCTAGTTACCTCGCAGAAAATTAATGGTCAGTTATTGGCTTGGTTCTAATTTGGTGTTTTAAATTTTTTATGTGTATTCTAATTACGAGTTGGATATCAGACCTTGGCCTTTGGGTACAACACGTACTGTGCATATAAATGTTCATTTCCTTTAGCATTATTTCCACAGAAAAATAACCAAATTATTTCCTCAATGTTTCTTTCACCTGTCGATTCTCACATTGTTTTCTTATATCCTGGGATCTTTTATGTTGTTGATGATTGTTAAAGTTATTTCCGATTTTATGATTATTTTTGCCTGCAGGAAATATCGGAAAACTTCGAAGGAAATTAATTAAAATATATCATACACCAATTTGTTATCGATTAAAAGTAATTCTAAATATTTACATCATGTCTATGAAGTCATTCGAGACCTTGATATTTTGAAAACATATAAATTTTGCATTAAAAAAAGTTGAAAAATTGATGTTGCGTCATTTAAACAATAACACTGCTTATGCTTCGATTGTAAGAAGCCGATTTAAAATTGGAAATATTATTGTAGATTTTAAAAGTCGGCCAAAACACCTGCTCCTCTTCGTGAATCCATTTGGAGGTAAAAAAAACGCAATGCAAATTTACGAAAAGTTCGCCAAACATTTATTTAGCATAGCTGGCGTAGAAGTCACCGTGAATGTTTCTCAAAGAAAAGATCAAATCAAGGACTTCATAGTCAATCATAGCTTAGATATATTCGATTCCGTTGCTTGTGTTGGCGGAGACGGCACCGTTTCCGAATTATTTAACGGTTTAGTTTTAAGAGAATGCAAAATTAGAGGAGTAGATCCCGATGACATTGATCAAAATTTGCCTAGACCTAGAATTCCTATCGGCATCATACCAGGTAAAAGCACGTTTTTAACATTAGCTTCATGCTTTTCGTGTTTGCATTTATTCGAATTATCGCCGCATTTAGAAAACTATTTGAAAGGTGTCTCGCGATTATCAATTTCGCTAATTATTTATTACATTTTCAAATATCTGAGAGATAAATAAATATCCTACCAGCGTTCTTAATCGATATTAATCTCGAGGCATCTTATTGTAGATCACAATCTACATTTTGTTGTATCTAAAAAATTTTTAGGAGGAAGTACGGATACCATAGCGTATTGCATTCACGGTACAGATGATCCCACAACAGCCGTTTTGCATATAATACTTGGAGACAAATTAGGACTAGATTTAGTATCGGTTTATGATGAACATAACTTGCTTCGTTTGTACGCCAGCGTTTTGAGTTATGGTTACTTAGGTGATGTTGCTTATCATAGTGATCAGTATCGATGGATGGGCCCCAGAAGATACGACTACTCAGGTAACTTTTTATATCGATTCATTTTTCCACTAATATTTAAGAGTTCTAATTGAACAGGTACAATGTGACTTGTGTGCATTTAACTGTTTTTTATTCAATTGGTTCAAGTTTTAAGAAATGCTTGGGTACGTGAGCACTTTAATTGCGAAGTTTATTGACTGTTTAAAGTATAATTATAGAGGTTGAAGCACTTACGCGACTAAATTCATTGTTCAAATGGCGCATTGTAGAAACGGAACGTGAAAGTTTATACCAATAAATCAAGTTTTAATATTTTCCATTAAATTCCGTCTTTCACAATGCGAGTAGGTTTTTATTTTTAATTTATATGTAAAAATTAATTGTATTGGCATTTGGATTTTTATTTTGTTCTAAAAATATATTAACCAAACGCGATTATTTGAAGGCACTATCAGGTTTAGTAATATTGATTTTACTACATCCTTATAAGTTCGGTTTTCAGGAAATACTTTTATCGTATAAATATTTCTCTAATGCTAAAAATAAAGTGATTGCTGGTTCATGAAAATTAATTTTTCATTAGTATACTTAATTTAGAACAATACCATTTTTGGTTTATTTTTACTTTAATTACAGAAATGTTATCTAATTATTTATTACAGCTTTTTCATGTGTATAATTTGATTATAAATTACTGTAAACATTGGGTATAAGAATCTTTTTTCGAACTAATTTGATATTAGATACGAATCACTTGAGATTAGCAGATTTAGATAAACATTTTACTACAGGATACATTTATTATCGTTTGCTCTATTAATTATTATTTGCCGAAACTTCATGGACACAATAATCTAATATTTATTTAACGCGTAGAAATTTTATGTCAAAAATTGTTAGGAATAGTGCAATATCAAAATAGCACGTGCCATTTTTTTGAAGCTCTTGTAAAATAATAGATTTGGTTTTTAAAAATTTTAATTTTTTTTTCATTTAATATAAACCTTGTATAAGTAGTAAAAAAGTTTCTTTCAGGTTTGACATTTTTTACATGAATAATAGTAAAGATATTTTTGTTAAATAACTTGGAATATTTACTGTACATTTTTTGTCATTATAATCGACATTCAGCTTGTAAACTTAGTCAAAATTAAAACTGCATGAAATTGTTGAGGAATGATCAAAACATTTTTATATCGCGTTGGATTTTCCTAACCGAGGTATTAAAAATTCGTTTCTTTATTCGTATATTTAAATATTGTAGCCATTATGTATTTGTATAAAATTTATGTTAGTAATTTAATTTACCTTGAACTCTTGGACTGTCTAACAACATTATTAACAGCTTTTTAATTTTATTTTTATATTTTCGTTGTCTTGAATGTGTTATTTTTGTCATTTCGTTGCTTGGACCTCTTTCTATTTTCTGCTCCAATTAGTGAATTAATTATTCATACTTACAAATGGAATCAAATTACATTTAACAATACTAAATATTCATAAAGTTATTTGTTCCTTTGGCGTTGGCCTTCGATTTTTCCCGGTTTATCCGATAGCGGAATACAAATTTCAACATGTTTACTCGCGAAGGTTTACACTTTTGCCAATTTAGTCGAAGGAAATAAATTAATTATTCATTAAATTTTGTTCTATTGTTGTTTATATGTATTTTGGTAAGTGCATATTGCAAATGTTACAATTCTGGTTGCAAAAGTGATCATTACGTTGTTTTATCTAGTAAATTTGATTCGGTGTTGCGTAAAAATACCATGTGCACTGTACCGTTTACTGCAGATACCATATTGTCTGTGTATATTGCAGCACAGTTATAAAATTATATGTTCTCAAAGAGGATAAGAAACTTTTGCAAGACTAGATGTTCAAGTGCTCTTATGAAACTATGAAAGTGCATTCTTTTTCGAAGTATATGGTTTACTTTAAAAAAACTAGTTTATATTCAGAAATTTCTCAGTAAGAATTTTTGAAAACATTGCGATTTTTATAACACATCGATATAATAACAGTCATTTTTTGGCTAATTTCGTTATTCACGAAATTTTTATGTTAATTCCTATCGGTAAACCACGTAATTAAAGCTTATTATTTAGATACCTCTACGTGTTTGAATGTTTCGTGTTATCAATATTTTGTTTCGAATTTTTTTTAAAATACCCGTTGAGGTATTTAAAAATACCCGTAGAGGTAAACGTCACTGTGCTGTTATTTTTATTTCACTCATGAATTAGTAATTACTCGTTTATTATCTAAAAATGGTATCTAGTTTTTTTCTTAATGCACCAGGTGTTAATCCATAGTCTTGCAAATGAAGATTAAAGATAGCGATTGGCTGTTAAAAAAAATTGTATTATTGAAAAAGTAAGTTTAGAGGATCAGAGGTGTAACAGATTATTATTTTCAGGGTTTAAAAAATTAGTTAGCAATAGAGGTTACCATGGGGAATTAGCCGTTTTTTCCGAGATGGAGGGAGGAGTCGTCGAGGAAATACCTTGCCACGAAAAATGTGATAAATGCGAATCTAGCAAAAAACTTCAAATAGGCGAATTAGGATGTAAATGGCAGACTTTTTCCGGTAAATTCTTTATGGTCAGCGGCGCTAACATCAGCTGTGCTTGCGCCCGGAGTCCAAAAGGCATCGCCCCTCACGCTCACCTGGGGGACGGGATGGTCCATTTAGTGCTGGTCAAGCACACGTCAGTATTGAACAATTTGAGGCTATTATTGAGGTTGTCCAGCAGCGATTCGTGCATTGATGATTTGCCTTTCATCGAGATTTTGAGCGCCAGAGAATTCTGCTTCCGTGCCACAGAAGGCAGCAGCAAATGGAATTGCGACGGGGAGGTGCAACACCAGATTAACATACGTGCAAAGTAGGTTTCAGAGCAACTGCATTCGATTTTTTTTGTAATCTTGACCGGTTTGTTTCAGAGTAAGATGTCAATTGCTCACCATATTCAGTAGAGGAAGGCCAAAAGATAATTCTATAGATCCCACTTGTTGTGGATTTTGAGGTTTTTGAGAAAAATTATATTTTTAAAGTATTGACTCAAGTATTGCAAAATCTCTATTCCTATGGATAGTATTATTTTTTTCTACATTAATATTATGCCTACTTAATGGAACTTCAATCACATTTTATTCATTCCGTATTATTTTGTTTTACCTATACGTATAATGTAGCCAAAAAAATAAATTATTTTGTAAATCATGCAGTGAATTCTTTCAAGACCACTTCTCTCTACCTCTCGCTTATAAAGTAGTTTACATATGAAAATAAGAGTAGAAACAAAATTTTAAGGTCAATATTTTGGGGTCAAGGTTTTGTTCCTGAATGCAGAAAAGTAAAAATTCACAAATCGTAATAAAAAGAAGAAAATCTAGTACGGTAAATTATTCACAAACGAACAAACCTCGTTCGCCTCGTTGTCATATGTCAAATACGTCATACGTCAACGAACGTCACTAACGTCAAATTTATTTTTGAGAAGTTTTTGTGTTTTAAGAATACATTAATTATCAATTAACTTTAAAAGTATATTATTATTGTGTATATAAGAAGAATTTTATTTTCAACCTTTATTTTATTAAGTTTATTTGTATGTGATAGTGTTTAAAAGTTGTGCGAATCTATTAGAAAAGTTAAATTATCTATAACCTAAAATACATTATTATTTTATATAGGACATTATTTTATATTTAATCACATAATATAATTAGCTGTAATTCGTTATTAGATATTATATTAGCGAGCATTTAATTAAAGTGTAGAAATATGAGTAAACCGGCAAGTGCAGAAGATCCTGATGACATTACTATGACTGCACAGGAGTTACATATTTTGTCTGAACTAGACAGGTATGATTTTTAAAACAAATCAAGTTTTAAATAATAATACTTTGCAAGCTTATTATTAATATATATTATAAAAAACACAAGTATGACCTGTTAATTTTATTTGTATTGTTGTTTTAGTCGTCAATATGGGTTTTTACTGCTAAATCAACCAGAAAATGGTTCTAAAAAGGCCTTAGTCCAAAAGGTACGTTGTATGAATATCAAGTGAGTACCAGGTTATTAACCAAGTATGTTATTTTAGGCTGTAAAGTACTTGCAATTAATGGTAATGCAAGCAAGGAGACAACAGAAAGCTAAAGAAAACGACACTGCAAATCAAGGGAAGAATATCAGCATCGATCCGAAGACATGGGTTAAATTAGGTCACTTTCATTTGCTACTCGAGGATTATAGAAAAGGTAATTAAGACTTAATTCTACGTTCGCATATTTCACAACGTAGCATTTTTCAGCGCTTTCCGCATATCAAATGTTCTACAAAACTCAGGCAGAGAATCATTGGCAAGACACGTCGTTTTTGTATGGCATCGGGCTGGTTTATTTCCATTTCAACGCGTTTCACTGGTAAGTAGTTTTTGATTTCGTAAATTTATTGATCACAGTTCACGAGAGTATGTACAACTCATTGCATATAAAACAAAATGCCTGTTATTTACTTGAATGCAGGTATTTGTAAGAAGTGTTGCTTAGTAGAAGTAAAATGAGCTGTAAGATTGATAAAAAGTATACATTTAACCAACAAATTATGGTGAAAGGTTAAGTTATAGGAATATGAGAAATCTGAGGTGAACATACCAGTTCTTTCCGCTAGATGGAAGCATATGTACCGTTATATCTCGGCATTACGTACTAACTTTATCTATAGATGCCTAAAATAGTAGCTAAATAGGAGGGTTACAGATCTATATTTTTTGTATGGGTAAGAGCAAATGTGTCTGGTCAATTCTATGAGATGAAAAAAGAAAGAATATTAAAACAACAGTAGTTAGAGTGTGAAACTTGCAATCCCATAATATCACTCTTTCTTTTTCTTTTATATGTGACCAGAGGAAGTTGTATTTGTTGCACCCATAGCCTCTATTGCAAACAATTTTGCATCTACCTGTATAATTATTATTGAGTAATATTTTGAACAAATGCATGGGAATTTACGGGATGGGAAAGCTATTTTAATAGTAAGGGTTGTTTTCTGTTAAATCCAATTTTTAATATTACACCCTTTCCTTTCTAAAGGCCCTAATAAACACCCTTGAAGGATTTTACCCTGTACCGTTACCTTAACCCTTGCATATGCAGACAGGCAGCCTGCCTGCATCGCTAGTAAGGAAGTTACAACTATGCAATTCGCATTTTGTATAAATTAAATCTAAACTTCCTACCGTATTAATTCCTATCGCGGATTACATTACCTGTTAAGGAGATTCGGTGCGAAAATGTATGCTTAAACTTACGTTAATTAAACCCTCTATTTACAATTAAAAATTTATATTGTTTAAATCGAATTAATCAGAAGAAATTAACAATATGGTTCGTTTGTAAATTACTAGAAGGGATTAAAAAATATAAAATGATCATGAGGTATCCTCTTAAGGCTGTTCTTCAGTTAACTGCACTTTATCCGTACGTCCTTTATTCCCGTTCCAATATTATTTTCTCTTTTCGTATACGGATTGGATTACCTTTTAATACTAGTCATTAGATACTACTTTCAACCATTGTAAATTGTAATTACCCGTTAATATTAGCGTTTCAGTACGTTCCCGATATAATGGTAATAAAAGCTTCCGAACTATTTTCAAATTCAAAGCCGTTTTATTCCGTCTAGTCGTCTACGGACAATTTAATTTCGTTTAGATTTAATAATGAGAAAAATCGATTTGCGCAACCGAAAGTTCGAATTCAAAAATAAATGATAAAAGGCAGTGGTATTCGGGATTCTCTTCGACGCAATAATTTGTATTCCCTACAATCTTTCCATTCTATATAGCTAAAGAATTAATGAAAAAAACATGCTTGGAAGAATACTTATTTATACAGTAATTATTCCGTTTTACTTTGTTGTTGGAGCATTCAAAATTCTGAATGTATTTTCCGGAAAATGGTTAATTAATGAACCAAGTAAAAGTTTTAAAATGTATCAAGTTTAATTTATATAGTTTATTGACCCTGCGCCAAATTTTCGAAATACAATGGGTCTGGCGGGCGAGTTAGAATTTATCTTTTTCCACCCTCTTCCAATCTAATTTGATTATAAATTCAAATTGAATGCAGACGAAAATAATCGATGCCCACTACAAGACCTATAGGGGGAGTGGATGCAGTTAGAAATTCGATGTCCATTTCTGACACGAATGTATTACGGGCCGGATGTGCCTCTACAAAACTGCATTAACGTCATCGGAACGTCATAACACCTTATCGCAAAATCATATACTAACAGGTGTTTACTATACAGGGTGATTTTTTTCATGAAATATTCATACACCTTTCGTTCATTATCGCGATATTAAGAACTAGCCACCCTGTTAGTGGATTGATGCAAGTCTATGCAACGTTGCGAATTTTAATTCCTCTCGTTCAGATCACGATAAAATGGTTTCGAAATAAAGGTACTTTGTGTGTAATTTTTCTTTGTTCGATAGGCTTTCCAGCTGAATGTAACGCTATCGATTTACGCCGCGAATTCCCTCGATATTTTCAAACGTTTTCAACATATTTTTTTTGATGCAGTCAAACTGTATTTTCACTTAACGCATTTGATTGTAAATTATTTTAACGATGATTACCAGACTTTCGTAATTATTAGATTAGTTAGACACTGAACTAATAGGTATTGGTTAAAACATGGCACCGTCGTTACAAGAGTGCGTTTCCCGTTGTTGCCATTTTTATTTTATAATTTTCCCCACTGCAGTTGAACGAAACCCTAAAGTAGCAATTAGAGTTTAATCTTCCTTGATTTTAAGGACTAATTACTTATGATTTAAATGCAAACATTAGAAATCGATGTTCAACGTTCAACTGTGTGTTGGTTATAATACAGGGTGATTCCTAATTATCTATGAGAAATAAAATGGCGCGTTACTTGTTTAAATTTAGAGGGAAAATGTATATTATCCAAAACACAGAATGAATTTACTAAAGCAGTATACTATGTTAAACTTAGCAACCCAATTAAATCGATAAAGAGCTAATTTGTGTACCTGTAGAGACTACTTGCAATAACTTGAACCTATTCATTAGTGACCCTCTAAATTAAAAGACAATGCCCCATCATTTTAGTGTAGTGTTCATTAATTTAGTGTGGTGATTACATGTACAGCCAGTAATAGGGTACGGTAGGATATTGACGACGATAAACGTGCATATGTGGCAACAGTGCTGCGTTGCGTTTTCGAGATATGCCGACCGAAGCCGAGTCCGGTTGTGGTGTCGAGCGATTTTCGTCCTTATGATGTACAGTTATACGGCCGTGCATCGGTAATTTAAAAACGCTTCCCTGTACTGCAATTTCTTAGTCAAAGTATTAGCGCAGGCAGGCAGGATGATTTGGTTTCAGTTGGTCGGATAGGAATAGGACGAGGAGGTGTGTTGTGTTCATCGGGTGTGGAGGGAGAGTGAATATTTTTGTTTACTTGTAGACATTTCTTTTTAAATAACTCTTTAAAATACCACCAAGTGCACTTGTGTTGTCAATAAAGACCTTATCACTGCCAGTTTATCTAATATACAAGTTAATATTTTGTAAGTTAAAATTACTGAATCCCAAAGCTGAGGAACTTTATTTTGATGGAAACTATCATATCTGCGGTAAGTTGGGCTCGTGTCAATTTTGTAGGCTTAGCTGAACGTCCTGTCAGTCATGTTTTACCTGTTTTGTGTCGATTTTACTTTGAGATAGCGCCGGATGTTTTGTTGTTGATTACATTCGCCATGTTCAATGTGACATATCTCACGTCATCCCCAGTCTCTTCCGCTATATATATGACGTTAGTGACGTCACTTAATCGAAGCATCCAGGCTTTGTGTTGATATTGAGTAATTGGCGGACGCGTCGTGCATATATAGATGAATCACATTTAGAATGCATTTCCTCGTTGCATCCTTGCATAAGTATTGGAAAAAAAAACGCATTCTTTGTTCGAATTCTGTTTACTTTCACAGCGGACCTGGGTAATAAAAGAACAACCAGTGCATTATTGTTCCGTTATACCTACGCGCCTAAGTACACAACATTGTGTTCGTTGGTGTATTTGTAACAAATAGGTATCTAGACCTTCCTATAAATAAACTCCTTATTTTTTTTTAATTTTTATATTTATAAATATATTTCTCATTGTTTGGACAAGTTATACCGTAATCCCCATGGGAATGATACGTAATGTAGCGGTTTTTTTGTATGAAAAATTTCACAAATCTTCAATTTTACTGAAGATGTTATTAAATTCCAATAATTCCCACGGAAAATACTTCCAGTATCAAGTAGATCTTGAATCGATTCCAGCCTTAATTAGTAGCTCTTGAAGTGGATAACTTTAATAGATTCTCTACAATCACAGAGAGTGCCAGAGAGAGCGTCATTTTTAATCAATTACGGCATTTCCCTCGCAAATTGTGGTTATTGCATGTGTCATGTGTCGGGTTTACGTTATACCCTATTAGCTGTCGGGAGGTACGTAAACCTGGGATTGTCGCTAAACAATTTTTGACATTTTTACACCTAAATATTTTGCGTAAGAAGACGTACTAGTATCGATCAACAGCGGTCGTAGTTTGTAGTTTACCGACCTTGCCCTTGTCTTCTGGAACGATTAAAAAATCTAGGGATGAACTCGGAAACAATTCAGCAACACGTTGTTGCATTCTTCCACCTTCCAACTGATCTATGACCTTCGGATTTTATCTCTTTTGGCAAATCGTGGTGCTACCTTTTTGGAAGCACCGAAAGTTACAAATGCACCAAGAATCACACGAGTGAATATTTATAGATGTTTTCAATTTTTACACTCAATTACTGGTTTGGTTTAGTTACCGATCTATCCAATGTAATGTAAATATTCTTGTTTGGAACCCACCTGTGTAATGTTGTAGTACTCACGGTAATTTCTGCTTATTATTCAAATAAATTAAAATAGGTATACTGTTCCCATAATAACACTACTTTTTGACAAGAAAACATTAAAATTACATTTCGTTATTCATGAATAGTTAACGTTAAGTAGAACAAGAGGTTTCATAAAAATCGAATAAAGGAACCTATTTTTTGAATAAAAGATACTGAACAAATCCGTCAATAAGTGGAATAATACAAATTTTTACATAATTATGCTGTTGCATAGATAAAATGCTCAAGTTAATAAAATTCTCTTGAATTCTACTGACTAAATATTGTCGAAATAGGACGTTACATAATAAACCTATATATATTTTTGATAAAGAAATCTCGATTCCAATCTAATCTCTTAAAGAATATTCCTACGAGAATTGAGGTTTTGTAAATAAAATATTGTAACATGGCATAACTGATTTTTTATTCTATAGAATATTACTATTAAATTACACATTTTTAGCTTGTCACGAAAAATATAAATTTTAAATGAACACCAAGTTTATTACCAACTTAAATGTGAAATTAACTTGTTCTTATATTTCATTTTATTTACAAAAAGTAGCAAATTTACATTATAAATCTCAGCATTTTCCCTCAAGACGACCTCGGGTTTATTCCCTGGTGTTAATTATTTGTTTAGGTTTTATGAGGTTTTACCTGTTGCTTGGATGAGATAAGATGTCATTTGACATTTTAATAATGAACTACAACATAATTTTTGCTAAAGTGCATCGTGCATAGTAATTGCAATTTTTTTCGGGGTATCCGATTTTAGGCGAGTGCGTGCCTAATGTCACGTACGCCTATTCAGTTATTTTGAGTTTAACACTAAATTTATGTTTCTATTAAAAAATGTAATTGTACGAATCCTAATTTTTCTATATTGATTGTTTCGATTAGGTTTTAAATTAATAGCGGAGGCGTTAAATAAACAGTTACTGCAAATATTTTATTTAATGAGTAAATTACCTTGCAAATTCAATGAATAAACTAAAGTTTTTGTATTTGCATTTATTATGTAATGGTTTAATAATGGAACTAAAATTCGTAGTGCATTATGCTATGCTATAGGCTGATGTGAAGTTCTGTTTCATTCGATTACCTTGATTTTATTTTTGGATCTATTGCTATCATGCAGTGGGTGCACTTCAGATATCGTGTTAATTAAAACACATTTACTTGTATTTGGGTTAAAGACTTGTATAAGCTCATTAAATGTTTTTAGACTCTGTACTTAAGTGCATTTTAAACACGCTTATTATTCAATATTTAATTATTTAATTTTTTAATGGAATTAATATGAAACGATTGAATACAGACAATTTTAGTTTCATATTTTATACCTCTATAATAGTTGTACTAAGAACTAATAACATTATCAATATTTTTTTTAGTTGATAGTAATTTTAGTTCATTTGAATACACCATTACAGAGAGTCGGTTTAGGTAAGGTTAGTTTTAGCATTTTAGAATGCTTTAATGTAAAAAATATTAAAATTTATTATAATTTATTTAAATTTAGATTTATTGTGTTCCGTTATTCTTCGAAAAATTTCAATAGTAGTTCAAAATGTTAAAATAGTTAATTATAATTTGCCAACGTATGTAGGTACGAAAACGATACAACAAATAAAAATCTTTGAACTCATTACGAGTATAAAAATATCATATGATTCACGTTTCACTATTACTATTTACGAGTTTGAAAAATAGTGGGTTAAGAATTTCATTCAATGAAATATACAGTGCTTTCGAAAAGTAAGGAATAAATTCATTATTTCTGAAATTAAGAGTTTTTCGAAAAAATCCTCTGACACGTCGATTTTGTTATAAATAAATGCACTTTTTGATATACGATCCATATTTGTGACGTAATCGTTATTCGAGATATGACGTCATCGATAATTTTTTTAAATGGTGACCCCCAATTTGGACCATGCCATTGGAAAGAGCATATCATTCTACGTACATATCACCAACAATTATGGTTCCTGACAGTTGCCTTAAGCGACCAAAAATGTTTATTATTACTATCAGATTAAAACTTGACATCGTACATTTTTTAATTTTTTATTATTTCTAATCGTTTTCTTAACTTTTGTTTGGCAGAAGCAGCGTATTTGAACTGTTAATTGAGTAGTGAAAATGTTATTTTATAAAAAATGGTGACATTAACAGAAGAAGAACGAATTGAAATTCTTTGCATGATCGGATTTGGAGACAGGATGCGCACCCAACAAGAAGTAGTTGCATTGTTCAATGAAACTCATCCTGCTCGGCCTATTACCCAAAGCACGGTAAGCAAGATTGAGTCTAAATATCGTAACTTTGGTCATGTTCGTGATTTACCTAAATCTGGTCGACCCTCAAAATCAGACGAAAGTCACCTTAACGTTTTGTTAGCAACAGAAGACAATCCTCACTCAACGCTTAACCAAGTGGCTTCTGATTTTAATATGGCTATTTCCACAGCGCACAAAATTGCGCAGCAAATGCAAGAGCTATACACGAATAATAATAATTTTGTAAAAAACTTCATTTTTTTCTGACGAGGCTACATTTGTTTCGAACGGCCATGTCAACAGGCAAAACTGCCGTTATTGGGCTACCGAGAATCCTCGATGGATGATGGAGTATCGCACTAAACATCCTCAAAAAATAAATGTCTGGTGCGGCATAGTCGATGGAAGAATTCTAGGTCCCTATTTTTTGACGATAACCTAACTGGCGCAAGATATTTGGAATTTCTTCGAGGCGACCTTATATCGGAATTATTACATTTTTATCCAAATGAGGAACGAGATCTTCCGAGAAATTACATTTACTTTCAACAAGATGGTGCATCTCCACATTATGCAGCACCTGTACGTGCTTATTTGGATGAGGTGTTCCCGAATCGTTGGATAGGAAGAAGAGGGCCGATTGAGTTGCCAGCCAGATCACCAGATTTGACCCCCTCGATTACTTTTTGTGGGGGGTACTTAAAAAGTAAAGTGTACGTTACTAGACCGGCGAATTTGGAAGAATTGCAGGCAATAATCCGTCAGGAGATACATCGTACACCTCCTGAAGTTATTGAAAATGTTCAACAAGAGTTCATTAATCGTCTTGGTTACTGTCAGGTAGCCAACGGTGCACAATTTGAACATTTAATTTAACCATAACCATTAAATTTGGTAAAACTTAAAATAATGTTTTTTCGTTTTTTTATCTAACCTACATAGGCTAATTTAAAAATATTTTTGGCGATATGTACGTAGAATGACACGCTCTTTCAATTGGCATGGTCAAAATTGGGTGTTGCCATTTAAAAAAATTGTCGATGACGTCATATCTCGAGTAACCATTACGTCACAAATTTGGATCGTATATCAAAAAGTGCAATTGTTTAAAACAAAATCGACGTGTCAGAGGATTTTTTCGAAAAACTCCTAATTTCAGAAATAATGAATTTATTCCTTACTTTTCGAAAGCACTGTATAAAAACAAGTTTAATTACGCTAAACTTTTATGATAACACCAAAAGATAATTTCAATTATTTAACTTCAATAATCTTCCAAAAGTTCTCCTAAAGCTAGTTGCCATTTTATATACGTTTTAGAACTCACCATTCTGCTTTTGTATTTTTTTTTGTTCTGTTTCCCTGTCGTATATATTAAAAGGACTTTAACTTGCCAAAAGGAGGAATTCTTTTTTCTATCTAGATCTACCTGCAAGATATAATAATACCCTACCCAAATAAATTGAGGCTATCTAAGAAGGGATTAAGCATTAGGTATACCTGCAAAAACGTTGGGGCAAGCAATTTTTATGGTGGTATAAAGATTGGGATAACGACCTTGAACATAATAAAATTGAGATGCACAATGAGTTTCCGAGAACATTGATCTGTGTTCACTAAACTCGCAAAAAATATCCATAACGAATTACTGCAATAACACAAAATGTTTCGAAGGAACTAAATGAAAAAATGGAAGCAATAGATCAAATGTCAAGTATCTACTCTCACTTTTACAGAACACTCATATTCGTAACAGTTTCATTGGTATTGACATACCTCCAGTACCTGAATTATTAATGTGTTTTGATTTTGAAAAAGATTTATAACTGTTAATGAATGCCGGCGTTATTTTTAGATCGGTTTAAGCTCCAAATATACCGTAAAACTTGTAATTATGCAAGACCATCCAGTTCCGCATATACATGAAGCAATTACGGATACTACCTACATGTGTGTGTGTACTTACAACTCGGTTATTTAAATTGAGTCAAAAATTGTTGTAATGAATAAATGACCTTCGTTGCGTTAATGAATGCAGCATTTTTTGTACAATTTGCAATTTATGTTTATGCCTACTCGTGGACAGGTCGGTAAATAGAGAGATTTTTAGAAATACCTATAATCGTTTTAATTTAGATATGTGAAATATGATTAAAATTTATTAGATGCTTTTGTATTGACCTGATATGGTACCGCTTTGTTATACCTGTTTATCTTCCTAGTATGGGAATTTATTGCGTTTCATGAAGGCGAGTTTTTTTTTCTGTTGCAATTGGAAGTAAGTTGTAAATTGAAGTAAGTTGCGATGAGGGCGAAATGAAAATTACATATTAAAACCGAATCGATTGTTTGGTTTATTGGAAACGGCGTGGAAGAACAGCTGTAGTTTCATGACTTTCTTTTCGCAGCGCTGGGGGCTCGTTCTTTTTCGACGTCTCAGAACTCCCGAACAATCTTTCATTGTCTGTCATTACGCTCTTGAAATATAGGTCGGTTTTTGCACGCTTCATATGAATATTCCAATCGCAACTCGACGCAAGAACGTTAGATGGAAGAAAAGAAGCAAATCTAGGGAGTTGCGGTCGAAGTTTGGCAACGCGTTTTAAGTTGTTTGGACATTTATATGTGCAACCCGTGCATCGTACAGGTACCTAGCGAACAGCGGTCAATGACAGCGATATCAAGGTTGTAAGGCGGCCAAGATTCAAGAAGACGCCGGTTCATAGTTTTTGGATGGCCGGATCGGATATCGGATCCGAAACGAAACTATGGATTCACTCTCCTCACCTGTCTGCGCGCTGTACTGTAAACACGAAAGAAAACAAAATGAATGCACGAATACGCAACTCAACCTTCCGTAAGAGCGGATTGCGATCTTTTCTGTGCCGGTCGGTACTAAAAGCATTGCGATAAGTCAGTGACATTCCGATTTTTCTCTTTGTATAAACAAGAATTCTCGATAAAATATGAAAGCGAATGAACTCTGGTTGTTATTCATTCATCGTTACACCGGCTTCGGTACCGGTGAATCATTATTTTTAGGAATGCGATCACGATTACTATTTTGGGCAACCTTGATAAGTTGCAGAATCACCGCTATTAGGTCATTTTTTACGCTGTACAGATGATCTTGCTTACACGCTATTAAATAATCGATTTTTATTGGAAATTCTTACTAGTACTCGTTAAAATATTTTATGCATTTACTATTATTATCAGAGGAATGATAAAATTATAATCAATGTTATTCACAGAGTCAAGGCAAAGCTTTTTATTATGCGTACCAAACAATTAATTATCTAATTAAAAAACATTAAAAAAATGTACACCTGTAGGTAATAGATAAATACTTCAAAGCATCTACAGGGCTTTATTGACTATTTCTTTCAGATTTTTAGACTATGTAGTATATTCAAACTTTTTAGAGTAGCATAGAGTCTCTTCAAACTTTTTTAAATCATAAGTGTAGTGGTCGAAAATTGGCTTTTCAGGAGTTCAACACTTTCAGTTCAAACACTTTTACCAAATCTACATTTCTATTTAAAGCTGTTTTTTTTTAATTTCCCCTATATTTTCATTGTTTAATCAAATTCAATGCAATTAAATAGATTATCCTACTACGTAGTTATCAATTTCAACATATTGTTTGATTTATCAGTTTCTAATAACCCTTGTTCTAGTTTTGTACAAAAATAAATTCAGATAAACAGCTGTATCATCATCCAGTAATGCAGCACGCTCTGGAATTCTTGACGCTCGAGACAACCTGAACAAAATAAACGGAAACACTATTTACTTTTTTTATTCATTTAAGCGTATTTTCAAAAGGAGTATTGTCTCGATTGGAAGTTGGAACCGTCTGTTCCCAAGTTATCAGTCTATTTCTGTTATAGGTCAATCACCCAATATCGAGGAAGAAATAGAGATTATTTAATCGTACCGTGTAGTCGACAAATTGTATTTTAATCGAAAGGAACTACCGTACGTTTCTTTATTAATGTTTTTCTTTCCTATTTAAACTCATAAGTACTGATGATTTAATTATAATGTCTTTATAGCGAGGCTGTGTGCTACATGTTGGTACAAGATTTCTCGGTTTAAATATTTATTAAAATTTACTCGTACCTTTGTGTTGCTTCTTAAAATACTTAATCGCCGGAGGTTTTCTCTATTTATAAAGTTACTCGCTATAAATACCACATTTCGATGGAAGGTCCTACGAATTGTGCTTATCTAATAGAGCAATTATTATTGGTGTCATACGTGGAGAAAATGTTTGTTTCCTCGTTTTATGTGTTTCTGGAACGAGCTCATCGATCCGATAAATTTGTTTATGTCCGATAAGATCAGTGTGAAACGGCAACGCTCTTCTGGTCACGCATCCAGTGTCGGGGTGCATATTATACGCATACTAATATTACAAAGCGACCTTGAATTACTTACTAATTTGAAATGTGGATTGCGTTTTTATGCTAAAATCGTATAGGAAAACCCTCGTTATGATGATTCGGTTTCCCGAGTGCTTGAATTTCGAAAATATATGTGCAGGTATCTATTTATACGAGCTATTTAAAAATCGTTGCACAAACCTGTAAATTTTAACAATGGAAACATTTCGCTGTGAGAGTGTATACTTAGACATTAAATATACATAATTCTAGGAATTTTTCGCCTATTTTTTATTAATAATTCGTAAATTTTCAGTGGAATTACATGATTGACTGTATTTCCACTATGAGTCATATGGTAGTACAACTTCCTCCGTAGGAATTAAATATTTTAAACGATATTCTTGGAACACAGGGGGAACGAACTTAACTTTTAAAGATATTTCCCAGGTGTATCATTCTTCAGAGAAACTGGTCGAATATTTCAGCTCCGTAAAAGTTAATAACGTACTTTTAACATTACGAATAGTTTTGTACATTATTCCATTAGTTTTTATTATGGGGGCACTTTTAAAATAAAAATGTTTGGAGTAAGTACAAAGTATCTCCTTTACAAATAAAGTAAAAATTTATTTTCGATCAATTATTCGAGTGCTGTTTTTACATATGTTGATAATAATTATGCACATATAATTGTAAATGAGACATTGTGAATTCCCTACTGGAGAATTATACTAACAATTTAAATATATACCATGAATTCATTAATAATATATTTCACAAACTTAATGCATGTTTAAGGTTTTAAAAATCTAATTTAACATCCTCTCTATTGTTTAATTTACTCGTTGCCGGTCGGACATAACTGTTTATTTTAGAATCCTGTATAGATAATGCGTATAAGCACGTATGTGAAAATGAGGGAGCGTCCCCGGCAATTGCACCCCTCACTGTTGAATGAAATTTTTAGTAGGTTCCTTGCGCGCTTTGTCTACTACCAGTTCGTAGATTTTAAAATTGATTACTGAAATTTGAACTTGCCTTGGAAAGGAAATTGTCCGCTAAACTGTTAGCATGCAGACATTTTAACAAGTTAAAATCGAAACTCTTATTCAAACAAATATTTACCTAAGGCTTTAGTGGATCGGTATTCGGTTAAGAACTATCTTAAACAGTTAGGTATTCTGATATGTGTTCTAGTTTTCGCTATTAATAACTTTCTTTTATATTCCTACGTTCCTTTAGAATACTGTTTTGTTTAAAAAAAATATTCTTTTTCTTAACGTGTTAAATTTTTTTATAATTTCCTCGAAAGAAGCAGTGTGAGGACACGTGCCCAAGAATATAAGCGATAAAAAAAGGCTAATATACACACATGTTGGTGTAGAATATACACATTACATTACATGAACGCATATGCGGGATAAAAAAAGTATAAATCCGACGGTATACGGTAAAGTTATTCCATAAAAAAATACGCACATAAATGTATCGATTACCCAACAGAGGCAGTCGGAAATCTTTTATTGGGAGATGGTGGATGGTAACTACAACTACCTGTATGCAGCTGCGGACAACAGCTGGTTATATTGAGTCCATCTGCTTCGACACATGTTCTATACAATTAAGGGGGGTGTTCGAAACGTCGAATCCAAACCAGCACTTTACTATACGCAATTTCATTGAAACCAGCCTAAAAATCTTCGACCCGGCTCAACCAAAATTTATTTACGACGGGCGTTTAGATGGCCCACTTCCCGGAGACGGTTTCGCAATAAAAATAGGTCGATTTTTGATTGTGTTACACATTTTGCATGACCCGTCTACGTTTTTTATTTATCATTTACTAGACGAACTCGAACTGAATGTAATATACGAGTATAAGAAATCAAGCAATATAGGTCAATCTTTTTTAATAATATAAATACAAAACAGGTAAAGTTGTACAAACGAAAAACTGATCAAAGTTATCGAGCTGCAGTGGAATATTTGTACTTCAGTTCTTCAAACTTTCAGTTTGTGAGTTGATCGTTTTTCTTCTGGACTCTCGTGAACTTAGTTGTCGAACTTAATAGACTGAGTTATTGTATTCTTTTACAGGGCTGTGAAGGCATTCCAACAGTTGCTTTACGTTTCACCTGGATTTCAGAGAGCTAATGAAGTCAATGTCAGGCTTGGTTTGATGTTCAAGGTTACACAAGAATATGAATCAGCACACAAGCATTTCCAGTTAGCCTTAGTAGATAATAGTCCATGTACTGCTACGAAAAATACCAGTAAGTTTATGTCCCTTATTGCCCCCTTACTTATACTTCGTTTATTGCTCACTAGCAGTGCGTCTTGGTCAATTTACACCTTAAAGGTTTTTTGGATACTATTATCATAACCTTGGTCTTGTTTTTCGAAATTTGCATATTAAATTTTTCTGGAAGATGTTTAGCATGCGTTGTAGGTCATTTGATGATTCTGCTATTATTTGCACGACTTTAATCAACTTTATGTTGTGCCATACAATTTGCAATAACAATGAAACTTAAGGTCATTTAATTGTATGCCTCTGGGACGGAATTTTCCATTTTTCACTAAATTTAATTACAATTATTATGAAGGATCGTTAAAATATTCCTATGACCTAGGTGGAAAATACTGCATCTAACTGATAAATCATTTTATTTTTGTTGCAGTTAAATTTCATATAGCCCATTTATTTGAGGTCCAAGGTAAAGTAAAAATAGCAAAAGACAGATACGAAACCCTTTTGAAAGAGAAGAACATCTCGCAATCATTAAGAGCTGATATATTCCGACAACTCGGCTGGTTATATCACTGCCAAGAATCATTAGGAGATAAGAACCAACGTATTCCACTAGCCATACATTACTTACAACGAGCCAATGAGGCCGATCAGTTTTCGGGACAAACTTTATATTTGCTAGGTAGATGTTACGCGAGCATTGGCAAAGTCCACGATGCCTTTATTGCCTATAGGAATTCCGTTGAAAAATCGGAAGGAAATGCAGACACCTGGTGTAGCATAGGTGTCTTGTACCAACAACAGAATCAGCCGATGGATGCATTGCAAGCGTACATATGCGCTGTACAACTAGATAAATGCCATTCTGCTGCTTGGGCCAATTTGGGTATACTTTACGAGAATTCCTTGCAAGCTCGAGATGCGTACGCTTGTTATTTAAATTCGAGTCGAGGATCGTCGAATAAACAAGTAATAAACGAAGTTGCTGTAAATACCACTAAACTGCCAAAATCAACTTTCCCAAACGTGGGTATGAACCCACATTTGACTCAACGTATAAATTTTCTTCAAACTCATCTTTCCAATGCCCCGATGCCAAGTGTCACTTCTCAGTAAGTTATATTTTTTTTGGTTACTAGTGCAGGTACTTATTGTATGTTTATCGCAGGAGGAGGCAATTGCTTTCCATTGAAGAGGCTTGGAATCTCCCGATATCGGCCGAAATGTCGTCTAGACAGCAAAATTCTTCGCAACCCAACCGAAGTACGACCACCCAAAACTACCAGAAAAATTATTCAACTTCAACTCCTCAAGGTCCTCCCCCTCCATATCCCTCACCGAACGGTTGCTCGAACGCGAAACGGTTCAAAACTGAACCCGATCAGAAAACCGCAATCAATCAACCCGCTTACACGCTATCATCTCAACAGTTGCAACTATTGAATCACTTCCAACAAAACGTTAACAATCTGAACCCCAGTCAGCAAGCTTTAATGCAACAATTACAACACCAATACAGGCTTATGCAACAAAATCAGGAACACAACAGGGGCATGATTCGAACGACACCTCCTACCTACAATAACAATCAGAGCTTCGACCAAGAAATGTCCCCAACTAACACTGCCAAAAACGACAATGCTCCTGAACAGCATTCCGGCGATCTTGACGAGAACTTAGTCAAGGACCTCAAGGATTTGCTGGCGCAGAAAGATCTCGCGACGACTCTGGCTGAAAATTTACTCAAACAATTCGGATCCGACGACATCGATGTCAAAGATTCCACCGCTGCCTCCAACAATACAACCAGTAAGTTATCTACAAGATTATCATAGGGTGCGTTTAATAGTAACAATTTCACAGGTAACGTTTCGAACACCCTGTCATCGGGTCCATTTTCACCTTCGAACATAACAACGAAACAAGAATTGTCGCAAGAAGCGAAGAGAAAAATCAAATCGCCCACGCGAGACAACATACTCACTATAAAATCAGAGCCTCTTTGGGAGTTCGATTCGTTCAGAACGATCGAGAAAAAATCCGACGTCGAATACAACACCGACATGGACGCCCAGACTATAATAAAGTTATGCAAGTAGGTACTAATTACCTTAGCAACCGCAAGTGTTTAATACTTTTATTTCGTTAGGAACGAGGTGGTAACTGGAAACATAAGCAATTCAATAATATCGGATAACGCTCCGCCTCCGTCGCCTCCGGATCCTCCTCTACTGAAGCTTAACCACCAGCAACTATTGCCACCCACGCCATCCGTATTCTTGGACAACAAAAAGCACGCCTTCAGTCCCCAACTGCAGGAGTTCTGTCTCAAACACCCTATAGCTGTGATACGAGGATTGGCAGCGGCCTTGAAACTCGATTTAGGTTTATTTTCCACTAAAACCTTAGTTGAAGCGAATCCCGATCATAGCGTCGAAGTTCGCACGCAGATACAACAGCCCTCCGACGAGAACTGGGACCCGCAAACGGGGAAGAAAGTGTGGGCTTGCATATCGCACAGGTCGCACACGACGATTGCCCGATACGCCCAATACCAGGCGTCTAGCTTCAAAGACAGTCTGAGGGTACGTTGGGTGATGTTCGAGGTTTTTGTAATTTTAAAGTGTTTTTTTTTTATTTAGGAGGAACGCGAGAAGGCTGCTAGTGGCTTGTCGGATTCCGATTCGAAGGACTCCACACCGTGCGGTGCTAAAAGGCGAAAAGTCAATCCTACTACTCCACCGTGTCCTAGTCTTAAAAATTGCAAGGAGCAGAAAACTTTGAAGTAAGTACAATTTGCTTGTGGGCTACGTTGCTTTAAGATATCCAGCGATCTAACGATACATCATGATGTTTTTTTTAGGTTCGGTACAAACGTAGACCTATCAGACGAACGGAAATGGCGGCCGCAATTACAGGAATTAATGAAGCTACCGGCTTTCGCGCGAGTCGTTTCAGCCGCCAATATGCTTTCTCACGTCGGGCACGTTATACTCGGAATGAATACAGTTCAATTGTACATGAAGGTCCCCGGTAGCAGAACGCCGGGGCACCAAGAGAACAACAATTTCTGTTCGATAAACATCAACATCGGTCCGGGGGATTGCGAGTGGTTCGCCGTTCCCGACGCGTATTGGGGCTCCATTTGCGCTCTGTGCGAAAAGAACCAAATTAATTACTTGCACGGTTCCTGGTGGCCGGTATTGGAAGACTTGTACCACGCCAACATACCCGTGTACAGGTTTCTGCAGCGCCCCGGCGATCTGGTGTGGGTAAACGCTGGTTGTGTACACTGGGTACAAGCTGTTGGATGGTGCAATAACATAGCTTGGAACGTTGGACCGTTGACGGCGCGACAATACCAATTAGCGATAGAACGGTACGAGTGGAATAAACTTCAAAGTTTCAAATCTATCGTGCCTATGCTGCATCTGTCGTGGAATTTATCCAGGAACATTAAAGTGTCCGACAAGAAACTGTTTGAATTAATTAAGTAAGTTGTATAAATGCTTGGTTTTACATAACGTGTGTATATTAACATCGTTTTTATTTTTTCTAGGAACTGCCTTTTAAGAACGTTAGTGAAGTGTTGTAGAACACTAGAATTCGTGAAGAATCGAGGAGTCGAAGTTAAATTTCACGGTAGAGGAAAGAATGAATCTTCGCATTATTGTGGACAATGTGAGGTAAGTTGCACATCTAAACGCTTGTATACAAGTTAATTGCAAATGCTTTTGTTTCAGGTGGAAGTGTTCAATATTTTATTTATAAGGGAACAAGAAAAGAGGCACGTCGTTCATTGCATGGATTGCGCGCGAAAACAGTCGCCCAATTTGGAAGGTTTCGTCTGTTTGGAGGAATACAAGTTGCAAGAGCTATGCGATGCTTATAATAATTTTGTTCTTCATACTAACACGAACTCTGCTCACGATCAGTTTAGATTATCTAGTTAATAAAGTTTTTTAGATGACCCCATTGAAGGTCAGCTATCACTGCCACTTTGTAACTGATGTACAACTTTAATATTAATATTTGCTTGTTATATAGCGAATAACTTGTAAAAAACCAAGCGTGATAATTTATAACTATTTTGCATATTTTTAATGTATATAAGTTTGTCCTGTAAGATTGATAGTCTATGGATTAGCACAGATGTTAACGAGTAGAAGGAATATGATGCTATAGTCCGTGTTGGAATAAAAAGTTAGTTAAAAGTGGATGTTCATAATCGATAATAAAAGGCGTAGGCGAGTCTAAATATAACTTCCTTAAGTTATCTTCTTATGTGCGAAACCTGTGACATTTAACGAGATGCTCTTAAAAAATAAATACCTCAGGCGTAACAATTCGTAGTTCAATTAACTTTAGAATAAGATTAGTGTTGTTTTAGGATCATGTGCTCTTTATGACGGTGTAATTTTAAACGTTTCTAAAATTATTTTTGATAAAAAGTTCATACGTAGTGACATTTAAGCAACTTATTACTTAAGGAAAGTGTTCGTAATAAATCTAAACTATTTTTCACTGGGTCAAATTTATGTAAAAAGAGAGTAATCTGTACTTTTGTATATACAATTGTACAATTCCGAAATTATATTAGAATTTCTATTGCGCTTTGTTCTAATTTATGCTTCATAATATCTTCGCCTTTGAACAGTATGCCTTATCAAGTAATGCAGTTTCTTTAGTTTCTTGTGATCTAAATGTATTTAATTTGATAAAGTATTTTCAATTCAAGAAATACAAATAAGCAGTCGTTGCGGTTGCTGGATAAATTTTAAAAATACAATATGAAGCGTAGATTAGTACATAAATAAAGTAGTATAGAAACAGATTAAAAATCGGCAAAAAGTATTAGAAATGCATTTCTATAACTAGTATTAGAACTTTTCAATATCATCATTGAACGACGATGTACATAATTATAATGGAGGTAGTACTTTTAAATTTTTAATTGTTATCCGTCCATTATTGAATATGGGCCACTACTTTTCTACTGGTTTTCATTTTTTTGACTACAAGTTTAATCCCCACATTTTATTAACATGATCATTTTTCTCTAATTGTCTCACGAAACTTCATATTGGACCTTAATAAAAAGTAACAAATACGCTTTAAGGGATAAGTAAGGTATTTGAGGCTATTTCAAACATATCGAGTCGAAACAACACTTTTAAATTTTATTTTGTAAAGATAACAAAAGTACAATCTCTTTTTGCTGTTATGAATGTAAAATCTAAAGTAATTTGGATGCGGTTGATTTAAAATTTTTGTGTTCTTTCGTTGCGAAACGTGTACATATGCGGTCCCATTAAAGAATGTTGAATATTTGTCGAAGATATACCATGTAAATACGAAATATTTTTATGTAATTACGTGTAATTGAATCTATCTACTAAGAAGATAACTTTGAATATATTCTAACCGACTCGTCTAGTTTGTAGATTTAGCAGTTGTAACTTTGAATGAAGCCATTTTTGTAATTCATATACAATATTAGCACTTTTTGCTTTTAAATTGTTTAGGATGACCTGTACTATTAAAAATTTTATACAATATTCTAAAACAAACTGATACGAAATTTTTTACTAATTGTACAAGTCGGTTTACTCTATTAGAAAATTCGGATTATGAACGTAACTGTATTATTTATTGTATAATTATTTAAACGAGTAATGTTTATTTATAAGTAGGTAAATATCCGATTGTGACTGAGATGTGGTCATTTGTAAGACTGTCGTTTTGATATAAGTTTTTTCGGCGGAATTTGTAAGTAACTCTAATTTTGAGGATATGAAGATACTTCCTGCACGTTTTAAATCGATTGACAACTTATAAATTAGTGCAATAGTTATTCATTCGACGAATGTTTGACGTATGTTTTATTACATACATTTTTTTATTTATAAGGTCCTCGAGAATGTAAATCAATTTAAGTGTACAATCAATTGTATTAGGTGGAAATTTTTCAAATGAATTACGTTCAGTTGATTTTGTATCTTTAGAAATTTTCGATTTAATGGCGCAAATGTCTTGTGTCCTCCAAAATTTTTGTTAACACGGACTACATTTTTAAGATGTATTGCTGCTGAGGATGCGAAGATTTTTCATCGACAAATAATTTTAATTCTTTATTTTGTGATTTTTTATTGAATTGCGTATTTTTAGTTACCTCTTTGCGCCTAGTAGCAGTAGATTTTAAAGTTTGGAGTTAGATTATGAGAACCAACGCATTTTATAATCTAAGTTTAAAAAGCAATAAAACTGCTCCTTCAAATTTATAAGAAAAAAAAAATAAAAAACAAAAATATTTTGTCTTTTCTATTTGAATTTTTGAATAATACCTACAATGTTTGGTGTTGATTTGTTTTTTTTTTTGTTATTTTGTGATATTTTAAATAATAAACTTGTAGTAGATCTCATTTACGAAATATACAAGAGTGTTTCTGATTGCAAATACGATGGAGTTTTCATCAAAATGAGACCCTATTTTTTCACCAACCGAATCATTTCATTTTCTCGTATAAAATTCAAAAATCGGCTCAAATTTCAACTAAAAAACATCACAAAAAAGTTCGAAAACAATTGAGAAAAGCAAATGGGTAAGTCAATTATCAACCAACACCGAACAGTAAGTTTAGAAAATAGTACAGGGTGGTCAATATACAACTGACTGGTTTGTGTCTTGAATATTTATAAAATGAGATAAAATGCGTCCGTTACTTAATCTTTGATTGAAACTTACAGATTATCTGTGAAAAATAATATACAAAGGTCCGCCTTTGGTAGCTGAACAAACCTGAGCCCTTTCGAAGACATTTTCCATCACGCAAAAACAATATTGCGGAAGAGTTTCAAAATATTCCTCCAGAAACCTACCAAAACTATTTTGTCTTTGGATTATTTTGCTTTTGGGCTATTTTGACAGTTCTCGACTAGTCAATTACATATTGTCCACCCTGTATATGAATATCCCTACAAAGCGATTTCTTCATATTTCACACCTACACCTAGCCTCCAAAAACTCTCCTGTAAAATTCCCCGTTATTGATTGCGAAAACGGTTCGAGTCCGGGTTATTTTCATTCAAAATTCGCCGCTCGCTACGAATAAAAAATTTTGGCAGCGTTCGGTGTTTTCGCGTCGTTTTCGCTTGGACCTGGGGCTTTAGAGAAGTGTCGTTGTCGTTGCCGTTGTCGATCAGATTCTACTGCCATACCTACGGTAAATCCTGCCGGAGCGCACAGTATAGTTATCTAACAGCAAACAGCAGTACGCCAGCGGCACGCGGCGCCGCATTACGGACTCTGTCAATATCGACCGCAAAAATATTTAACGAAAATTATAAATATAATGCTGTCGAAAAGGTTGGTCAATTTTTTAAGTAAGTGTCACGTAAAAAGTCAATTCGAGCAATGGGTTTCGTTTCATACTACGAAGGTGTCTAGTTTTCACGCGATCGGAAGCAATGTAAGTGACTGCATATTTTAGCAATTTTTTCGAAATTCTTCGTTAATTGGGGTTTTTTTAGAACGATGCTGACCCACCAGTTGGTGCCAGGAACCAAAGGTAATTAAGTTTCGATAATATTTAGTGTAGCTTTCATTCATAATTACACCGAAATTTGTTGATTTATATCTAAGTGACGTTGTTTCCTTCAAACTACTACATACCTACAGAATTTTGACTAATTATGAATTAAAAATTAATTATTTTGGTACCATATTTATAGAGAATAAGGAAATATAATGTACGCACCTATTAATTATTGTTTAAACAGTAAAAGTTTTACTCTGAATTAGATAACAACATTTGACTAATATTTGCACAATTAATATTTGTTAATTTTTTTATACGCACGGTTAATAAATATCGGATTAAATTGGAAACATATAAAAAAATTCTAAACCGATTTTCACACATACTTGTAAATGTTTAAGGGGACACATTTATTTATCGGCAATTTTTCTATTAAAAAATCCCGTTGAATAGGTTATCTCATTGTGTAGGTCATCGAGTAATACATTAAACATTGTTTGTCATGTACACAAATTATGTAAATAAGCATGCAGTTCCCGAATGCTACAGTCATAGAAGTATTGATTAATTAATTATTTTGCAGAAGAAACTATTCCTTCATCCACGACACTAGTTACCTATTCTAGTAAGTACTCAAACTCGATCAAAATTCGTTTAGTTTCCTCTCACATTGCAAAATTTACAGCGGACAAGACTATGAAACGGACGTCGCTTTATTCGAAATGTTCAAAAACCAGGAAACTGGACTTCTTCACATTGGAAAATTCTTGTCGGTACATGCAACGTTTTTAATGTGTAACAAACGTTCTAAAGCGCGAGTTTTTTAGGCTGTCAAGGCTACGGGTCTCAGAAAAACCGATCCCAGATTAAGGGAAATGATGGAAAATCTCAAAAAATTATCCAAAACCAAATCCGATGGCAACGATGTTGATACGCAAAAGTTGAATTTAGAGCAATTTAAAAGGTAAGTTTTAAAATTTTAATTATACATTGATATTAACAGTTTTAATTTAGAAATAAATTGGTAAAAATGATGAAATTTTTGTGGATTATTAGTTAAAATAGGACTCAACTCATTAACTGTTCCGGTGGTTTTATCACCATGGTTTTTGTTGATAAGAACAATTGTTCTGCAAAAAAATATCTTTGAAAATAAGTATTTTAACGTAAAAACTCTGATTCACTTGATTTTTTTATTGTAGTATCTCTGGTGGAATTCCAACTTTGTACTAAACAATTCGAAAATCATTCGGTTAGAATTTACAATAAATTCGATAAATCAGTGTCTATTATTGATGAACAGTGCAATTTTAAAATTTTGTTTTTATTTATTTTAGTTTAATATTATTCAATACGTTTTATTACTAGCAATTGATCTTCATTATATTCGATTGAATTTTTATAATCGATTATACGAATGTTATTAATAGATTTTAATTTTGAATTGTAGTTTAGAAAATACTCCGTTAGTTGTGCAAATTAATTTAACAAATCCAAGGACTATTTATTAGTAAAAATTGCATCTTTTGGTTTGATTTTTTCCAATGAATCTAGTTAATTAAAATCTTATTAAAATGTTTTGTTGGTATCAGGATCTAGTAGTTACGATTTTTTGGTAAACATACGTATGTACACGCAACAATTTAATAAATAAATTAGCACCTCGAATACGATTATTAGTGACAATTTTATACTTACTACGAAGTTTCTCTATTGATCCTGCAATACAGTAGCACACACAAACTAATTATATATACATTTTAAACTTAAATGTTAATATAATGCACTTAATTCCAGCATCGTGCAACCGAATATTGCACTTCTATCCATGGCATTTAGACACCAATTTATAATTCCAGAATTTCAAGAATTTAGTAAGGATATAGAACTAATTTATTGGAGATGCAAGGAAAATACAAATGGAACGGTATATAAATTTACGTTTTTTATAAGTTTTAAACCAATTTGTTTTAAATAGATTATTCTACGTGTCGTTTATAACTGATCTATTTTTACTTTAACCTTTCACTTTTTAATCAAGACTTATTTATTATTTTTACATAACATTAAACCTAAATAAGAGTAGTATCTCCTGTTCACCTATGAAACACCTCGTATAGCTAATGGATTAAATAGCGCAAAAACTTTCTGGTGTTGAAATTTTATTGTTCCAGGTAGCTTCGTACATTCCGCAATTAAAACGAATGAATCCCAATTACTGGGGCGTGAGCATCGTGACAATAGACGGGCAACGCTACTCAATAGGGGACGTGAACATCCCGTTCACGATCCAATCCTGCAGCAAACCTCTATCGTACGGCATAGCCTTGGACTTGCTCGGAGCCGACGTTGTTCACCAGTACGTTGGCCAGGAACCGAGCGGCAGAAATTTCAACGAATTAATTTTGGATCACAACAGTACGAAACATTTTATCGAGATCGATCCGAGATTTTTCGTTTCATTTTTTAGAGAAGCCCCATAACCCGATGATTAACGCCGGGGCGATTATCATTTGCTCGATGTTGAAGACGATGTACTCGCCGGAAATGAGCTCTGCCGAGAAGTTCGATTTCACAATGAATTTCTTCGAGGTGATTTGGAGGTTTTAGCTGGTTAATCGGTTTTGTTTATTCAGAAATTGGGTGTTTCAGCGACTCGCTGGAAGGGAAGATCTGGGATTCAACAACGCTGTGTTCTTGTCAGAGCGCGAATGCGCCGATCGGAATTACGCCCTGGGATTCTACATGAGGGAGCACAAGTGCTTCCCAGAAAATAGTAAATTTAGGGAATGCATGGATTTTTATTTCCAGGTAAATTCCTTTAGCGAATTATTATTGTTATATACTCATCGGTTCCTTTCAGTGTTGTTCATTGGAGGTCAATTGTGATTTAGTTGCTGTAATGGCAGCTACTTTAGCCAACGGTGGTATTTGCCCGATATCTGAAGAAAAAGTATTGAAGCCCGAGAGCGTCAGAGACGTTTTATCCTTAATGCACAGCTGCGGAATGTACGATTATTCCGGGCAATTCGCGTTTAAGGTACTAATTAAATAAACGAACGTGAATTTTGTAAAGAATTGGGTGTTTTCAGGTGGGTTTGCCAGCAAAATCTGGCGTGAGCGGAGCCATGCTGGTAGTAGTTCCAAATGTAATGGGCATGTGCTTGTATTCTCCTCCTTTAGACCCTCTGGGAAATAGTTGTAGAGGCGTGCAATTTTGCGAGGTAAGAATTAACACAAAATATTAATTTGCCCCGTAACTAAATGGTCTTTCTGCAGGAATTGGTAGAAAAATTCAATTTCCATAGATATGATAATTTGAGACACGCTTCGGATAAATCCGATCCAAGAAAACACAAATTCGAAACTAAAGGTCTCAATATCGTTAATTTGTTGTTTTCGGCAGCTTCCGGTGATTTGCCCAGTCTGAGAAGGTAATTTTCTTTCAAGCAATTCCACCAAACAAGCCTATTTTTTTTTAATCTTCCAGACACAAATTATCAGGCATGGATATGACATTGTCGGACTATGACGGGCGTACTGCCCTTCATCTAGCTGCAGCTGAGGGACATTTGCATTGCGTGGAATTCCTGCTGAACTACTGCAATGTACCGTATGATGTAAGAGATAGATGGGGCAGGACACCCTTAGAAGAGGCTACTGCGTTCGGACACAATTCCGTTATAGAAATGCTGCAATTGTGGGCTGAGGAGGAAAAGAAAAAGTCTAGTCAAAACCAAAAAACTCAAGATGATCCTTTAATACCTGAATTTCTGAGCAAAGATGAGAAACATTAGAATTCAGGTATCCAGTATTTAATTATGTGCCGTGGCAATAATATTTGAGAGTTAAATAAATATATTTATTGTGAATAAAATTCTGTTAAGCTGAGTAATATTTTTCTGTCCACCATCCATGATTTTGTCCATCAGTTTGAGTTTTTTTACCTTAGCTCCTTCTCCCAATGTTATAGCTACATAGTTTATGGAGTAATTGAATACAAAAAATAATTCTTAATTTATTTATTTCGTTGGTAGTTACCAACCACTGCTATTTGGGAAAACCATAAATTAAAAAAGTAAGTAAATACAGTTTTAAATTACTTGCTTCGTACAACATAACTTATTTACTTAATGCTAAGGATATTTTTTTAATTAACTAATTTTTATTCCGCAAAAATTATTTTATATTTACAGCTAATTTAAGTTTAAATGTAAGGATGTTGATGAGGTATGAAGAGCCTTTTGTTCTCGACACCTGAACAACATCGAAAATTTTTATAAATAAAGTATAGTTATGTATGTACTTACTCCCATACATGTAATTCTACCAATTTCTGATTTAGAACATGGAAAAAGTAGCAATAATGATAATATTTGATTAAATTCGTTATAACTTAAATACTTTCATCCAAACAAGGACGAAAAATAGCAAGAAAGTTCTCTATCAAAGCTATTAATTACCCTTAATGTTTGAAATGTTTACGTAAGTATAAAAAATATATATGTTTAATATTATAAGTAAAAGAGAAAAAAATTTAAAACAATTTCTTCCCTATAAATAATATTAAACAGTATTAATTGATCAATTTAAGTAGAATTAAATTTACAGCCAAAAGCGATTATTGAATGTCTCGAAAAGTATTTTAAAAATAAACTATTTTATATGGCAGGCAATATCGATATGTTTAGAATGTGACCATACCCCAGAGTGTGCATCAATCATAAAGTCGCATTCTATTATACAGTCGATTTTTACAAATATCTTTTTTCGCGATTACTTCTAACAAAACATAATTTCATAGCTAATGAGAGTACTGAAATTAACTAAATTAATCCCCAATATCGTTATCGATTTTGCTACTTTTAACTCCTGTATTTCCGGTCCACGGATAGATATCTGGACAAGGTTGGCAAGTCTTCATGTATCTTACTCCAGATTTGTGCCATAAGTTACATACTTTCGGATTGTTGCATCTTTTAGGACGGTCCTAAATTAAAACAATCACAGTTATTTAATTTATTTTTTTAATTAATTTAATAAACTTACTTGATAGTTACACTGGAATGGTTGGAACGATCCAATTCTAGAAATAGGAGTCGGATCCCTAACCCATTGAATAGCTTGCCAGTTTGTCATGAACCAAACATCATTTTTAGCCAAGATCGTATCGATGAAATTGATGAAACCTTCTTTATGGTGTGGTTGGGTAAACCAGGCAGCGTGATAGAACAGACCGAATGGAGCCCTACAATAAAATAATCCAATCTCCTGCAAAAACTTGCACGCACTACAAATTTACCTATTAGTGGTGTAATGCCTCATGAAGTTTTTCAGGAGCATTTTGTAAACGCCATCTGCGTCGGGAGGGTTACTGCAAGCGTCACCCATGGAACATCTTCCTCCGTTCAAATCTTGCCACATCACCATGGGCACTTCCCAAACACCAGGATAAGATCTGGTGGGACACGGAGGTATCATGCAGTCGTGGAAGAGTTTGTAATCCAAAGTGTACGGCCAGCTGGGAGGTTTGTTTTCGTAGATTGGCATAGATGAATCGTAAGTAAAGTTGGAATCGTACAACATTTTGAACATCTTATTACCACCAACCTTGCAAAGAAATCGTTTTAAGTTAAGAAGGTTTTATTTATTTTGTTTGGAGACTTACTGATAAGAAAGGAGCTCTCATTCCTCTGACGTCTTCGAGATGAACTCCGCCGTAGGCAGCGAGGATTTCCCGTTGCCCTGAAACTTCTCGAGTCCATTTCTTTTGCGAGAATTGTTCTCCAAAACTATGCCTGCGTAAACATGTAGAGTTATTTAGTTAGTGTATAGAAAAACAATTAATTACATTAAGCAAGCTTATTTAAACACATGAAACCTTAGCAGAACAGATTAAGAGTGCAAATTTTTAATTTATATGTGCAGATAATATGACAAGACTTACGATACTGTGTGAGAAGCAAGTTCGTGACCATCTGAATATAAATTCTGGACCTGACTATAATCAGTCCATTCGTGGGAAACATAGAATGTAGCAGCTATGGGACATCCGTTGGGATTCGTTCTACCTTTTTCGAATAAATCTTGGTACAGACCTTTGTTCAAATCATTAACCGAATCGTCGAAAGTTAAAAGAACCATTTGTGGTACTTGCTCCACGGGAAGGTCACCTGTTAGTTAGTAGCATAGAAAAGAAATATGTTAAACAAAAATAATGGCAGGAAAATTAAGCTTAGGAAGTATATAATTGAGATCAGCTCCTGCCCCTTGGTCAAACAGGACCACTTACGAGACTGTATGCGATGCTAATTCATGTCCGTCTGCGTAAAGATTTTGCACTTGACTGTAATCTGTCCATTCGTGCGATACATAAAATGTAGCTGATATAGGACACCCGTTTGGATTCTTCCTGCCGTTCTCGAACAAGTCAATGTAATATTGCTTATTTAAATCGTTAACTGCATCGTCAAATGTTATTAAAACGATTTGTGGTGTTTCCTCAATAGGAATATTGCCTAGTTGATAAAATAAATGAACATTTTTGCTTCAAATAATACAAAACCTGTTAGATCTTTAGCGAGATCTTTAGCGAGATCTTCTTGTAAAATCATATATTTTGTGAATGTGAACTACTTACCAGGAATTTCTTTGCCACCGCAACTGCAGTCGGGAAGCAAACAAACATCTTTGCGACATTTGGCGGCTGTTTTATCGACTTGGGGTTGCGGATAAATCGGATCAGGTCGTCTTGGTGGGTATCTATAGACATCTACGTATTCTTGAGCTTTAGATACAATTGAGGTAGATGGTTTGAGCGTCGGTCTAGATCGACTAGAGACAGTAGAATTTTATGAATATATATGGTAAAGAAATAAATTCGGTGTATGGGTATTTTGTGTACAAAAAATATAGTTACTCACGTAGGTGGTGTACCCCGATTGTTAGTGACAATTACTTCGTTATTAGTTATTTGGTCACCTGCACCAGAGTATTGTACTGAACCACGTCCCCTTGATGGTGTTCTAAAAATAACGTATTCTTTGTAATGTCCTCCATTGCTCCATTAAATACCTACCCAGGTTTGTGTTAAGTCTTCAATAAAATTATCATTATTTTCATGCAAACATTTGTTTTGTCATATTGTTAGACCCAAAAAGCCAATATTAATGAAAGAAGGCAAACGCTTCCAGCCGAAATGAATAAAAAAACAAAGAAATTTTAAAGTTTGAAGACACAAAATGCTGTATTTATTTTCAATTTTTTTTTTCTAGGAATGAATTGAATTTTGATAAACAAATTAATTATTAGTGTTGGTGTCATTGTTGTAATTAAGTAATGAGAATTCGCACAATTTTGGGATGGGATTTTGGGTTGTTCATAAACGTTGTTTTGTTAGGAATATATAACGTTATTTTGACTACTTCCCAACGAATTTTTGACATTTGCTTCCCTTCAATAATATTTATTATTCCGATAAGATTTTACTATTAATTAGGAATCATCGTTGCGCCGTATTGAATCCAGTCAAATCTTCTTTTTGTATTTACATAAAATGAATCAACATATTATGTAAAATTCGCAATTTCATATCCGATGTCCGCTGGGTAGTCTTCCATAGCACAATTTATATTCCTTTAGAGTTTGTGATGTTTCCTATTTTCAAGTAAAATCTATTTCTGAAACACCTTCCTCTGTTATGTCATTATCAGTTTGTGAATCAACGTGTGTTAGTTTCAATACCATTAATAGTGTACTTAATGATCTGTAAGTACTACTTCGTTGTAAATTTTTGTTAATGAACTACTTCGTTTTAATGCACTTCTGCTAGAATCTACTGATGCAGTAATTTCACGAATTATTCTAAGTATTAGATAGATATTACAAAAAACTATAACTGTTCGAGCAGAAATGAGATCCTATGATGATTATAAACTATAAGAATGTGCAGTTACAAATCAAAAATCAGTCCCGTAGTGTTTGAACTACTAAAGTGCAACAGTAAAAAAGATAATTAAATAAATAAAGCCACTGATATAGTTAACAGAAAAGGTGCTGTGAATTAGATAAGAGAAGACTGTCGTCATGCATTTATATTTCGCAGTTTAACTAGTGGAGGAATAAATACCTCTTGTTGGAATAATTTTTTGAAGGGAAAATAACACCCTCTTTGTTTTTATTGAATCCTCGCGTCTCGCCAAGTGAAATGAGAGATTTAATACCGGCGTTGACACGTGACGCTCTAGTTGGGTTCGAATCATTATGCAGAAAATTTGCTTTAGTCGTTGTTGTTATAATGGGTTTGGAAAAAGGTTTGGGTTCTTGTTTAGAAAAATGGTCTTGTCTCGGTCTTTTCGTAGTTTTTGTATTTGAATACGTCTCTGTTGAACCTAATTCTACTTCTTTCGAATGATTTTCTTCAGCATCTTTGCTATCATTGTCTGTTCGAATTGATGGTGATGTTATTTCCGTGGAAGTAGTTGTTTCTGTTGAAGTAGTTATCTTATGGTAACTAGGAAGTTTTTTGTTTACAAATCTTGTGTTTGTTGGTACAAATTTATCGTTATTTATTCTCACATCACTTGCGATATATTTCAATTTGACGGGTTCTTCTTCCGATAAATCTTGTGCATTAGATGGAGATAATTCGTAGTTGAGTGATACAGGATTTAATACTTTCCTTACAGCCTTCAAAGCTTTGTAAGCTTTAAGATTGTTGCTTTGAGTGTTTTGGTAGACAAGCGGGTTCGAGTTGGATTTCCAGTTGTTCGAAATCGGCGTTGTTTCTATTAATACCGGCTTTGCAATAGGAGCTTTTAAAACAAATCTAAACGGCGAGTAAGTAGTCGGGGTTATAACTTGCGTAAGAGAAGGATATCTATTTACAGAATTACTGCGCGATAAATTTTCATCCGGTATTTGAGTTGTGGTAGTACTAGTGGTAGCACTAGTCGTAGTTGAAGTAGGGCTAGCTTTTGTAACATAATGATAAGCAGGTCTGTTAGTGGTTGGTATTGGCTCATTAAAATTCGTCTCTGAAACGTTTTTTACAACGATTTGCTGAGAATCGGGATAAGAATCGAATATGACGAACGTAACATTCGGAGTGTTGATAGAATCATCAGGAGTTTCGAGGTATGTAGGAGGAAAAGGTTCGTATTTGTCGTATGATTGTTGGTAGTTTGATGGGATTGCGTTTAAAACGGTTTCTGCAATTGATTGATTCTGGTCTGTTGGATCAGGTCGCGTGCTAAAAGAAACGATTTATTTTATGGACCGCTAAGATAATTATATCAGTCGTTAATAAGATGAGCTAATTGACAAACTAATTTTCTAACTAAATTAACAGGTGTCTGTTTTGAGTTTTGAGTTGCATCTAATGTCACAAGTTATAAAAAATGTTGGTTTATTCGTTAGAATTGCCGATAATTGTTTAAAGAAAATTTTGCAGTTAGCAAGTTATTGTATAGGTAAGCAGTTCGAAGCTAAAAACATCTCATCTTATTAAACAACAATTGGACTACGTAAGCTTGGTTAATATAAGACCGAAATAAATGGAAGAATTAGAAAGGATGAATATGAAAGATACTACAAAAATTATAACTAAATCATGATACTCTAAATAACGCATGCTGTTTTGTTTTTGTAGTACCTCGTTGGGGTTTGTGAACTTGTTTTTAGATGAATAGTTCGTTGGGTCGTAGTTGTGAATGTTGTTGTACTAGTAGGTTTTCTTGTTGTGGTTGTTGTAGAAGTAGTTGTTCTTTTAGTTGATCTTTTAGTGGTAACCTCTTCAACATCATTCAATTCATTCCTGTCTCCCCTAAGGTCGTTATTCACAGAAACGTTTGTTAATTAAAGCGATAAAAACTATTACTTACCTGTAAGATTGTCTGTTGCTTTGTTTGTAAGATCCTTGATCATCAGCCTGAAAATATTCTCCACATTTACCTTGGTGATTTCAAATTATTGAAGTGTACTTTTACCTGATTGTCATATTTATTGTTATCAGCGTAATCAGAGGCTGTAGATGGTTGATAAATGTCTTGATGGTTTATATTGTTTTCAATATAAACAGTATTACCGCGTCTTGGTATTTCATTTCTCACGGAAGCCGTCGTGACTGTACTAATGGGCGATGTTCCCCTATAAGCAGTAGATGTTCCATGCTGATTATTACTGTTGTAATTGTTCTCATTGGCGGGATATTCTGTAATATGAAGAATCGGTTTTAATGCAGTCGCTAAAAATTACAACTGTTTTACCGTCTCGATATATTTCAACATCGTCTTCGTAAAGGGCGTAATAAGGCTCATAACGGTTGTCGTTATACTGCGATGCGTTATAAATGTTTCTTGCTGGAGCAGTCACAGCGGAAACAGAGGCTTGTTGTGGAGCAACAGTTTTTTCTTCACTAGGAACAGATAAATAACAAAGATATTAGGAAATGTTGTGCATTATTCTATCAATAATAGAGAGTGTCTACTCTCTATGATTGATGACTCTATCAAAACATGCTTTTTATTTTTAAGTATAGTTATAGTTAGATAGTCATTAACCAGTTGTCAAATGTCCAAACTTGTCGGTTTTATAATGGTGTTAGTCAGAAGGATCGCAGAACAATATTGATGTAATTCTATATACACGCCATGAAAGATTTAGCCACTTACTTATATTTACTATACAAATTAATGCGAGAATATATACAATGCGTTTGAATTGAAGTTTTTACAAATTATTCTATGTTCACTTTCGAATTTAATCATTATGCTAATAAATTAGTAAAACTAGGTACCTTATGAAACCAATGATACATTCTTATTAACTTTATACATAATATATTACAACTACTTAAAGCTATTTTTTATTAAATTAAACATTTTTTCACCTACAATTTTACCAGTCACGTTTTTACAACAAATTAATGTATTCATTGGAGATTTTCTATTAGTTAGTTCTTTTTACAATATGTACATTTGTTTGAACAAAAAATATTTGTGTTTAAAATTATTTTGCTTTATTCAAAAGCATACTGTCAAAACAAATAACAATTAACTATATTTGATTTATGTCTCTTAAAATTTGATAAAATTGTACAGATATATTTTCAGAATGACATCATTTTGGTTTGTTTTTGAAGAATTTATTTAATATGGTTTTCGTCTTAAGCAATACTTTTTGTCCAAAAAATGGTAATAAACTTATTCAAAACAATCGACAATACCTCTAGTTTTAAATTTGCCAGTTTTACTATTATACAATCACTTTTACAAGCGATATATGTACATAGGTATTGTCAAGGTATTGTACAATATATTTCAAGATCCAAAAATTTTGACTATTTAAAATAATTTTGATTAGTCAAATTTTTGTCTTTATATTAGTAGTCATTTATATTAATACACAATTAACTAAACTTCCTCCAAGATATTTTTACCTTCGATTAATCTTCCTGTGAGGTCTTTTAGTATTAACTGAATTGGATTGTGTTGTTGTTTGTGGTCTAGACATTTCTTCGATTTTCTTTCTACTTGCGCTACCTCTAGAAGATCTCGGTGTAGAATTATTTTCAGAAGTTGTTTTTTGTCTTGCAGTAGTTGAACTTGATGAAGTAGTGATAATTTGTGGAAATTCAGTAGTACTTTTCGTATGTGGAACAGGAGTACTATTAGTTTTCTTGTTCAAATCAATATCAGGATAATAATATTCATCATCGTAATAATAGATATAATCCTTATTATTCCTTTTATCTTCAGGTATCGACTCATCTTCGTAATAGTAATAGTAGTAATCATTCGAGTTGTTTAGCTGGTTAATTTTGACAGCTGGTCTTACTTTCGAATATGGTTTAGGTTCCTGTTTAATATCTTGCGAGCACATACTCTTGTTCGTACTGCATCCTAGAGTTTGATAGGTCTCAGTTTTAGGAATGACTAACACCGAGCCGTTTCCTAAATTTTTATAAACATAATTACTAGCATCGAAAATATTCCTGTGTTTATCACTTTCATCAGGATATCGATAAGTGTTCGGAGAAGGCGAAGTTACTGTTGTCGTTGGTGGTTTACTTGTAGTCTGTTTCTCGGTCGTCGTTATGAATTCTTCGTATCGTTTCAAAAACTCTTCAAAATCGAAGTTAGGATTGGCAAATGGGTTGAAATTGCTGCTGGACATAAAATGCTCCGTGGGTGCTTCGTTTACAACGGCTTTGTTGTTGGTAGTTTCGTTAGTTTTACTTTCTTTCAAGTTATTTTGTAATGGTTCAGTTGTGCTAGTTATTTCTGTATAAGGTGATACGATGGCTTGAGTTAGCTGGCTGCTTTTATTGGTTTTTATCGATTGGTTTGGTGTACTGGAGAGAAGTTTTTCTGTTTCTGCTTGCATTATTATGATAGGCGATGGTTTGTATTTAATACTATAGCGATTCCCATCGTTAGATCTTAGATTTGTGTAATCATCGACGTATCTAGAGGTAGATGTTCTGGGTTCATCAGCGTATTTTCCGAAAGCGATGTATTGGTAATTACTGGATTTTTGGTAACTGGGCGTAAAAGGGTGAAATTCTTCTTCGTTGTTACTTATAGGAGCACTGGGATTAAAACTAATTCTCTTTGTTTTACTATAAGGGTGTTCAGTCAGTGGCTGAAATTGCACTTTTTTTTGAGTCCCTTGATGATGGTGTATGGTTTCGGGATAGCGACTAAAACATTTTTAATAAACTATACTCACCGTTACGTTCTGCATAATTGTTTTAATCAAAGTTGGATATTTGATTTATAATAGAAACCAATAAATCAAATATCTCGCCTTGAAACAATAAGTTTGTAATGTCTATTTTTTACCTTTTGCGTATTTGTCTCTTTTGTCTCCTCTTATTTGATGTCAAATATTTTAGTACTGTGTTGTTATCAGTCGATCTGGTAGAGCGAATTAATGTGAATAGCTATTTTTTAAAGTGTTGCAAAATCTTACCTGTAGTGCTGATTTTGAGTTCCAAATGATATAACACCGATTTTTTCGCCCCTTCCACTATACGACTGTAACAAATTTAATCAATAAACATTCTATTTCTGCGTACTTAAGGCAGGTAATTTTTATTTTATTTTACGATAATGCTAAACAATCGAGTTCGGTTTAATTTAGAGTTTCAAGGATTAGAATTGCTCTATTAAGGTAGAAAGAATTGTGTTAATGTTCCAACTGTTAGTCATTAACATAACAATTCGAATCTTTTGTTATTGGCAGGGAAGATAGCATTTTTAATAGATGTAACGGCACAATTACTTACAGATATGGCATTAGAATGTCTGAGACCATCTCGATCTCTTTGTACTTGACCAATTGTTGAAGGTTGTCCACGATAAACGCGTTGTTGACGATCATTTTCGATTTCTTCAGCTGGTGGTAATGTTTCTTCTGCATCAGCATACAGTTGTTGTTGTTGTTTTCTCTGAAAACATAATTTGCGTTTTTGTTGCATTGTGAAATTATTAATTTGGTTATTTGAGTAATATAACTTGATTTTAAGCCATTCTTGCGGTAAGCGCTTGCTCAAAAGTTTTGCATGAATTAATATCTTTGTACAGAGTTGGGCAAAAGTCCGGAATAAAATTATTATCTTTTGAACCAGTAATTTAAACAAAAAACGCCGAAACACGTAAATTGATTTTATATTGTACGGATTTGTTGCAAATAAAATGATTTTTTTTTCTTCAACCCCTTAGTTGCAACCCTACCCAACTTTATTTTTTCAAATGCAAAGGTATGTCGTGTGTAGGGTCATTGAAAAGCCCGTGAAAAATGGAATCTAAAACATACCTTTTTTTTTATTTTTCTCATGTTGTTATTTGGAAATGAGCAAAAATTTCTTTTAAAAACAAAAAAGTTACAAATACCTTTTTAGTGCTATCGACGTAGCAATGTTGAAAATGCCCTTCACCATCTATTTGACAGGCTCCCAGGCATTGGTAAAACGTAATATCGATAGCATATCTTTAATTCTGAATGACTTTTTAATAAAAACAGGCGAACCTTTGGTAAAAAAAACTTGTACAAAAATGCAACACCTGTTTTCCTTTTTGAAGTTCACTGATCAACAATGGCTTAGAATTAAACCCATTTTATGTTTTTGTTTTTTCTTAAAACATAAATTTCAACGAATGTTGATGCTAAATTGCCTTATCAGTTTTAAACGGTAAATCAATAAAATTTGGTGTGCTGCCTGACCAGGCTCGCCTGCTTTTAATAAAAGTTCATTCAGAATTAAAGATAGGCTACCGATATTAGGTTTTACCATTGCCTTGGAGCCTGTTAAGTAGAGTAAGCCTTAATTCACACGTCGATACCACTAAAAAAGTATTTGTAACATATTTGTTTTTAAAAGAATTTTTTGCTCATTTCCAAATAACAACATGAGAAAAATAAAAAAAAAGGTATGTTTTAGATTCCATTTTTCACGGGCTTTTCAATGACCATACACACGACATAACTTTGCATTTGAAAAAATAAAGTTGGGTAGGGTTGCAACTAAGGGGTTGAAGAAAAAAAAATCATTTTATTGGCAACAAATCCGTACAATATAAAATCAATTTACGTGTTTCAGCGTTTTTTGTTTAAATTACTGGTTTAACAGATAATAATTTTATTCCGGACTTTTGCCCAACCCTGTATATCATTTACCTATGCATATTTCTCCGTCAATCAGACCGATTATTATTTTGAAACGAAAATATTCTTGGGCAATATTAATATTTGCTACGGCCGCATAATTCTTATTGAGAAATAGTTAATTCTTAAGTAAATTTAGTTGAAGAGAAGAGCTGTTTGCATTATAAACTGGTAGTCCTTCTAACATATAACACATACATAAACCACTATAAAATTATGTACGTACGCACTTCTAAAGGAAATTCATCTAAGGTAGGCTACTATTACGATTTTATAATATTCATTTCCCCAATTGTGAAAGTTTACCGGCTCCAATTTCTTCTCTTGCAAGTATCTAACGTAAGACGGTAATGTATAAATATCGAAGTTTATTTAGTAGCGATACATATTTTTTAAATGGTTAAAGTCTATTGTATTTTTTATGCGTTCTATTACACAATATTTCCTAAGTAGATGTTAAGTGTTAGGACTGCGGAACTCTAGTTTTATCATTATCATTTCCAAATGGCTCTGTTGATACAACTACAATGGATCATATTTTTAAAGGCTAAGATAGTATCGAAGATATTAAGCAATAACTAGATATTACTAGTAGTTAAGATTTATCTCCTATGTAATATGAATAGGATTTACAACACAATAGTGTGGGTGTTAAAGAATTCATTATAATTTATTTAACTTTAAATATGGTCTAGATAGATTGGATTGTATAGGTAGATTGAATTCATTTCGCATTAGGAAATGAACTTTAACCTTTAAATTAAATTACATGAAATTTATCAAACCTTTATAATTTCCTGTTGATTCTGATGCAAATTCCTGGGTTGCCCTCTAGATGTAACAACAGCAGCTGGTTGAGCTGGAGGCGGTGGTGGCGGAGGCGGTGAATATTTCGATCTTTGCTCATCCCTAACATTTTCCTTTTCTCTTGTCCTTTCCTTACCTCTCGACGGTGTGTTGTAAGAGAAAGAAGTTGATGAGCCTGGAGCATCTAAACCATCGCAACCGACGTTTCTCGGCCAATCGCACGTTTGCAGCTCATGACTAAAGGAAAAGTTAATTGATACGAACTAATTAGAATAATTAGAATTGTACGTACCTGTACATGAGACCTCCTGTACACGACTCCAAAAGTGCTCCACCAAATACACAGACATAGTACTGCGTACAGTCGCTAGGGTGAGGATAATACCCGAATTCTTCGGGACAATCGAAATTTACTCCAGTTTTTATGCTGGTTGCGATCGGAGCATTTCTAAATTTCCTCTCTGCAGAAATGACCCCTGAAATTAAAAAAAATTAAATATTTAAATGTGCTTGCTTCTTGAAAGTGGTTTTTGCATTTAATTTAGGCTCACGGTCGCTTAATTACTATAATGTCACATTCTGAATAAAAGAATTTAAAGGTTATTTCCTGCTCGAATTTGCCGAACTTCGATGGGTAGATGATCCAGTTTTCATGGTTACTTCGTAGCGCTCTTTTTAAATCAATTTAATTTGAATGCCACCATGTACGTATGCAAATCGACATCTCTTTCTTATATTTCCTGATTTTTAAAAAAATATCAATTCAATATAAAACTACATATAACATAAAAAGCGTGATTGAAAAATTCTCGATTTAAGCTAGTTTAAGATTTATGATCTAGAAAAAATCGAATTAGAATCTATAGCTATTCGTGAGTGTTGTTTCTGCAACCTACGAGGTCAACGTAAGTTTAGGTGTGACTGAAAATGACCTTCTTGTTTTATCCATTTACTTCGTATTGTTGTGTACCCAGAACAGTGACGGACTTCGATGGAGTCGTGAACTCTTTTTCGCCCTAAGGCATTCCATGCGATAATAATATACAGACATATCGAATGCGTGACCTAGTGACCTACACTTAATGACTTAAATATGTAATTATATCGATTTAACGAGTGAATTTCTCAAGCGAGAGTGTTGTGTAGGTGGTCCTTACAAAAAGCATTAAATATCGTTAATGAGATCGAAAGGAAGAGAGTTTCATTTTCAATTTAAAGGACGTTCATTTGGAGTGGTCATGACAATTGATTTATATAGACTTTCTCAATAAAAGTGAACTGGAATTAATAGAAGTCTAAATAAATATTTTCTTAGGAAGCGAGAGAAAGACCATAACTTAGCTCACTGCATGTAAACGTTTGAGTACTTTATTTCAATTACATTTCGATTTCAGCTAGTGTAATAATTATATTTCACAAGTTGCCACTTAATTTTTTTCCAATAATATGTTGTAGGCACAGTGCATGTCTATTTATTTGGATCACGATTTCGATTTCAGCATTAACCCAGAAAATTTCATTTAAATTGACCTCCCGTAGCTTCAGCTTTACCTATTCGCATCGCACATCGCATAACGTATCTCGTTTCTCAATAATCTTTTTATGCGTACCTTGAAATTGAAGAATCTTTCTCAAGAGCCATCACGTAATCGATTCATGATTTAAAATAAAGCACAGACGCGTCAAAGTGATATTGAGTAAAGAAAATCTTTTAATTGTAAAATCAGTAGGTTAAAGGTAGTTTGCAATGTATTGAAAGGCCTATTTATGAATTATGGACTTTTTCATTTGCTTTACCAATTTGTATTTATCATATAAATTGCCTTTTTGCAACATTTATGGGAAAGGGCAAATTTATTGCTTACAAAAGAAAAAATTAATAATATTATTACCAATAATTTACTTTGGTTCATTTTGAGCCAAAATTTAGAATAATTCGAGTTTGATTCGAACTATGATCGATTTGAAACAGATTTTTTTGCTTTTACCGCTTTCTCTGTGGAGTTAAATTTTGCATAATCGGATTAGTCGTTAGCATGTGCCGAAATTTGAATAAATAAAACATGCAATTTAAGAAGAAGTTTTGACCTTTTTGATCCGAAACAAACATCATTTGACTTGTTTTATTATATAATAAAGTGAAGTCGTACGCGAGCAAATCAATAAAATTTCATAAATTTCATAAGTTAGTTTTTGAACTGCGTCTACTAAACGTACTTAACTCATCGAGTAATATTATTTCAGACCTTTAGAATACATTGCGTAATATGCACGTAGGTATTTCAACTTTGCCTTTTTCATTTAAAGTATACCTATTATGAGGTTATTATACCTAAAAGGTTAGTTCGCATCCAATTTTCCCATCAAAATTATCTTATGAATGCTAGCTTGTTGAAACGCAGATAAATTTTGTAATTAATTTGGGCATTTTCACTATAAGATCTATGAGCAGATGCACGTGATATATGAAGTTGCTTCATTTTACCTTTCGCTATAATTCAAATTTTCCTTATATTATGATTACTACATCACAACTCAATGAGACATTGACCTCTCGAGAGAGCATGAGATATGTGAATAATTCGTTCGCAATGATAAAGGTTTTGAAAACATAAAATTAATCCGTCAACAATGCAACAAGTTGACAGAGGTGTTTTTACGAGAGTCATAAACGAATTGAAGCGAAAGGATTCAGTACTAACCGTTTGTGCAGTTAGTTATGAGCTATTGTGTTTCGAAGAAAGTGTTACACCGATTATGCTTCAAAGTCAAGGTCGAGATGGTTTTACATATACATATTTAGCGCGAAAAGGAGCATACTAACGAGTCGAGATGTTTACTTTCATTTGCTGGGAAATTGCTTGTTCAATACCAACATACGATTTTACGACAGTTTAATTTTGATTGATTGATTTTCGGTATGATTAATCATGGTTTTTGTAGTTGATGTCTGAAGAAAGACGGTCGGGACAAATTGCATTTGTGATAAAAAGAATTGAATGCGTGTGAAACAACAATCTAGTCAAATTGATCGGTTAATAATTACTGCAACAAAATATGTTTCCTCGTAATTAATCCGGATAAAATATAGCTGCAAGGTCGTTCAACAAAACGAGTACTTTCACTGTTACATTTTAGTCACATTGCTAAGGCGCGGGTGTTAGATAATTCTGAAAATAAACGGCGTTCTATTCCCGATTTACCCATGATTATCTTCTATGAAGTAAACTTAAAAAACTTATGTAATTTTCGATTTTTTTTATTATTTCCCACAATGCTAAGACAATGTGTCCAAACCATTCAACTATGTGAATTCTACAATTTGCAATTTTTACAAAAGCGAATTAGTTTTCTATGCCGCCCTAATTGGAAATGTGTCGCAATTGCCTACAAATTAGTTATTAATTTATTTTCTTTGAGCATTCGAGTCGTTATTATCGGATTAAAGATCTGTTACTACATGCATGCATATACAAACATAGTGAAGATGATTTTATCCTACAATAATAATCTCGACTTACAATCAAAATATAACAATAGCAGAAGATTGATTACATATGTTTTGTAACTCTATTACAATAAATGTTTGATAGTTTTTTTAAATCGACTTGAATACTATTTGTTTTCACTTCTTTAAACACCGCCGCTTTTGATTTTATTACAGTTGCCATAATATTTTTACAATTACTGACTCCACCTTTTATTATTGCAAGGTAATCAAGCAATTTGAACGGTGAACCCTTGTCAAAGTAAAATCCTGTTGTGTTTCAACAAACGCACTAGACTGGCAACCTCTTATTATAAATATCAAGGATATTTTGTTGTGTAATGGAAATTAATTATAACAACCATCACTGGTTATGCAGATATATCACCCACAAGTACTAATATACTCATACATCGCGATAAGTAGGTTTATTTATTTTCTATCAAGGTACCTAACATTATTAGATAGTAGGTGTATTCATTGAATTTTGTTTATTTTTACGATAAATGCTCGTTTTAATCAGTTAATCAATGATTGGAACGAGTGGTGGAGTAAACATGTACTAAATATTAGTGCATTTAATTTAATTCTAAAAAAATATAGATGATTTCTTTTCTCATTTATAAACTATGTTATAACATACTAAGCAATTTAAAATTCTGGTCAAACTAAAGGAGTGAGCACGATGTGATAATTATTAGCGAACTAAAAATAAGATTAAATCAATAGTGCCGGTATAAAATTGCATAATCTGGATTGAGCTGTATCAAATCCATCAACACATTTGACATAGACATCGATTTCCATTTTTTCGTAACGAACGTGTTCCAATACAACTTGAGAGAAGTATTTTTTGTAGATATTTCAAACAGGATCGGCTCAAAATCCGCCTGTGCAATAGCAAAGCTAAATCTGAATTTCCGATACGGTTCTGTATTTAGAGGCTGTTAAGATAAATTGTTATTATGCAATAATCTAAAGCTGTTCCACGAGTGACGTAAGTCGTTGATTTGTGCTTGCAGCTATGATTTGTATGAACTGCAATTGTCGAGTCAGTTCCAATCAACTGGTTCTTGTTTTGATATTAATTGTTCTTTTATAACTCGCACTTGTTCCGACTTTCTGGTTTTTTGGTTTAATTAAAAAGTGAAGAAATTTGTCATATCATATCCTAAAATTTTTAGTTGACATACTCGCTAAAGAAGTAGCTAATTGTCCTATTCTAATCGATCGAATAAAAATGAAGGTTATCTTGTAAACCTACTAGTCAAGAGTCAAGGTTGTTTGTTAATTACGTATTGGTTATTTTTTTCATATATTAAGGATTTCTAGTAACCGGAGGAATATTATTTGTATTATACGTTAGCAAATATGTAAAGGCAGAAGTGGAAATGTACTGTGGAATTAATCAACCACACTATACGAGTAAAAGGTTTTAAAGCAACTATTAATCTTGATATAATCAACGTTATAAAACAAATTGTAAGTTCCTACTGAAAAAAGCACCGTAGTTTTTTTTGTCCCGGTTGCATCAAGAGCAAGTCATTTTTTGCTATTAGAATGAACTTTTTAACGGCACTCGGTATGGTGAAATAGAGTAAGCGGGAAAGTGAACAGCATAATATGTGATTTGAACACGCGACTGCAGCCCACCGCCCCGTTCCGTCGCATAAATTGTATCATGTGCACTATTTGTAAACAGCTCGCATTTGAAAGAACGCATTGCTCTAAATTCATTTGCTTATTGATACCGAAAGTGAAAGCCTTATAGTGAAAGTATCACATTACGTTAGCGATTTTCGACAAAATATTGCCATATTCGCCACTCGCCACCGACAAATATTATACAATACATACATGTCTGGATATTAAACTAACAATTGTCTATAATTGTTATTAAATAATACTCTCATCATCAGTGTTGGTAGGTCGTCAGGTAAATTATTAATATGTTGTGTGGTATAATTTGATGAGACGTGGGAACTCTTCTTTACTTGTCATGAGAATATTCTAATTTTTAATTACATTCTGATAATGCTCTTTTATACCAAATACTTTACATAACAGATTATTCTCACGAAAAAAAAACCCAATCAATATACGCAATCAGGATTATTATTTAGTTATTACGCTCGGGGATTGTTCCCGAAAAGTTTTCAATTTATTCTGTACCTATCTCTTTAAATAACTACCTCGAATCTAGGAAGGTTCTATTAAATTGCCTCACTATTTATAACACAATTTAATTCGAGTCGATCATGTGATTTAGCAACCCATCAAACAATTTTAAAAAGATTGTAGCCACAATGGTCTTGTATCGTGACTTGATTGATGATTATAATAATGAAATACTGCCTAATTAGTTTTTAGAAAATTTACAAATATTTACAAACATGGCCTACGTGTCTGCCGATGGACATGAATAAATCAAAAAACAATATGTTTCATTAATTCGATTTCTTTTGTCATTAATTGAGCATCTTTAACCAAATTATACACGATAATAAATAGTTTTAATTTTAATAAATAGCTATCAGAGGTCACGGCTGCTGAATTAAATAATTATTTTTTCAGACAGCTGTAATTAATTAATAATTTTATTTAATTGAATTTACTGCTTACCTACAAATACTCGTAAAATAATTAAACTGTTTCTTTCATAGTCGCTGTTAATATTAACTATCACTTTCTTTGATGTTGAAATCTGTCGTATTTACCAAATCACCCAGGGTGTCGCTAAATTCATACGCTCATTAAATATCGAATAACTTGAATTTTTTTATTGACCCAGATCTTTTGCTAAATCTTGCGTGCTGATGTTTTTTTAGCGGTAATTATTCGTTTGTTACAAAAACGAGATTGAACGGTGGTTTGTATAGGAAAACAAAATTTTGATTCGCGATTTTTAGCAGTAAACGGGCTCAAGGTAAACTTGCATCAACTGAACGCAAAAAAATATACAGATTACCTACCAACGCCTTGAGGAAGTATTTACAGGATATTAATTATTACCTATCATAAAATAGATATTAAAATCAATAAAAGGTTGATACGTTCAAAGGTGAAAACTACAATTGTAAGTTATGTGTATATGATATCTTAAGCATAAATCATACATAAATGTTAAAATAGTTTCTGCAATTGTTCTAAATAACGCTGGTGATATTTATCAGAGCGGCTTTAGGCCGTCGTTTTTCGTGATTTTCAGGTGAAAGTGTTTAATAACCTTTTGACTTATTACACCGTACAATATTTTTTTACAGTTTCATGGACGCCCCGATAGATTGTTTCATGAATTGGTCAGTAAATTATACAATGGTAGATTGGTAATACTCTCAAAAAAATCTTGCATAACATGCGACATTCAGTTCACGATCTTTGATATATCTATTTTATGTACTTTTTTATGTAAATATTGCTTTACGATTTTATATATAAATTATCTATAAATTTTTAGAATGGACTAAGCTAATGGTGATAATAATATTAAGATAATAATTAAGATAATATTAGTAAATTAGTATTGGGATAAAATTTAATAGACCAATATGAGCATTTTTATTGGAATGTAATAAAAATTAATGATTAAAATATAGAACGGAGAAAGTTAAGTGTAAATCACGATTTGCAGATAAATATTAATATATTACAATACAACTAGAAGCAAAAATTAATTTAGGTATTACAAATAAAGATGAAAGTTGGATAAATTGAATATTTAGTGAATTGTTTTATTTAACATGTGCTAAGTGGCAAGTAAGTCTTATCATATGGTTAACTTCTTGACCTGCTGTCATTATACAAATGTTAAAATTTATATTACTTATTTTTTAATTTAAGTAACATTTTCGTTCCACATAAATAATACATAAAATAATGAATTTGAATTGAAATATGTTACATTTTCAATTCAATTGGCAAATAAATACTATTAATTTGAATAACGAATGCTTTTCGCACAAATACTCAAGGTTTTATTGTGCAATTATTTGCATTGAATTTGGTTTTTGCATTTGAATAAATGTGATTTCTCAAAAGAGTTTTATTATGTAATAATATCTTAATTTTTACTTTCTCTCATCCATAAGGGGAAGTATTGGAATCGGGCCGATTTTGCGATTCTAAATGTTTGGTATTTCGGCCCACTTATTATTTTATATACACAGAAGTGCATAAAAGTTTGCAATATGGTTAATTCTATGAGGAACAAATAAAGATTGTTAAAATAACAGTTTAAAATAACAAAGTTTTAATGATACAATATCACCCTTTCTTTCACCCATAGCCTATATTTCAAACTTAAATGAATCTGTATGCACCTATACAATTGTTCTTGGAATCACCCTCGTAAAAATTGCAAAAGGAATTTTGGAAAATAGCAATCGACATGCTATGAAAATGGAAGTTTCCGATTGATCAGCAGTTATACTGAGCAATGAACACCTAGAGAAAGTTATACAGCGTTTATTCGCACCGCCATTTTTTAATCAAGGAAAAATAAAAATTATGTCTTAAATTTTTAAAAATAAGCTGTTAATCATTACATACTAATTAGATCTATAAATTAATTTTAAATAAAGAAAGTATTAGTGAAAGTTTAACAAATATCGCTGATATTAGTGATTAGATGTTTCGAAAATTATTTAGGTATATTTAAATTAGGACTAGTTCAATTAATTTGTTACCAAATCTTTTACTCGCCGATGTAATAATTAATTAACTCAGTTGGTCGAAACAAAGCGAAATGCATCATATTTTTTCGATAGCATTATATTTTACCAAGATGAACATAGTTTATCATAGTCAGTTCCTGACAGCTTATACAGCCTATCCGACTGAAATATAATCATAGGCTTGGTTCGCGTATGTTTTGTATTTGTACTTTTTTCCCTTTAAACGACTCTTGTTCTTATCAAATGCATTCATCGCAAAGCTATTACAGATACTCGTGTAATTTATGTAGGCACCACGTAATGGTCATAGGTCTGATAGCGAATTTTATTCCTCTTGCGAGTACTTATTCGAAACTGAGAAAATTAATCAATGTTACTTTGTAAGGTACACTTATTTGTTTATTGTTATCACTATCATCTTACTTCCCAAATTCAAATGGGAAGGTTAATTAATTATAAAATAAGAAGAGCCAGAAACTATTAAGGTGATAATAGAAGGTCGACATTATTCTCGTCGTCATGCAAAAACCTTGTAAAATTTTAATAAAATTGTTAATGGCATTAAATACTTTCCCATGAAGATTAAAAACAGAATCATAGAAGCATAATGGTTTATTATCTTTTAAGAAGCGAATTAGGATAAAATGAATTAATTGCTAATTGAAATATCAAGATATTAAACATAATTTAAAGGCCAAATTTCTTACTTTACGTAATAATTCCAATCTAGGTCAGTAGTAAAATGCGATTATTATAAAAAATAGTGTTATGAAATATAATTAGCAAACGTCTCGAGGAAATTTTGATGACTTTAATAGGTGGCATCTTCGGATTAATCTTCCTGCAATGTTTAAGAATAGTAGGATATACATATATTATGTATGTATGTACAAAATGAATAGCCAGAAAAAGAATGTAATAAATTTAATTTTTTTTCTACTCTTTGTTAGTATAAAAAATTACTGCAAATTTCACTTGTTCAACAAGACTAAAGATAAATCATTATGTTCGACACAGTTGAGCAGTTTTTAACGAATAATTGTTTCTGCAAGTAAAAGAAAATTCTAATTTTCTACTTCCTAGTTACTAATATACACTTGTTGATGTATTTTTGTAGATACTAATTAAACTCAAAAATACCTGTAAAGTGCTTAAAAGTCCAAGTAAGTATATTTCTATTTCAAATTTGAATTAACTTTCTTATACTTTCCTGTACTTTCTAGGTTTTAAGTCTGTTCTATTAACATTTTGTATCGACTTTTACAAATAGAATTATTTAATAATACATAACATTTATGTATTTTTTTAATTTTGAGGAGGTATCATCGACGTCGGTTTATTAGCAGATGGTGAACACGAATGTAAAAAGTAAAAGCAGGAAAATTTCGAAATTTAATAAACAGTTATGCTTTTAAAATTTTATTGTCGTCGTCGAACAAAACCCAAAATATTGTATATTTTTTATAAACGAATTTAAATATTATAGCCATAAATAAGCATATACATTTTGCAAAAATACTAAAAATAAAATTTTGAATACATGCTTTCGATTCCATTGAATAGACTTAATAATCAACCTAATAAATAACCTAAACGACGTGTTTATAGCAATATTTGTAGCTTATGCTAATTCGATATTCCTTTAAGGTTCACGCGATGGGATTTTGCTATAAATTACGTATTATTGATCTAAAGTCAGACGACATTGCATCACGTTATCTCTTTTAAATTACCATAAGGCCTTTCAATGTCAGTTATTATCACCGATTTGCAAGGAAAGTGAAACATGAAAATTCTAATCAAACCCATTTATAATATCCTTGACATATACCTAAGAATTCCTTGCCAGTTTCTAAGGCTGGCCTTGCTTTCTAGTGCACAGATTAATTTATAAAGAAATAAGTGACATTTCTCCTTAAAATGATGTTAAATTTGAATGAACCGATGCTTTCCATCGACCGATCGAAATGCTGCTTAATCTCATCATATTTCCTTTCTATTGCACTCAGTGCAGTTAAGGTAATTACATAATTTAAGATAATGATTATTTACTTTTCGTTTTAACTACGTCTATACTTATTAATGCAAATCTCGTTGAATGTTTACTAGTAGATATTTTTAATGATGTTAGTGGATTTATTATTTTTATCAATAAATTATTGAAATTAATATTGTAAAAATAGTATTGCACATAGTTTTTGTCTCTACAGCCATTGTTACGCATGACATGCATTCCAATTTTCTGAAGCTTCAGGGTGCTCGCTGTAAAATAGAAGGTTTTGAAATTGCCCATTGGCAAGTTATTCAATATATAATTTCTTTTAAATATTCATTCTACAATTGGTCGATCTAATTTTTTACAAATGAGTAACATTTTATTATAGCAGCATGTTCATGATAGTTAATTATGATATAGTTGAGGAATGTTTTACTAATAGAACAATATCGTTGAGATATAATAATAAAAAAATTGTCTCGGTACAGTGATTCTGATTTAATAACAACTTTTTATGTTTGTATATTAAAGTGCAAATAAAAATTATTGCATTGCAGTGTGACTGAAACGTGTTTTTGTGCTTAATAAGAGCAATTTAGAGCATTAAATTCGATGAAAAATTTTAAAAGTGTTTAATTAAATTCTTACATAATAAATTTCTGAAGATCTGGCGAATGTCCTTCCTCAAAAATTTCGGAGAAGTTGGTAATGAACCAAAAATAAATCCTTCGTTTCATTAAGCGGAATTTCCTTGTGCATTATAGGTAATTTACTTTATAATTAATAAAGTGACCTTTTAAACTTGCTAAGTAAAATTACTTTTACTTTAAATACGTTTTAAACGACTTGTAACACAATAACGTTGTCTCTTATATAACTGCGTGATTATTGAAAATTCTTAAATTTCCAGCAAACCAATCAATAATGGTTTCACTTACAGCATGTGTGATATAACTTGTTTTGGCCGTTTTGCATGACATATTGTCACAAACTCGTAGAACTTGCTTTAAAAAATATTGCAATAAAATTAAATTATCCAATAACTGAAAAAGGCATTTATAAAGAAGAAAACGGAATTTATCTAGATTGAAACTGACGTTAAATGTAACGAACGAATTAAGATTAAAATCCACCTACATCTAACGCAACTACACGGTCTAATTTTAAGATTTTAATGTCGCAATTGTTATTTCACACAATTATTTGTTCACAGGTCGTAATTCTGTAATGAATGTATAGCTCCTAAGCTCTTACGACGGATCTTTCACAATGTAATTCCCAATATCTAGTTCAATATAAAGATCGCAGATAAAAGATACTACCAAAAATGGGTTCCAATATTGCAATTTTTGATCATGTATGAATATCTAATGACAGCACCATTTGCATGCTTGTCAAGTGTTGTCTAAAAGAGCCGCAATAAGTTGTATTAGGTTGATTATCGAGTTACAATTCAACTTGTTTGAGAATTGAATACATTCCATTAAAATAAGAAAGTAATTTTCTTTGAATTTCATGTATTTTGAATTTTGGGACAAACCGGATTTTTCAACTGACTCATCCACCTCTAATTATTAACATTACTTCTTGCAAAACATTACACAATGTACAACATTATGAGTTACTTATATAACGTTTTGTTAAACCCGAAATAATAAAGATTCTCCTCATCTCAAAATGAGAGAAGAATGAACATTCGCATTAATTACAAAATTGTCTAATTATAATTATTCTCTCTGACACATTGACCTTTTTCTTACAAAAAATTCGCCAAAGGCATTTTGTTGCATATGTAAATAAATAAACTTCCTCGTATTTATTACAATATCATAAACAATCAAAAAAAAGGTCCAAGGTGACAACATTTTGTTATCTTCCTCACTTTTGTTATTATTTTCATTTATCAATTATTAATTGCAATAAACAATAACAAAAAAAATGAAATGACTTACTGCCAATTTACTTATTATTTAAGTTGACCAATAAATATCCATACGTCACAAGTGAAATCAATTAAATTAAAGAAATCGGATATCCATATAATGCAATAACTACGACAGTTTCAACTGGTTTTATTTAATAAAAATAATTTTACCCAATTAAACTCAACTGAAAAGTAAAAGAGCAAAACCAGGATATGACAAATCGAACTGTAAATACCGAGCCTTTACGACCAGGAAAAATCGTTTAGTGGAAAACACATTCTTATTCTTTCCTATTCCTCTACATTGTATGTAATCAAAGAATATTTGCAAATGCCACAAATGGGAGTGACCGGTTATTAATTAAGAGTGGTCCATTTGAAGGTTCAAAAAAGAATAAAATTGAACCGGATTAAATGTAGTCTGCCAAAAAAAATCGGTTCAACAATTTAACCTTGGCGCAAAACAAGAAAAAGATGTATAATGTCCTTCTGATTTCCTATTTTTAACCGGTTAATTTTTTGTCACATGTGCAAAATTTACTGGAAATTAGAACACCCTGTAAGATCGAGACATTGCGAGTTACGAGGAATATTTTTCTCGGGTGCTGCGACTATGTGGGTGTAGCTTCGCTCAGTTTTGATAAATGATTTCATCAGAACTTTTTTATTTTTATTGGCTATATCGTTACGCAAAGAATTTTGCAACTCGTTACAGCGTACCGTATTCAAATAGGCACATACTACTATTTATTTAAACACCTAAACGTGCACGTTCCGGCTATTAATAAAAACATAATTAAACGGGTATTAATTCAAGTTGTAGTGAAATAACGGTTGATTTTTTTAATATGTAACGATTTCTAAACGAGTAGATGCTTGTTATATTCCATTCCACAGTGATTTTGTTTGCGTTAAACATTCTTAAAAAACGAATGATACAATTCTTCTCCTACGAATCGACCGAATAGGTTCGATGCAGGTTGCAGTGCGAATAAAATAAAGTCATTCTCTTAGCATTACCAGTGGGTTGGTCGCAAATATATGCTGCAATACATCTAACCCATTCAAGATTATTTTAAAAATCTCGCTTAGGGCTTGGCTCTGAAACAAAGCTAAATCAAAACAAATTCCATTCATGTATTACACTCCAAATTGTATCACGAAAGAACCTAATAAATGAAGTGTAGGAAAATTTCGTCTAGTCATATCCCCGTTTTTACCATATCCATTAGAATTCGTGAAAAAGAATAGGATTTGGAAAAGAATTATGAGAAATATTTAACGAAATTTCGAGGGTACATGTTAGAACAATCTGCTTAATAAACGAAAAATAATAGTGTTGTCACAATTCGATAGATTCTCATTATGTGAAATGTTCATTAAATTCAATGCATACTTTTTGTCGTTGGCGCAGATAGCCTATTAATTGTATTCGTATCAAATAAGGAAGGTTAAAAATTTGACATGCGTTTCTTTCGTTACGTAAATTGTAACAGTGTAAATTTGACTTTCTTTTCCGTTTTTCATGATTGAAATTCAAGAAGCGGACTATATGGATTGTTTGTTTCGCACGTGCTACTCAGTTACACTTAATCTAACAATTCCGTGTATAATCAATCGATTTAATGCTTTAAGAAACGAAGCTTATTAATCAGATTAAGGAAACCGTAACAAAAGTATTGCGGTTTTGAAAATTATTTTGCCTTGGACAATTTGTATATTTGAATTGAAAATTTTTAACTTGTAAAGAAAATTTTACTGCCATTTGGGAAAAATATTACACTACTAAAGTTTATATGGCACTGCATTTTAGAGCATAGACCTTTTTCAACAAAAAATTTCATGTGACTAATAAATATTTTTTATTGAAACCTGCGTGGTCGGTACATTTCCTTACTCAGAGACTGGATGTTGTAGGTACTCTAGTTAGACATTCGACTGTAAATATCGAAATTTTATTTGATACTTACTCGTCAATAAGATACGATAAAACGGTTAAACAACCTTCCGAAGCAAAACCTACGCAATCGATATAAAATAAAAGGGGTATTTCAATTAAAATTCCTCAAATCCAATGTTTAGCTATAGAGTTATATGTAAGTAATGGGAAGTTCTGCTGTAGGCTAAAAAAATGAAAATGGAGATGGAGTTGGCAGTACACCCGGTTCAGTTGCTCTAATAAATCATTTTGAGAAATACACTTTAATTATTCCTTTTTGCTTTATTACTTTGAGGTAGTATATTACTCCGTATAAAGACATCCTATTAGAGATTCTTGTACATTTTTAATTGTACACTGATGATAACTGCAAAAACCTATACAATTTTTAAGACGAGCCAAGCCTTTTTACGTTTTCTTAGCTCCAGGTATTGTTTTATAGTTTTCGTTTTTAGCTATAAAGTAGTTATAACCGATAGATAGTTCAATTCTCAGAATCGTTTTCATTAAACAAAGGTTTTTTAAGTAGGTACTGTAATACTTACAGAACATAGTAAAATTAAGGAGTAATTAGGTTATAGAAGTATTACCTTACCAATTAAGGATTTGTAATAATGGTAATTCAAAAAAGCAGCAACGTAATTGCACGAGTAATAATTGCTTAGGTTAAATTAACTAAAATTTCAAAATTAATTTAATTAACATATTAGGCTAGTTTCTAAAGCGTTCAAGCGGTTTTTGCAATTCAATAGATATTTATATCAAATTATAGATTATTTGAAGCCATTAATGGAATCGGTAAAGTCGATATAGGCTGTTGTGCGTAGGACTGATTTTAAATTAATTGTTTGATTAATTTTATGCTTATTCGTAATCCCGTGAAAGTTAAATATATGAGATGATCGATTTTAAAATCTCCAATTGACAAAATCTGCATTGTTTCCCCGCCTTTGGATGTATCATAGTGAAAGCAGCTACCCGAGACACTCTGTAGAGTGCAGAGACATGTGTTCTTGTTTTAGCTTCCGAATTGAAATTTCCTTTTCAGTAAAACGAAATTACTCGTACGCGTTTCAAGGTCACACCTGTATGTGTGCCGTTATCTAAAAATCAAAAGTGAACATAATTCAGATCATCATCGTCATGTGCCTAATATAATGTTTCCTCGAGCGACATAGCTTTCGGTCATATATTAAAACCTGGCCTCATTATATCACTCCACTCAATAAAAAATAAGAACTGTTCAAATCGATGTAGGTATATTGAAAGTTGTCTTTCACAAGGTTTTTTAGATAATGCATTAATTTCAATTAAACGCTGCACTAGATCGTTAAAAAGCTGTAAGATTAACGGGAGCTTTATTAGGAAATCGAAAATAAATCTATCGGTAGATAATTATCTAAAAAAAATCTTGGAATTATTGCCGTGTTAATTTCACTTTTTATTCGTTTCAAACGACCAATTTACCTAATGATTAATTTTGAAAAAATAAGGAACTTAAATATCCCAGCATCGCAAGTGTATGCGTGCTCAATACCAAAAATTATAATACACATACATCGTACAATATACCACAAACCGCAACATTTTTGAGAACTTACCGAAAGAAATAAACAGGAAATTAATGAGAATGTTGATCATTTTGGCGGATAATCGTGGATAAGTATCACTCGAGATGATCCAGACACTAATGTCACACGCAGGAGCTAAGAGCACTTCTCCATGTATGCAGCGGAAAACGAAATTCTCCTCAAATGTGACAGCAAGAGTGCGCGCCCGTTTTTGTCGCAGCAAGTGCTTTAACTGACTGGATCGCCGTAGAATTGAAAGTTTCTCTTAAGTCCGATTTGCCAGTGGGGATTAGAAGAGAAAACTGAAATCCCCTCTTTTGGTTTGGGTAATACTGATATTATACTGTTTTCCTTGGGTCTGCTAAACCAAAGCATTCACTTCGCGAAATTTTACTATAAGTCCTTGTTCTCCGCCCTCAATTTAGATAGACGAGATTATAGATTATACACTTCCTAAAATCATTTCGAATCGGGTACTTACAACACTGTAATTATATCAATTCTTACACGTTTCTATTATATGATTTATGGTTAATTAGTTTCCCACTTAAAGTTAAAAAACTCGATTAGATCAAATGGTAAATTTGTATGTCAAGAAAATCTATACAATTTGTACAAGTCGTGTACATTATTTTTCATACGTACACCACCCTGTAAGGGTAACATTTGTACATTGTTCCATTTATGATTTTATAGCAAAACTCTCGGATAATGGCCAATTTAGGATTTTTTCATTGTTACATATAACCTTGCCTGACGCCTAGAATGAATTGCGTTTTGTATCCGCATGCCTAGCTAGGATTGGTAGGATACATGAAGTTTATGAGAGAAAAACTGAATATGATGTGACATATGCATTTGAGCAGTTTCGAATGCACTCGGTAGAAAATCAGTTGCTGCAACCGGATGCGATTGTTTCTGTTACAATTGATAGCAACAAATCGACTCGGGGACTTTCACGTGCATATGAATATTATTATGAGTTATGTAAATTGGTAGCTTACGTATTTAATAAAACTGGATGAAGAACGTTTACTTTGATTCTGCGATTTTATTCGCAATTCGATTTTAATTTTAATTAAGCAAGTCGTAATAATGAAAACTTCCTTATATATTCTACCAAATTAAGTGATATAAGAGAAATATAAATATGCATTAAACTATCCATTAAAAACCGAAATTAAGTTTAATGCATATTCAATTTTCAGCAACATTCACTAAATTCTGAGTTTGTATAAATCAATTCGTTATTATTTTTTTTGAAAGGTTGGGTTAGGCCGTTGACATTTTGACAATTTTCAACAATATTTGTTTTCACTACTTTTATTTCCACTGACGCAACTAACATACAATTAAGTATTAGTATGTGTTAATAAAAAATCAAAATGAACTAAAATTTGAAAATTGTGCTAGCTTCGAAAATTCTATTCTTTACCCCGTCAAAGGAACGTGGACCAGTACACGACGTTTAGAATTAGAAACGAAAACGGGAAGAAGAACCTTGAGAATTGGTCAATGCACAAAGCGATGCTTTTTCCATCGCAAAAAGTGTCGTACTGAGGTTGGCTCGACGAACTGAAACGTGGCCTCTCCATTCCCTGTAAAAATAAAAACAAAATTCACGCACTAGTTGCAGTTTGTTAGTGATCTTGATATTATAAAACCGATGGAGCCGATTAGTTGCAAATGAAAACAACACAATTTATCGTGTAATATGAAGAAATTAAATACAAAACTCTTACGACACGTTAGCATCCTTTGTAAAAACACTGTTAATTCTAAGTCTGAGTAATACAAAGCATGCCTAATTAATTTGTTTCGAAATGTTAGTGTGCAGTTAACATTTTAACACCGATAACTCACTAACTCATCGAAGAATAATTGATTTTAATTTCAATTAGCTTCCCAAGTTATTCGTCTAATACTCAGTTGATAGTTTTTGTGGTATCTGTGAATGTAAACTCATTACTTTATAATCGTTAATTTCCGAAGTAATATCTTCATCGGAATATCCTTTCATTGCCTTCGTTGCAGTCGGGCCCATGTAATTATTAACCACAGCAAATTCCATCAGCGACATAAATACGAAGACTGAGCAGCTAGACATCCACACGTCAATCGCTTTAACGTAAGATACCGGAGGTAAAGATTGCTGCGATTGAGTGTTTTGTGTAGCTGAAAATGAGATTTTTTTAATTACTGAACTACGTAATGTATGCGCATAAAAATCGATTTCTATGGTTCGATATGATTACCTGCAAAGGATCGAATTAATTTTCATATAGTCTAATGCACGTGCATTAGCGTTTCGTTATGTTCGATATTCGTGTATTAATAATTTTATTAACTGCCCGAGCGTAACCCAAAGAAAGTTATTACCGTTTTGAGTGATCGTAATAATAACAGCTCTGTTTTTATTACTAAAATCGTTTGATTCAAAAAATAATGTCGAGATTTCATAACATTTGGACATAATTTTAGTAGGTAATAGATGTCTGTAAGGTTATTTGATAATTTCATTTCTTATTAATTAGACCATTGTTCGCAAGTTATTCGTTTGTTATCCAATATTTCTTCATCGCCTTTGAATAGGTCGAATTCTAATTAATTCAATTCCAATTAACCACAAATGATATATTTATTGTATCAATCAAAATTTATGCAAGTGCTTGCCTGTGCGTAATTGTGTTATTTGCACCATTTCCTTGTCCATTAAAAGTATCTGTAACAATTATTTGATAAGAAAGCTTGATACTGGATGTGAGGCTTTCACCACGACAAATAAATTGCGGAAAGTATGGTAAAGAACAAACTAAAGTATAATTCGAATAATTATAGTGTTAAGATAAATTATCTAAAAAATCTTCATCTACCTACTTATTGCATATTTTTATAGGTATATTCTCCACTCATTTGCCTCTATTCGATATTGCATATCTCATTAGAAACACTTACACAAGCAGCAGACAAAAAATTTACGTACCCGAGAAACCGCGAAGAATTTAAATGTCAAGGTTTTTTAGTTAACTTTGCTAAATTACGAAATTTTATATAATAAAAAAAAGCAAAAGTACACGCATTTTTCATTCGATTTATCGTGAAAAGGAAACTCAACATGATGAACTTCCGATAAGTATTGGACTTTCTCCTAAACAATACTTTTGTACTTGTACCACTTTTCCACTAAGATTCGCATCAACGTTACGATTCTAACAAAAGCCTAAAATTATTTAACCATAACTTCCTATTTTTCTTAATCCTGCAAGCACTTAATCTTCAATTCGGGATATTCATACTTGAATAAGCACACAGGTCGGGTCACTCTGAAAACCTAATTTCAACATTTGTGCAATTTTTCAGTGTAAATTAGTGGCAATTTTATCAAAAATTGTAAAAATGCGATTACCTAACGTCAGTAACGATGTCACACCGAGAGTAACTCGTGCTGGTATCGCTTCGGGTTTGATCCAAAACGAAATCCATGACATCACAACAATCAACGCTGAAGGTATGTAGGTGTGAAATAAATGATAGCCGAGTCTTCTTCTCAAATTAAAGACTACTGCCAAACACGTAAAGTTTCCTGTAATCAGTAACGAGTACGAAATTTTTACCCATTGCGAACAATTATGTGCTAATATGTTATTTTCTTATTGCACAAACCAGAAATGTTAATGTGGATTAATTGCTTCGTTGTTGAGCACTAATTAACTTAATAGCGGTTTATTGCAATAAAACGAGGAAAAAACTTTGTAATCATGATGTGAACGATATTAAAAAATAATTGATAGGAGTTAACTTTCAATTAGCAGTTATGTACCTTAATTTTTTTTACATCTGCTTTACAATCATTACCTGTTGAATATTCTATGGTACAATCAGTTGTGAAATTATTGGAAATATCCAATTGCGGCAACTCAATATCAGGATTCACTACCAAAGGATCCGTCATGTTCCAAATAAACACCAAATCATGATCAGTGTGCGATACTGCAAATATAATCTTCTAATTGCCATAACTAACATTGTAAAATTACTTACAGCTCTCGATCATCATCGAACAAATTTGGGTGTCATGTGGATAGGTTTCGAATTTCATTGCACAAGATAAAACTAAAGTCAACCTAAAAACATACGTTTATTCACCTAATTCACTACTTACCTGTTCCCTAACTCACTTGGACATGTACAATAATGTTTTATCATGATATAGCCATAAGTAATGATTAGGTATTGTCATTTCGTGGAAAGTGACGCTTTTCGCATTTTTAAAGAAGCAATCAGGTCTCCAAATGTTATGCAACCATTCCACGTCCAATATCCTGTATTCTTCGCTCATGTTTTCAGGAAGACGCAGTCTTGGATCCCTCCAACTTTGAGCCAGGAATATGTCTGTAACATATGTCTACGAGAAATAATTAATTTTAAGTAATTATTCATAGTGGGACCGTTGGATATGAGTTTACCATAGATTCTTCGTTTATAGAATCGATAGACAAAACAGTGACATGGAAGTAAACTATAGTAGGTTGGCCGCCTTGAGACCTCGGTGCTCGATTTTTATCGTAGTGTTTCGGTTTTAAAGGTAAAATGTCCCTAAGCGACAAGCTGGTTTCCTCAATGTAGTCACGAATTCGATGCCTCGTATGGTTTGAACCACTACAATGTAAAACAACGCTTCTTAAGAAAGAACCTTTGGAGCAAATTGAATAGAAGTTGAATTATAACAATGATTGATTCAAAAGATATCTTTTGTTTGTATCAATGCATGTTAGGTATAGAAGAGACCTTGACTATAAAAAAAATCAGATAACTAAGAACAAAGTATTGACCAATATCCTCTTGGCTAGATAAGGATATTTCAGAAAATAATTAAATAAGATTTTTCATGTCAACTTTGTAAACAAATTCATAATTTCATATAAATATCGATGATGATGGAATCTTAACAATATGTGTGTATACAAAAAATTTCTTATGTAATTATTTTTTACTTATTTTATTAATAACAATGAATCTTCGTCGTAAATTTATAAATGGAATTTTCAACGATTTCCTATTAAATAATGATTTGTTTTTATTGTGGCAGGAAACTTAAAGTTATAATAAATTAGGCCAAGTTCAATTAACTTATTTTGAATAAAAAAAAGGTGAATGATAAATATAGCTTTAAAACGTAAGCGATTTAAGATTTTATTAATTGAGAAAATTTAATCAAAGCAATATAGCTATCTATTCTAGCATACTTACAACTTATGGGATCCTAAAACGTTTAATAATGTATCGCACGTTAAAAGCAGTATAATTAAGGAATACATTTTACACACAACACAGTAAAACTAGGAAGAATTAACTATTGCAACTTGTATATCCTTAATCAAATTATAGTATTAAGGTATTATCGGTTACATTGACACAATTGGTAGATTTTATATTGCATTATAATTTTACACACTGAATATTCCGACTATTGCATGTTTCGTTTCATGCAAAATATGGAAATTTTCATTTTAAAATGAAATAAAATGTTTCTCATTTTGAATCAATTTATTTAAACTAGGCTAATCCATATCGATTTCGATAAATATTTTTTCAATAATCGATTTCATGTGTATCATAATTCTTCGTTTCCTTCGATGATATTTTTTTATCGTTTTCTTCTTCATTTTTCAGAACATCTTCGAATATCTTGTCTATTATATTATCGATTTGTTCGGAATTTTTATCATCATTATAATATTCTTCCGTTTTTGCGCTAGAGTTTTCGAGTTTTTCTTCAAATGATCTCTTTAAATGCTCATATCGCTCTTTCAATTTCCACTTTGATTGAGGCAGCTGCCTCTCGTGCATCCTAGGGTTGCTTTCAATGGAATCATCGCTACCCCTTCGTTTATTTCTCCTGCAAATTTTGTAGCAGCCTCCAAACCATTCGACAACCAGCGCTCCTCCTCCAAAGACAAACCCTATAGCAAGAAGCAGGAACATACCTTGCGTGTCTTCGAGACTTAACGCTCTGTCTTCGTAAGCGAGAGTTTTTAAACTCACTCCGGTGGTTGCCTATAATATTTTAATTATTAAAGTAAATGGGGTAATTGATTAGATAATTACGGCTAGTAATTTGCCAGTTGCACTTCTCATCATTTCCCATTCAACGTCCGTTCTGAATTTCATCATGATACCAGCCTCTTTAATTCTTTCTATACCTCTGTTTAGTATCTCGGCGTATACAGAATTCGAAGGATAGGCCAATGCAACGCTGAATGGAACAAAACATTCCTTGCTAATGTGTAGTACAGATCGTTTTCCTCTGAAAAAGTTCGTTGTATATCCTCGTGTTTTATTCTAGTTGTTTAAATACCTAGTAGTCATATTTGTTCTAACTATATAGTCCAATTGTGCTTTGGAACCCAGGAAGGCGTATCTCCAGAAAGACATTTTTGTTGTATTTTTTAAACCTTCTTCTACTGTTGGTACTAAATCCACATTTTTTAATAGTTTTTTTGTTATATCATCTGAAGAATTTTGAAACAAGTACTGCCATTCGCCTTTATCTGAAAGTAAACTTATTTTTGCAGAATGGTGAAGTAGGCAATTATGTTTTTAACCTTACCTAATGTTCCGATTTGGTACCATCCGCTCAATAGCTGCTCAGCAGAATCTACGACAGAGGGAAACACTGGCAACGTGACAAAAGCGATAATCGATCCAGTGTAGCAGGCGGTTATAATTATAGTAAAAATCCAATAAAAACCTTAAGTAGGACAAATTCAGTTCATTAGAAATAATTCTGTACAAATATTCGTTTATTAAATTTTACCTATCAATAATTTTGTGGTGACTTTATTAGCTCTGCTCCATGATCCTTTTCCGGAAAACGTAAAACAATTCGTAAAAGTGCCGAAAACGTACCAAAACATGTTCTCAATTTCCGCTGGATTTGTTATTAAATGTCTCAATGTGTGTTTATCGGAAAAGGCCAAGGGGAAGATACCACCTAAGTAAACGAGAATCAAAGCTAACCAAACTGACCAATGCAGAGGTCCCAGTATAGCACGGTATCTAGAAATTATTTTTTTTATTATTTTATTCTAGACATCAAAGTTATAAACCTGGGTAAAGCCGTGGAAGCCAGTGAAATAAACGCAGCGCAGTCCCTGGAGTGCCAAGTCGTTAAGCCCACTCTCTCTAGTTTGTCGGGTGTTACGTATATACCTCCAATGCCGATATTGGCTTTTTTCTTTTCAATAGTTCTTGTTACCGCCTCTGAAGATCTAGAAATTTATTTAAATCGACCGTACACATGGATATATAAGTACCAGAAACGACATCTATCAGTGAATGACTCATTCTTAAAATATATCTTACCGGACACAGGACTTACCCAACATTATTATCCTCTGTTGCTTCTCTGTAATCCGTAGTAAAATTATACAACTTAGACAACAAATTGACCAATCTTATTTCGACTCCTTCGAATATTTTTTCACCATCAATAGTTCTTCCTCTGTAATTAACATATTTTTAAATATTTCAATCAAGATATATTTATTTTTTGACCAACTTCGATATAATATATGGAGGTTGATGAGACATTGATACAATAAATCTATGACCGGAAAATCCACCGCTAAGTTTCTTAGGGAACAAGTTCACTTTCCTTGTTAAATTACCGTCTTGGAAACTCGATAACACAATTGGTTTGCTGGATCCTAAAGCGTCTACGTACAATTTGTGCGTGTAAAGAATATAAGGAGCTTCCTATAAATATAAAATCCACTCAATAGTAAGAACGAAATTGTACAATAGTAGATTACCTGATGTGCTTCCATAATTCTTTCAGACTGTACAATAACTAGCAAGTTAACGAAAAACCTGGATTCTTCGTGTGAAAGAAATTCAAATACCCTCCATTGCGAAGATCTGGCAACCACAATGACTTTATTGTTGCTTTGCACTCCAATTACGTCTTTAGACTTCATAACATCTTTCATGAACAGTAAATAGGTGATGCAGGTGGGTTGCATATCTCGTACAGAAATTTTCAATGTTGTGTTGTAATCTTCAGTGATTTGTCCGTGAATGTATGCCGTAGGGAAATTTGTTAATAATTTTTCTAGGAGTAAATTATCGTTTTTTTCAGTGAACGAGTCGAACAGAATAATCGGAGTACAATCCAATAAATATGATCTTGTGATTTTCTTCAATAGCATCACTAAATCTACTTGTTGGTCGGCTTGGCTTTTCTGTATAAACGCATCGGCCCATTTTTCTTGTTGCGATTTTTCATGCGATGGCTGTAAGGCTCTTTTATCCAAAATCTCTTTGGAGAAAGTTGATGGCAGGATTAAAAGGGCCAATAAGTAAAAATAATAGAGCAGCATTATTACACACTGATGTCGAAGGTAGGAATATCGAATCTGATTCGCTTATATCCAACTTTGATTGATTTTAATAAGTCATTGGTAATCAGGTATTCATAGTGTTATTTCATGTTATTTCATTTTTTACTCTACGACGGAACACGTGCAAATATAATTGAAAAAATACGAAGTTAGATGTAGTTCAAGAATATTAAAGGGTATTATCGTCGAATATTATCGTCTACAGACGATGACATTTGTTTATTTAATATCATGATTGTGAGAAAGAAAATTAAATTAAAAGTCAAAAAATTGGTTTTAATTAATGTTGCGATTTAATTAAAAATAAGTTAAAATACAATAATAATATTAAAAAAATGTATTACATAATTCAAGATATGTCAGTAACATCTGAAATAAAAGATGTATCTATATTGATCAGGTATTATAAGTATTTTGAAAGTTACCTTTTGTGACAGCTCGGAAAGTAGCTATCCACCCTGAACCTCCATTATGCATCGATGATTTATATATAATGTTAATGTATGAATCAGATCTATAAATCGCTCCAGTTCGGTACTAAAAAGTGTACATAATATTAAAAATATAAATCATAAAATATTAAACCTAAAGCTTACATTATTGCATAGTTCTACAGTGTTTTCGACGTTATCAGTTACTGTCTGTATTTTCAGGTTTGTTTGATCGCACGTTCCTTGTATATCAAATACTGCAAAATATCATTGAATAATATCTATCTTCTACGGTCAGTACAAGTATGCTTACTAGTAAATTTGAGAGCAACATGCAGGCTGACTGGTACTCTAATTCTCCAAACACAGGTAGAATCATTTCTGAATGGGCTTGGATAAAACGGACTGTAAATTTTTCCCTTATTATTGAAAATATCACCTCCACACCCACGGCCGTTTTGGGAACTGGTGTAAAGTATGTCGTAACGCACAATATAACGTTTGTTAACTGCTTTGAAATAAAGTTTGTTAGATAACGAAAACAATGGATCAGGTAACCGATATCCACAAATTTTTGCAAGTTCAGTTCCGTTTGGAGAGCCATCTCTGACCTAAAAATCATAGAGAATCATGGAAACTAACTAGTAAACAGTGTGTATAAAAAACATTCTCAAACCTCTAAATAACTTTGAGAGCAGTTTTGTGTGAAGTACATATAAAACGATGTGAAGTAGATACTAATTGTTCTATTGTCGGGTACAATGATCCAAAACGTGCACTCCGAAGAGTTGTCGTTGCCATTGTTAATCCTTCCGTTGGTTTCGGTATAATTTCTATTACAACCTAAAACAAAAACTAGAAGAACTGTTTTAAATATTATTTGCATGTAGTATACCTGCTATAGAATATTGCAGATTGAATCCTTGCCCTTTTGGAAGAGTGCTTCGAGAAACTAGAGAAATTGTTATATTGCCGGTAGAGTAATAATCAAATGGTTTGTCACGTTGCCCGCAGAATATATGTCGTCCTTTTGGATCAGTATACAACTACAAATCAATGAATTACAAATCTAAATTATTATCTCTTCAAATTATTCATTTCTCACCAAAGATGTGTGCTTAGTTTGTCCACTGTAAACAACATGCGACCCCAATCCATTAACTGTATTTGCGTTGGGGTTTTCGAAAATTTGAAGATAGTCACCTGGACATCGATTTTCGTTATCAGCTGTAGTGGATACTTCGTCTGTTAAATTAAACGCTTCAAAATGAAGGGCTATTTTATCATATCTTCCACCACCGGTTATGACATAACTACATTTTAGGAGACTCGGATAACTTAGAGGGAAATTAGGTGAATGCAACCATTTCTTCTCTTTTGTAGCGATCAATACCGACTCTCCACAAGCGGCTGAATATGAAATACAATTGGAAATTCATCTAGATAATTTCAATGAAGCGGTACTTACAAGCCTTAGGAACTAACGTGAACGTTATATCGTTATTTTCCCCTGTATTAAACACTCTAACGTAAGCTGTATTTCCGGAGGTACGACTTCGAAATACTCCTTTTGTTGTAGTACAGTACTTATCTATTTTCTCGGATAAAGAACTGGCGCCATCTCGCACCTGTAAATTTGCTTGTAAAACAAACGCAGCTTAACACGTGATTACGTACTTCCAAGAACATGCAATCGCAGGTCGAATTTCCCTCACAAGTTGTTTTCATGTTGAAATTGTTAACTGTTACTTCTATTTGAAAATCTCTCGCTGCTACAATTGTCCATCCGCAATCACTATTAGCTATTTTCGGGGAGTCAATAGCTTTGGTTGTCGTTAAATTAACGAAGCCTCCACAACCTTCTGCAGGACCTATAAAAGAACATTATTTGCTAATGAAAATAGTTTAAGTTAATTTATAATTTACCGTGTGAAAATCGAACTAAAGCTTTAAATCCTCCAACCCTATTAGGCATGCTGTCAAAAACTACTGCCATTTTTCCGGTTTCGGAACGAATTTCGGTCAGTTCTTGTATACTGCCACATAATATTGCCAATCGGTTACTTTTTTTTAGATCTAAACTATTATAAACCTCTAAATTATCACTATAACACATTGGGCCTATTAAGTAGAGATCCAAATTAATAATCCTATAAACATATTTAAAATAAGTTGATTTCATTTACATCAAACAACGCACTTACGTAAGTATAACTACTTGTTTTTCAGGTGCTGTGATATTCCAAATGCAATGTAGTTTTGGTTGATAGTATCGTAAGCCAGAAATTCCAAGTCCTGAAGGAAATACATCCACTTGCTTTTCTATGATGGTTTCTTTAGTTATTTCACCACCGCAACCTTAAAGGCAATAGATGTGTTCACAAATTTTTAAATATTTTCTACTATACATACTATCATCTCTATATTCGAATTTGAATCCTCTCTTTATCAACCACATGTCAGTTTTAAATTTAATAGTAACTACTCCTTTTAATCGTAACGGAGGCGGCATTTTGTCATCACAGTATATTGAAGAATACTGTGATGTTCTGGTCGTTCCAGTGTTTCCTTGGATTGTAAGATTATCAAATTTGCATTCTGGTGTACCTAAACCCAATAATCAATGAATATAGAAAGTGTTTTCGTCAAAATTTCTGTTAATATTACCTTGTTCAAGTTGGAAATCGATAAATTTGATATTTATTGCTTCGGTAGAAGGCGAGGAGGTACTCAAGGTGTATTCACAATTAAGTCTGTTTGGATACCCTGAAGGGTAACCAGGACTTATGATATAGCGAGTTTGTTTACTTGCGATGAATTTTCCACCACATAGCCAATTCCATTTGGCCTAAACATTGAAAACACATTAATCCCACATCAAAACATATTTAAAATATGTACCTTAAAACCTCTACCGCCGATTTTGTCGTTGCTCCTGAATAAAATCTTCATTTTTTCTCCACTTGATTCGATAGCAGCGGGGATTTCCCTTCCACATTTCTTTCCAAACGATACCCATTCGTCATTCATCCAATGCCAAATCTATAACGTTATAGATAATAAGTACACGAATTTATTTGAAATAACGCTCACCTGAATGAAATCATTTTCGCAATTGTTGCTTTGCTCTAAATGGAATCTTTCGACGAAAACCAATTGGATGTGATAACCTGGCTCTGATTCGATAATCCACAAGCATTCCGCGTTATTTGGATATTCTCCCGATCCGAAATTTGGAGATTGGATATTTCTAGACTTATCGTGGAATATTCCACCGCAACCTATATTATTACATAGATTAAATAGACCAGGCTGTTGTTTAACGATTATATAATTACCTGTACTGATAGCTTCATATTGTAACTGAAATCCTTCTGCGGAAGATGAAGCATCATGCATATATTCAATCCACAAATTCCTTCCTTGGGAAATAATCATTTCTGGTTTATTTTGATTGCAATACTTTCCAATTCTGGGATGAGTTGGCAAATCTCCGTTATGAATAGCAACGAAGCTCTTTTCGCAATCATTGCCGAGATTTGCGGTGAACTTGGTAATGTTTATAACTTGTCCTTCGTCTGCTGTGAGTACCCAAGCGCATTCGTAACTTTTAGTAGGTTTATGAGGATAGTTTGGACTCGAGATTGTGCCAGATTGTTGCGATACCATACCTCCGCAATCATGAGTAACGTATGTAGCAGTAAAGTTAGTTGTGTAGTATCTGCTGGACGTTGCCTTAAAAATTATTTACTTGAAATAGACATATACAGGTACACAAAAAGTACCATTTACGTACCAATAAATCGGTTTCAGGGAACGGAGATCTGTAAGTAACCGGCTTGGATGTTTTTGAACACAGTTGCCCTATCTTTTTAGTGGATTTTTTCGTGCTTATTTCAACGTATATCGGTGAATAGGCGCAAATGTGATGGCCAGTCAAGTTTGTATTCATAGTAATTGTAATAGCAAGAGTTGAGTGCAGATTTGGCAGAGAATGTGACCAATCGCAAGAATACCCATAATTTCTAGATAGTGGTGTCGAAATAACACCGTTGTCTTTGTTGAAATCTCCTTCACAGACTGGAAATATAATTAATGAAAAATATTGTACAACATTGGGTTAATTAAAGATTACTTGAGGGTAAATTAGAAGTATAAGTAGCTTTAAATCCTCTATGTGGTGAGCCTGAGGCAGACCAAAATATGATAGTCATCTTATTAGAGCTAGATTCAACGGTGTTATTGCCACTCGGTTGGGTTATGATAGTATTGTCCGAACGATGTACATCCATTATATCAAAAACTCTTATAGCTGTTTCGTAACGCAAAACATTTGACCCCAGATCTATATCATTGAATTTTAACGTCACTCTTCTTCCTTTTTCAACTTCAATTTTCCAAACGCAGTATCTATTTAAATAGTTCATTAATGGATAACCTGGCGATGTTATAACTCCTGAATCTCCTTGGAGAGTTCCACCGCACTCTAATGAGTATTAAAATATTTAGAAATCAATTCAATTTTTTACTACATATTACTTACTAGTTTGGCTAGCTTTGAATTGCAAAAAAAACTTTGACTGACTTGAAGACACAAAGGTGACGATTACTTCGTTGTTTTCACTTGTAATAGGCTGGGGAATCGATTTTCCACAGTATTTGCCAATCGTGTCTAGAGAAAAATCATTTTTAATTATGTTACCTGTTATTTAAAAGCAAAAAGTTTTACCATTTGGAGCTCCTTGACCTTCAATGACTTTTTTCCCATTTTTAAGCAAAACGTAGTCATTAACGCAGGTTGGCGTGTCTAATTTAGTGAAATTTATTTGCAAATAATGATCAATTGTTCCAATAATTCGCCAAGTGCAATTGATATGATCGGTGCCCGTATTCGCATAAGATAGTTCTCCTGCATTACCTCGAATAGTACCACCGCAACGATCTATTGATATTTTAGCTTTAAATCCAGTTTTGGGGTCATCTGTATCGGTGAAGAATTTAACATACAACATGTGATCAGTCGAAAATTGTGAATTGGGAGCAGATTTGCAGTATCTATTTATTAGTCTGGAATACTCAGTTCCTCCATCTCGTAACTCAACGTATTCTACATCACAACTAAAAATTAAAAATGATTTTTTATAGAAACAGAGGGAATTTTGATCAATCGTACTCGGGTCTGTAAGTTAAATGAAATCTTCCCTCGAAGTCAATTCTTAATACTTCTCCAGACGGTGCTGTAATTAACCACTCGCATTCTGTGTGAGGTGTCGGAACGTTGGGATAATTAGGCGAAGATATTTCTGTAAAATTATTATATTTGCTTAATTCTATGCGACCTCCGCAGTCTGCTGTGACTTCTTGATATTTCAATTTGAAACCCTGTAAATATTTTTTGAGTAATTCCCGCTTTTATCATTTAGGGAATGTAATTACATCGTTACTTAATGAACCTTTATATTTGATATATAAATTATTTCCAGTCGATCTCAATTTTTCCGGTAGAGTTGAGCCGCAATATTTACCAATACCCAATAATGGAGAATCCGCGAATTTGCCATTTCTTATCTAAAAATTTACTGTTGAATCGACAAATCTTCAAATATTTTTAGTGTTTTACCATTAAGTAGTTATTACATCCTTTATTCGGATCGTATTTTATGTCCATTTGTTCGAATGTTAATTCTATCGTTCGAGTGGATTTAACAGTTATATTCCATTGGCACTAAAAGCAAAATAATTTCAATTTTGAATCGTTCCAATTTATTAAATACTTGCTTGTAGTCCCCTTGCAGACTGGTTATCAAACGAAATAATACCAGTTGGCTCGGTTAGCCATCCTCCGCAAACTGTTCAATGAAATAAATTGAATTACAAGTATTAGTAACGTAATTATATTTACCTTCTGTAACTTTTGCTTTAAAACCAGTCCCGTTTAAATATCGCGTCGAAATGAACTCAACTTTTGTTAAACCTGTCGCAAAAATAAGATTATTCGGCCGTTGAATATCACTCTCTTTACAGAGAGTACGGATTTTCCTCCAATCGGTATCAAGTACATTTTTCTCATAAATATTTATCCTGTCGTTAACTTCGCAACTGGAATACAGTCCGGTGTACCTATTCTTCATTACAGCAAAATCTAATTTGTAGAAATATATCAACAAGTGATTATTGGGAACGGTGGAAAAGATCCATTCGCATTTTAAATTATGTTCGTAACCTCCAGGAAAACCGGGAGAGGTGAACGTGAAATTGTGCAGAATATGGATATCTTTCGCTCCTTTGGTAGTATTGCCGCAATTTGTATCTATAAAAATTGTAATTAGTCTATTTTTTTTTAATTTGTTATGGACCTTACTTATTGTTTGCACACTTAAGCCAGTTGGACTTGGCGCGTCAACTTGTTCCCAATGAATTCTGAATTTGGTTCCAAGTCGAGAACTGGTATATTCTACTTGGATGAATATAATGTTTGATGAAGATTTGATTGGCTCTGGTGCTACTAAACCACAATACTTTCCAAACGGTACAGCTGTAGAATCCACACCATCGAAAATCTCCATTAACACAAAGTAACAATCGTCTTCATCTTCATAAAGTGAGTCTTTAGCATCTAAATAGAATTCTTTAAATGTTAGTAGTATCCGTTTTTTGGGCGCAACAGTTATCCTCCAAGTAAACCTTTTATTGTCTGAAACCGTATTAGGGTATAAAGGAGACCAAATTTCACCTTGGGTTCCATTTAACTCGTTATCGGTGTCTAAAATTTGCGTAGTTAATAAAATATATATAGTAATTAAAATTCCTCGTACTTAGATAATATTCTATATAGAAACCTTTCGCTGTCACTTCAGTGTCGCCCTTTTCCGGTTTACTTCCCTTAAACAGCAACCACAAACTACCAACGTGCGTTATATTCTCAGGCCCTTTATTACCGCAGAAGACTCCCTGTAATTTACCTGAAGAATTGTGTGATCTTATCTCCAAATAATCCGTGTTACAATTTGGCGAATCTAACAATTCGAATGTAATGAAAGTCAAGGTAAGATGATTTCCTGAAATATTCCAATAAAAATTAGATCGATTAAATACGATATAACTGATCATACCGGGAGCTACCGTAATGGTCCATTCGCACTCTATATCTGAAGCGTATTTCCGGGGATAACCAGGAGTAGAGAAAAATCCTGCTAAAGATTTTAATGTTCCACCGCATTCTGAAATGAAAATTTGATGACCAAGGGTGCTAGGTGTTAGGTAAATTTCAAACACATACGAGAATCCAGCGTTGTATAAGTAGCTGTGAACGACGCGATTGAAGTGATATTAATAGTTAATGCGGAGCCATCACTAACAATAGTAGGGGGTACCCTTGGACCGCAAAATTGGGAAATCATTGGTGAATCGGATGCTTCTCCATTATATATTTTAATTGCCCCGTCGCTATCGTCACAATAATATAAGGTTGATATTTCCGATATTGTTAAGGACACGTGCTTGGCTGAAATATGTTGTATTTGTTAGTTAAAAAGGAAACAAACGATTCGAATGTAATTACAATAATCAACGGATTTGATGATCCAGGAGCAGGTGGTCATTGAGTCGGTGAAATCGTCTTGTTTTACTTCGAGTATGCCGCTGCTTTGAGAGTAAATTTTCGATCCGCATGACTAAAATATGTTTTTGTAGGTAATTGTTTTGTGGTGTCTTAGGGTAGGTACTCACTTTTTGATACTTGAGCTTAAATCCTTTAGCTGCGAAATAAGAATGCGCTCTAAATTCGACAAATACGAGGTTATATGAGGATCTGAATGTTCCGTTAGGAGTTATAGACCCACAAGCAGTTTTTATAACTGGAAATGCAGCTGAAGGTCCATCGAAAATCTGCAAAAATATGGTTAGGTCTGTATAATCAATAGTTATACACTGATTAACTTGCCTTGACGTAGTTTTGGGAACAATTGCCTGATTCAAAAAGATCGACATCTTCGAAGATTAATTCTATCGAATGTCCATCGTCAATTTCTATTTGCCATTCGCAAGTTTCGTTCTTATTGAAGTTTTTAGGGTAATTGGGTGAATAAATAAATCCTTCTGCAGCAGTCATCCTGCCACCACAAGCTAAAATATAACTAATAATACAAACACGGAATATTTTATAAATTTCTACTTACTTGTAGGTACTGTAGAATAATTAGCTATGAAGCCTTTGCCTTGATAACTTTGATCAGACTCAAATAAAATAAACATGTAATTTCCAGTGCTAGTTATAACTGTTTTCTGTTTTTGTTTACAGAGCTTTGCTATCAGGTTATACGACCTATCCATGCCGTTATAAACCTTTAGAATAGAAGAATATTAATATAAATGGCAATATTTAAGAATATAATTACTTACAGATACAGCATCAAAGCTGCAAGAGGTGTCTTTTTCAACGTCCACTTCTTGAAATTCAATCTGAATACTTTGACCGAAATCTACTTCTATCATCCATTCGCATTCCGTAGATTCTTCATAGGGATTTGGATAATTTGGTGATGAAATTATTCCAGATTTCCTCTTGAGTATCCCGCCACAACCTAAAAAAAACCTTTAGAAGATTTTTATTAATTTGGTTAGTAAATAAGTTTACCAAATATTTCCCATTCAAATCTGAAGCCTGCTCCTATCCATAGTTTATCGCTTACAAACTTTATTTGCGCGTGATCCGAATCCAAAGTGAAGTGACCAGGACTATTTTTGCCACAATATCTGCCGTATTTATTGTATGTTATTTTTTCTTCATAATCATTTTCAAGTACTCCATAGTATATCTATAACAATTTCAATAGATTTATTTTTGCGTTTCTCGCAGTTTTATGATCAAATGAGTATACAAACCTCCACATAATCAAAAGCGCAAGTATTGTTTCTTATCGGTGACGATCTTTCTATATCGAAATGTGAGAATGTGATGTTAATTTTATTTTTATTCGCTACAACGATTTCCCATAAACAGTCTTGATCTTCCGGATAATCGTTAGGGAAATTAGGGCTTTCGATAACACCTCCGAATCCTTTAACCGTGTTATGACATACTAAAAAAATGTTAAATTAGTAAAACATTTAATGAAACATGAAACATGCTTAAGTTTACCAGTAATATAGTGAAATTGGAACCCTCTTCCTTGAAAAGCAACATCAGATCTAAATTTGACCATTAATTCATTCGATGATGTTTTTATAGGGTTTGGTGTTTCCCAGCAAAATTTACCCAGCGACTTTGAATTAAGCATAGGTCCATCGAGTAACTGTAAAATACAGTAGAAAAATCACCTATATTTCTGAATAACGGTTCTTTAAAATTCACCTCTACGTAATCCGCTAAACATTTTTGATGATTTTCCAGATTAATATCGGAGAAAACAACTTGTATTCGAGACCCTGCACTAGTGATTACTTTCCATAAGCACTCAGTGCTTCTACTGTAGGGCTCTGGATAATGCGGCGAAATTACAGAACCTGTGGGCGATGTCATAAGTCCACCACATCCTAAAATTAAATTATTTTCAAAAAAGCATAGTTTATTAGAATCAAATGGTTTGTGACTCACCAGTTGCCGCTGACGACCATGTAATTCTAAAACCTGTGCCACTTCTACTTAAATCAGATTTGAAAAGCAGGTAAATTTTGTTCGTATGAGAAGTGATTATTTTTGGAATTGTTTTGCCACAATATTTTCCTATTAAAGGAGAAGATGAAGTACCTCCGTTTCTACGAAACTTTGTATAAATATATGAATTAAACTAAAATCATATTTTTGCTAACCGTATTTCTAGCCAATCATATCTGCATCCTGCATAGAATTCGATATCAAAGTTAGTCACATTTAAAGTTATTTGTTGCCCAGGTGGCACGTTTATTGTCCACGTGCATTCTCTGTTATTTGGATAAGGCTCCGGATATCTAGGCGATTTGATGACACCGGATGGAGTGTAGTAATTTCCTTCGCAAACTAAACAAGGCAATTACTTAATTGTCATATGGGATTAAAATGAGATGTATTTATACCGTCTTTCTCCTGCAATGTTACAAAAGTTGCTAGAAATCCATCCATATTAACCGTGATATCAGTTTTAAACGTGATTGTCATAATGTTTGAAGAACTAAGTAATGTTGGAGGTAAAGTGAATCCACAAAATTTTCCCATAAGGACTCCTGTACCTAAATCCGTGTTGTTGTCAAATACTTGAACGTTATCATAGGCACAAGTGTTGCTTTCTTCAATGTAAAATGTCAGCCAAGTTAATTTGATTACTTCTTGCGGTGACGCTATTATCGTCCACTTACAGTTCAAATTCGATAGGTATGAACCATCGGAATGGGTGGGCGATTTAATATTTCCCATTTTATCTCTTAAGATTCCGCCACATCCTAAAATAGTATACATTTAAATAAAATTAATTTACTGATGAATAATAAGAAGTTACCAGCATCCATAGAGGTATATTCAAATTCAACCAAGTTAGTACCACGACTACCAATTAAGAATCTTGCATAAAACACGTGTATCCATAAGAAATTGTGAGTGGAAGTGATTTCGGCAGTTTCTCTGCCACAGTATCTATTAATTAAAGTAGCGTTTTCGTGATCTCCATCTCTAACCTGTAATTTAATAGAAAATTAAGTATTCTTATGCTCAATAGAAATTAAATATATGTACCTCAACAAAACGAGAATGACAGTTATTCATTCCCAAAGATCTTATGTAAAATCGTCTAGCGGCCGTAGGCATATTTACTTTCATCACTAGCATAATTATGTTTCCTGGAGGTCTTTCAATTCTGTATATACAATCTTCATTTGCTATCGCTGATGCCGATATATTAAATGAACCAGTTTCATTTGTAAAAGTCTTTGAGCAAACTAAAATTCGCATTCTATTTATTGTCCTAATTTGTTAAAAGAGGTACTTCTACTTACCGCTTACGTATTCAATTGCCCAACCCTTTTGCTCTCCGCCCTCAAAAGATGACATTATCGTTAAGTCGTTGTGTTGTGAAGTATATGAGCTTGGAATATTAGCTCCACAGTATCGACCGGATGATGTACCATCACCATCGAATATCTGAAATTTTTTTAAATTTAATAAATAGTTAATATTAATATGAATTAAGATCCGTCCAACCTCTATATAATTGGCAGAGCATCCTAACGTGAGACCGGCCAAATCAAATTTCTGGAAATTCAATTTAATTCTTCTACCAGGTTGTAAATGGATTTTATATTCACATATCGATAAACCGCCAATAATACCATTTGATTCACCGTGTGGCGAATGTATTTTCCCTCGGGGCTTTGTAAATGTTCCTCCACAACCAGGTACTCCTAAAAAGACGATATTAGTCCTAAAATTTGTGGAAATAGTGATGCGCGAATTACCTTCAACTTCGGTATAGACTAATTGGAATCCTGGATAAGTATCTTTATTATCAGAATGAAAATGTATTGACAATCTGGATCCAGGTGAATAGAATGGTGCAGGAGAAGAGCTGTTACAAAATTTTTCGAAAAGAGTATCTTCGTTCAATGGATACATAGATGAATAAAACTGAAATGAATTCATTAATAGAATTAAAATCCATAAAGATTATTAACTTGATTACTTTTATGTAATCGGAATTACAATCAGCGTTATCACCGATATTAAGGGATGCAAAATACAACATGAATCTTTTAGTAAATCCACCACTCAATGTCCAATAACAGTCTCTAAAACATAATAAAATAGTTATGTAATAGGATGATATGTAATTTATTCTTAATTAACCTGTTCAAAGGATAATTTCCAGGTGATCCAGGTGATTTAATGGTCCCGTGCGGTGATCTGCTTATAAATTCAAAACAATCTGAAAAAAAGTTTATCAATGTTTTATAATTGCTTTATTAAATTAAAATGAAATATTTATTTCTTACTCGATTTTTCTGAAGTCCAAGTAATTTCGAATCCTCCCCCACTAATTCTAGAATCAGATCTAAACCAAAAGTAGAGATTATTCTGCGCCGAAGTAAAAGTTCCATTAAGAGGTTTTTTGTTTCCACAAAATCTTCCTAAAGAAGGCGCTGCTGTATTTCTACCATCGTGTATCTATAAAAAATAAAATTTCAGTTAGACATATACTCGTTTATTAATAAGTAAATGTATACCTCGAGCCAATCTTTCCGGCATGATGCTGAATCTTCGATGTCAAATTTCGTAATATTTACTTTAATTACTCTCTTTGTATCATTCAATGAAATTGACCACACGCAACTAGAGCGATGATTATATGCTTCGAATTCACCATTAGGATATTTAAAGCTTCCATTATCGCTCTTAAATACTCCACCACAAGCTTAAAACACATATAAATATTATTATAATTTCCATTTGATTAATAATTTGCCATACCTTGGAGCTGCGTCGTGCAATATCTGCCGGAATATCCAGCTTTGCATTTACACCTGATTCTGTTGTTGACGTTTTGACATTCACCATCATTCCTGCAGGGATTCGGTGTGCACGCATCTGCGGACAGTACATCGCAATTTTTTCCTCTCCAATGACGGAAGCAACTGCATTGGTAACTCCCTTGCGAAACGTTTAAGGAGCAAGCTCCATTCACGCACGGGTTCGACGAGCAAGGATTACTTGGTGAAGTCGAGAAGACGCAACCATTTGGGCCAACACCATTTCCCACGTAACCGGTCGGGCATACACATTGGGTAGTTCCTGTATTAGATTTTTCTTACTATTTATTAGGTCTCAAGTTTATTTGTTTACCTAAATTATCAGTGCAAGTAGCAAGCCGGTGACAACCTCCATTATTTACGTTACACACTCCTTGATACGAACAAGTTACACCGTCTCCTGAATATCCAACTGGACAAGGACCGCACACTCTTGATCCCTAATCGTATAAAGTGTATTTTGAATAAGTTTTTTTAGAATAAGTTTAATTGACTCACTGGAGTGTTGATGCAGAAAGCCATCGGATTCATGCTACAACCGCCATTGTTTCTGTCGCATTCGTTGATATCAGTGCAATGATAACCATTTCCAGTAAAACCTGATTTAAGAATAATTTGAGCACAATTACCGTTTGGTTTTATTGAATTATTTACCAGTCGGGCATGGTCCACAATAAAATGATCCTGGTACGTTTATACAGGATACTCCGGAAGCGCAACTTGGATGATTTTGATTGCATTCATTTACATCTGTGGTACAAGCCTCGCTATTTGAATCTTTTGTCCAACCCTGCAATATTATTTAGCTAGGACTTGAATTCCTCATGAAATAGTGCTTTCGGAAACTTACTGGGTCACAAAGGCATTTGTAGCCTTTTTCGTTGCTTTGAGCCACGCATGTACCGTGTCCACACAATTCTGAACCAGCAGTGAGACAATCCACTGATTTCCTGGTGCAATGGAGACCGATAAAACCATTAACACAGTCACACCTGAATGGAACGAATTAAACAGAATATCTTAAAACATACTCAAATTTAAGACTTACGTATAGGATCCTATTGTATTGCGACAAATTCCTCCATTCTGGCAACCTAAATCGGTTCCTTGAATTCTAGAACACTCGTTAATATCTCGAGAGCAATCAATACCCTAAAATAAAAAAAAATGAAAACGAAGAGAATTCGTACTAGGCTAACTAAAAGCATGTATAATGTTACCTCCCATCCAGGAGTACAAGTGCAGAAATACCGTGCATACATATCGTAGCAGGTTCCACCATTTTTACAGGGGTTGCTTGCACAATCATCTCTTGCTAATGTTGCCGTTATGTTTCTAATTTTTCGATTTATTTGAATTATTTTAGTGTTAAGCCCATAAAGGGTGGAAATAATTAGAGCAGAATTTGGTGAGGTATAGTTGCTGGGTATTGGAGGAAGATCCACACCTTTAGATTCTAATGCTTCTAATCTATCATTGTATGACGATAAGGTATACTCATAATTCTCGGTCAATTTGGTAGCATTGTAGGCCTGCGAAAAGTTTGATATTTTCGTACATGTGATTTTGATATTTTATGCATTTTTTGCCATGTGTGTTCGTAAACTTACTTTGCTTAAAATTGGTAACACATCAATATTATTTATATGTATGTAAGAGCCTTCAGATAGTTCGAATTCTATATTTTTTCCTACTGGCGCTGCAATTTTCAAATGACCATTTTCAACACGAATTCGCGGTCTGTAAGTAAAAAACGATATCTGTTTAAGATAATTTATAAATTTTCTCATTACATCTAATAATTATAATTTATTGAGATATTAATAAATGATTATAAACGAATGCTGCCCATGGGGTATGCCTAATCAGCATTTCAAATCTTCTTAGAATCCTCTTAGATAAGATAAAAATTCTTATCAGTTGTATAAGGAAGGGTCTAAATAGGTAAAGTACGTTCATAATATGTGTTTATAAGATTAGGTTGTGTGACGAGATTGTGCTAGTATCATGGGTTTAATAAAAAAAATTGTAACGGTGGGCGACGGTGCTTGTGGTAAAACGTGCCTATTAACGACATTTAGCAGAAACGAATTTCCGGAGAAACATGTTCCAACTGTTTTTGATGCGTACTCGAAGGATATAGAAGTGGATGACAAGATTGTGTCCTTGGCGTTATGGGATACTGCTGGTGAAGAGGATTACGATAGACTGCGGCCATTGTCTTATCCACGAACCAATGTTGTGTTAATTTGTTTCGCTATAGACTTTCCGGACTCTTTGTTGAACGTTAGAGAAAAATGGTATCCAGAAGTAGCGCATTTCTTACCGCGCGTTCCTTATATTCTCGTCGGAAATAAATTAGATTTAAGGAATAATCCAGAAACGATCAAATACCTACAAAAATTGAACAGTCATCCTGTAACCCGAGAAGAAGGCGAGTCTATGGCAAGGAAGATAAAAGCTTGTTGTTACATGGAGTGTTCAGCCAAACATCTTTTAGGGATAAAACCGATATTTGAGGAAGCAGCTCGAATCTCCATGGACTCGAAATCAGAGAAAAAATTGAAACGGTATTGTAAAATGTTATGAAAACTTTAGCTAACTAATATACATAAATATGTATATTTTTGTAAATAATTTATATTTTTTTAAATAAAAAATGTATTCAAAAGAATATTAAAAAATTTTATATCAAAATGTTAATGAATTTTTCTTACTAAAAATTTTTAAATTACATTTACTTACAATTTGTCATATCGTATGCCACTAACGTAATAACTAAAATAAAATGTGAGTACAGCTAAAACTGTAGAAGTCTTCATTTTCACAAATTTTCACCACATTGTACCGTTGCTATTACAGGGGCAACAACAGATTGAATGTGAGCTGCACAAAAATTTATAAACTCCATGAAATTTAGGGGGCGTTAATGATATCGTTTACTTAAATAGAAAAATATCATTCATGTAATATGATATTCTAGATTAAAATTTATGGGGAGGTGTCATACGATTTCGTTATTGATTTTTTTGTTATTTTAGTTAGATGATTTAAAAATTTAAGTACATGAATTCCTTGTAAATAATTTAATTTTTACGGAATCGGCAATAAAATAACAGTGAAGAGGAAATAAAAACATTACGAAATTTAGAACAACTTTATTTCAATACGAGATCTATGGAGAAATGTACAGTATTCATAAGTGCACAGATAATTTTTTAAAGTGATTTGAAAGAACAATAAAGCCTTATATTATAATACTGTTTCATATCTAATTAAATTTCAATCTCTGCTTAAAATATAATCACAGGTTATTATGCATATAGATTTTAAAGAAACAGTGGTTTTAACATAAACCGAGTTTTTTAAAGCTCTCGTCATTAAATTAAATAAAATTTGTACATAAATTTGTATTACTAAAACTTTATAAAATATAGTTAGATCATGTAAATAGTTCCTCTAGAAAAATACATTTTTAACGGAATTATGTTAAACATAGAGACTGATTTAAATTAAATTTATTATTGGAAAAAATATTGCAGCGCTGAGAATTCTCTAACTTAAAATACCTAATCAAGTCATAAATTGGCATCATAAATTAAAAAAATATATATTAATTTTTTTAATAAAAACACAACTTTATTGGTAATGCACTCTAAAGTGTACATCTTCAGTTCTGCTCTAATTCTTCCAACGAAAACCTCACAAATTATTTAATTCTATAGTACTTGAAATTTGAAAATCCAAAGGAGAAAATAAATTTGAAATCTTTATCACATTAAAATTATTTATTACAAAAATAAATCTTCTATGTCAGAAGAAGTTGCGGTTAAATATTTATCACTACTATACTATTAAGTTGTTTCTTAATTTTGTACTATTCGTTATACAAATTACAACTCAAATCAAGTTTTTCTAAAGTTACAGACCGACAGGAGTAGTTGTAGACGTGAGGATGTGATGATTTATACTATTTTAACGTTACATCTACAAGTATTCTTGTCGAACTGTACAGCAAAAATAATTGAGCTTACGTATTATTTTAATAAATACGAGACATTTAAAAATACATAGTTCTAATAGGTATGTCAATTTTAATACAGTTTACTGAAGAGATTCAGCAGAGACGAAAGAAAAAATTTTTAGGAAACGAATAAAAATATTTCAATTTATAAATTTAAAAAACGAAAATAAAAAAGCTCTTTTATCTTGTGAAATAAAATAAGCATTCTCTCAAATAAGTTACACACATATTTAAATATTACACACAATATTATTATTTGGCTATGTTTATGTAGAATTAAAATATAAAAAACAAAAAAATAAAAATAAAATCTTCCTATATACCTAAAACGATTCATTTACATAAAATAAACATAAAATCTACTTGGCAACAACAAGATCAAATTTTTCTTAAAGGGCCATTTATTTTTCTAAATACAAATAAATAGAAACTCCTTTTCCCCCCAATTTGGTTCTACTCTTTAAAAATTTAATTAGTGGTGTTAAGAGGAAAAACTTGCGTGATTTCCCCTATACCTTTCGCAGATCCTTCTCTAAAGAGAAGCCTCTGCCCGACTGAAACGTATTCCGGGTGCAATTTGAATTTAAATAATACGGAATCTCGTTCGTTAGTGTGGATACACTTCGAAGAGCAAATTCCAATAACCACGGCGGTTTGACGAACATTCCCTATGTGTACAGTCGTTTGAAATCCTGGATAAATGGCGGTGGCATGAAACAGCACGGAAACGCTAGCTTGAAAAAACATACATCCCTTGGCGCTTTGATCGGCGCTCAAAAGTACCATACCGTTCCTCAAACCTGGGATGTAAGTGTCCAGACAGACAGCCGCACTTTGTCCAGCTCTAACCATTCTGCAGGGCACTCGGTTTCGATGGATAGACTTCACCGCTATATTCTGAAAGGATCCATTTTTCATCGGACCTATCTGCATTTTAGTTCCTTCAGTAATCACGCCTTTTGTCAGAAGCCCGCCGAGCACCTGACCTACATCCCCAGCCTTGAAATTTTCGTCTATGTGAAACTCCGGAGATTCCTACAAAATTACAAACAATAATCCTTTAATTCGTTGAATTAGTAACTCGCCTACCTGCTCCAAACGTTCTTTTTCCTTGATGCTCACTCCTGGAGGCAGCACATGCAGAAATTTGAGAAGCAACTCCAGGCCTTCTCCGCTTACACTGGACACGCAAAAAATCGGTACGACGTTTTCCGTCAACTGATTTGCTCCAGCAGTTATCACATCGTCTTCGTTTTTGATTATCAACGGAACGCGACGGCTTCCCACTTGTTTCAGGAACGATTCCAGATTTTGAAGGGTGCTAGTGGGTTGTACCAAATCAATTTTAGTTATTACAATGAAAAAGGGTACATTCAAAGCCACCACGATAGCAAGATGTTCGTGGGCCATTCCAACTGCACCCGCGGTACTTGATATCTAGAAAATTGAATAAATAATTAAGATAAGCTATTGGTATAGTTTTTGGGTAAATTAGTTTTACTTACAACAAGCATTGCATGGTGTGGTGAATATCCAGATAAACCTTGTATGGTAGTTCTCAAGTACTTTTTATGTCCAGCAAGATCCAAAAAAGTCACTAATTTGGTGGAAGAATCACAAATTTCTTCAGCAGTTATCAGTTCGCTGTAACTGTAATTTATAGCTTGACCCTGCAAATTATTAAAGTGTGAAGTTAAGATTCCCAAATTGGTTAAATAGCGATCTTACTTGAGAATTAAAACCAAGGATTTCGTGTGATATGGATGACGTTCTGCCACTTTGTATCTCGTGTAGATGGCGAAACATGTTTAATCTCGCACGGCCACGTCCGTTGTCCAGACTACCTTGTGTTAATACGCCCAGTAAAGTGGATTTTCCGGCATCGGCATTCCCAAGTACAGCCACTCTAATTTCGATGTTGTTCTGATCATCGGGTATCTTCCTTACGAGAACTTCTGCGACGCTTCTACCATTATCTAGGATTCGTTCTCTTAGAATCGTTGTCGTGGCTCCTAATTTTATAGCCATTTGCTGTAGAGTCTGCAAACTCGCGTTCATGTCCCTCTTCGAAAGTCCTGTCAATATGCCGCTATCTTCCACCCCTATTTCATAAATAGCTTCGCCATTTCCCTCACGTAATCGCCATTTCAGCTGCAAATTTCCAATTTTCTTAATCGACCTTCGAGTTATTAAAACTCACCATTTAAATAATTCATTTAATGAAAGAAGATTATTTTTACCAATCTATTTCTAACAGGAAGTTAAGAAAATAAACAAACGATTAGAAAATTTCCTGTTTAATTCATTCAAAAGTTTTTGAATGAAATAAGTACTAATTTACGATATTTACAAGAATTTTACAATTTTAAAAATAATATAATATAATTAATTACCGATTATTGCAATTTAATTTAATATTGGGCAATATGAATTAATCTGAGGAAATTCGTATGATGAGATTTAAGATAATATGTTGCAATAAATGCAATACAAAGGAACGTTATTTTTGTGAATAAACAAAAATATGTTACAATTAAAAAAATATATATATAATAATTAACTAACCTGTGTTACCAAGTGTTCGAATCTTTGTTTTGTAGGATTGACTATTTTTAGTTTGTATTCAACGTTACCCAGCTGGGGCTCAGGAGGGAGAGCATTTTGATTGTTCATGTTGTCCAGAGCGAATTCCTGATTATTCGAACAATCACTGCATGATCCAGGGTCAAAAAGGCTAAAGAACGAGTCCATTTTTGTTTCAACTTAAATCCTAGAAAATAAATGTTATTTAAAAATGTATTTATCCAAACAACATTTTGGCAGCATATTGTTCGTTATTATGAAATAGGTGAAAGTGATTTATTAGTTAAGTAACCTTTGCGGTACACTGAAGCATATAAGTAGTTAAAGTACAATTCAAATTAAGAAATTTATCATATTCAATACTAGCTAATGTTAGGTACTATTTATGTTTACAAACCTTTTGTTTATTATGAAATTTTGCGTGACAAATCAGGGACGATTAAAAATAAACATTTCAAAACATAAACAACAAACGAACTACCTATCACTTGGATTTTAGTTTAAAACTGTAATTTTAAGACTTTAAAACACTGTCATATAAATTCAACGCCTTTTTTCTTATCAATCACCTATAAATCTTATTATAAATTCTGATGAGCTTCGCGTAAACTGCTTTTCGGAATAGTAATCAATTTTATATACATTATAAAAAGTAAATCAGTAGAGGTGAATTGAAGCAAACGTTCCTGTTATTTTGTATAACTTCTGTTCCAGTTGTTCCTTTAAAAACATTGCAACACTCTCGAAAAATTCAAGCATTATGCTCATAATGGGATAATAATTGTAACAAATGCATTAAAAAGTCTCATTAAATTATAATCAACAATTTAAATGATTTGAAATTCGTATTGATTATTGATTTAAAGTTGTAACAGGTACGGAAACTCCATCTCTATATAGATACTGGCTGTATGTTCAAGGCCTTTGATTACCTTGGGAAATAAAATGTATAATATTTTATTATAATTGTCATTATCAAGAATTAGTGTTAATTATTTTTTAGCAGTTATATTTTATTCCATTGTAGTATTTATTTTAAATAAAAAGGTAAATAAATGAATTAAATTGAATTAGCTGTATTCCTTTATGATCAAGTCAGTTTTCAGTATCGTTATAAGTAAAAAGAAGAATCAATATGTAATCTAATGTGACACTTGATATGTCACTGATATAAAAAAAATAAAATTTACATTTGAAAATTAATTGATTTTAATATTAGGAGGATTACTTTTCAATATTAAAAAAATGCATACTGATTTATCAGCTCACCTTCATAATAAGACCTGCAATGAGTTAATACAACTGTTAAGCCAATGTCACAGTGAGGTAAGCAGCATGATTTAATGTTACTCAACTATATTTTTTAAAATCATATTAGTCTTAAATTTAATATTGAAGAAACCAGTATAAATTCATAAAAAAAATTCTAAAAGTTCTAAATTATGTATTGTTTTAGACCTCTTTTGTTTATTTAACAATTGCTTTACTTATTTAATTTTTAATAAAGTTGCAATGTTTTAGAATCCCTTCCTGAAATTTTTTGGAGTGTGCAATCCTGAAGATGATAAAGTAGTAAAATGTTTAAAGGAAGAACGTCTGGAAAGAAGGAGGATAAATTATGAAAAATCTTTGGAAATGAAAGCAAGATTAAAGAAAAAATTTGAGGAACAAAGAGAAAATAAACTATAATTGTTAATGTTTGTACAAATTTACTTGAATTAATAATAGTGCATACAAGGTAACGTTTGTTATATAAATAAAAATCGATTAATAATAACATTCAAGTTTATTATATGTTGACATTTATCTAAACATAGAAATTTAAAACTAGGCTTAAAAATGTGAAGTTGGAATATCTAACTCTAACACTACTTATTGATTTACAATGAAATAAAAAGTAGAAACCCAACTGTTCCAAAACTAATTGATACTGCTGAATTTTTAAATCATTCCCTCGATTGCTTATTATTGAAATAATATGTATGTATACATTATAAACTCATATAAAATATTTTTGTAATTCCAATATACTTTCAAATGTATGGAATGGCGTATATAATATAAATAAATTTTAGAGTTGATCTTCAAAAAAATAATATGTTTATCAAGCCAAACCACAACCTTGAAAAGTTAAGTTATTTATGACATTATAATACAATTGAATCTAAAGGATATTTCTTTCATAGAAAATATCTTCAAAATTGTGATTAAAGCCGATTAAATAGATAGGTATTTGACACAAAAGTAAATGGACATTTGCTAAATATCTAAAGTAAATTTACAAAATAAAATTCATGAAATATAAAGTACCCTCAAAGTTACAATAGTTATAGGTACTTATTATTTTGTAAAAGCAGCAAATACAGCCCACAGCACATCAGATGTATTTGGTTTGCTGGACTCTTCTTCGAAGTTTAGATCCAAAAGTTTTCTTACTCGTTTAGTCGCTAGTTCGTAGTCATCATCATTTAAAGGTGCAAAAGCATTCTCGAGTACATCGCTTGCATGTGCAAGAAAAATTAACGCTAACATTCGTTTATCCATTTGTTGAGGATTGTTTACCCATTTGGAAAGAACTGCATCTTGAATCTTCTTGATTAATCGGCTCTTAGTGACATTATCAGTTAAAGGATGAGTAGTCATATCAAAAAATAAAAAATTCTGTTTCTCTGTTGTAAGGACACCTTTTTCAACTAAATTTTTAGCCAAACGTTCTCGAACATTTTTTAATTGATATCTCAACTTCAATGGATTCCATGTCTCACCACTTAAATACTCAATCCAGCTTTGAACAGATTCTGGTGGATCAGTTTCTTTAAGATGCTTCAATGCTTCATCGAGGAGGACGTCCCCAATAGGTGTATCATTTTTAACAATAAGCTTCTTCGCCAAAAGGTTCTTTCTTCTCATGCCAACTTTCTCCAACTCTACGCGCCCTCTAAGACCTAATTCTATTAAGATACATCCTCGCAAACCACTGGAAATGCAATCATTCCAAAATGATGTGTAACCTTCTTTATCTTTAAGACCCAGCAATAATACTTCTTCCATCAATGTCAGCCTCGTTTCTTTAGAGTCTCCATCGTCGACATCTTCGTCACGGCTGTTCTTTTTCTCATTATTTTGTTCTTCTTTGTTTACACCCTCACTATTATCCCTAGTTACATTTCTTCTTTTAACAAAACCCTCACTACGATTCATTTTCAGAGTACATATCTATATGTTGACGTTTACTCAAAGATGTTTCACTCGTAGACAAAAATCATGGATCCCCTCCCACAACTACATCTGTCAAATGTCAAAACTAGTTCTATTTCATTTCTTAGGCATTTTTTCGTGATTTTTTAACTACTAATCGTAAATTTCTCCTTAATTAACAAATTTATTCAACTGTTACTAGTCATTATAAAATAATTATCCAATCTATATCTATATCTATAAATTTTCCTTTGTTGTGCATAAATTAATTTATTGCTATCTCTGTTTTACTTATTACATTTATTGATAGTTCCGTCCTACTTAGAGTTCCGTCCTACTAGAAACGTCATAATGAAAACGATTGCGTGCGTTGGTAGACAGGTCTGTAATAAGCCAAGAAAATTTAAACAGGTCCGGCTTTTGAAATTTCTGCATAAAAAAGGTAAGAATTCATTAGTTATCTGATATTACATTAACCATTTAGTAGATTATTTAATGGATCATTTAATGGATTTATTTTTATGGATTAATTGAATATAAAAATATAGTAAAACACTATTAGACAAGTACCTATCTAATTTTGAGCTAATTCAATTTTTCAATTACTACTTTTACTTCATACGATTCATATTGACGTTTTTTCTCGAATATTTAAAAAAATCCATTGAAACAAAATAGTACAAATGTAAATATATTTATTTTATTCATTTACTTAACCTAGTTTATTTTATGACATGTTATTTTTCAAAAATTATTCGTCTGAAAAAATGAACAATAACAACTAATACGACTAAACGTATCATTTAACTGTACATTCAATCAATATACACATAACAATAATGAACTTCACAATATTTTTTTTAAATTTTATTAAGGAATTGTACATCTGGTGTCAAAAATATATTTATTTACCTACTCTCTTCGAAATCGATTTTTGGATGCATGAACACTCCGACAGCAATAACGGTTTAAATGCGATCAACACACTGGCAGGTGACTACGAAAGCGTAACGTTAAAACGTCTTTAAATTCGTTTTACACACACAGGTTAACATCAGTCTAAATGATATGATGACGATTCACACAGGCTTTAATAATTCGAAAAAAAAAATGTTACAAAAAGTCGTTTAATTTATACTAAAGTCACTTAATATTATTCGTAAATAGTTACTCTAGAGTAAGATCGACTTTTCGAAAATTGGTGTCACATTGATTTAACGCCAAAATGCGTTCTTTGAAAGTCTTACGCAGGATGTATGTCCCAAAATTTGATGCTAGATGCTGGTAAAGGAGGAATTTGTTTAGTTTAATCAAATCGCTTCAATTTTTTGGGAAAACATCGATTGTTACTCAGTATTCACAGGACTTGTTCTACAAGTAAGGTTAATACTTGAAACTGAACTAACCTTTGTTAGTTCAACTATCGGGAACGGATTTTTTTTGCGAACCGGCTGCTGCTTCAGCTAGGACACTTTCAATACGTTTTTTGTGAGTTCCTAATAGTTCTGGAAGGTCATAGGCGATGGCAATATCCAACCTATTTATCGGACACCCTCTGAAATATGTGCATGTTGCTGATAATTGCTGGAATTCGTACAGAGGATTCAATTTAAAGAAGTCTCTGTAGACGTCTGGATCTGGTAGATCATAGCGAGAAATATTCGTAAGAGTTGAAAGTCCCTCATAAATATGATAATCTTGCGGATGTTCAATGATAGCATCTGCGACCTGTTTACGGTTTCCGAAGACTGATTTGTGATTATAATAAGTCGTCAGATAACAATCCACCATTTTTGCATGATTCCGTACACGCACCTAAAAATGTTGTGTAGATAGGTATAGGAATATTTGAGGGATGCTTGGAAAATCACGGAAACAACTGTACTTACTGCAAATCTTCGTGCACTGGCTATTTTATTTTCAATTCTCTTATCAACTGCTCCTCTCAAATCTCTTAAAAAAGCTCTTTCTTGAGCTTGTAGAAGTCTAATAGGAGCCCACGGTTCATAAGGTTTACTCCACAGTGATGTTGTGTACATAATCGGAGGCTGTGGAGATGACATTAGTGGTGATATATTCCATATTAGAGCCCCTTGAACTCTCATAAGTTCTTCAGGTTTAACTCTATCAGCTTTATTCAAAATAATTCGCGTCTACAATGAAATACTCAGATTAATAATGGCGACATATTTTTTAAAAATTTAAGAAACCTACTTGGTGCTCTCTACCTTTCAATTGATCTAATATCGCCTCAGTTTCTGGACCAACATCAAGTTTAGAAGGATCGTATACTAAGAAAATAATGTCACCTCTATCGATGAACCACTGACAGGCATCGTTAAATGGAAATACTCTAGAAACTTGTTTTCTAACTTCTAGAATTCCTGGTATTTCCACGATATTGACCTGAAAGGAAGGTTAATTAAAAATACCACTTCCACATTAGTGTAAAATTGGATAATATAGTGTACTGACAATGCCATGTTAATATTTTTAAAGTCAGTACAGCCAAAATAGTTTAAATTCAGACACTTTATATAATACCTTTTCCAATAACTTTGATGGGAGTTTGACACCTCGAAGACGTTCTTCCAAAGCTTGTCCAAATTTCTGTAGACCAGAAAATGTGAAATCCGCCGCTAATTCAGTTCCATCGATGACTTCAGGCTCTTCTCCATACATTAAAATGTTAAAATAAGCCGGAGAAGGTTCCGCTCCTAATAAATTTGTACAGTAATAATATTAACAAATTGTTGCATATGATACTTTACCTGTTCTGAGTGAAGTTTCATTATATTCGTTATTGGTCAGATAATTGATAATTGATGATTTTCCACCGCTCCAAGGACCCATAAAAAGAATCAAGGGCTTCGAAAATATTTCCGAATCTCCAAAATGACGATTACTCAAGTCTCTGTATTTATATACAACTTCCAACGGTTTAATGGCATTCTCGTATAATTTTTTGAGATCTCTAAGAGTAATTTCGGAAACTCTGTTGATAAGCGATTCGGATTCTGAGGATTGATCATCTAATTTTAAGAGCTGTTCCACGTGGTCTCGAAGTCTAAGTTCTGTTGGAATTTCTGTATCTAAAGATAAATCTTCCACGGGTGCATCCTCTGCATTTTCTTCTTCTCCACTTTCATCTTTTTCGTTGCTTTCAACAGCTTTTTCTTCCCTTTGGTATAATTCAGTTAAATCTATTGGTTCCTTAGTTTCTTTACTATCTCCTACATCTACAACTAACAAAATTTAAATGATAAAAACCAATGATATAAACCCTGCTTACCGTCTTTGTTATCAACGTTGACCGGCTCCATCTTTTCTTCTTTAGAATCGGTGTTATCCTTTTCTGATTTATCGTCTTCTTCTGATTTTTCGCCTTGTTCTGGTTCAGAATTATCAATATCAGTTTTCTCATCTGATTTTTGAGAATCTTCGTTTTCATCTGATTTATCGTCAATAGTGGCTTCTACAATTTCTTCCTTAGAGTCGCCCTCTGTCGAATCTGTATCCTTGGCTTCTTTAGAATCTTCATCAGTTTCAATTTTTTCCTCGTTAGATTCATCATCAACATCTCTTTTAGTTATTGTATGTTCATCTTGATCTTCCTTAGATTCTTCTTGATTTTCTTTCGATTCGGCTTTAATGTCTTCATCAGTAACCTCCTGTGTATTCTCTTGATTTTCATCGGTAGAGTCGTCTTGAATATTTTCTTTCGAATCGGCTTCTTGTGAATCATTTACTTTCGTTTCTTCGCTTTGAGGCTGATCCTCTACATTTTCTTTTTCATCTACGGTGTCTTGATCGTTTTCTACTTCCACTGATTCATGACTATTGTCTTGCTCACTCGGAGCTTCTGCCAACTGAATTTCTTCGTCTATTTTGGTTAGTTCTTCTATGCTTTCCTTCTGTTCTTCGTATAAATCGGCTTCTGGTGACAGATTAACTTCTACGCTTTCCGCTGCTTGATCGCCATCATCTTCTTTCGATATTTTTTCACTTTCATCATCTTTGGTATCCTCAGTAGTATCTTGTTCTTCTTTACTGTTTTCTTGACTACCAACTTCTACATGTTCACTATCGCCTTCTTTACTACCTTCGTCGTCGGTTTGTTTCTCTTCGCTTGCATTTTCTTCTTTTGAACCGTCATCAACCTCAGCTTCTTTACTATCTGAGTCGTCTACTGATTGTTGATCACCTCGTTCAGGACTTGCGTCGTCTAGCTAAAATTAAATTCAGTTACCACTAGTACTACCTACCTGTTTTGATGCCTATCTAGATTGTTAAGATAACGAAAACCCCGCTGAAGCAGTAAATAATGGTATTCTGAATGTTCATTTTGTTAGTTACAAGCTGTATATACGATAGGTATGAACAGGTAGTTAAATTAATGTTATGATGGTAAAATGTCATGGAAGCCATGATAAGCAAAACTCGTTGGATGATAGGATATACCTTATCCTCAAAGTGCTTGCTTTCATTTGTTGCTTCCTCTTTTTTGCTTGGAGTTTTCTTAAATATCTTTTGGAAGAATGAAGTCATTTTTTGGAATAAGCTCGGTCGTACCTCTGGCTCGATTTTTTTTTCGGTTGCAATATCATGTTCTTTGCTCTCTTGACCATCTTCGTTAGTATCGTCTTTTTCACCGTCACCTTCTCGGTGATCGGAGTCGTTTGTTACATCTACAGTGGGAGGATCTTCCTTACTGTCGTCTAGCTCTGTCGATGATCCTACAACAGCTTCGCCAGCCTCCAGTTCTTTCAAAGCCTTTTCGATATACGGCCTGCATTCGGATTCGGAAGGACCTTCTGACTCGACCTCACCTTGCACACCTTCGGAGTTAATAGTTTATTTTTAGTAGGTACAGCAAGTGAGATAGCCGGAGAAAGTGTGGCGTCAGAAATATAGGTGCGATTCCTTCGCCAAAATATTATTCATATTTGCATCTAAAGGTTTATTATACTTTGCTGACGCAATATTACGGCGACAACGTGCCAAATATCGTAGTTGATCCAAATGAAGTGTAAAGCGAGCGGTGCAAAATCAATGTATTAATTGTCTTTTAAACGTTTTATATTTCTGTAATCATTTAAAAATAATTTTTCATTGTTTCAATAATTGTGCCAACTTTCGAAATATTAAAGTTATTATATTTTTAGCAGTTGACTTATACACGAAAAAAATAGAAAACGGGTCGGAATATTTAAACATTTTCTCGTTATCAAGGAATATACAGTGGATTTCAGGACGAATTGATCGTATTCAAAATATTTAGAAGTTGACAATTTAAACAGATTCGGAAGATTTAAACAGAACTAAATTTATTCTACGAATTCTAATAATAGATTTTTATATTATGTTGTTTTCTCCAAATAATTCTTATAAAATACCTACTGCAAATTATTGAATTTACATTACGTTTTAATGTTTTTATAAATTTAAATTTATATAATCGACTTAATTCTGCTATGTAGGAATGTAAGTTTTTTGTAATTATTTTACTGAACTACCATCTAAAAATCAATCTATTTTTGATTAGGTCCGTTTATTTAAGTACTCACAAATTCATTGTTTATTTTACTTTTCAGTCATACAAGCTTTCATATAACTTTTACAGCTGCCATATCATTTTATTACCACAATTTGCCATTTTCCGTTGTAATATAGTATTTTCTTACAAATATTGTTGTATAATATTATGGCTAAATTGTAAATGACCTAATTTATCAATTCGAAAAAAATAGTGCAATGTTTCGATACCTACCTTTTTTTATAAATATTAAAATATTGGCATACGTCCACACCAACAGCTGTAATTTTTTTTAAATTAATATATTATATATAGATATAGAAATGGATGTAATGTGTAGGTTTATAGTGAAAAAAAAATTTATTATGATTCCAAAATATTTTCCAGGTGTATTAATAAAATTCAAGGTGTAAATGGTTTAAATTTAATTTTGAGTTTAGTGGCTCTTTGAATTACTATTAGATAAACTGTTAAATATTTTAAACATTCTATAGTTAAAGGGATGTCTACAGAATTTTCTTTCAAGGTCGTCTAAAAATGTTGCAGTCTAGGGTATCTTTTGTTGGCTTGTTGCCTGTAAGTGATAATGCAGTATAATGTAATATGTACTCGGCTACTTTTAGATCCGCAACTTCTAAAATACCTATAGAATTTATACTTACGCACTGCTGCTGAAATTCAAGTTTAAAACTTAGCATTAAATTACTGCTAATTTCTTAAATAATTTAATAAAACCAAGATGCATCGGCATGACTTTTTTGGTTATTTATAGAGATTTATTTGTGGCGAATTTTTATTATTAGAAATTCGCTTCAGCCAAAAATAACGCATTATAGAGTAAAATAAGAAAAGCAGTTTTTGTAACATTACATAACAATGTAAAAAATTACTGAGCAAATAATATTTTTTACCGTAAATTGAACCTTAAAACGACTTTCTAACCCACGCACTGAACACTTTTAATATCAAGTACGAAGTTTTTAGAAAATTTCGCTCAGGAACCGTTATCCAGATTGATTTGTTTCAAAACGTACCCTGCAAGGTAGTGGCGAGAAGGGACAATCCAAGAAGCAGCACCAGCCCAGAAGATCTTCGATAGACCTCCATGGCTTCTTCTCACTACACCGGTCACATAAAAGTCCCGCACTGAGCGCCCAGATTACGTTCGACCATCGCATATCATCGCGACGCTGGTCAGTAGCGCCGAGCGGTGTGTGCCAAAAATACGCATTCGCCAAAATCTCCGCATTTACTTGTCTACGAGTTACGCGAACTTCCATGATAAATGACCCTAACCTTTCTTTATTACAGCATGCCGCTCGAGCACTGGCGCTACTAATCTACTTATCTTTTTATATCATTTAATATTAGTTTCTCCACCTGGATACCAATTTTTACTCTATGCCACATTTTTTTCAATAGCATTCCTCTACTTCACTACACAATTTTTCCTCTTTCGTTCTCCCTATATCATTTCCCAGCCTCTACATTCTACTAAATTTTCCAAGTTAGGTTTCATTCCATCTTTTATTATCTTTTATTCATTTAATATGTATCACTTTTAAAATAAAATTTAACCAAAGGGATGTGAGAAAAATACATTTTTTTTGGAATATATTTATGGGACAAGCTGTACGCGAATTAGTTTTAATTTTGAAGTATTTTGCGGCGCTCATGATTTAAGATATCTCAAAACGATACAGGTCGGCAGTCACCGAATTTAAAACGCTCCAATCTCGAAATCACTCAAGTTTAAATATGTATGAGGTCCCCATTCACTACATTTTTGACCTGGATATGTTGGAAAATTGAATTTGCCTGTTTAAATACCATACTTTTCCATGGAGTACACATTGGGAGTAACTCGATCGAATGCTGAATGGATGGGAAATATATTAAATAGACAGCGTAGACTTCTTAAAATAACTTTTTTTATAATTGTTTTAAAATCGTGACGGCATAAGCGTCATTCGGTTAACCTGTATTTTTAGTTTAACCCCATTTGAATCTATTTTCGGAAAATAATTGCAAACATTTTATTTTCGGGATTATTAAATTAAACTATCGAATTATTTTAAATGAACTATTAATAATCTTTGATTGCATTGTGGACAATGTCATTGTCTTTGGTATAACCCTGGTATATGAAAGATTTTCTACTGAGGTTGTGCTTTATGGGATTTAAAAAAAAACAATGATTAAAACACACAATATTTTATAAAAATAAGAAAAAACATCAACCTCACAATTACAACAAAATGCGTTTATTAAATTAACAAAATTGACTAGAATGCGTTATGCTTCTTTTGTAAGTATTTTTAAATACTTCATAAAAATCGAATTAAAAGCGAACAAGCAACAAATAAGTGAGTCTAATTGTCACAAAAATTAAGTTTTATCCAAGATTAATCTGATAGGACTCAAGTATAAAAATAATGTTTTAATATATCTTGGAATGTTACTCGAATTATTCGGAATACATAAAGAATACTTACAAATGTTTAAAAAATAAAATAAGTAGTTACATAAAAACCGTTTCATCTTTGGTTCATATTGCATTAATTTAAATAAGTTTTTCCAAAATATACCCACCTGCGTTACACATAAAATTGTCATTTCAATAACAACAAATAAACAACAGATTTTTAACTTACGAGAAGCTATTTGAAACAAGCAAACTACAAAACCATGCTTCTTATTAAGCATTAAGTGCAACTTGTGTCTCTAGGTCGTTTCATTTTGAACCTCGGTTGATTTGAGTGATATCAGTGGAAGGATCCAAATAAAAATCCAGCTTGTTATCCAAAATATGTTGGGCTAAATTCCTGTCTTCGTCTGCGTACTTTTCGTCGTGTGTGAACCAGATTCCTATGGCACATCTTGAGCCAGTTTTAACGGCTGTAACGCCATGGAGGTTTTCGGGTCCTGAAGAAAATGCTACGAGTCGACCACATCTTGGTTTAATGCTGCTCTAGAATGCAAAAGTATTGTTGAATTTGCAGGGTGTATATTAGCAACCATTTACTTGTATTTCTAATCCAACGGGATCTGATGAAAATACGAACTCTCCACCATCGAAATCGTCGTTCAAATATAAAATAGCACTGTAATCTCTCCAGGTGAAGGCTGGAAAAGACTTAATGCAGGTCCTGTTTTTTAATATAACGCAGTTATCTGCGTGGATTTTGTGGCTGAAATCCGTCCGATTTTTTGATGATCCTAAAAAATATTTTTCGTAACAGCCAGTTAATTACAATGTTAAAAGCATACCTGGCAAAGCCGTCCTACAAACAAGATGTGTAAACGAAAAATACAAATTTTTCTTTATTTTAAAATAGTTTTTAATGTATTTCCTAGCAGTGTCTGTTATCCTCAAAAACACATCCAAATACTTAGGCCGTAGCATTTTAAAATACGTTAAAAATAACGTTCTGCTCAACGTGATTCCTTCGAATTTCTCCATAATTGTGTGAGGAGATTTTCTGCCATCGTAGCCATCTCCCAATATAGCGAAATATTTCGCTATTTCCATGAGTGTTTTGCACTCTTTGGACGTTGCTAATCCGTCTAAAACCATTCTTTTCGAACCTTTCAGTACTTTTTCACTCATTATAACGTGAAGCCTCCTTTTTAGTTCCTAGGGCAACAGATTTTATAACAGAAATTAACGCATGAATCAACTATGAGTTGATGCACATCAATTTAAAAATACAAAAACATGTATTACAAACTGTTTATTATTTTTTATTTACAGTTATAAAATAATATAAAAAATAAATAAACACATAACTGGTGGTTAACAAATACAGTAGTAATATATATACAGTATTTTCCCAAAAGCAAGAATCAAGAATTAGGAGCAGAAGGTGCAGTAGTAGTAGTAGTAGTAATACTGTCAGTGTCAGAAGAAATTTCCTGCAAGTTGAATGAAGTTAATAAGACAAGGTAAACCACATGCTACCTTAAACCTACCAATACCCAATTTTTCTTTATTTAAATAAATATATTTATTTCGTATAACAATTAAATTTCAATAACTAGATTTTCCAATCAAATTCCACCAAGAGGCTTCAGTAGATGTGATTGTGAAATTTAAAGTTCACAAATTGAAGTAAATCACGGGAGTGAATAAAACGAACGTTTCGTTTGCCCACCCTCGTGAAGTATTAGAAATAGCACAAAAAACATACAGCCCTAGGTAACAAACAAAGCATTTACAATTACCTCTGTTTTAGCTGTTCCAGCACCTTGCACGGCGAATTCGTTATGCACAAATTTCAGAAGTCTGCTCTCGTAAATTTGCCTTTGAACATACCTTATAGCTTCCTAAAATATTCAAAATTCATAAGATTATATAAAATTTAAAGGGACTCCTTATATGCCCACCTCTCTAGGTCGAAAATAGTCGTTCTGGACTTTTGGTAGTTTGGAATAATACTTCATATTATCCAGCATTGTGTCATCGTCTGGATAAAATGTCAAATAACTGGCTACTGCTGCACAGGCTGCCTTCAAATTACCAACTGCAAATGAATTATAAACAATTAATTTATTTATCCATAACTCATTTCTGTTACTTACTTTTGTAATAAGCATACTGCAAGTAATGGTAGTGACTAGGTAGAAGATCATCGTGGATTTCGCCATTGAGAGAGCTCAGCTTTTTCCTGCATTTCTGTTTGCATTTCAAGCAAACTGTAAAATGATCTGGAATTTATTTGAACCAATTAAAATGTTATGGCATTTCGTGGGTAGCATGCATACTTGAAATCGATGGTATAAAGTCAGGATACCATCCGTGATCGAAAGGTCCTTCGCATTGAGCCCTGCATTCATCTTCTGCTTGCAAATATTCAGTCAAACTTTCTTCCATGTTAGATATTACTGAGTCCCAGTCTTTGTATTCGTACGCCTCGGATCCGTGTACGTACAGATAAACGTAGTCCTAGGAAATTATTCGAGTAAATATAATAATGATTTCACAAAATATGTGCACTTACTTTGGCTTCGTAATTTACTATGTCTTTTTTATCCACATTTTGATCCAAGTAGTGCTGCAAGTTATTGGCCATGATTTTATTATCAGGATGTGCAACAAGGTATGTAAAGGCAGATGACGCAGCTTTTACAATATCTTTTGTCTGAAAATGAATTAAAAATTCACTTCATACTGATAAAAAATAAAAATTAATATCAAAATAGTAATGGAAAGTTTTTGAAATGAGATGAGTATTGATTATATTGTTAAGAGATATTATATACTAAATTAATGAAATACCTCTCTAACATTAGGTGCTAATTATCGTTAATTTTCTAAAAATAAATAAGTCCATAATATTTCGACGTTCATGAAAATTATTGATAGTATCGCATGTGCACTTTGCGTAAATTTAATGCGGCGTTTAATTTCTGTTTTGCAAAATTTCTTGTAAACGATACGGTCGAACAAATTGTAAGCAGTAAAATTACGCCAATAAGTTTTATCGAAAGGAATAACGCAAGTCTAAAAATATTAGTTGTTTTGAACAGAAACTCTAATAAAATTTTTATAGCGACTAGACGAATCAAACGGCAATATAGAGCAAAATAATAATTATTTCCTAGAGCGTTACAATGTTGACAATATGAATTACGCATTACAGCATCAATCACAATAGAAAATGACGTGTAAGTTTATCAAAATAAGAAATGGATATGAGAAACTGCTTAATGTAGGTAATACGAATGCGATCATTTTTATTGTCGAAGGCATTAAACCCATTAATGTTCGCCCCACTATTCAAACGTGTTGTATGTTTAAAACAAAGTCTTACGTTACAAAATACTGTAAATTAAGATTAAAATTAGATACCTACATACATACTAAAATGAAAGGTCATTAAATACATAAAGGGTAATTAAAGTGCTGAGCTAAGTTTACTACATACAAGAAAACTGCATATAAATGTGAATTAACCATTTGTCAACTTTTGCAATGTCAAGGAAATAAACGGCGAGAATAAAACTCATTATTTTAGGCATATTACCCGTGTCTAATGAAAATATGATATAAAATTTTCATGTTTTTATGTATGTTCTCACCCCTCAAAAATAACTTATTCCGGTAGGGTAATTTCAAAACCGGATCCATAAAAACCATATTTATAGAGCGTAAGGCGTAAGGTCAAAAATGTAATTGAAATGAATTAGTTTGTGTTACGTCATTTAATAATAGAATATCGACAAATAATTATCTGTGTTAAGAATACGAACGTATTGAATCCCAAAAACTAAAATTAGATATTAAAATGGCGTGTCCGAACTGAGAATGAAAAAAATTACTAGTTATTACAAAATTTCCAAAAATAAGAGCAGGAACATCTGCAAGAATGCGCTCATGAAACGTTACAAATAGGAAGGAAATAATTGAAAAACCATATTTAAACAGACAAACAGAAATAATAAACTTTGGCAAAAGTATTTTAAGATATCCGCGTACTGAAGAAACAACGTTGAGTAACTGTATAAAATCATTTGCAAATAGATTTTCGTTCAAGAAAATGTGCTCATTGTTTATAAAAATAGTATTAAAGACATTTGATTTAAACAAAACTTGCAAACTAGAAGAGTTGTCTTTGATGCTAATTTAAAACAATAATTTCTAATGTTTTCTAGCAGAAATTTAATCATGGAATATTTTATTTATTTAACTGAAAGGATATTTATTATCAAAGCAGATACTGATTTTAATTTATCAATCGAGTTTATTATGTATAATTATTTGTAGCAAAATAGGCCACACAGTTCATTTAGAATTTATATATTTTTACAGCAAAATTGTTTATTAATTTATTTAATGGTTTAATAAGTTAAATTTGAAAATTAGTAAAAAATATTTTAAAAATTAATGTTTAGACTTACCTGAAAATAGCAGATATGTAAATACTCGTAAGGCCGCTGTTCTTCGAACAAATTACCGGTTTCCAAATTAATGTAATTATCCAAAATTTCAGGATCATCGTTCTCGCAATCAATTATACACAAAGTTTGCCTGATAGCTCTTTCGAAAAATAATAAATTATCTATATTCACAGGATACAAAGGCTCTGATAATTCCGCTTCGTTTTTACACAGCAGTCTACATCTTTGGACCTTTTTCCTGTATTTGCCGTATTTGCTGAGCGCTTTTTCGAATAAATCCACACAATCCTCCCATCTATTCTCCAAGTAAGCTTCGACACCCTTCTCATACAATTGTACACTGGTTTCGGTAACGTTTGCATCATTTGTTCGAACATGTGCATACAGACAATTTAATAACAGGAGTGATATAATACACGTGGTCGCAGACATAGTTTAAGTAAGTAGACTGACAGTGCACGCTCATGCTTTACTCAGACATGCTTTTACTCTGTTGACTGATCATGTTAACTAAAGTTGAATGCCATGTGTGCGTGCGGGTCCAGACCCGCAAAGTGGCAGATGCAGCCTCCAAATCTCAATTCTTTTTCAGTTTTAGTATCGTCCGTTTGGTAAAAGGTTGTAGAGATTGTTGGCGGATTCCTACGCAGAACCGTACAATAAATTCATTGTCGCGGCGTCCATTCCCAAAATAATTATTGTTATTTTAATAGAATGCTAGATTATCTATCACGAATGAGTATAGGTTTATCGAAAATAGCATAGGTTTATCCATAAATTAGACTTAAAAACTGCTTTGATGGCACTTATTGATGTAAATGGCTTAGATATGGCAATTAAAAACGAAATTTATTTTTTTATTTAACAGTTCGATTTTCGGTATGATTTTTTTTAGTTTCCTGATCTGCTGGTTGTTTTTCTTTTTATGGTCAATTCTACGAGTTGAACAATGAAAGATTATTAAAATAATAGTGGTTAGAGTGAGAAACTTGCATATAATATCACTCTTTCTTCTTCCTTTACATGAGACTAATATAAGTTGTCTTTGCTGCACCCATAGATCATATTGCGAATTATTTGAACTTATCTGTATATGGCCTCATTGTTCTCTCATTTTTGCAGTACCATTTAAAATTTGGTGCCAATCTAGTATATGGGGTCTACCATAATATTCGCGATCTACCTAATATTTTCTTTGTTCATTATGCGGTCTACCTATACAGATTGATCATTTTTAAGTTTGTAATATGGGGTGTGCAACAGAGACAACTTCCATTTTAGACACTTAAAAGGAAAAAGAAAGGGTGATATTTGTGTCATTGCAACTTTGTCACTCTGACAACTGTTACTTTAGTAATCTTTCTTTGTTCAACTCATAGAATTGACCATATTGCAACTTTTATGCGCGAATAGTGTCGTTGTCGCACTGGTGTACATATTTAAATACCTATTTAAATATAATTCTGATAGTAATTATAATTACTAACCTGCTGTTCTATAAATAATACAATACTTACCAGAAAAAATGATGGCAGATTTTTCTGTTATATACTTTGTAATAAATACTGTAAATAAATTAGGGTAGACTGCATACTAAACCAGATGGGGTAATGTAGACCGCATACTAGCCCGGCATCTAAATTTTTTGACTATTTAATGAATTCATGTATGTACTTAATAAATGTTTTATTTTGTCTCAACAAATAAAAAATGTAAATGCGGTCCTGTGTTTGTCTTCTGCGTGACGTCACGTTCCTAAAGAGATATCCTGATGCGTAGGCAACCCGGAATACCTGGATTACTTGACAAAATATTAAATTCTAGTTATGATCTCCTATTACTTCTGCTGAATCGTGAATACCGAGAATTTGGTTTATTTGTATATATTATCTATTTTGTGTTACATAATACTCTCACTTTTTACATTCGAATTTATCCGTATAAAAACTTTCTCGTTTTAACTGGATGTAACACTTAGACACTACAACTGCGACATAAAGTGACAAGTAAATTTTCAAGTGAAAAACAGAATTGAAAATAGGTTATATTAGTTAAATTCAATATTGAATGGTTCAAGTTTGAGTAGTATGTTTAGCTGTTGATAAAAATCAACTAAACTGATCAGTTTTTATCAAAATTTAACGTGTCTTTTTGCATTGGAAGATTTTATCGTAAATTTATTGTGAAATATTTTGCAAATTTACATACGACCTTTTAAGACAACTAAATTGGGATATGTCTGAAATTATCAATGATGCCGAGTTCCCCGTTTGGAGCCTTCTACCCAAGAAAGAGACTGGCGTAGTCTCTTTCCTTTCGAAGTATCCCACCTACGATGGGAGAGGAATAGTTATAGCAATTTTAGATTCGGGAATAGATCCCGGAGCGCCCGGATTACAGGTACCTTAATAATTACAAACCTTTACGGTACTTGTTTTACTAAGTTCTTATTCTAGGAAACCTCCGATGGGAAAGTAAAGGTTATCGAACGATTCGATTGCAGTGGCTGCGGAGACGTCAACACCTCAACTAAAGTTACTCCAGTGGACGGAGTAATTACTTCTCTGACGGGAAAGAAGTTAAAAGTAACGATTTTTTCGCTTATTATTAGTATTAGATATTTGTAATAATATTTTATAGATACCATCCTCGTGGAACAACCCTGATAACGTGTATAGATTAGGAGTTAAGCACGCTTTTGATCTCTACCCCGATAGACTAAAGGATCGTGTAAAGTCTGAATACAAGAAGAAAAATTGGGAAGAAGGTCACAGGAAATGCGTAAGCGAAGCCACCAGGGACGTAATTACTTTCGAAGCCAAACAGTCCAGTAAGATGTTATACAGATAAATGCAAATTTGTACGTAATATAATCTATGGGTGCAACAAAGATAACTTTATATAAAAGAAAAAGAAAGAATGATTGCAACTTTCTCTGTCTAACCACTGTTGTTTTGTAATCTTTCTTTGTTCAGCTCATAGATCATGTTGCAAACAAATTGCACTTACCCAAATAAGTTGCCTACAAACATATTTATTGGAGTTTTATTTTAGGTAAAAATCTCAACGAAACTGACAAATTGGAAAAGGAAAATTTAGATGTTAAACTTGATATCCTAAACTGTTTTGAAAAGAAATTTAACGACATAGGGCCGGTGTACGACTGCATTTTATTCCATAATGGAGACCATTGGTGTTGCTGCATTGATACCTCCGACGATGGAGATTTAGCAAATTGTAAATTACTAGGAGAATACAGCATCACCCATGAATACGCTCCCCTAACCAGCACAGACAACTTAAACTTTAGCATAAATGTTCACGAAAATGGAGATATTTTAGAGTTGGTCGGTGTTTGCTGTAAGTATTTTCAAATTACAACATTAACAGTAAATATTTAAATCCATAAGCTTACAACAATCAAATTTCATTATCTTTTAAACGCGCCCTTGAAAAAATATTTCTATTTCATTTGAATTATCTTTTACAGCAAGCCATGGCACACATGTCGCATCGATAGCATCAGGATACTTCCCTGATTCCCCGGAACAAAATGGCGTCGCTCCTGGTGCACAAATCGTATCATTAACCATCGGAGATGGTAGATTAGGTTCCATGGAAACGGGAACGGCTCTCATGAGAGCTATGATAAAAATTATTGAACTGAAGCAGAAGATGGACGTTCACGTAATTAATATGAGTTACGGAGAGCATGCTCATTGGGTCGATTCCGGGTAGTTATTTATTAAAAACGATTTTTACAAGAATTTATTTATTCTTGAAAATTTATAGGCGAATAGGCGATTTAATTAACGAAATTGTCAACAAATACGGCGTTACTTGGGTTTCATCGGCTGGAAACCACGGGCCTGCTTTGAACACTATTAGCACCCCTTCTGATATCTTCAACGAGCCAATTATTAGTATAGGCGCATACGTTTCACCTGAAATGATGATAGCAGAATATGCGATGCGGCAGAAGTTGCCTGGTAAACTTTTCTTATTACCAATTTATTCATAATAACTAATTATGTTAAATTATAGGCACACCTTACACTTGGTCTTCCAGAGGACCTACTCTAGACGGAGGCGCAGGAGTTCACGTCTGCGCCCCAGGCGGAGCTATAACTTCGGTGCCCAATTTTACTTTGAGATATTCTCAGCTGATGAATGGTACATCGATGGCTTCGCCCCACGCTGCAGGTGTAGTGTGTGTCCTGTTATCAGGCCTCGTGCAACAAAAGGTGCCCTCTTCCCCTTACATAGTACGCAGGGCGTTAGAAAACACGGCTAAATTTATCGAGGGAGTTGAAGTGCCTGCTCAAGGAAGCGGGCTGATCCAAGTCGAAAAAGCGTACGATTACTTGATCAATTACAACAATGAGGATGACAGAGATGTTAGATTCCAAATTCATTGCGGGTCGTCTAATTCGAAAGGCATTTACCTTCGTTCGCGGTCTTACTCTAGTTCCCAGTCGTATAAAATTTCTATCGAACCTCATTTCTTGAATTCCGACGAAGTCGAGGCCAGCACAAAAATCTATTATAATCAAAAATTCGTTTTGTCTTGCGATGCCAGTTACGTTAGTTATCCTTCCCATCTGGATTTAGCTAATGTAGCTCGGACGTTTGCCATTAAAATTGATACTGATGGTTTATCGGAAGGATTGCACTGCACTTCCTTAAACGGATACGACGTTAAACTAATCGAGAAAGGTCCGTTGTTTAAAATACCAATAACCATTGTAAAACCCAAGGAAATGACGGGATCCAAATATCAAGTTAAATACAGTAAGATTAATTTTAAGCCTAACACCATTAAGAGACATTACTTCGCACTGCCCCAAAGTGCAACGTGGGCAGTTCTGAAATTATCATCAAATGAAGACACTGGGAGATTTGTGATTCATGCTTCTCAGCTGGTACCTCGCCAGTACTGCAAAGCTTTAGAAACCAACAAGACCCTAGCGGTAACATCGAAATCCGATGCTGTTTTAAGTTTCCCAGTCAAATCCGATCTGATACTGGAATTGGTTATCGCTAAATATTGGGCGAACATTGGAGAATCCACTTTAGATTATACTTTAACGTTTTGCGGTGTTAAACCCAGCCAACCGTCCATAACGATGCACGCTGCTGATGGAATTCACGCTTTAGAAGTGAAAACGCTTCAAGGAGAAGACATTGCTCCTTCTATAATTCTCAAGAATTCCGTCCAAATAATAAAGTACGTATTTTGTATCGTTTTGTTAAGTGTTTTACGAAATTTAATTGTAGGCCTGTTGAAACGAAGATATCTCCCTTAACATCAAGGGATATAATCCCACCCGGCCGTCAAGTTTACGAACTGATACTAACGTATAACTTCACGTTGTCGAAACCCGCGGAAATTTCTCCGAATTTGTCTTTATTGAGCAGTATGTTGTACGAGTCTGAGTTCGAATCGCAATTTTGGATGCTGTACGATTCCAACAAACAACTGCTCGGTTGCGGAGATGCATATCCAGAAAAAGTAAGTAATTTCTGATTTAACTTAGTTCATCTGCCATTGATATAAATTATGATTTACTGAATTATTTTAGTATACCTTGAAATTAGACAAAGGGGACTACAACATAAAAATCCAAGTGAGACACGATAAGAAAGATTACTTGGATAAAATAAACGAGGCTCCTATATTGCTCTCGCAAAAATTGAATGCGAACATTAATATGGATACGTATTTGTCGTATACTCAAGCGCTTCTCGGCGGAAAGAAAGCAGGAGTAACTAATTGCAGCAACATTCATACTCCCATTCCTCTTTATATAGCGCCGTTAGCTTCAGATAAGTAAGTAGTTTTATTGAGATTGCGTCTTTAATGTCTAATCTGTGTGTTTCTAGATATTCTCTGAAGTCCAATAATACTGCCCACTATTTGACTGGTACTGTAACATATGCCAAAGATGAATATGGGAAAAAGGCCGATGTATATCCATTCAAGTACATACTATTTGATTTCTCTCAAAAAAAATCGTCAAATGGCAGTGGTAATTCCGAAAAAACCAAACTGGACGAGTGCAAAGAAGCAATTAGAGATATCAGAACGCAATTCTTGGCAAAAATGGGTAATTTCCTATTTTATTTTACTATAATTAATCTACTACTTTTTGTGTAATTTGTAGATGCAACAACAGCAACTAGCATGTACGAGGAGCTCACAAAGGACTATCCTGAACATCTCCTTATTCATTCAGCTTACTTGCAAGTTATCGATCCGTTGGATAAACGCGTTTTGCCCAGTTTTAAAAAGCAGACCTTCTCCGTGGAGGACCTAAACAAAGTGTTGATCGTATGTAACCGGGTGCTTTCTGGAATTAATCAAGAGTCTGTCTTGGTTTTCATGGCAACCAAAATCGACTTGAGACCTGATGCTACAAAATTTAAAAGGTTAAATTTTCTATCTATATTTTATTCTTATTTAATTTTTTATGAATTTAGTTCAATGGAGCAACAAAAGAACATTTACATTGAATGTCTGGCTAGAAAAGGTATCGCTTTGTGCCGTTTAAGCTTGGCAGAGGAGAAGCAGGAAATACAAGATAATAAAGAAGACATTGCAAATACTTGGAAAGCTTTGGTTAAGTTTGTGGATCCTACTGATCTAAAAGTAAGTTTAACTCAATGGTTAATTTTTTATGTGATAATTTTAATGCTTGTTATTTTTAGACTTTGACAAGTCATGTAATGTATTTCGCGATTTGGCACGCATTTATAAACAAACATTATGGTAGACTTTTAAAATACACGTTGAAACTTCAGGAGGATAAGCCCAATGAAGACATAGAAAAGAAAATTATTGAATATTGCAAGGAGTTGCAATGGGAGCACGTTGCTAAGCATTTTCAGAGAAATTTGCCTTCAAAGTTCCCTTCTGCTTTTAAACCTTTTTAAACTGGTTTCTAGTACTTAAGGGTGTAAGTGTATCTGAAAATTACATTTTTACCAAATCATATACAATGTGTTTAGGATTTTAATACGGGTAGTCCGTGTACCTATTTTTTTAAGTATTAATTTATATTTTATTTTAAGTTGGCTCTGAATAATTTAATGAAGAAATAAATATATCTAAATCGTCTATTTCGCATTTTTTATTATCTTTACTTCCAGGAGGAAGTAATTTAAAAAGATGTATTATCAATGGTTTTATTATCAATAATAATTATGTACAAATCGGAGGCGTAACAATGAAGGAACAAAATTTGGCGAAAACAAAAAATTATCCAATTTCAACATTTTTCTAATCACACATACGGTCGCTCATTCGCTCATTAAATTTTGTCTTTCACTTTCACTTACTCAATGACATCGTTGTCATTATTATTTGATCTTCCTCTGATAATTGTTCCTTTTTTTCTAAACGTTTTCTGTAATACATGAGCATCGGCTGGCTCGATTCTTTTGTAATAATGTTCTTTCGTTTCCACGATTTCAAAACCAAATTTCTTGTAGAAATCGATGGCGCCCTCGTTGTTCACCTGCACATGCCTAAAAAAATAATAAATATATATACAATCTGACTTGAAATGACTGTGCAAATGACGTTAGAATAACAAATGCATGTTATGGTAGAATATACACACACCTACTATAGTCATAAAGGTTAGAAAATTTTATATTAAAACTTACAGGAAAATACTGTCAAAATTCCCATCCTTCTCCACGTAATCTAGCACGTGCTCCACCATCACAGTTCCGATGCCCAGTCTCCTATAGGGGTATAAACAACCCAACGTCATAATGTAAAGTCTTCTAGATTTCTCGGAAACGTCGATGCGACAACAAACAGCACCTACGACGATGTCATTGTAATAAGCTAATTTAGCTAATTCGCCAGCTTCGAGGACATCCTTATAAAACTTGTCGTTGTAGCTCACTGGGAAGACGACTCGGTTGAGGCTTTTCAACTGCTTCACGTTGTGTGGGGTTACATTTCCCAGCTCAATGGTGCCTCTGTGGAGCAGGACCAAAATTATTGCAGAATTTGTATTGGATGAAAGATTAATATTCAATTAATAGCATACTTACCTAGTCATGTTGGATGTTCAACAGAATTGTTTTTAAACAAGGAAAAAATCGGCTAATTTTTTGAAAGGTTAATGTGAAATTATAGACAAGTATGACAGTTGACAACTGAAGTGAAATTTGACATTTTTAAAAGGGCGTTCGTTTGTAATGGTTATGGTCACAGTTGAGGCGCAATTACGTTCGTTTGTATAAATCCTAAAAGTCATTTGGTCAAAGTGAATTCGAGTATATCAAATTAATTAAAATTTTACACATTCTATCATTTATTTTACTATAATACTAGTATTACTTCACACTCTCCCTATATACATTTAGATGTCCTGTTGAAATTTTGCAATAAAAAATTGATGTTAAAATAGCAAAGGTGGTAAAGGCGATGTTGGGGAATCGTTGCTTCTACGGTTCAAATCCTGCCGACGCCAAACATTTTTAACTTTTAAATAATTTTTATTATTTAAAATTTTATATTTTTGCTAAACTAGGAGTGGAAGTAGGAATTGCCTTTATTTTTTTTATATTGCTTATTTTCATTATACATATAGATAGTTCTTATCACAGTGATTCAGACAATAATGAAACAAACTGCGAATGTGTAACAATATAACTCTAAAACAATGGAACTTAACATTTCAAACTTAACAATGATAAAAATTAATCAGTACATTTTAAACACAACACTTTTTAGCTTAAAAATACAGCATTTTAATTTATTTGTAGATTCAAATCTCAAAAATAATACTAAGAAAATTTTGAAAATCGTAAAATAAGTGTGAATAAAAAATAAAGCAATTGCCAATTTTGTAAAGGTACAAATTTCGCTGGGTGTATACCGTGCGTTAAAAGTATAAAAAAGAATAAAAAAAGGTTGAAACGGTAAAATATAAATCATAAACTGAACAATCTACGAGATGGCTTCTTTTTTGAAGGAAATGCGTTTTCATTACTTTCAGAATGTTCCCTTTTATTCTCTGAAGTAGTCGAGTCACTTGAACTTAGGAATGATTTTGAACTTTCCTCGGAATCAGTCTTGCTATTTTTTTTTGGCAAATCTTTACTTTTGCTCAGCCAACCTCCTCTTTTTGGTTTATCTTTTGAAAATTCCTCATTGGATTTAGAATGATTTGAAGTAAGACTATTTCCATGACAAGAAACGTTCATATTGTTTGTAGACTGTTTATCCCCATTTTTAATTGGTGTACAAATTTTAGAATTGTTTTTGTTGGAATTATTTTTCATGTTCAGAACTATTTTTCTCTTTTTTGGCGAAACTGGCGTTTTGGGTTGAAAACATGAACTAGAATCACTGCCAGAATCATTATCATAATCAATCATCAGATTTTTTGGAATACTTATACGTAAATGTTTTTCATTTGTGACTACTTTTGGTACCACAACAGAGGTGTCGTTTTTTGAGGATTTTTCAGATTTTTTGGTTTTGTTACTCGCTTTCTGTGGTTTTACTAACTTTCCCTTGCCGCTTTTCTTCTTTGAACCAATGGCTGTAAAAAAATTAAATTTAATTCCAAAAAATATTGCTAAAGCTCTAAACAAATACTTACAATGTACAAAACAAACTTCAATATCAGCTCCAATAGACTGTAAATATTGCAGCCACAACTTTTGCTTTTCTGATAAAGTATCTCCTTCTCCTTTAACTTCTACGAATTTACACTGCAATGAAACCACAAATCAAACTATTATTAAGGAGCATTATTAATATTAACTACCTTAGAATTCTTCACATCCCAAAGGAACAAATCGGGCAATCCGCTCCCATACAATTTGATATTTTTCACCAACCTCTCGAATATTTTTGCCATCACATTTCTTTCCATACAAGCTATCAAAACTTTCAAAATATCCTTACTAGATATGATGGATTTTATTTTACAAAAGCAAGTAACGTGTCCATACGAATCCCATTTATCACTGACGAAATCCCACAATTTCGCATCCGACCAATTAGCAGCTACATTCTTTAACCTATAGTCTATTATTTCCTTCCTGTTTTTATAGAAATAAATGGTATAGAAATCCAACGGATAACATTGTAATTTTGAAACAAAAGTACCAGGTACCTCCTTTTGAGGATGGTATATTATATCCCAGAAGAAGAGAGCAAATAAAGCTAGGATAATGGAGTTCTCACAGTGAAGACCGTTGGTATAACCGACTTCTTTGCAGTAGTAATCCAAAGCGACTTCTTCAACGGTTTTGTACTCTTTGTTTCCTTTAGCATCGGTGTAAACGTAGTCTCGTTTGCGACCAGGAGCATTGCTATAAATATAAACACAACATTGAAGAATTATATTACCACATTCATTACACACTACATTTACCTTCGAATAGAAACACTGTCAACAGTAATTCTAGGAAAAGCGTCTTCTCGAAGTCGTTCTGGCATCAATTTTAAAAGAACATCCTTTTGATATTGTGTGATATTTTTATTGAACATAAATCTTGCTCGTTCTTGTAAAATTTCAACGTCTACATCACTAAATTCCTCCCTTCTCTCGAACGCTTCGACCAATAAATCCCCGGCAATTTCGCTATTACGTAGATTGTGATTTATTCGCACTAACAAGAAATACCACTTTCCCAGTTGTTGCGATTTCGGATATTTTTCTTTTAAATATTCTAGCCACTCTTTGACTTCATTGCAGTATTTCGTTGATATTTTTTCTGAAATCCCGGTTAAGCATTTTTTATACATTGATTCAGCTGTGAAACGCTTTAAATGCGGCGTATCATTATACCGATTTTCGTCTTCACTGAAATACAAGTAAATACATTAGGTTTGTATTATTAATAAATAGTATGGAACCTACATTTGTGGCAGAGATTTAAGGTTTTTGAAGATGGTATTGCCCCAAGCGAGAAAAGTCAAAGGATTTTTCTGACAGAGATCTAGGTCTTTAAAAGCGCATGCTTCTTCATATCTGCAAAGTTACACAGTGATGAAAGAAGGAAATTTTTATGAGATGAAATGTACCTGTCAAATTCCGCTGGAGAATAAAACACTGGGTAGTCTGTAACAACAAAGTCAGGAAGCTCGTTACCCCTTTGCATGAAATTTAAAAAGTCATCTAAAGTTGACAAATGCGAATTCGTAAAAGTGGCCAAAATGAATACACGTCGAAACCATTTTTTAAATTCATCTTTAACTTTAATGGCGTATAAACCTAATTTCTTTGATATTTCTATTCGCACTAAATCTGATGCACTCATCGATTTAGTTAAAGTTTGTTGGTTTTTACACGTTTTTAATATTTTTTGTATAAGGTCAGCCTTTTTTAAACTGCCAAGCTTTGTGCTCAAAGAAGTTGAAATTTTGAATTTCTGGCATATACTCGAAATGTCCTTCTTAACAAGTACATTTAGAAGGGTTTCTATTTCATCATTTTTATAATCTGAAAAAATTAATATTTGCTATGAATGTATAAGACATTTAGCAAAACTTACCTGTCTCCACAAAATTGTTCCCCTTTAAAAAATCGAATAATGCAATCAACTCTTTATCTTGTACCATTAAATTAATTCGGTCAAGATATTCTGAAAGTTTGTGCCATTTTGGTTGCCATTTGTACAATTTAAAACAAACGTATTGATATTCTTGTTTAGCGTTTCTTAAATTATTTAACAGTGTCATTTCGTTTTCTGTCAGCAGGTCTATTAAATACTTAGACTCAAAAATACTGTCTATCAAGTCTTTGATCGACTTTAGAAAGTATTTATTGATTCCGGGTTTTTCTTCTTTAGGCTGCCTAGGTGTCGAATTCAGTTGTTTAGTCGTTTGTGACAGACATTCAGTCTTTGAGGTTTGGGCTGGTTTTGGTGGAGTGACAATTTGGTTTGATATGATATTTATTTTTGACTTTTTGGCGTCGTTAATTGGTAAAACTGGAAGATTAAATTATTAGCAAGGTATATATGCTTTATGTTGTGTTATCTACCTTCTTCGTCATCATCAGGATAATCGAAAGGAAGCGGCCGTTTCACGATTATGTTAGGACTAGAACATAATTGCTTGGAAGTATGTACTTTATTAGCCCACATACTGAAAGATGTCTTAATATCAAGTTGTTGCTTGTTAGGTGTACTTGCCTCTTGGACACACTTTCGTTTTATGTTTCTCATACTTTGTATTTATTGTCCCATCAAATATTTGTTTACGAGTATATATATCTGTATAATATTGTGGCAGGAATACTTGCATAAAAACGGGTACTCCACAAAAGTGCTTAAATGTCACCACCACTTCAGTATTAACATATTTTTTCTTTTCTTATAAATTTATTTTTATAGGTTAGAATTCGTGGCAAATTCGCGGCAAATTCCAAGGTTCTTACAAAACGGACTTTATTCTCTTCTACTTTCTTTTATCTTTCTACTTTCTTTATATGAAGTTTATCGTATTTACAATATAGTTTTCTGAGGTGCCATTAAAAATAATAAAGTAGTTTTAGCACTAAAAATATGATACAGACCAAATGGAACAAATAAATAAACTTGCTAAACTAAAAAAATATACTTTTTTTTTATATTATATGACACTATCACTGTCACTTTTATCTGTTCTACTCTTTTGACGTTTGAGGCCTCTATCTTAGTTATTCACTGCATTGATGCTGTTTGACAGTTGAAGAGAATTATTTCTTCTTTTTATTTATAAACATATACATAACCTACGATAAATATGTTTGATTTGATTTAAATTAATTTAGTTTTTGGAAGACAACCGGTTATTTGTCTTCACAAGTGAAACTAGACTACAGAACTGAAACATATATTTTTATATTATATCAAATTATGACTCAAATAATGGATGAAGACGGTGAGTTTTGTTATTATCCACTCATTCATTATTCATTACTTTCCGGTCTGTTTTTGTAGAATATTTAACTAAATTGAATAAAATAGAACAAACTATGCGGGAATTGCAAAACCAGAAATCGCAGATCGTCAACAAGCTCAAAATGTTGGAGATAGAAAAGGAGGACCTCCAGTACAATTATAAATTGTTAAAAATACGGTCTAACAAAAACGGAAAGGAATGGGTGAATAAGAAATTCGAATGGTCCGATAAAATTTACGAAGTATTAAAAGGAAAGTTTAAATTCGATGATTTTCGACAAAAACAACTGGCCGCTATAAATAGTACACTCTCGAATAAAGATGTGCTGTTATTAATGCCCACGAGCGGGGGAAAAAGCTTAGTTTATCAATTAACTGCCTACATTAGCAAAGGTCTGACAATAGTTGTTTCTCCCTTAATTTCGCTGATTGAAGACCAACTTAGGGCTCTTAAAAAAATTGGAATAGATGCTGCTTCTGTGAACGCAAACACTTCGAAAGAGGAAAGGAAATACATTCACAACGAAATGACAAATCCCAACTCTAAATTAAAATTGTTATACGTCACTCCCGAATGGGTAGCAAAGAGCAAACAATTCATGACGTACTTACAAAAGTGTTTCGATAAAAATTTGTTAGCCCGGATTGTTATAGGTTTGTTTGCTACCATTGAGTTTCCTTTGAATCTTATAGTTTCATTTCAGACGAGGTGCATTGCTGTTCTACATGGGGACATGATTTTCGACCTGATTACAATCACTTGAGTTTATTTAAAAATATGTTTGCTGGTGTTCCAATTATAGGATTAACAGCTACTGCTACAATGAATATTCTGATTGATATTCAAAAAATGCTTGGTCTGGAGGATGCTGTAATAATTACTGCCCCGTTTAATAGGCCTAATCTTTTTTATAAGGTAGTTAATTGGACATTGTTGAATTCGAAGTGATTGGTTTTTTATTAGGTGGTAAATAAGCCGAGTGAAAAAAGTGAATGTACGAAATTGCTAACAAAATGGCTATCGAATAAATATAAAGGCAAGTCTGGTATCATCTACACATCAACTGTTAAAGAAACTGAAGATATTAGTGCGGAACTCAGAAAAAATGGAATTAAAAGTAAATTTTATCATGCGCAAATGGATGCGAATGATAGAAAAACAGTTCAAGAGCGTTGGATGGACAATCATTACCAAGTAATAGTAGCAACAATTGCATTCGGCATGGGCATAGGTATGTATTATTAAAAATTCGAATTTGAATTTTAACCACTATAAAACTATTTTAGACAAACCTGATGTACGGTTTGTCATTCATTACTGCACTCCAAAAAGTTTGGAATCATTTTACCAGGAAAGCGGAAGAGCTGGTAGAGACGGGCAACCTGCAGATTGCATTCTTATGTTCAGTTTAAATGACTACTTAAGAACTTCTTCAATGACTTCAAACAAAATTGAAGAAGCTAACACCAAGCATATTTTGCAATATTGCCTTGAACAAACCAAGTATGTTATTAGCGATATGTACTTGCTCTTTTTACTAGTATTGATTTGCAGGTGTAGGAGGGCATTGATAGCAGATCATTTTGAGGATACTTGGAGGCAAACAGATTGTGCGAAAATGTGCGATCATTGTTCCCAGGACTCGAAACCAGTATCTAATTATAATATAACAGAGCCTGCATTAGATCTGATTAAAATAATCGAATTTGCTAATAGTAAAGAAATTAAAGTTACCCTGAATAAATTGATCAATGCTTGGTTCCAATCAGGAAATAAGGAAATTAGACCTCCTAATATTACTAAGCCAAAATGCACCAAGCAAATGGGCGAATATATTATTGGATATCTCATTTATAAAGAATATTTCGTTGTAGAAAAGGGATTTACTCTTTACACTACTGTTGGTTACATACAGAGAGGTAATAAAAAAATTAATAACACTACTAAAATATTGATGCCCTCTAAGGAAATAATAAATTATCCAATTTCGACAACTACCGAAATACAAGAAGTTATTATCATCACAGAAGAGACTGAAAGCGATAAACCTCCGACCAAAAAACAGAAACTTGATTGTAGTTAATTTTAAATAAAAATTTTATTAAACGAATAGATATTTACAGCATAAATACATATAAATAATTTATTACACAAAGCGTTCATATAAAATATATATAAAATTATAACGAAAAAATGTAAGAAATATACCGTAATTAATTTAAGTACAAAGTAGTTTCAAGGATTTTGGCAAGATTAAGTATTATGTTAGAAAATAACTTATCTAAAGATGTAAATGTTAACTTTGCCTTCAGGTATTTTCTTCATCGCATTCCATGCTTCGATTCTAGTAAGACTAGTGAAATTGATGTCGTTTATTTGTATTATTTCATCTCCAACTTTTAATTCTCCGGATTTTTCAGCAGCTCCCCCTATAATAAAAAAAAAACAAAATTAGACGATTCGTTTCTTTGTAATTCATTCAAAATAAAATACTTGTAAATATTTACTAATGAATATTTACGAGAGATATTTTTGAAACTTTTTCATTCTTCAAAGTAAATTTTTTATTCTTTAAATGTTGTAGAGCAATGTATTTTGTTCAAATTGAAAAAAAATATAAGTTCCTCTATTGGTTTCGAGATAATTGCGATATTCTATCGAATTACCTAGTTCAACAAAAATCGTAAAAAACTCATCTTTAAAAGTAAGCTGTTTTTGAAATATGTTTACTCTTCAAAAAATTCTATCGAAATCCACAACAAATCGTAAAAAAAAATTCGAAATATCTCGAAAAGTAAATTTATTACCTGTAAATATTTTTTTAATAAGTAATGGCACATCTCCTTTCGGCGAATCTCTTCCACCTTCAATACTGAATCCAAGACCTGCTCCGTCCTTAGTAATTGATATAGTATTATTTGATTTCTTAGTCTCTATTTCTTTTGGCAATAACGCTGCAATAATTTACAATTTTTAGAGTTAAATTTTCTCCTTTTAGTGACTTGTACTTACACTTACTACTTATTCCATAATTCGATGGATTCTTTTTAGTAACGCTTGTATTGGCTGGAGAAGTCGTAACATCATTTCCTTCTTCTATTGTTATAGAAAATTCATTAACACGTTCCTAAAATGTTGCAGTATTTTAGTTAAATGCTTTAGAAGAGATGTGTTTCCGAGAAAGATAAACTTTCCAGAATAAACATATGTACACACAATACATACTTTTAGTAAACTTGAAGCTTCTTCGTGAGTCAAACCTTTGGTAGGCACACCGTTCACAGAAATAATTTTATCGCCTTTTTTCAAACGTCCATCGTTATATGCTATGCTAGCATACCTTATGCGGTGAATCTGTAACGCAAGCAGCATATAAACTTTTGAACAAACCAATCGAAGCTTCAAATACTCACGCTAACATCTTTGTCTTCATCAACTCCTCCAGCAATATTTATTCCTAAACTAGTACTATCCGAATCCATTTTCAAGGCAACAGTTCTCGTTTTGACGTCGGATTTTCTCTTTTGAGGTATCGGCTTTTGGACGGCTTTACTCTCGACGTCCGCATAATGACTCGTTCCATTACTAACGCTCGAAATAGTGGTTTCCATTTTGCTAGCTCTACTTGCCACTGCAGGTTTTGAAACAGGAACTTTTTGTGGCACAGGAAGCACCGAAGTGAGATTCTCGAAGCTTTGTTTTAGCGCTTTAACGTTTATGGTGGCCGGTGTTCTCGATGATCTGGTGGTGAAGATGTCCATCGATTTGGGGGTTGTTATTGCAGGAGCTCTGCTCTTGAGCACTATTTTCGAGGGCAGCCCGGTATTTCCTACAAATAAAAGGTACTATTCAAAAAGTTTCATTTGTTTTGTTGTGCATTTAAAAATATTAATTGTTTATTATTAGTGGAAGAGTTCAGTATCCTTTTAAGAGTAAATTTCCCGAATCGATTACAAGTGTATTATAGTTGGGTAATAAAAATTACAATAATAAACAATCGACGATGAAATCGTTATGAAAAATAATTCAAAATGAATACAAACTATATCCTGCAAAATTGAAGCAAATAAAATAAAGACGTTTACTAAATACCCTCTGAATGTTGAGCCTACAGAACAAAATTTAATTTGCAATTATCTCTACACGAAAAATAAAGCTTAAAAATCCACAATCTACGAGAGCCCTTTGTAAAATAGTGTATTTTTAATGTATTATACTAAAAAAATATACAAGTTAAAAAAAATGTAGAGTGTATTGTTCCTCTGGATTGATTTTATTTAAAACAATGCAGAAAGAGGAAGACATTGAAGAGAATGAATTGTTTACCAACGCGGAACTAATAAACCGTGACATTATTATCGCTCCTGAATCATGAATGAACTAACTTGGAATACTAAAAATTTCTCTCAGAATAGACGAGCAATGTGGTAAATACGAAGTCTGCGTTTTCTAAATATAAATAACAGTAATTCTGGAGGTACCAGACGTCCTGTTAGAACCGGATGTGCTTGTTTTTCACCTTTAATTCGTGAGATAAATATAATTTAATGAGAATAAGTTCACGCAAATTAGCTGAACAAATCTTGACCCAAAATATTTATTATCTCTGTGAAAAACAATATACAATCGAATTTTTGAATATGTAAATTATTCCACAAATTGTTAGGTACCTATTTATCATGATTATCACTGAACAAATACTTTTTGCAACTTACCAGCGTCTATATTTCAAATGAAAATTGGTTCTACTACTATTACAATATTTAATTTAAGATACATTCGTCACTACTAGGCATTTGCTAAATGCTTATCAGACTTCCAACTCGATTACGAGTAGAAAAATAAATGTATAGTAGCCATTCAATTTCATTAATTTTTAATTGAATATTTTGAAGTAAATGCTTCATCTACCATCTATAAAACCACATAGAATTTCTACTAGTGTAACAAAAGTTTTTTTAATTGAACGCTTTTTTTAATTTACCAATAGTAATTACGCGTGCAAGTCTACTTGTAAATTTATATGGTAATATTAAAAAAAACAAGAATTAAAATGAAAAACATTTTCGTAATTTTCCAGTGGATTACCATTTCAATTAAGTTATTTCAGTGTAAAAAGTGTTGAAATTAACAAAACATTTAGGCTTATGACTTACCATTAGTTGGCACGTTCTTCAGCGGTTTAAATAAAATATCCTTTCTTATTTTTGTTTCCTTAATCGGTGGAATTTCGTTGGGTTTTTCATCACTGCTTCCAACTGGTACGGCACGTTGAGAGGAAAATGACGATTTACACGGGGTTTCTTCAATAATGGTAGGTTTTTTATCGACCTCTTTGCTGTTATCAACTTTATCAACTACTTGAGTTTCTGCTAATTGCGCTTCCTCCTGCTTCCTTCGTATTACCGGCGAACCTATTTTCAAGTCTTTGCCGCTGCTGCATTTCGCAGAAGCTAATATGTTCTTCCTGTTAATCGCTTCGACACTGGACGGTTTCAGTAACCGGTTTTTTGAGCCCTTTCCTTCATCTTCCAGTTTCCTGGAATAGTGATTTATTTCGCAAGATCTGGTTGGTGATGCCGGCGGAGAATACCTCGAGTTGTAACTAGACTGGCTGGAACTGACCGCCGAATCGTTATCACTTTCGTCCTCCGTTTTACCACTCGCAGATTTCTGGAAAATATCGACTCCATTTTTGCTCTTAGCATAATCAAAACTGCAATCAGATCTGGTTGGAGATGAAATGCTTTCTAAAGATTTAGGCGGATTTAACTCATCGTCGCTGATTTTGCTTCCTTTTATAGTCGTGTTAGTCTTATCACAATATTTTATGTATTCCGCGTTGGTAGAGTCAGTGCTGTTAATATTAGTCGAATATACTTGCAGGCTCTTTCTTCTAAATGCTGGTGAATATTTTGGAACATTAGTTGATGAATTTGAAGACCAAGAAGGAATTTCTACAGACTTGGTTATGGGCAAGTGTTCTTCTATTGCAGGAATATTATCTGCTTTAGGCGCTGGATAATAGATTGTTGCAGCCGTTGGTTGGCTTTTGATTTCCGGTATGCTCACGTTAGGCGACGAATCGCTTTCCACCGATTCCGGTATTACTAAACCCTTGAGTTTCGAAAGGCCCTTTCGTCTTTGCTCGAACAACTGGTTCCATTTCGAGTTTTTCTGTTTATTTAAAGCGGAAACATCTATTAGACTTTGCGATCTCACATGTAGGAGATTTGATTCAGGAACGTATTCTGCACATTTCAAATCTTCTATAGACTCGTACATTGTCGATCTCAAATCACCGTTCGAGGCACTTACAGTTTGACTAAGCAAATCATTTTGTTTGAGAATATCTTGCAAAGGTTGTTTCGCAAAATCATCTTTGAACGACGGGTAAATCTGGTTCGTCGAATCGCCACGCGCTTCTATGAAATCAGGAAACTCATGACCATCGGGTGGCTGTCTGGAGTCACTTGGTAGAGTTTCCATAATTCCATTAGTTCCTGGAATAAAAAGAAACACTAATAAAAAAGTAAATACTATTGTCTCCTTACTGTCTCTAGCAGTAAAGGTTTATGACAAACGACGAGTCACCGATTAATGATATTTATTGCGATCTACGTGCACGATAAGATATCATTTTGACATGGTAGATAAAGCTACTTTTTGTGTATTACCTACCTATGTTATTTTTAGCGGGTTCGTATATTTCGTGGTACTTGCAATAACGCTGAATAATAAGTCAATATTGGCAATTGTAAATATCGCCATTAGTACAGAAATAGAAATATGAATATTACCTAGCGAAAGATACAAATATTAGTATGAACATTTTTAATTTATTATTTAAGTAAGAGCGATAGTACTTAATCCGCTCCATCAACTTTATCATGATTGATTATATGTATATACCTATATCCATGTAGTCCAAAAATCATAAAAATGCATCTACTGATTATGATTGAGTATTTGCTTAAAGGATTTACCCGCAAAAAGTGGAGAAGCGTTTCTAATTCATCAATTATTCCTTTTGTGTTGAAAAATATAATAATTAAGTATTTAACGTGCTGATAATAATTAAAGTTGCACATACTAATTAGTAGCTCCTCGTATATTATAGGTGCTTAACGTATCAAGATGATTTCATAAATTTAAACAACGGTATAGTAAAGTTAAATATTTGCTTAAAATATGCCAATATTCGATGATTGTGTCATTGTTAATTTTGTGCATTACCTACGTATAAATTTAATGGATAATATTTGATTCATAAACGACGCGCATTGAAAAAAAGTAATTTTAATAACATATACCTAATAGAGAAAAACTGTTTTAATAGACTTTTCAACTCAATCGATTATAGTTTTTTTCAGTAATTTACAGTTTTAGCCGTTCGAAATGAAACTATAAGTTGGCAATAAAATTCTTTGTTCCGGAACAAAGTTTGAAATTGAGAATTAGAAATAAAAAAGCACGCTTACCACAACGTATTGGTATGTAATCCAGAAGTGTTCACCGTAAACCATACCTATTTTATTAATACAATTTGATATTTTCAGTATCATTCGACCGATAATCAATGACTAAATTAATACACCGCGAAAATCATGCTGGAAATCACCGACAATAACGGATACAACAGTCCATTCTTCTTATTACCATAACAGGAACGCAAGTCGAAGTTTCTGTCCCCACCACTATTTTCCGCAAGGGAAAATTTTTTTCATTAAAAAAATCACTTATTTACACAGTATTTTGGCAATTGTCGAAGTATTTCTGTTTGGGTTTGCACAAGTAAAAGAGACTAACTGAATTAGAGATGGAGGTGGGGAAATGGCAAGCACAGAGCACAAGCATCAGGTCAGTGGACGTTGAGTCAAGGGCATCAGGCTTGCTGCGGTACGGATTGTCGATCACATTGTAACTGCATTTTAGCTTGTTCAATGGCAGTAGCCAACCTTTGGCTATCGAACATTTATATTTGACATTATACTTGCAAAGGAAACAGTTTTTTTTTATCGAGCATAATTAATCTAGTTCGAGATTATTTTATTCCATTTTTTACCATCAACTACTAACTTTAGAATAAGTAATAATGTTTTTTCACACTCGTAACTAGAGTGAGGAGTTGTATCGATTGGTAGGTCAGTGATGTATGATTGCTTATTTCAGTTTCAGATATTAATGCGAATTTATCGATGCAAAATATAGCGTGTGAAAAGCTAAATAGGTCTCTAGAGGATCCATTACAATCCCCCCATCAATTAGGGCAATCGAAAATCAAAAGGATTACAGTTAGGGTTTCAGTTTCAGAACCAACTGAGTGAAGAATTAACAAAATTGGTGTATCGAAATCTGTATTGGGTATTTATATTTACCAGCAATAATGTTAAATATTCTTTTTTCGATGCTTAATATATTTTATAGTTAAAATACATACTTTATTGAATACCACACCCAGACTGGATGCAGGATTACTTCATAAAAATGATTTCAAGTAGTCAGTTTAAATATCACTATGTTTAGTTGTATAAGCATAATTCGATGAACTTTTGAATGTAATTAGATAGACCTAGATTGAATAAATGGTCACTGGAATTTCATGTAAGTCACGAATTTTAACAAAACCGTTTTAATCGTGTGTAAACAATTGTATTAATCGACTGAGATTAAACAACATAATATACAGGGTCTACACTGGACGTATAATTTAATGTCTTTTTATTAATTACGAGTACTTTGAGCAAAAGCCATATAAGAGAGGGTCCGTGTGCCTCCCTTTGGGAGCTAGCTAATAATTAATATTTAATTAATCATTCAATAATTATTAGGTATTATGTAGGGTTAAAATCTCACAATCCTTGAAGTTAAAGTTGAATTTAGATTTATTTTTGTACATGATACTTTTATGAATGACACCAATATGATGCTATACTTGTTGCGTATGTATTAATTGTTTACTCAAATCGGAGGAATATTTTATATGTTATTATATGTAATAAGAAACTTATTAGTTTATGAGTTAAAACATTCGCAGTGAAACTCATAATATCCTATAAAATTTTCAAGGATATACAAGTTTGTTATATGATGCAAAAATTGTTCAAATCAAGAAATATTCCACAGTTTTTACCCCTGTACATCCAACCTTGGAATAACTGGAAATGAGGGAGTGTCGGTTTATTTATTAATGATAATTTGCACTTCATGAATACTGAATACAGGGTGACATTGAAACAACGATCGTAAAATATAAATTGATTTAGTTAAACTCGATTTGCATCAAGTCCCGTAGAAAAGAATTACGTCATAACATACTTATTTGTGCAAAGTTTACGCCCACATACATCGATATTTTATTCTAAAAAAATGTAGTATAAACTAATTGTACCCATAGACAATCGAGCAAATTTTATTGTAAGGATACACCTATATGTAATGGAATGTTGATCAGTCTAAAAATTAATGATGACTCTATACTTTGATAACAAAAAAAAAATCATTGATTTACTGACACATCGTAGGTAAATATATAGAAATAAATACACGATTGAGCGTAAATATTTTTAGTCAAATTTTGGAGATTTCATAAATGCTATTAGAGGAAATACATGTACGTTTTATTTGCACAATACCTATATCTACTAAATGAACGGTAAACTGATAATGTTATAGGGAAGGTATAAGATATGGTAAAGATAGGAAAATAGGCAACAATTATATTATGCGGCAGGTCAAAAACCCATTGTTGGTTTTTTACAGTGAAATATATAAAACTAATTATTTTTGTGCTATGAGAATGTCTTACAAAAATAATAGGAAAAGGCGGTAATTAGATACAACGTTGGATTTGCTTCAAACTAGTTACTTACTGACTGGAAAAACTACTATTATGAATTAGAAATACGTAATTATTATCATTTATGCAATTCTGTGATTTAACGCTGCGTGGACCACGTGATATATGGGTTAGGAAAGTTAGAAAAATGTGTTAAAAAGATATCAATAATAATAGTAGTGAGCTGTCACCAATGTATGAAAAATGGTCCAGATGCATGTCGAAACATTTCATTACATAATTATTTTTAATAACTACTTTTTATCCCTAACATCATCAACAACCGGTTGCATTGCTTACATAATTTGAAAATTTCAGAAAGCGAATTACATTTTAGTAATTAGATAACATCCTGTTATTTCGCAAACTTATCAGAAACGTAAATATTGCAAATTAAAAACAATAATATTCACAAAAATTATCCTATTTAGTAGTAAAGTGTGTATATTAAATGCCACGTACCTTCATTTTCTTGTTTTAGATGTCCTTCTTCTTCGGATTTATCTTCTATTTTGTCTATATTTTCAACTATTACGACTGGTGCGAGCTTTGAGATTGTTCTAAAATATAGACTCATTAGTTTAAAATACATAACGGAAATGAGAAAAAATTAACATACCGATTACTGTTAAAATCTGAGCTGGTTTCTTCCTCAACTTCACCAATAGTTGCTAACTGAGATGATAAACTCCATTTGGAACTGTACAAATCAACGCCATTAGTAAAATTATCGATATTTTCACCGTCTTTATCGTAATAATCAAATTCTCCTTTATAGATTTCGTTATTTTCGATTTCTTCGGTATTCTCGTTTTCCGGCAATCCATTCAGAGATTTAGGCACAAAATCGACGAGTCTCGGTAAATTTTCAATGGTGTTTTTAGTGTCTTCAATTTTCGTCAAGTTTAAATGAGTATCTCTCGATCTCGGCGGTACTTGCGGCTTCTTCAAAACTGGCTTTGTTTCTTCTAGCACAATCGGATCCTCCTTAATGTTATCAATTTCATCAGGGATTATATTTTTAGTACTTTCATTTCCGTAACTCAAAGGCGCGTCTTGGAAACACAACGGATTTATATCATCCAATATGATATTATTGTTTTCCTCTCTCGATAGAGATATCGGCTTCCCCAATCCTTTAGTTATTATGAAGTTGTCTTCATCATCGTAAATATTTATATTAGATAGGTCCAACTCTCTTTGTATTGCTGTTGGAGTCGATGGTAAACTCCCGGAAAAACTGGATGTAGTCGTTGTTGGAAAAGAACCGAAGCGATCAATAACTGTTGAAATGGTGCTGCCCGTTTCGTCGGATTCGCTTAAGCTTTGAGTTGATTCTTGCAGAAAGAGATCGACGTAAACTTCGGCGTCAGGAGGGCCGAGACTTCCATCGGAAAATCGCCGGTTCCTCCTCGAGGCGTCCGGAGAATCGTACGATCGGATGCTTCCTCTGGGTGATTGCAGTTTCTTTTGCTTATTGGTGTCTATATTTTCTCCAGTTTCCTTCGGGATGATGTTGTTGTTGTTGACGTTTTTAAGTAGTTTCCTGGATATTTTTCGGGGAGGCACAGGCGGTGGAGGAGGCGGTACTCTCTTCTCTTCAGCACTGATTACTAAAGGAGGATTAATCGATTTGATTTTGGTTTCGTTCTCGTTGATGTGGATGTGGATGTGTCGCACTAGAAGTTTTATGGCAACATTGGATTCCTTTAAACACCTCACGCAATCGATTCTAGTCATCGTGTTTACTGGAACCATATCGATTTCGAGAACCTCATCTCCTTCTGTTAATTTGCCCCACGAACTGGTTACCCTCGAGGCCGGACTGTTGGCTGCGCAAGATTGGATGAAAAGCCGCTTTACGAATTCATTCGCTTTAGTGCCTCCTTCGAATTTCAATCCGAATCCTAACCTTTCTCCAGGTAGCCTGTACACAATGACTTCTTCAACGACATCTTTCGCGTTCTTTTTGCTCGCCTCTTCGCCTATTGTCAACACCGTTATGTAATCTGTATCGGCGGATTTGAAGTTCGCATTTTCGTTGACTTCTTTCACCCTTGCGCCTACCGAAACTACCGTCACGAAATTTTCTGCCGCCGTTTGCGACATGTTATTGTTATGTTTAATGACCGCCTGTGTCGTAGATCTGAAAAAAAAATCGATGGAACTGTTATTATGTTTATACGTTTAATAGAATACAAGAAAGTATAATTAGAAATTAATTTTTTCGGATATACGCCTCTTCGACGTATTTGGTAAGAAATGCAAGTCGCATTAATACTTTCATTCAAATTTTTGTACTTTCTCTCGAATTCCTCGAGTATTGAAAATATGCAAATCGTTATGGAAAATATTGGCTGAATAAATTGATAATTCTGTAGCAATGCATTTGAAAAATTCTAGCCCATACCTCGTATAATGCACCTGCAATTGAAATAACGTGGCCTCCTTTTTGCGCCATTCTATTCTACAATGTAAAATGTAAGTACAGTGCTATTGCATAGTTCGCAGAACCTTTTTTTTATCAATAAAATATTTTACCATCGTAATTCTTATCCTCAATTAACTGTCATTGTAATTAATAATAGGTATTTCAACGTAGTATTTATGTTGTAGAAAGCGCAAAAAAACTGTGTGTCGGCATTTCAAAAAATTTCTTTACAAAAATCAATCACTTTAAAAAAATAATTAAGCAAACTAACTCAACAATATGCTAAAACATGAAATTGTTCTAATAATTGTTAGGAATCAAAATTTTCGAAATGTAGTACATCGAATTCCTGAATAAGAGGCCACGGTATTTAACGGTATTTCTACTAAACGATTTACAAGAGAAACCACATGCACATTAAAAACTACACTGGAAATTGTTCTAATTTAAATTAATTACCAAAAATTAGTTGTCATACCTTCAAAATTCCCGGGCACATTTTTCAGAGCATTCGTTAATTTCAAACATGGGGCACTCTAACAGTGATAGTAAACAACTGTTTTCACCTCTGAGAGACCCACTTGAAGTATATGACCTCGTATACTCTCGCGTGTCCTCGCGCAGAGTGGCATTCATGTCTTATTATTTTATGGTACGGGCCAATATTTGCTAAAAAACTATGCAGATAGCAGAAAAAATCACGAAAAATGTTGGATCAATTTAGGTGCGGTGATTCACAGTTATAATTACCAACAATTTTGTTTTCTTCCCTTACGAAATCACTAAAATCCTATACTTTCGAATGCGAAACATCAGTTTATCTCTTCATAATTTACATACCGCAAATTTCTAATGGATTTTCAATTGAAATGGGTTCAATAATACTAGGAATATCCTCGTGCAAAATGTGGTATTTAATATGTTGTCGAAACATTGGAACAACGCGGATTTTTATAAAAAAATTAAAAATATGTACTATGTGTTCGCGATTGATTGTAATGATCGGAATTTGGTTCCTTTATCAACGGAAAAATGATTATTTATTGGTTAATCCTGTTCGAATTTATGAAATGTATAGGTAGATTTTATGAGGGTTATCAATTTAGTTGTATCTGCAATTAAGCAATTGAGGAAGGACGTTTTAATTATACTACTTAACGCACAACTAAGTAGCATTTTATCTATTCTGTTGAGATATTTCTTCATACTGAATTGCTTCTTAAACAATTATTTTGATATTAACTTCACCCTGTAGTAGACTCAACTTTCATGAAGCATTTCTAATGTACTATAACGATACTGTTTAGATTATAATTTCAAATTTCGGATTAAAATTGGTTTTCTCTTTTATCATAAACATGCTGACCGATAGGTAAGTATACGTACTAACCGTATAACCATAACCAGTTTAATCTTCCTGTGTGTGACCGAAACTTGCCCATTCAGTCAAAAACCAGTTTTTAAATGAGCATTTCTTTCGTGGTCCATTGAAGGAGGAACAACAGAATCCGGGATAATTGTTTCATCTCGACGAATCCTACGTGATGTTGCAATACAGAATAACAAAATCAAGTGTTTTAGGACAGGCACATTTTCCTGTCGATCTTTCTCGTATTATACGGTATACGAATGAAAAATTACAGCTATGCAGATGACCAGATGACACACTTGATATATGAACACAAGACGAGCAAAAAACCCACTGTTAAAGAATTACAAAAAAAGTTTAATGGGAATTTTAAATGACATGAATTTAATAAACTAGATCAACTCTATTATCGAAGAATATTGGTGAAATAATAATACAAAATGAAATTGTTTAGAATTGAATGGAATTTAGTTTATTATGAACTCACCTACATTGGTAGGCAACATGGAATACACAACGCATTTAATTCGACGCGTTTTATACAAGGTGGTTCTCGGTTAAGATTTTTCTTGTTCAAAATAGTCTAAGCATTAAAGTGCTAAAATATTTGTTGTGGAACTTCTGACACCTTTTAAATGGTATTATAAATAAAACAGGTTAAGTACTTCAAAATTTATTTTATTAAGAATTTTTACACAAGCCTAAATCCTAATATTATCGCTTTGCCACTCTGAAGGTAATTCGCAGAATGAAATTCGCGTTGTGTCTTCACCTAAAAAAACGCTAAGAATTTGTTTTCCTGCAAAATACAAAGAATGTCAATATAAGAAAGGTCGTTAATTGTTTCACACTGTCACTCTGAAGTTCTTCTTGGATGGAAACGGGTGGAAAATGGATTAGGATAAAAGTTTTTGTATAAATAAATGGAGAAAATAATAGAAATTAATACAGACCTATTTTACTCAACGTATAAGTAAGTGAAGTATATAATAATAATAATTGATCTCATATAGGACATTCATCATAACTTATTTCTACCACCTGCTCTAAAAAATGCAACTTGAAACAAAAAGAAACGAACATTTATTTTTATTTAGAAAATTTTACTTCTCTTAATGTATTTTGGCAATCTTGTACATCTCAAAATTTTCCGCTAAGAGTAGGAAAAAGTAATACAAAACAGCAATAAAATTTCAAGCAACAGACTATGCGCATTATTATCATATTACCTTACGTTTTTTTAAATAATAAATCACAAATGTAGGAACTAAAAAATGATTTCACTCAAAATTTTAAGGGATACTCCTAATCTACGAAGGGAAAACAACGTGAAATATTACGTAGCACACCCTGTATAATATAAACAAATTTTATGTTTATATAATATTATTACCTGTAGGTACTTACAATAACAAACTTAATCTATATTTTGATATGTTATTTAGAAGTTATTATTATAACGTATTCTTTCGAAATTTTTTCTCTAATCCAACCCTTGCATTTTGGCTTGATGATTAGTAAAAGAATCACACGCTAAAATTGTCTTATTTTATTAAACAAAACTACCCACATTTTTTTTAATTTTCCCACTACTTATTAAAATCAATACTTTCTTACAATTTTTAATTTTATTTTAGCATTTGATTCTTAAGCGGTTACAGATTCGACAAATGAATACAAACGACCCATAATTTTTTTTTGTGTTGGAATTGGTGGTGAAAATTGGAAGACTATTATTTGTTAGCCAATAAAAAGCTAATTTATTCAGATAAAAAAGTATTTAAATATTTAGCAAAATTCGTTCGTATTCATCAATCACTTCCGTTTCTACTACTTTAAATTCATCGAAAGCGTTTTAATATAAGTTACACAATTTAGTATTTAAAACGCCATTCAACTCACATAACAATTAATTATCCATAACAAAAAATTATATATTTAATATATAGCCAAATTAAAAGTCATAAATATTTTCATTATAGGAAGAATTTATATCTGCATCAACCACACTAATGCTAATCAGTTTCAGTCTTTGTATAAATAGTTAACTACCAAAAATGTACATAAATGCCTCCATTTATAAGCGTCTTTTTTCTGTTTCGAAAACACACGTTGTACAACAACTCCTTGTTGTTATGTTCACCGGACGTGCACCATCAAAATGGTGAACACCAATGAAGTCGCTAAACAACCTGAAACAAGGTTTTTTAATCCAGAAAAATGGATATAAAATAATAAATATATGCGGATAAAATGTTTATTCAATATGCAGTTTCAAGAAAATTTTACTGTAGGTAAGGTCCAATTTTATATCCGTATAAAAAATGGTCATCCGGAGACAAATATCGAAATATATTGCATCTATTCGTTGGACTGTTCTTTATTCAATATTTCTGATACATATTTGATTAGAAAAATTTATATTCATGGCTTACTTTTGAGGCAGTTTCCGGCGTTCTCTTGAGTATTATCGTACATATGTCCTTTGGTATCGGAGTCTGAGGTCGATTTTTGCTCAAATTTGTCGATTTCGTTTAAGTTAGACTGGTATTTGGAACCTAAAACGAAAACGTGAAATTGAAATTGATTCCGTTCTTTATGCACCAAAAAATCCGATTATCATGCAAATGCAAACACTCAATTTGGTCAACGGATTAACATCATTGGGTGTCAGGTAATACAAACTAACATTCATAGACAATTCGACGAGAAACATTTTTCTCCATGAAAAATAACATGATTCCAACTAAGTTACCTTTGTCTGCAACGTGATGTATGGTATGTGAAGGAGAATGTCCATAAACGGAATTATTTAAATTTCCTTTGCTCCAATTATCCTTTGTCCTCGAAGGAGTTTCCGTCGTAGAGGGTCTCGACGTTGATGTCGGAGCTGGCGAGGCTGCGATAAAGATACGTAACGAACTAAAGCAGACATTTCAAAAAAGAAATTATCTACAAGACAGATAGACCAGGAACACCGGCAGGAGTTCTACCCGGAAGAGGATTCGTTCATAGGGACCGGAGGATATTTGGAGGAAATTTTTCGAATTTACATCACTACAAACCAGATATCGCTAGTTGGACGAACGGATAACTTGCAGGAATTTCGTACGAGATGTCGCCATTACGCCCGCGCAAAATCAATTCGGAGTTTTCAAATACTTTCGTTCAAATTTAATTGAAAAAGGAAAATATGCGCCTATTATTAGCAAACTACCACCGACGAAATTTAATTATTATTGATCGAATAGGGCCGAACTCGGTACGTGCCAAATATTTACATATTCCTGTACTATAGGTTAGTGTAAACGGTTTAAAGGGGTCACTATTATAATATTTTACAAGAGAAATTGACCGTTAATGTTAAACATTGATATCTCAATCAATACTATCAATCTGTTGTAAATAAATAAACTATACATTTGAATAAACGAGTTAATTTTAATGTTACTTAGTACAGGTGATAGTTCAATAAGTTTCATCAATAACGAATATTACAAGAATGCTTGGTTGGTTAAGCAGCCAACGTTTCATAGTATACCATATTTACCCGTTGTTAAAAAATACCATATCTCGTACAGTATATTCGGTATTTAAATCTGACGAGCTCACAACAAACAAATTGGATTTCTTCCTCCAAAAAGTTGCATTTACAACTTCACGAGTGAAACTCGTGAAAATAATGAATAACATCTACTTACTGTACAACCTTATGGTTCCATCAGTTTCGCCTCGAGGATTTTTGGCGACGCACTTATACGTCCCATAATCGCTTTGCTGGATATTTTTAATGGTCAATGTCATGTGAGTTTTATACGACGGAGTTCCGGGGATGTTCTCGGTTTGATACTTCTTGGAATCGTGTATCATCTGGCCATCTTCGCGCGTCCAGTAATTCAAGGAACTCGGGTTGGATTCCGTGAAACATTCCAAGGTTACGGCGAAATTAAGAGGAGCCCCGACGAGTTGATGGGGTATCCATAACATCGGCGGGACTGGAACAAATTTCAACCACTATAAAATATTATGCTTTATGCATTGCCCACACGAAGTGTTGCGAACTTAGCGGCATTATGATGTATTCCAACAAGAATGGGCGGTTACAAAAGGGGATTTTCAACATTACAAAGCCCGAGACGCTAATGAATTACTCATTCACGACCTATTTTTGAATGCTTTCAAACGTGGGTGTTGCTACCTAATCCATTTGTGTTGAGTGAACAAGACCCTATACAAACTATTACTATCTGCGTTACGCGCTAAAAACTGTTAACAACCCAATTTCATGTCGATGAAGGTATGATATTCTAAATCCTTGGGTTGTAATAAATGCATCTGAAATTTGACGAAATTAACGGTCCCACGATCACTTTTTAATGCAAGTCGGGACTTCACTAACCGGGTCATTCAGCCCATGGCAATTTCGTATCAATTTAGATTATAAATTCATGGCCTCTGCTACCGGGGTTAACCGGTTTGTGTCTGTGACACCAAAGTGAAACTTTGTCGGCTGTTCGATGAAAATTATGGTATTAATTGATGCTTGTGATTTGTTGTTTTACTTGAATTATATATTTCCGATTTAATTCACGTATAGCGAGCCAGACGTATGTATAAGAAGTTGATAAAGTCAACTTCCCTTAACAAACGAGAAGCGCACGTTCACGAGCTCGTGGAACGATTGAGATTTTGAGTTGATCAGCGATGACTGGTTTAAAATGTTAATGGATTAACCCTTTATTAATTTGTCTAATTTTCAGTAAATTTTTATAAAATTTCTCAAAATAAAATTCTATATATTTTTTATGTTGTATATTTTTTTAATGTTGCGAGTAAGATATTTTATAAGTGCTGCATAGAAAACAGTGGATATGCAAAATTTGGAAGTTAGAATTGCGAAAGTTTAATAAACATCGATGGTACGGCAAAGTTTAACAATTTAATGGCTAGATTTGATATTATTATATGATAACGTTTCATAATCTAGTACAAAGGGCTGACAATTAGGAGATTTAAGGGAATTTCAGCCATACCACAGATTTCAATTATAACTTCAGTTCCAAAACCTCAATTCCATTCAATGTAATTGACCAGGTAATGGCTCCGGCCACGGTTTCACCTTATAGACTGAAATCGCAGTCCCTGTGCGATTTTCGAGCCGTCCCTTCCTAAATCATTACCATTATGTTGGATCTGTTCGCATTCGACTAACAACATATTTCTTAATTCCGGCGAAATTACTCTCTGTCACTAAAGTTATTCGAACTTTGCATTCAGTTGAAAACGACCAGTTAAAAGAATATTGCAAATCTGTAAATTGGAGAAATTTAATATATAAAAATTAATTGACAATTTTTTTTGATAATTTAATTACGGTATAAATTTTTTTTACAGCAGAACACTGCGTGTGACCGCTTTTAGATGGGACAAAAATGTCACTTGCCGAACGCTATACAAACAATTAATCTTCTCTTAATATGATGTCAACATAACGCACATGCCTTTCATTATAATCTCGTCTTTCAATTAATTATTAAACGAATACTCGAATGATATCAAGGATTCAATGTTACAAAATCCGATAATGGTAGCCTGTTATTTTAATGTGGATGAATTTGAAACCGAACAATATGTATAATATTGTGAGAACGAGCAAAAAACGAGCAAAATTACGAGCAAAAAAAGTTTACTTTATTAAAGCTTATCCACCAATAAATCATTTATCAGTTGACAATTAGTTTCAGTAAGTGTCTGCACATTGGACAGCTAATGCATATTCCACTCTAGCGTTCTCACTAGGTAGATTTCAGTAAATTTGTTATCAAGAATTTAAGCTGATTTATTTTTAATTAGATAGTTACTTACAATCTACGCTGACTTTAATCCTTTTGCTAACTGTGGGCGGAACGCCATTACTCGCGATGCACAAATAAGCCCCCATATCTAATCTCGAAATTTTTGTAAGTTCGAGCTTTTCACCATCCCACTCTGGAACTGTAACAAATAGATATTTTTAATAGTAAATATGATTTTTGGGAATACCTACATTTTATGGTGAGGAATGAGGTGGAAGAGGAATAAGACGCGAACGCGAAAAAATAATTTATGTTACCTACCTTGAAGGGTTTTATTTATGGTAATTTTGGTATTATCGTCCCTCTTCCATTTAACGGTAGGTGTAGGAAATCCGGTGGCTTTACAAGTTAACGTCTCGTTGGATCCCTCTGTCACGATCGCATCGCCGCTGCTCAACGAGTCGTCTATATTCGGCGGAACTGAAAAATAAACATTTTTTATTCGGTTTTTAAAATACTTCGCGAACTTTCCGTTACTATCGAAATGTTGAGAAGCTTTGTGAAAAAAATTTGATATTCTTGTTGGGGGTTGAAGGTAGCGCAAAATTTAAAAATGCTAGTATCAAATTCCTTGTTATAAATTAAACATAAAATAAAACATTTTGGTGCTGTAGTGAAATCCTATAACAAAGCGGTAATGGATATTCTATGATTATAGAATGTAGGTATATATAGGTATACAGCGAGGAAGCTGTTTTGATATCCGCTTTGACAAAAGATGTTGACTGTTACTAAAGCTGGGATCCAATTAAAAACAAAAATAAACCTTTGTAAATCTCTTAACTGAGGGTAGTGTAGTGGCCACATCGAAATAACAAATACCGTTAAAGCTTCAGTGGAAAATGAAATTTTCAGTCAAATAGCTAAAGTCCAAACAGATAAAAGGCATTTTCATAATACCTTTTCGAGATTACTTATATAATTTTAAATTAATTAAATGAATGTACCTAGTATAAAATAACTGAAAAATTGCTAATTTTGAGCTCCCTCATTAATTCCTTAATTAACGTCTGTAACCTTTTAACATATTATTCATCTGTTTGAACAGATTCTCGAAATTTCCGCTGTTGGGATTATTAATTGTTATAGTTTTGACAATGTGCTTGAAATTGTATCTTTCCAACTCGTGTATTTTGGAATGAGTTTCACCTGGAATGATGAAGAGGTTAAAGCTTTAACCGCATTCAACTGACTGTCTTCGTAATTAATAAAGTCACTAGAATAAAATTCAAACGGTGAATGTGGATTTGGATAATAGGAAGTGAATTAGAAGCTAAACTCGATGCCGGATTAATGTGTTTTATTAACTGATAAATCGCAAACAAACAAAAATATAGAGAAAATCTGTGCAGTTTTATTAGATTTGCAGCATCTAACGATTTCCTTAAAGAATCTGGAAAAGTTTTCTGAGGTGTTGAGAGTGTTGGATGAAAAGTTGCTACCTCGTTAGTGAAATTGGCTGAATTACCGGTTTCCGGAGTAGTTTGTAAACATTGATTAGATTATTGTTTGGCAGCTTATGTTGTTGGAATAATTACAAAGCGGCAAACTTTTTAAGGTCAGTACGAAAACTAAAGTTTTTCTAATTGAATTTTCAAAGTATTAGAAAAGTACATTGCCTTTTTTTCAGTATTCATATTATAGAAGAAAGTATCTAAGATATCGTTACGACATTTATTGTTGAAGTATAAAGTAAGAACTCGTGAAGTATTATCGAATTTTGTTTTCCCCTTTTTTATTCGTTTAATACAGTTCGAGAATTCATTTACATTTAAATAAAACCGATGTTATCGACAATTCGATCTAAACTGAAAGAGCTACTTTGGAAGTGCGCAATTTCAAAAAATTCAAAAATTTATAGCATTTACTTTTTTCTTCTTGGCGGGATTCTTTTTGTTTATTGTTCATATGGATCAACTTGTATACGTAAGTAAGAAAAAAATTACCATTTATTTCGTTGACCATTAAAAATAAATGAACTTTTTGGATGAGGAGATCCTTGCCAATAATGGGGCAAACAAAGAGTGAATAAAAGACGGTAATTGAATAGGAGTTATTCTTGAATATACAAGTAATTTACATTTTTATTGTGCTAGCTATTTAGGATGTCGTTTTTCACGAGAACCTGGTATTGTTTCCTAAATACCGTGACGTTTATACAAAAACGCCATATAATTAATATAAATGATTGTTGTGGACAATAATCATTCAACGCAAAAATAAAATTATTTAGAAAGTTGTAAATTAATAAATATTAATTTGAAAAGCCCGTTTGTTCTTTAATTGAATTAGTATTCAATGCTTTGCATAATCTATTTCCTAAATATAACAGACATTGTTGGTTTCTATTCAAATATATCTGCAAATGTAATATAGCGATTCATAATATCTATGGGACATGAACTGAGAGATCCGGAACATGGAACTGAGAGAATCCGGCACATGCATGTTCTTGCCTTTAATGCTAATAAGTTAACACGGCATTTTAGCAGTTGTGCGAATTGTACCTTTGACCGTGTAAATAGCAGCTATTTTGAAAGTAACTTAAATGCATTTACTGAAATATCGGAATAACATTTCCATATTGAAAATTTCTTCTTTCATATCTATGTATAGCCGGAAAGTAGAAATTGAAATTGTTGATTGGTCGGCCAATAAAAAATAGAACTTACTAGCTCTGTCCCCCAATCTGGAAACGCATTAAAGGACCTCTTGATTACGGTCGTATTTCTTCACGAGCAGCCGAAAGCTTTCATTAAGCACCCTGCCAATACAGTTAAATATAAGCTATTGTCAGTGCTCCAAATCCGAAATTTCCAATTGAGTCTTCGACTTCGTCATTCCCTTACAACATGTCATTTATTTTTCTCTAGATGCGTCTCCAACTCGTTTCATCTGATTAAATTTTGGTTTAACGGAATATAAAATATTTTTTAGCAAAATTATGCAGTGGATTTATTTACATGCCTGTATGATAAAAAAGGTATATAAAAATCACTGTTATAAAATCAGGTTTAAAGGAAAACGTTTCAAAGGAGACTACTGAAAACAAGAAACCTTCCACTCCAATGAACGCAAAGAGAGAAAACGGAAAAACACAAGAATCCGCCAAGGTGTCCCTAAAGTTGATATACTGAATTATTAAATTATTAATTTCGTTTCCAGTTTGTTCTTCGGTATACTTAAACTTTTCATTTATTTGTTTAAACTTTTCGGCTCTATTTCAAGATAAAAATTAACGATATTAACTACATTTTATTTAATTACTCATCATTATTTAAAAAATATATTTATATTTTGCAATTTGCAACAATTATCATAAAATAAACCTATGTCTCCATATTACTATTTTTGAAGGATTAAAATTTTTAAACTGAATTTTGTACCTAACATTTTATTTAATGTAAAGTTTCTCAATATTTTTTGACATCAAAAATAACACCAAGAACATATTTCTCATGGTAATTCGAAGCCGATCTAAGCTATCCCAAATAACTTTAGTTGCAATTTAATCGTAAAATAATGTAAGTGTCTCATTTGCTTTTTATTTTCTCCAATTTTCTTTTATGCTTCAGCAAGAAAGAAGAAAAAGACCGCGAACAAATTGAGTCGACGTTCAACGTGGAGATAAATTTATTTCTCCATTAAAGCAACAATATGACCAAGGAGTACCTGAATTCGATGAAAATTATGATATGCACTTTGTAATCAGTATGGTGAAATAGAGAATTCGTGACTAGTGATGCCTTAACACTATTAAAAGTAGGATAGAAAGGCAAATAAAAATAAAGTTTTTCTCTGGCTCTAGTTTTCTGTATTGATCCTCTGCTTAATATGTCTAAGACGTAGATAACTCTGCCGAAATGAAACGTAGAAACAACTTACTTTTATCAATTGGAAAATTCCTAATGAATTCTGGTAGTTAAAAAAGTTTGTAGCATCTGAACATTCGGCTTGCTGTCTGGAATAATAATGTATATCTTGGAGCAGGAGGTCAAAGTTTATCATCAAACCACAAGAGTCTTTATCAGTCCCCGCAACTAAGCTGAACGTGGTTAGAATTTAAATCCTCTACTTATTATAAAAATACGAAAATCCTTATTTTAATTAGCCATATCAAAAGAGACAGTTTAATAGGAAGGGTTGTTGCTATTGTTTCCGACCTCATTCAAAATATAAATCTCTACCCACAAACGCAACCACAATGTAATGCAAGCTATCACAGCATTATGCCATAAAAATTATTATATTTGCTCTAAAAACCTATCGTTGACATAAAACATTTTCTGCTGTAGTTTTAGAAGCAATTTATTTCTCATATCATTCCTTTCATAAGAAAGAACTGTTTCGCAAGAACGCCTAAACGTTTCTTTTGTAGAAATTATTGAATTGTCAACTTACCAACAACATGAAGGAATCCAAATTGGGTTTTGGCCGTGACAGTATTGATTTGACACATGTAACGACCTTTGTCCTCTTCTTGGACATTATTAATATGTAGAAACCACGTCCTGTGCTTATCATGGGTGACACTGATGCGGGGATTCCTTGTTATAACGTGATTGTGCACCGTCAGTATCGCAGATTGTTCAAAATGCATCCAGGCAACCTGAAACAATCGTAAAATATAAATTAAATTTTATAAAGTGAAAAGCGAAAAATAGTACAAGTTACATTTGCTGGAATGTTTAAATGTTCGAATTCGTCATCGAAAAGTGTAGCATCCGATTTCAAACTTAATAAATATCGAAAAAATTCCAAATTGAGATAATATTTATCCAATTTAGCCGGGATCCGAATTTCGAACATCACTTAAACAAACACAATCACTTAAACTGAATCATTTCGGTTCAATCAGCACGATAGAAGTGCTTCCATGATACTCTAAAATAAAGGTGTCGCCTACAAAAAGATCTAAGTAATGAAATTAGTTTGAATTTCAAGTGTTGGCGGAAGCGAAAAAGGGGTTGAATACACATTTTCATTTTTTTGCGGTTGGTTAAATGGAATCTCGGAATATTCGGAGGATTGAGAAATTTAACATTTCATTTTCGAAAAACGGTTGCGAAATTAACGGAAACCTTACGAAAAAGTTTCATGTAAGTAGTTATTCTAAAAATGAAATTCTGTATATACAATTAATTCAAGAGCCTCTTTCACTCTTCAAATATTTGACTTTAATCACACTAATTGGCTTAATATTACACCAAACGTCGAGAAAGAACAGACTAAGCAAATATAGAAATAAAAAATAATTTTCTGAGTGTAGAAGCCATATCTAATCCATCTTAGTAATAAAAATACCTTGTAATAAGTTGATTTAATAAAAGGTCACGATGTGTATTAGAAAATAGACGTCGTAAATTTAAGTAAATTAGATCATTACGGTTTTCTTCACACAAGAAAATTTTTATTTTCCTCCGAATTCCATCCTCCCTATATCAAGTCATCGTCATTAATCATTTATATTAATGGAGCTATCATAGAATATTGGAAATCAAAGGCTTCATCAAATTTACTTTTTATTCTTTGACAAATGATATCGGCAAGAATGAAAAGACTTTTCGTGATGATCTGAAATCCCACACCTCTGGTGGAATAAAGACTATGAATAATTTCCACATTTCTTGTCTCCTTCACTCGTTGCTATCCGATTTTAGAGCCACATTCGAGTATTTTATTCATTTTGTACTACACAGAATTTGCCGGAAAATCCTCGGATTCATAAACCTCGGTTACGGACTTTCTTCACAAATTATAATACATTTCGTCGTCATGGCTTAAAAATGGAAGAAGTCGAAAGAGGACTGGGACAACGGTTTTTTTATTTATGGGTTTTTTCCGACAAAATATATTATTTTAGTAACTGCGGTGTTAAATTTCCCGCTTTATACTTACACATAACATATCCAAACGTGTTTATGTTATGTTAACAACACTAGGAAATGTAATTCCTCACTGCACCGACAAGTCATAGAATTTTCATAACAATCACGTCATTTATATGAAAACGGCCGTTCAAAAGATCGCTGTAAGGGGGAGCAGATACTTCAGATTTATTCGTCTGGAAACATATGACAAGTTTTCAGCCAAATTCTCCATTCAACGCCGTGTACTACAATATATACAAATAGAGTCACTATAACTTCGGGAATTTCTTCCCTCTAACTCCAAACAAATAACATATTAAGCGAATTCACATTGCCATGTTTCTTGCATACTTCACATATCATCTGCGAGTGTAGACAAGTTTTCTGGTCCTAATGATTTACTCAAATACGACCACTATTTATTAGGCAGAATTTTTATAAATTTTCCGAACAAAATCAATTTTTACTGAAAGTGTTCGAGAACGTATGTAAGCAAAGTACCAGAAAAACCGTAGGAAAAAGAAATGTAATTCCTGCACTCTAACAGATTCCACATAGAGGGGCAGTATCGAATTTTAGAGAGAAGTGCTTGATTACGGACGGATATTATTAGATTAACAGCCTCGAGCTAGGTCCAGGCTTACCAGTTTTCTGTTAAATCAGCGCGTTCTCTACGCCTGCGACATTATAGTCTGGTATTAAATAAAAGTTGCTTCACCGATATGTCTACGTTCCGCAGATTAATTATTATAATAAAATTACGTGTTATACGCCTGAATACGGTCCTGTAGCAAAATCGAACGAATCCGTAAGGAACACAAACCAAACTTAGTATCCAATTTATCATTTTATTCATCACCTTGCATGCTCCTCAAATATAGTTTGCTACATTGATGGATCCCATTCATTTGACTTTGAATCAGTTGTAAAAACAAGGAAACGAAGTTTTTTCCAAGAAGATGAGTCGAAATTGTTTGTTTTTGCGATGGCATCATCGAAGGAATCTTTGGGGAGTTCCACCTTATCCAATAAAGGAATTGGAACTTGGTTACTAAAGAACGGCTACAAAAGGAAACGGTGAAAATTATGAAACAAATATTAGGAAAAAATATCTCTACTAGTATTTAATTATGTGTAGTTACGTTTGTTTCTTACTAATTTGGGTCGGGAATAAATTTGATAACGTTATTCTCGAATTAATTAATTAAGGTAGAATGCAAATTGTAACAGATTTATTCCAACAACAAATTCAGATTGACTAAACAATTTACATTTTTTTACATAAATTGCAAGAAACTTTCCAGAGGTGAAATCCGTTGTTAACCAAATACCAAAGAAAAGCGCCAGTTGAAAATATAATTTATTTGATATAACGATATAACGCATGTCGAATAGCTAATTAAAACTTGAGGCAAACGAGTTCGGTTAGACTTCCCCGTACGTATCTGAGCACAGTAAAGCACATTACCAGCACCCGGCTCCACGGCTTTTCTACACACAATAATGGTCTGCCTGAGAACATCTATCCAATTTTATTTTATAAGTAGCAGGGCCACACAACACGTTTTAATACTTTTTCTATATTGACTATTGGTTTCTTCTAGTCTACTGCCGCTGTACCACAGCGTTTGGTTTCAATTGCATTGCCAACAAAATTTCATTATATTGAAAATGTGCTCTTTACCCTACTTGTTTTCTATAAAGTCTTACATGTTTCGATTATTATATCTATACAACTAATTGATATTAAAATTTCTAAACGGAGTGTTGCAAAGTTTTCACGTGGCAAATATAGGTAGGCACGTTATTTTTTAATTACCTAATAAGAAAATATAAATAAAACGAAACTGTGAATCAAGCGTAGCAATGTCGAAGAATATAATTTATTAGGCAATTTTGCAGTGAACACAAATTATGTTTAGTAACCTGTTGATTGTAATTTACTGTATTCCAACGGATAAAATTGAGTTATGTAAATACACTTTTAGCAGTCACCGTGTATATTAAATGGATTGTTTTTCATTGTTAAACTGATTGGAAAAACATTCCGACGAACATAAATTAGTTTGTCGACTACTAAACGAAACTGTTGTCATTTGCAAAAGCATTAAAGTGTAGTCGGTGAAGTTGTTAATGTTATGCCGCGCAGGAAAAGTCCGGTGGTTGGTGCCCGTCAGATCTATAAGCGGAGAACAAAATTTACTACCTTGTTTACCACTTAGCTACTTTTACACACTCGTGGATAGCGCACAAGGAAGCTTTGTTTTTCCTGGCTTATCGTCGAGTCCGACAAAGTGTTATACAAAGCCGAAGAACGAGGCAATAAAAACAAGTCGAAATGCTACGATATGGCTAGTTTACAAAATTATTACCTACTTAAACATATTTTAAACTTAAATTATTTCGAATGGTATCAGATTTTTGCTTTACTTACCATTAAATCGATTTAATCTAAACATTTCGGAATTAAATGTTTGTTTTTTACTCACCCAACCGATTGATTTAAAATTTCGCAAAAGGATCAGCTCTTTCAAAACCACTTAAAAAATTGAAAATTTATCAAATAACCCTCATAAAATCTGAATAAGAGCAAATTGTTAGTTCTCCATAAATACCATATATTTATTATTCTAAATGCTCATTGTCTGTAAAAATCCCTGTAAGAATTTATTCTTATCGAAAAGAGGAAAAGAATGATTTATAGCCGAGCTTCTAATGCTGGACAGATAACGCACACGGTGCATGATTGATTCGATCGTGGACATCAGATTTGAATCAGTCCAATTTCATGTAGATACAGAAATCACACGCTCCTTAAAGTAAGGTTTTTGTCTTACAATTTTCTTTCGGTGCGGCGTTTTTTTTCTTTTTGGACGTTACTTTTTTAATATGTCCGTCGTATTTAGTGGTGGAGAAATTGGACACTTTCATCGGAATAAAGGAACTTTATGTCTCAATCGAGAGATCATTTATCTTTCGTCTTTTTTACTTAGTTCTCTACAAAGAGAAAAATATGTTTCATCGCCAACGCTTAACGCTTTTTGTTCCCTCTAAATTACTAGAAAATCGGAATAAATTAATACTCATATTTCAGGCAGTATTAACATTTCATCTTAACCCATAGTGAAATTAAATATTCTATAACATGAATCCGGAGACAATCATAAAGTCCTGGAAATTGAAATACAACGAATATGGGAATAGAAAATAGCAATAATCCTTGTCATAATAGCGGCAACAGGTATAGTCAAGTGGGACAAAACAACATAAATTAAAACTGTTATCAGGGAACCGCAATTATAGGGTAATTCTGGAACTGCAAACATATTAAGGAAATTACTATAAACTAACAAACAGAGACTATCTTAGCTGAATTAGCAAATTATGTAATTAACTAATTGTCTGCGTAGTCTGAAAATCAAAGCCATCTCATTTACTAACTAAATGAGCTGTTAAAATTACAATTATAATTAATTAATCGTTTAAATGGAATAGAATGTCAGGTATTTACATACATATAACTGATGCTTACCTTGTAAGTTCCCAAATTTTTAACGGAACAAGCAAATTTGACGTTCCTGCCTGCAGCTACAGTAATATTCTCGATAACGTCAGTAAATTCAGGTTCCTCCACTGCCACTAAAACAATAGGTACAGAACAATTAGATCTACATGCAAATTTACACCATATTATTATTAAAACATTCTAATTGTATCTGAGTTAATTGTAAATAATTAATTACAGATTATATAAATCAACTGGAATGCAAATGCAGATACGTTCGAATCCTCAGCAAAATACTTTTAAATAGACAGTTGTCATATGGCAATTCGACTGTACTATGCGCCTATTAGACAATTGGGCCGTAATTTAGATTGCAGTAGAATTTAGTTTGTCATGCATTAACTGGTATGAACAAACAGTACGTAGACCGTATTTCCATGATTAGAATGCGATACAGTTCATTTTCGCGATGGAAAGCGTTAGCCAAAAATAATTTATAATACTATACGGACGCTTATGTTGGCGCATTCAATGTGGCGTATCAAAAATTAGTTGATTATTTATGACCGTAAAGACATTCTGCATGATGCATACGAAGGGAACCGAGCAATTATTGGGTGGTGTCGAAAGTAATGGGATTAAAAAGGAAACCTGATTTTTTTTATTTTAAAAATGAAAGGGCTGATAACACAACGTTCGATGGAAGACAAATAATTCGTGAAGAAACACGTTCTCCATACTGAAAAGCACGAGCTCTCCGCGGAATCGAGGGTGGATATATCCCTGTCGAATAATCTTCCTGATACGCCGACCTGGTAAAAAATATTATTTAAGAAAACTTGGGCGTTTCAAATTCAACGCAGGTACATCGACAGGGGCGATGTTAAATCGTGCATTTACTATAAGAAGCTAATTGGAATAGAAACATTTATTACTACTAATTTCTTCTAATATCTTCAACTTAAATAAAACCAATGAATAAGTAATATTTATAATAATAGACTGAGTATAAAATTATTTGTTTAAACATTTGTTAAGTTATTGAATATAAATGCTCAAATGTGACAAATGAATCGTTCCCCTAGAATTCTAACATTAACATATTGTTTTATTTTTTAATAGACTTTAATTATACTAAATTGCAAATTGTAACATCGATTAAAAGCGCACCTTTTTGATAATTAACGGGGAGTAAGATGGTCAGTCGTGCAAGAAAATTGATTTGGCGTTGTATGGAGCAATTTAATAGCACTCATCGTCGCGATGAACTTGCGCCGATATATTCGTTTAACAAGTGGTTAATGAGCCGGAATTGCCGGAAAAATTAAATTTTTATTATACACGCCACTTTCATGTAAAGCCATACCGACGGTAAATCTGTGGACATGCAAACAAATAATAAAGGGATTTTCCGTCATGAAGCAACAATGTGGGATGACCATGAAAGTAATTATATAAATTGAGATTTTTATGCTCGCCCGGATTGGAAATTGCTAATGGATAATTGCTTGTTAAATATTAATTGCTTAAAAAAGCGAATAAAATTTTTGCAACTTACCATTGTTGTTATTTATAGCGTCAATTCTTTCTCCACCTTCTGTGTTGCTGTTAGCTGAAACAAATAAAATATAATAATTAATGGAGGTGCCACAAATAAAAATTTTATATGCGTACGCTGATAAATAAAGTCAAATAAGAATAAGTAAATCCCATTTTTCTATAATGCTATGGTTAGCATATTTAGGTAGTTATGTATTGTACTCGTGTATTTACACCTGTTATTGACTTCTATTCGCAATATGTATCGACGCCTTTCATTTTTTTGCTTTGAAACGGAACCCTTTTGGAGAAAAAGAGAATTATTCACGAATTTGATGTGGGTCGACTGTAACAAGCAACTTTACACGACAAGTTATCTTGACATCCTATTATCTGTCTCTTAGAGAATAATGGTAAAATCGCATGGCAATTCAGTTCGGGGCAGAATCATCTGTTTACTCGTTTCTTTATCGTAAATATAAGAAAACATAAAATTCTGATTCAGGATTTTATAGATAGAAATAAATAGGGAAGTATAATGGTGTAGGTTATTGATCGCGAGCAAAGCGGTTTTAAAAATTGTTTTAAATTATTTCCTATTTGATTCTACTGGAAATGTTCTTTTTCTGCCACAATGCCATTATATCGGGTGTGCATTAGAGCTCAATCAGCCGGTGAAAAAGCATTATTCTAACACAACCGCCATTTTTCGGGATTAAATTCAATCAATTTACTTCGAGCACGTCTGAATTGTTTCAACATGACTCGTAATTTTAAAACCCAGATAAAAATAAAGCAAGATTTTTCTAATGGGAATGTTGTTCCTTCATTAATTCGAAGTTAGGAGCAAGGATAGCCGAATAATAGGGCTGTTAGCCATTTAGGTCGAACACCAAAATTCTTAACTTTTAATCTGTATCAAATTTTAATTAAAATTCTAATTCTTTCTTAACTATTTCTATTAAAACAAATTTGGTGATATTTTTAATGTTACAAAGTTAAAAAAGAGATTTTAGTGAATGTTTTGAATTAATCAATGAATTTTGCTTGGTAATCAAAATTATTTATTGCATTACAAAACCCAGAGGTACCAGACAATAAAATTATTTTCTATTAAAACCCCCAAATATTACCTTCAACGTTTTTCTAAGTCAGTTTCTCAACGTTATTTAGGAATCAGTATTTACAATAAAATATGCAAAATTTCCTCATCTCGTTCTAGACGTTCATTCCTAATTTCATTTCGTCTCATATTTACGTCATCTTAATATTCGTGATAACATATTCCTAATGGATTCAATTCATTCGTTGCTTGAATGTCGTGAATGTACAGCATGTGGCAAAATTATTCCCTGAGCAAAGGTGAAACATATTCAATGGACCAAAAGCGGTTTTCGGCGTTTCGAAAATCAGCCATTCGAACTATTATATTAATCGAAAAATCTTAGTTAATTATGGAAAATATTCTACCGAGGGTATTAGCAACACAATTTGCTCTAGCCCTCGCATGAATAATGGCTCTGCACGCCTAAAAAAATTTAATAGATCGATGAGAAATAAAAAGAAAAATTTTACCTATCCATCTAAATGTTTTTATAAATTTAAAATGGGTCAATTTAGCAGGCATTTCAAAGTGACAAAAAGAAATTTAGCTCGATTTAACAAACGTGATGCTCAATAAATATGTTAATTGCAATTATCCCATGAATGTACCTGCATAAAAATCTAATTTAGTTAACACCCGCCTGTTCGAGTTAAATAGAATTTCGCTATTGTTCTTTGAAGAAAAGGAATCGTCGTTTATTGTTCAACTCTTGCATTGCACTTTTCAACAATTTTTTAACAGTTTAATTAACAAATTAATCCGAATCGTCTTTTATATCATAATGACGCTATTTAGAATATTATATCACTTCAAAGACTTATGAACTTATGTGTATGTACATACGGGTTCCCTTGTGGCTATTATTTCGTTTGTAGTAAAGGCTTCTGAAATTATATCCATAATCTCATTAAATGCATTGTCGATGTTCAGAGATTACTATCGCAAGTCCACTTGATATTACTCATCTATTGTCTATATTCACTACATTACTGGAATATCTGTTTTACTCGTAAATACATTCAGTATTCGATTTAATAGCCTGCCTATAACATTGCATTATTTTTTCAAATACAACGAACTTAAATTCAATAATGGGTTGATAATGTCATAAGAATCTATTATGTAATCATATGGATCTAGTATGTATAATGCATGTTATATAAAAATACAATAAACTTTTACTCACAACGCGTTGTTCATGCAACGGAAGAAATGGAAAGCTTTGTGATTCAAAATAAATTGTGAAGGGAAATAGAACAGAAGTAAAAGAGGTGCAGTATAGCAAAAATTTTTCGAGTTCCACAAGCGATTACGGAGAGAGGACTTTGAAATGTAGATGTATTTCGATATGAGTTTAATATTCGATTTTTAATAGTGGCAAAAATGCGACGGGTAATTTTCAACACTCAGTGCTCGACTAAGGGAAATCTTTTACCCCTAAGGAATGTAAATTTTATTATTCGTTCCCGGCATGCTACTTTCCCACATAAGAAATTATCAATGTAAAAAAGATGATGTAACTGGTTGCGTTTCGTCTTTTCCCAAGATTAAATTCCCACCTAAGAAAATTGAAAATTTTGCATGCTTTTAGACTTACAACAATCCCACGAATATATTATCTTACGAATACATACTTATTCATTATTTCGTTTAAATTTAATTCGTATTAAGCTATTTGATACTTTTTTGTTGAGAAAGTTAATTTCCTTTTCTTGCATTCATTCAGACAAAGCTAAAATTAGGAAGGCTGCATATACAAAATAAGTATGATAACAAATTCAATTAAGAGACGGAAAGTAAAAGCAAAGTTCAGCAACTGGCAGATGAATCGAAGAAGTTAACCCCGAGTTTTTATCTACAGAAAAGGAACTAATTAAATTATACAACTTGTTTTCATAATTTTTCCTGGATATAAATTTACTCAATTGAAGAACGATGGCTGTTATACCAGGCATTTTGAGGAAATTATACGAACGAAGAGCCATAAAAATAAATCGATTTCGGCTAGGGCTCATAGATCATGGCAAACTTTCTTAATAATTCTATTTATTGTTATCTGATACATTTGGACAAGTTATCGTCTTTCGGATATAAGAAAATCGTGAAAATTCGATTTTAATTTCTGATTATTTTCTCATAGTCAAAAATAGGAAAATACTAATTAACTGTTACTTTATAATGTTTTATTGAAACTAATAAGCGAAAAGGTTTTTTCAAAAAATTGTTAACAAAATTGTTTTTACAACATTAATTTTTTCTCAAAGCTTTATTTACGTAAGCCGGTAAAAACCCTAATCCAATAGGTACAAATAAAAAATACATTACGAGTAGTTTTCGAGCTATTAAGTGATCACAACCTGTACGTTAATTTCCCCTAATGAATAATTAATATTACGTAGAGACGTCGTCGGCGAATTTTCTTATTATTAACGAAATAGGAAGAGAGAATGAAGAAGCGCTGGATAATTGCTGTTGTGATCTATCAAGCACATCTACCTATACAATCAGAAAACCATTTCAGTGTTGCTGTAATTCAAGATGCCTGTAAAGTTGGCAAAACAAAGTTGAACACAAATGTCAAGATTACTTGCCAGCAAGTATGCGTTCACTATAGTTCTTGTTGAAGTTTATCTTAGTTTACCAGCGCTTTTCCAAGTAATATCGCAAAACAAGGAATAAATTCAGCTACTATTTTACGTCTATTTATAAATTTATTTAATGAACAAGTACCTATTTGCTTGTTCATAAACACTGCTATTAGCGATCTAATAATCTTTTATTAGTCGCTTAAAGCCACTATTGATTCGGATGCTTTATTCCGACGTTGTCTCGGCATAAAATAAACGAGTAAAAAGAAAATATTATCCATATGTTCTCGGTCGGACGATCCTGAGACTGCCAGCGAGGTTTTTAGGGATTATCAATCGAATCGTGAAGAATTGTTTAGTCAGCATACTTTTTCATTCTGTAGCCTCAGAAACTTGAAAGGAATACATTACAATCTTAAAACAATTTTATTGCAGCTTATCTGTACACATCCCGGTTGACGATTCTAGTTGCGTTTCAACCATCTTTCAGGACGCAGCAGTGGCTTCTACACGGAGATAAATATTTTTATTTAATAATCCAATTGCTGTTTGTGTAATTAAAAACACTTATTAAAGGGTAAAAAAGAACAAAAAAATATTACTGGGAATATTATGAATATTTAATTAACGAAATAACTCATAAATAAGTGATGGTTTTTAGAGAGAAACGAACAATTTTAAGGGTGAATTAAATGAACATCATGAATGGAACAATTATTCTAAAAGAGAAATAACGAGTGCGACGTCTGAAAGACTATTTTTTATTTTGGACCTCCAATTAAAAAAATTCACTTCGTAGGTCTTACTGTCATATGCTTTGATCACATTTAAAAAACTCATTATAATTTCGTGCAAGTTTTCTTCTAATTTACGGCCTTCGTTATAGCTCGAACAACCGACGAGCTGCCTTCGCTCGACTATTAACTTGGATTTTCTATTTGTTGCAATTTTACTCTAAACTAATGTATGTATATACACACCTGCCCATCATACCGAATAAGTACATTTTACGTTCACAAAATTCCAATTAACTACCCCGTACTACGAGGAAACTGCGAGTGTAAATTAAAAAAAATATTATCCAGATTCATATGCAAACTGAACGATTCGTTTACGTAATTCCGTGTTGTTTATCTTAACTGTAGCGAGTGCGAAAAAGGGATAATGAAAACTATCGCTGGGAATGGTAATGACAACGTCCAGAGAACGGCAAAAAGTGGCAACGTTAATTTTTATCGCAATCAATGTAACGGATGAAGGATAAATGAACTAAACTCCGTGGATTTTTGTCAACGTTTTCCCTTTAGCGACGAAGAATAGTACTTTTTATTTGAATATGCAGAATGAAAATTATTTCTCGTTGAACACTGTACAGCAATTTAATCGAAATAAGAAAAGAGACCATTTCAACTAACAATTTTAAACTTTTATTCAACATAATAATAAATGAGAAAATGGCAAATTAATGTTTAGCTATTCTAGGTACTAAAACATAATTTGTTATTTAGTACTTAGTTGACTCTCGGATTTTAATTAATATGGAAGTAAATTCCGAAACCATTCAATTAAATAAAATTTGTTAAATATAATATAGTTTACATATCAGTGTAGTTGGTATACATACTGTTTTACAAGTTCTCCAACTTTCGAGGAGCATGAGCACATATAAAGTTAATTAAGGGAAGTGTATAAACATAGTGATTTCTAGTTAAAGAGTATCTACATACATACATACTCAAAACGAATTAAATGTTTTAATAAAATTTCATCAAAGTTACATATTATCCAATAATAAAAGTAAAGATGAATAGTTTTAATTACATTAGAAAATTTAATATAACGTACGTATACTTTCAAATAATTTAACTTGTGGTTTTTCTAAATCAATTGCAAAGATTTTTTTGGGTAATTTAAGGGTAAAAAGAAATAAATTGGCTTATTGTCCTGCAAATAGCAGACAAAGCATTCGATTTCACTAGACTAAACAAAAAAATTAGAATTTACATTTTTACACTAAAATGGATTGTAATATAAAACCGTGTATCTCAATTTAAATCTGCTTTATGTATATTATCCACTCAGCACGAATTTTACGTGCAACCATACAAGTCGCTATCATTTTTAATAGAGTTATTATAGTTCAAATATTTACATTCATAAAACGCAACCGGCCATGCAATGGTTGCAATTGAATTCGATCATTAAAACTCGCGTATTTTTGTAGATTATTGACAGAAAGGACTATTTTTTTACTATGTCATTATACACTAATAAACTGTCGATAATTCGATAGTAGCCTCATTGAACATAATCAAAATCAACTAACCAACTCATCATATTATTACATGCGAAACGATAAGATTCATCTCGAATAAACACAATATTTCGCCTCTTCCTCGCTAATTTATCGCCCGAATTAATAGGAATTTGGAGTTTCACAGATTCGATGTGAATACTTTTGTGGGTGAACATTTGAATTGATATTTACAGCGCATAATTTCTGCATATCGTCTAAAGCCCTTCATTTCCATACCTCATTCGCTCGAATTTACAGACATTCATTGTGTCATAATAATTAACCGCACCATTTAACAATTTCATGCTAAGATTATACAGGTTATTATACCATTTGATTCGGTCGAATTCTATTTTAATCATAACAGAATTGGAACTTACATCTGCAATTGTACGTAGGTATGTTAAAGATGAATGGGTAATAGTTCATAAATTATTTTTTACCTGAACAAGTTTCCATTGTTTTAATGGGTGTACGTGTTGTACGGTAAGGAGACTTTACTTTTGAATATTTAATATCCCTTTAATCCGAAACGAAGTGAGTTTGTAGGTATACAAGAAACAGAATTATTTACATGATAACGCAAAGTTAACAGTTACTAAGTCAACATAGGAAAGCGGTTGTTGTACGTTACCCAAGGATTGGGTACATGATAAAGGACAGGATAGGCCTATCCAGTATCGAGGCTAAATAGAATTTCCGGTGCTGCAACAGTACATACCTACTTATCTCTGTACAAAAAATATGTGGTATAAATAGGTAAAATACACAAGGAAATTACAGAGTAAATTAATTGCCGACAAATATTCGGTCGTATCGTATTAACATGTCGCATTTGCTGGTGTTACTGGTGTAGAGTTCATGCACTTCATTATAGTTTCTGTTAGATGTTGTTATAGTTATCTTTATCGCATTACGACGTTTAAATGTACACTGAGGAAAAAACTGTATTTTCTATTAGTAAATATTGCTTTGGAAGATATTTATTCATATTGAAACTCGTAGTGTATTCCATAATATAACTTACTAAATATGATAACAAGAAAAAATCTTGTTTAATAATAAATATATGTGTTGATTGTTGAATAATCTATTATAAACTACAAGTTAGATGATTTGCAATAAAACTATTTGGGTAATATATACTCAATCGCTACTAATAAAGGTGAAAAATTTTTAAATACATGATTGACATATTAAAAATATAAACATATGTTGTATTAAATATATTGTAATTCTGATAAGTAATTAATTAATTTAATATAAATTTATTATATTTAAAATTATCAATATTATAGAGAATAATAAATAATATTTATTGATTAATATCTAATATATGGACGTAGTCCGCCTAATTTCGCTGGCTTTGTTGGCTATTGTTCTATTTCATTTTGATGGATGCTGTACCTTACGCCACGCCGTACTAACCGTACCGTTTCCCAAAATTCCTGCAACCATCAGGCTGGTCGCCGGTAGTAACAGTTTTGTAGTGCAAGAATTTTGCTTGTATTTAATTGTTTGTTTCATAATTGTGTAAAAGTGCTTCTGTAAAGGATACTACTATGCAGGTTAGTAATGAATTTGTTCTGATTGCATTATTTAATCACAACAACAAAAATGACAGGAACCGGAGCTCATGAGAGACTGAAAAACAAATTTGTGGAGGATTTAGGATTGGAAAGTTCAATTCCTTTATTTGTAAGTAAACATTAATTCTTAGCTTTTTTTATTTTTGTAACAGTTTTTATTTCATTGCAGTTAATTCAATCAAGAACATGGCAGAATTGGAGCTGCATGCTAGTTCACGACGAACAGTATTTCGAAGAAATTTGTCCAATCAGAGGAGAAAAATTTTGTCTTCTTGACCGAAGGAGAAATAATTAATTTGTAAGGTATTGCGTTTTTTCCTATTCTGAAATAAGTTTTCTTTTGGTTTTTGTTTAGGAAGACTGCATCTACTAGTTCTGATGCATCTACTTCACAAGACTTTCGACCCTTACCGTTCTCGACCCTTATTTTTGTTCTATTGTTCTTGTTAATGTACCTCGATTAATAACTTAAGTGCAATAAATATTTTCAAATACCTTTATTAAGCATTTTGCATTTGCAACCATTCTTATTTTACCGTTTTATTTACAGGATGACTTGTATTTCTACTTTTATATTTTTGGGATAGTTTTCAGTAAAATCAGTTAAAACCGAAATTAGAACTGATTTTACTGAAAACTAACCTAAATATAAAAGTAGCAATACAAGTCATCCTGTATAAATGAACCTAATATAATTATTAGGTAAATACAATTGAGAGTTGATTAAAAATAAATTCAGATTGGTTTTATAATAAATATTAGTGTATTTATTATTAATCTATCGAGTTCATAAAAAAACCTAGAAAAGTTAGTTAATAACCTGGTGTAGTTGTGTTGATATCATTAATAGTGGCAATAAATATATAAGTATTTTTATTTTTAATCAACATTTTATTTTAAGGAATACATCGTATATTACTAATTTAATAGTCAATTATTGGTTATATCCTAATAAAAATTGGTTATGTCGGATTCTGATTCTCTCATAGCTTAATTCTTAACCACATTGGTTACATATAACTCAACCTTTTTCTCAGTGTAGCAATTCATAGACAATCACAGTGAAATTGTCTGGAGAAAGAGAACTACGTATTACTTGAGCATACAGACGTTATTCTTATCATATCGTTTTGTAAATTTGCAAAACATTCTAAACATTGGAAGTCTTCGTCTATGTTAGTACGTAATATTCGATTTTCCATTTAAACGGTTACACTATTCAGTAAGCTTGTACATTATTTATTTAGATTATTATATTTTTGATTTATTATCGATTTTATGCAAAACTTATATTTATTGCTTTAGAATGTATCTTCGGAATTAGCATAAATTTCGTAGCGTGCGATGCAGTTTGTTTCAATAATTTTTTGAAAAAATCTAATTTTAAAAATTTGAATAACTTAAACAACCCAATTACACGCCATTGATTTCCATGAAGCGGATGTCGCAGTTGCGTTCAAACGTGCTTTGATTTTGGTGCTTGTATTAGCTTCGGAACAGAGAGCAAGCATTATTTGTTGTTGCATTTTTAGTAGGTACCTATTTCGTACAACTTTAATATATGAAATATTATTCCAATAAATTCTATTTTTACACGGTTCAATTGGAATCTATTTAAATTGTAGTTTGACATGCATTGCTAAATTTTCTTGTTCAAGTAAATCGCTTTCAAACTGCGAAAGGTACAAACAGAGCTATTAAAGCATTAAATATAAATCCTTTATTATATTTATCATAGTACGCATAAATATTTTGTTTAGTGAATGCACATGCACTCTATCAAAGCTGTTCCACATGTGCCCCTACTACAAAGTCAAAACACAACAATGCCAGATTTTGTAAACGCTTCGCAATTTATTAAATTAAATCGCAATAGCGAATTATTTATGAGAAAAAACAATATTAAACGTACTAATATTGTTGAACCTCATTATGCGAATTGCAGGGTTACAAGTTTTATAAAAACTAAACATAAATCCATTTCCCGATGAAATTTTCTTTTTAGATGCGCAGTAATCGCTATTCGCAAAGTTAAAGCCGAATTTGTATGTAAGCTATTGCTGAAACAATCTATTTAATTGTCTACCTCACCTCTATGCAAATCAACAATAATCAATTTAGACGGCCTAGACTCACTGATACGTTCTAACAAGATTTGTTTAGACCTCGAAGTAGCCAATCTGCCATCATGAATGCCACATCCATTTATTATCCATTTCATTATATTAGTGTCTTCTATTCATCTGGAATTTCTTTCGCGTTCCCCCATTTCGAGCGATTTGTATTTAGATTGCAAGCGCATACTTGAATTGTTCCTTTAAAATTATGTTCTTTTTTTTCTGAGCGATTCGTTGTTTGAACAAAAGTGTGTTAATTAGCACAAATACCTAATTGCATGAATTATTTAATGCGAATGTGCACGCTACAATGGTCAGGTTTTGAATATATTTTGCTTTTGTATATTTAATATGACAGAAAAGCGCTTAAAACCATTCGTAGAAAGAGGAAACTTCGGAATTGAATTAAGTTTGTACGAAAAGCAGTGTGTTATAATATTAAATTGTAAGTGCAATGCAATTATTACATTGTTTTCGCCTTTACGATACTTTTGGTTGACAAAAATTAGGTATCTACATTTTTTTAAATAATTAAAATTTATAGACGCAATAATTTTTATGAAACTTTAATAATAATTGTATAGAATGAATAAATAAGGCTTTTAATTGAAGTTTATTTTAAGTTGCGTGGAGTAGTTCCGACGGGCAAGCAGAATCACCCCTAATATGCAAAATAGTTCATAATTACGGGAGGTGGAAAGGTAACGCAGCAGAAACAAGGGTGGGAGTCCGCAGTTTACTTGGTCTTCACAGGTTTATATAGTATAATTTTAATAATTTAAAGTTACAGCATAACGAATTTTACAATACAATTCGTTTAATTAATATTATTAGATTATACATAATGTATTTTATGCTAATTTGCATAATTTTTATAATTCGTATTATTATGTTAGAGAGAATTTGAAAACTTAACTAATTATATAAATTTTGAGGCAAGATCTATTTTGATACATCTACTTTAATTAACATTACAGTAAATTTTTGACACAAAAAATTGGTAAATTGATATTAATTGCACTTGTAATATTCACCGCAATAAACTTATTGGTATTTAATCATAGAAATGTACGAAATAATTTTATGTATAATTTAAAGATGAAATGATAACAATATAACCAGATATAAACATTACTGTAGACAATCTTTTAATAGTTTTCCTAGTGTTCCGTGTTGTTTTACATGCAACAGTCATCTGTAATGGAAAACTTTGTTGACTTTGGATATGCAAATGAGCTATTCTCATAATCAACGCATAATTCTATTCATATTGTATTTGTACAGGTGTATAAATTCCCAAATTTTTCTCCAAGATAAATGGTAGGTATATACGAGAATATATAAATACCTAAACACAGACAAATTTGAGAGTTTTTAATTGAAATAAATGTAATGTAATTATGGAATAACGTGTGAATAAGTAAAGTTATTGGAATTTAAATTAACTATAATTAGTTATCTATTTATGCAGTACTTATTTGTTGATTTGTGTGTGTTCAAAGCCGAGAAATGACTACTTGGCAAATGGCCATAACAATTAGGTTCAAGTGACAATAGATCCATTACCGTATATCAAATTTGTAGGATGCTTTCTCTTTGTTATATAATTTAATGTGTGTCAATTTAAATAGATTAAAACCTTCGAAAATTCTCCCTTTATCAGACAGGTGACGCCGTGTAGGCAGGTATAATAAAAAGAAGAATGATAATTTGAATTTTTTTCATCTATAAATTCTCTACTAAATTAAGATGGTAAAAGTGACCAATTTTTATCTAAAGTTATCATCAGAAACTCCACTTCAAAATGCGGTCTTTTAATAATTGTCACTTTTTGCCTCCAACTCTTATTATAACGAAGAAGAAAAAACCTAAGACCTCATTTCTCACATGAATCGGCCCGACGCCTTTCGCCTGAAAGTTAAGTTCGACGAATACTTTGCCACTCGGCTCTAAAACGTACTCACGTGGCCGGAAAATTAGGAGCTAATTTTTAATATTTGTAATTCGATCGTTACTCTATCAAGTTTCTAGTAAGGGAGAGGCGAATCGATTAGGTTATTAGGTTGTTACAATGCCGCTAGGTGCTATTTGCCAACATTTTGCCAGCATTGAAACGTCAATTGCATATTTCCCTTTCCGACCATAATTAATGCATCATACATGCCTCAAAAATGATGATCGACAGGTAATTTTTTATTGAATGAATTGTGCGATGCTCACAGCTTCGATCGATAAAATATAATTTGTTAGAACATTTATCGCCAACAGAAACATGCTGTGATTTCACATTAACATAATTGCATATTGTATTATCCCTTACAACCTAATACTTCCTAAAACAGCTTAGTTTCAACGCGTTTTTTTCTATTAAACCACATACCTACATAATTTTGTATATCCGTATCTTAACTTTTAATGAGTGACCCATCGAGCCCATTGTATAATTCACGTATTTCGAGATTTTAGATAAATCAATGTTGGAATTTTATCAGAAACTTTCCGAAGTGGATTTGTAAAAATAATCATTTACCGCGAAGTTGAATGCGTAGAAAATCGAATGTTCACCCGAGGTATTGTTGGAATGGATATTTAAACTTAGTACTTCACAACAAAGTTCGGACGAACTTTATAGGATTTGAATAATCTAACACATTATATGTATCCCTGAGGTGAAACTGAAATATTTTCTTTGCTGCCTTGTATTACTGGAGTTTTTCCGAAATTCATTAGGACGTGATTTATTTTTTGATTTTATCGCATTATTCGATGAATTATGAAACACCTTAATGCTTAATTATTCAAATTATTGTTGCTGGAAATTAATTTCCAGTTGGAAATCTTATGGAATCAAGACAGCAACAATTTAATCTTTTATTGGTACACGCACTGTTTTTGTTATTTAAATAACCCATTGACTGTTTTACATTCCTTAGTTTGTGTACTTGTTTGGCTAAGCAATCGTAACTTTTTATTCAAGCAAGTTATTCGAAAAATGGAACTTTATATGGCTGTTCTGGAAATAATTTTTCGAATACCGCTGAAAGAGAGGCTATAATTCTTTACTGTCGTATTTTAAAAGTTTTGAAGTAGAGTCCAATTATATATCTTAAAGTTCACTCTAACATAAACATCATTTGTTTTAGTTAGGAAATCTCTCCGTGAACTCCAGTATTGGTCACAATGGAAAATGACCACAGCAAACAAATTACTTCGATTTGAGAGCTAATTTGAAGCGAGTTTACTTAAGAGTTATAACCTATAGGTAAAGTATTGAAATTCCACTTTGGTGGCACATATTTTGTATGCATTTCTAGTGATGAAGGTTCTAGACTTTAGATTTAAGGTAGTTATTTTCGTTAAGTTCATCAGGTGCAAAGATCAGAAAGCGCAACAAATATTTGTTGAGTAGAGTTTATTCAAAGTCACGTTCAAAGTTTTGCTTGGATTCGTCTTACGCGTGGTGAATATTAGAGGTTTGGATGGGTGATGTTCGCTTGTGTACTTTGTACCACCGAACGTTTCGCAAAAGGACCGGAGCTGGAAATAAAACGAGAAAGAGAAAATTTAAATCAGCTTTCCTTACTTTTAAACTCTCCCCTCGCATTTGATATCAAATAGGATAGATAATTGTTGACTGCCATTCCTTTGCGGATGCATTATCTCTAATTCCGAAATCTCTTAGTATTAGGGTGTCGCACGTTGAACAGTAATAGATTATTATGTAAGTGCAAAAGGAATGTAAGAGTATTGGAAATAAATCTTTAAAACCTTCATTACAACCATTTCGGGTTTATCGATGACTCTTATCGATGGAAAAAAGGACATATTAACTTATACCTAATTTTGTCAGTTACAAAATTAGAGGAATCAATTTAGGTAATCAATTTAAGTATCTTAAGTGAAATGGTTTCGGAGTAGCGATAATAAGATTCGAATTATCGTCTAGTAAAGTGTGAAACAACAAAAGACTTTTCTTTTTCAATTCACGACAGATTCAACCCTTGAAATCCACAAACGAATGTTAACTCGCATTTCTGAATTCAGTAAGGTAAAAGTACACTCGACTGGCTCTCGAAAACTTTTCAGGTTCATTAATTGGACGTATCATTATCAAAACTTGGAGATATCCATAAAGTAGGTATTTCAAGTACTGAGGTCCGACATTTTATTGGAACTTATTTTTACTCAATCTACTCGATGGATGTGGAAAAACCCAATTTTGCTATAAGAAAATCAACTTTCGAATAGGGAAAATTCTAAACTTTTTGCTCCAACTCTTACCTACCTATTTACAGAATGTTAAAAAATGGCGCAGGGCCTGCACCCGCCAAATTTTTGAACGAATTTTATTTAATAAAATTCGATAACGTTTATTTGTTATAATTAGATGCGCAATTCATGCAAAGCCTCATTAATTATAATTTATAAATAATCTAGCCAGTTGATATGTTCAATGGCTCGGAACAATATTTTTAATTTTTGAATACATCGTTATGTACATTTATTTTCAACTGAATATCAGAACACAATTTCACTATTTCATGTGAAATTGGTTTTATTTTATTGCTAAATAAAATTGCATTCTATATTTATATTAAATAAAACAATGAATATTTAATTGCAGTGTGGTCAAAGCAATTGTTTGATATTTTTTCGTGTGAAAATCTGCCTAAGACAAATAAAATGATGTTATTTTAATTAATTAATAACGAACTTTTAAAACATGTTATTTTAATTAAATTCTTTTTAAGTTTGTTTCATCTTCTTGGGTTAACAATTTTATTACAAGTAGAATGGTAGGACTTAGAAGATATATGGAGAGCTTCGGATTACTTCTACCTGTAGTCTTAATTTTTTTTTAAAAACGACCTTATCACCGTCTCATTCAATGCAGGTTCTATAAGCTTTATTAAAAATTATACCTAATACTTATTATAATCGTAATTCTTTAAATGTAAAATAGCTCCCTCCACACCCGAGAAGCGGCGCATTTACTTCATTATTAAGTCGTTGAAAAGTTTTACAATAATAAAGCAATCCATTAACAGTGTTGTTGTTCTCCGTTAGTTTCTTTTGAGATAATTAAAAGTCATTAAAATATAATTCATTAGGAAAGTTTTCATCAGCATCAAAAGGAATACAAAAGACAGCATTTCATTTGTATAATCAACATTTCTGAATGTTAAACTGATTTTTATGCCATTTTTGTTTTTTGCTCGTAATTGGCAAATACGGGTTTCGACAGAATGGTTGATATAAGGTTTTCTTGATAATAATCCCACAATGGCTAGTACTCGTATATTTGTGCTGACTTCTTTATTTGTAGTGTAGACATTGATTTCAAATAATATATTCCGAATGAATTGAAATCACTTCAGATGCGTTCGGCTTAATCTAAGATTTGAAATTGGATAGAGACTGCTTTAATAAGACTGTGATTTGATGCCGCATAATAACTTATATGTATTTCATTAATTTAGGTAATTGCATTTGATTTCATTACGAAATATTATCGAAAGCAGATTGAACTAAATTAAATGAAACAGAAGTTAAATTTTATTTTTATAGCGTGTTTTTCAATTTTATTTATTATTTACTAACGCGAAATGCGTCTATTCTTTGTCGGTTTTCATTCCAAATTTTATATACCAAGACCAACAATTTTGTCTAATTGAATTGTTTTTTTAACCCACATGTAGTGCTTCTAACAAATGAAAACTCCTGCTATTAATTTATCTTGCTCGTTTATCGAAGACATATACTAGTAGGTGCAATTAGTTTTAACAAGAATTCGTGTTATAAGTATTATAAAATTGCATATAGAACTGTTTTTGTATTAACTTCCTGTAATAGAGAATTATTTTCTCGTATTTTCAATTGATTTTGAGAATTCAAAGCTACACTGACCGGTAATATTGATTGTTACTTGCTATTCCCTTTTGGGGTTACCGATTGAAATTATTTGAACTGATAGGTGCATTGCCTAACCTACTAATTACACATTATTAGTATTATTTAAACGGCTACTATGTTTATATAATGGAAATATTGATGAAATTGTTCAAGTAATCGCGTAAATTTTTGATATTTGATGGCGAATTGGATGTTTGAGCGGAAAGCATTTTCTTTCTACCTCTGATTCGAGACAATTGTGGGCGCTGCTTAATTTAAGGAGCAAATATCGCTGGTGTACTAGATCCGAAAAATGTTGAAGCATAAATAAAATCGTACATCTGGGACGACTTGACGCGAGAATAGCCTTAGGTGCTTCAGACGGGAGTTCCAATGGTTTTATCTCAATCTGCAGACTACAACTTGATTTATTGGTATACTGATAAAATCAGGGTAGCACCCTCAGAAATACTGTGTTCTTTGAAATTGTCCCCGTTACACTGTTCCCCGAAGTGAGGAAATACGTGGTTGGGAATCATTCTGATTATAAAAGGAATTCAACTTTATGAGACATTAGATCTTGCCCAGAGCTATTCTACCCTTAAATTTTAAAGATTCACATCGGTGTAACGTCCCATTCATTGATATATTGAAATGAGTTCGACAAAAGTCAAAATAATCCACTTCGCTCTAACATTTCATATAATATATTGATACCTATTTACCTTATACGTACTATATCCAATTTTTCAATGCATTTCGTACATTGAACATATCAATTTTAAAAATTACATTTGCATTAAAGTCGATTTTAAATATTACTTTTATTCAGTTCGCTTATTTTTCAAGATGCCTTTTTCGCCAAAGCATTATTCGAAATTCGACAAAAAGGCACACATCATAAAGGCGTGTACACACAAAAAACCTTTAAACCGATTCGCTTATACATTTACGTGCAATCTTTTTCTATCGAATACTACTTCTCGAACATGCAATAACATCGGACCTTCCACAATGCTAGTGTGATGCTCACGCGGCGTAGGAACCCCTTAACGCCGGACCGGGCGCAAACTTTTTTCCGATAACTCGCGAAGAACATATTTTCTAGTGTATTTGAGATTAAAAGAACGTGTCTCGACCGTGATGCTTGTCTGTTGCAGCGGCAGCGGCAGCTGAGCAAAGAGCAAAAGTCAATATCTCGTGCTGACATGTTTCGCTATTCGCTTACCGCCTTATTCATTTCCTGCTTTATGAACGAGAAGAATCCCTATATAACTACGACCGATCCGTTTATCCGTTTCCATCGCGCTACTTGTTGTGTCTTTTCATGTATCGTCGTGTAAGAAGACACGCGACTTTTTTACTTTAATTATCTAATATGTTGAGTTTATTTTATGTGTTTACTTGAGAGTTTGTGTATCAAATTGAAGTGGGTTTTTCCTGCGACTAATTAATTTGAGTAAATGCGAGGAAGACTTTCTGCACTAAGCTTCGTGAAATTACCTACTGGGTGGAAGTCTTGTATATAGCCTGACAAACACGTTATCAAATTTGACAGTAGTAGGCATGTGAAAAAATATTCTGGAAAAAAATTACTCGTCAGAATAAGGAAGTAGTGAAACACACTCCATTAAGATATGAATATCCTTATCAAAGATCCACATGCAGGGAAACGACAAGTCGCATTTTCACATCCTGAGGTTTAATATGAAATGTGACAAAAATGTCACGAATGGTACATGTGAGTAAATTGAATGGCACGTCGTAATTTGTTTGGTGTACTATTTCGAGATTTGGTCTCTGGTCGGCTCGGCTGACAGAAGGAAAGCGGACAGACATCGCAACGTTCGCGTTGTACTCGGTCACGCGCGCCAGTCTATTCTTCATTCCATATGCATAGAAATTTAATGATATTTCGAAGCGGGGCATAACTTTATACGGCAGCAAAATATTCTGATCCGTTATCATCTGGAACGTAAATCAATTGTAAAATTACATCTATGTTATTATTTATCCCTTCGACTCCTTTCGCTTCGTGTTTTTTTTCTCCTCGCAGTGTACAGAACGAACACTCCGTTAAAGGCTGGAAAATGGAGAGCCGTTACAAACGATTGATTTTCACGTATAAAAGTGTAGGTAACTTAATTATTCTTACTTCGATAAAAGTTACGTAGGAATCAATCATTCATGAAGGCTCCGGTACAACACATTAATAAATTTGTATCCAAACTATTATGTTCTGGTGTGTGTTGTTACGCATATGAACCACAGTATTATAATCTTTGCAGTAACCTTAACCTATGTTACAGCCACATCATCTATGTGCCATTCGTGACAGATTCATCATCAGTTGATACCATTTATCCCATCACGTAGCACTCCTTTGGTCCCCGTAGGGGTTAAGTTTCTACAATCAATAGCCCTATATGATACCTACCGTCCTTCAAAAAGTATGTCCACAACATTAATTGTCAATGAGTTTCTTTGACTAAAAGGAACACACATAGATGCTGAATTAAGATAATGTTAGAATTGAAATATTTACGGATTATATTATATTTCAGGATTCAAATTTGAACAAGAAATATGACCGAATGGAACGTTCGCTTTTCAATCCACTATGGCGTTATTTTAAATTGTGTTCTGAATCGCGTTTTTCAACTAGGGCGCCGAAAAAACTTTAAATCCGCGGGAATACATCTTCCGAAGATGTTGTAGCTGTTATGTCCCATTCGAAACGTGCATTTATTCAATCTCGGCGAAATGCCGCACTACCGAAAAAGTACATATTACAGTCAAGGCATTGGTTTCCTTTGTGCAGTGCAGGTTAAAGTGCATCGAAATGGGAAGAGTCCAGACGAGCATATGTCGAGTTTTTTAAATAAGTGTTTTTTTATTAAAGCACTATTTTATTACAGGATTATTATGGAATGCGAGTAGTTAATGTGTCCCATAGAGTCGATTGTTTATCTAAGAATGTCATTTTAAAATGGGTTTATCCACCATTTATTTAACCGTGAGGGTATTTATACATAATGAAACCAGTAAATTTTTAACCCCATCAGTGTTGTCAATAAAATTATTGATATTTATAGTACTAGTAGTAAATTATAGTACCTACTCCAAACTTTATCGGAGAAGAAATCATTTGATTACGTAACGCATAGAAAATCCGTCCGGTACAAGTTAAACCTAGCCGCCCGAATTCGGAGATTAATTCCACAGTTTTGATAATTATCAATTTGATGCCGAAGGCCTGATTGTTAACTTAGTTATAAGGGTATCCGTTTTATTTTCCGGAAATCCGGCGTGGGAGTGTCGCTCAATTATCAATTCACGGCTGAGAAAAGTTTGTGTTTTACACGCGAAACGACGTACTTGCCGGCAGTATGGGCAATAAAAGTCGATTTTGAATGACGCGTACGACGTTAAGTGGTCACATATCTCCTTAAAGCTTGAATTATCGTTAAATTTTATTCGTGTTTTCGTTCTAATCACGTGGAAAATAATCAGCAAATTGTTTTCGCTGTATACTTATTCTCGGATTATGATAATAGGTTTTGTATATTTACCTACCTATAGTTTATACTGCTGTATTAGTCGAAGGAAAAGGAATCCATTTATTTGTATAATTCAATTCAATTTGATGAAATTTTATGACGTACTTATTGCAATAGTGTTTTCTATCAACTAATTGGCGTTGGGAAAAAAATTCATCTAAGTCGAGACGACTTAGTCAAATTTTTCCGGATCGAATCTAACATTTATATCGTCCAGGAATTAGTAATGGATTTAAAAACTTTTTAATTTTGTAAAAGCGAAACTATTCAATTTATCTATTGCAAGAATGAATTTTCCTTAATTTCACGAGAGCAAATTCACCGGAAAACTTTCGTTTTTATTAATTCAATCCAGTAGAGAAAGAGTTTATGTGTAAACAGTTCATTAAATATTCGAAATATACATCGAGGATGAAAATGCTGGCCTAGATCTTTCACGTATCCTTTTACATTATTTCAGTTAGTTTCACATCAAATTTAGCATAAGTGAGTTTAGTTTCGACTTTGAATGAGTTATTTTATGATTATTAGTCGCTTGTGCAGAGAAGTAAATGGGATTAATTCTGCAAACATATATCTCGTCTAATATCGCATCTACTACTGTGTTTTGAGACTCCGCCGATATTTGCATAAAATTAATACCGATAAAATAAATAACAAACTACTTGTTATAATTGTAATAATTGCGAGAAATTTAATAATAAATTGGGTTTCTCAATTCAACTAATAAATTTAGTTCTATATATAAAAATAACAACTTATTATGTTAAATATTTTAATCAATATATTAATGCAATGTAATCACAAATTCATGAATTATTTGTTTATCGTCACAAATGCTGATGATATATATTTATTTTCATATAAATCTGTTATCCATAAATAAAACAATGCTTTACTGCGGTTTTCTTTACCTGCATCTGCTATTTAATATCTATTGGTTATTCAAACTGCCATGAAATAATTATTTACAATTTAAATCTATACGCGTATAACATGTAAACCGCTATTAATTAAAAACTTAATTGAAGCCCGTTTTATTTAGTTCGAATTCCAATACTAAAACTAAAATAAATCACACTTTCTATTTTTTTTTATTTAAATAGGGCTGTCATAAACATACAACAAAGATATATTATTATATCGGATGTTTAAAGTAGTTTCTGCTTCACTAGTGGTAAGTACAAAGTACAAAACTTTGCTAGCTGATCGATATGCCCCACAAGAAGCGATTAAAGATAGAAAATTTTTGCCCGACAATATCGAACTTCCGGAACTTTCTAAAGCACAAAATATATAATCAATGAAAATTCCTTCAAAACGACTGAAGCGAATTCAGAGAAGCATAAGTGTAAAAGTGTTTTTATCTAATTAAAATTAATTGGCGAGTAAGTAACAAGTTCGAAGTAATATAAAAAACAAACACTGTTAGAGCACTGAAAAGAAAATAAGCTCGGAAAATCGAATACACACTTTTATTGAAGGTTGTAAGGTGCACAATGTTACAATGTACATACTCCGAAGAACAACTATAAAAAGGTAATACAGATCGATAACGAAAGCATATAATATCTGAGATGCATTTTAAATCAAATGTGTCTGTTGCATATTGTGTACACTGTAAGATATGAAGAAAAGGATTGAGCTAAACAGAATTACTAAGTAAGCGATTCTCTCGTCTTGAGAATGCGAAAGTTGCACAGAAAAAAATCAGACAAAAAACATTCCTCTCTAATATTTTCAGTAATCACTCGCTTGTATAAGTACGAGTGTACCAGTCGAAATAAAGTTTTCTAAGAGAAGTTTCGACTTCGAATTTTAATACCCTTTTGTTACTTTGTGTTTGTTGAGGTCGTCGACAAGGAAAAATGCAATTTAAAATTTCTAATTAAAAAGAACTATTCAAAAATAAAGATAACCAGCAAAACAATATTACATCAAATGCCAAGAATACGCTGAATTCCCGGAATCAGACGGTTGACGTTGCAGCAAATTCATTAAATTGGTATTTACCGAGTTTTTAAACAAAAAATTGATAATTTTCTAGTCATTAAGTTTCAACTTTGCGGTTCCATTTTCCCAATTCGATTGGGAAACTAGCATTTGTCTTGTTGCAATCTTAATACTATAATATTAGATAAACAATCAAGTGAAAAAAGTTACATTCATCTAAATAATTGTTCTTAATATTTGCTTACACTTCCTTTATAAACTTTGAAACATTTAGTTAGGATTCCATTATTTTACATTCCATTCGCAGTAAATATACGAGTATGAATCGGCTTCTCTTTATTTTCACTGCAATATTTTCGCCGCTCTAATTTTCGGAATGAATTCTTTATGAAGTTTCAAAGTGAATCCGGCAACACCCTAAGTCCGCAAATGTCGGGCTACAAAGATACCGGAACTCTTTGTCAATTTCATTGCCGCAAATTCCCTTTTTGTGGACAATCTAATATTCTTAACATATAAATTCCGTCTAAGAGCGATGTTAGATCCGATGTCCCTGTTTATTTTTCCTGAGTAAATGCAAACGAATTGATGGAGGTTGGGAAAAATTTTTCATTCGATTAAAATAGCGTTTTGTAAGAAAACTCCCTGCGACGACTCCTCGTGATTTGCTATGTATAAGGCTTTAGTTAAATCTCTTGCACGTATTTTTTGATAAATCTGGTGCTACGTGAATATAGAGTAACGAATTGTTTTCAGGAATTGAGACAAGGCCCTCGTATTTTTGTATCATATATTATAACGTCCTTATTACGAGTTCATTGAAGGTACCAAATACCTATCAATTTTTTATAGAAAATCTAGAGCTGTGGATAATGTGTTAGATAAGTTTCCCTCTATATTTTTTACGGCAAGACATCTCTGCACAGAAAATACGTGTTTGACAGTTTCATATAAACGATAAAATGAATAGAACTTGAAAAAGTTCTGAGAACAAAAATCCTTGTAGACAGATAATTAATTGCTACACACGCAGACACACGCCCTAGTGGAAACGAGTATTTAAGAAGTGAAAAAGTTGAAATTGAGATAACAAAAACTCGCGTGTTTCCTTCATCCGATACATTTGTTTTAAATTGGAACGTTTTTCTTGCTAAAATTTAATTTTAGGGCGGACAAATCCTTTTATCCCTTGTTTAGTTTTTACGTAGTATTGCCCTAATTTCGCCAAAGAACGAAAGATCAACGGATGTTTTCTGAAAACGAATTTACAATACCGATAGGTACATATTGTATTTACTTAATTTATTTTTTTTACCATCCACCAAAAAATCGAAAAATTTACTTAAATAAATGGTTGGAAATTTCAACCAGCCCATCCACCAAATTGTGGAAACCCAAAACCCACAGTATGTATAATATTTATTAATTAATAATGTAAACAATAGGATTATCAAATGACGGTAGAGGAAGGCGATAGAGTTTCAAGAATCTCTGGATACTGAAGCTGGTTTCTGGCTTGAATGCATAACAAATGACTAAGTGCTCCTCTCGTGCAATATTGATGCAGTCTGTCATTCTAAATACAAATACGGATTTACTTCACGTCAAATTACCCGGATGTTTCGATATTACTAATTTACGCTTATCATTTGAGTTCCGTTAAATCATAAATTGACGCTGTATAACGTTCAGTCGGAATTAAACGAGATTCTATAGAAGCAATGATATTTCTGGATCAAGCAATGGTTGTTTATGGAAATATCCGATCGCATATTCACTCGATATTATTCAATATCAATCAACAAGATTACAATTATAATTGATAAAAACAATATGTATGTATTGTTTTAATTCACACTATTATAGCAATGACTCGATATTACTTAAAAATTTAAATCTTTTCATGCATGAGTATTTACTACATACAATACATATTTAAACAGATAAATTGGAAATAATTCAGTAGATAAATATAACAAGCTAAAATAAAAAATAATGGAAAGGAGATAAAAGACTGGAATCGTGAGTTTTTACTTATACTCCTTTTAACAACGAAGAATTTATAAATAAATACCTGGAAAAAAACTTTTTTTCAGACACACGTAATATTTAGGTATATTGAATTAGGTACTGACAACTTGAATTGAGAACTGGGATTCTTCCTTATCCCTTGTTGTAGCCCCATCGTCAATGACTTCGAACTTCTTTAAATTTCAAATTTAATTCGATCTCTTACATTAGTAAAGACGGCAAAGTTGAGTTGGAAAAGGGAAGAGACTGAAAAGTGTATTCACGGTCGTGCAAAATTTTGTAACACAATGGTAATAAAATATAAAGTTTTTTATCCAATTAAGTCAGGAAATTTTTATTCTTACTTTAAAACTTTATCGTTCGGTAACAAAATTCAAACGTTTATTGTCATCTTTATGATATAAATGCTGAAAGTTCCGGAAAAATTTTTCAAATTTTACTATTCCATAAAAATACAATGTTTTATCTATTTCTATTAAATAATCGTCCATTATTATCTGTTTTCCTCCATTGCATAATACAGTCATTTGTAAATAAGATAACTTTCATCCTAATAGTGATTGATAATGAGAGAAAAAATCCACTTTCCTATCAGCAATTGACTCGCTCAATGGCTCAATATATCAAATAATTCAGCATAGTCCTCTCGTGAATCTTACTTATGACCGTAATGATTCAAACGACTATCGCGCCCCATCTATGAATTTAAATTTTGAACCTGCTTTACTTCTTTTACAAATAAATCACCAATCAAAATTTCATATTTTACGACAAAAAGCATTATGTTTAGATAGTCATATTTTATCATTTAAATACGTACATGCAGGTGAAGGTAGAAAATGCTCCAAGAAACCTCAATAAATACGGATAGCCTAAAAAACGTGCAATATATTTTACAAACTTTCTTCTTGAAAGGTTTTGCTCTTACATCAATCGACGAAAATGGGTAAATCAGATGAAATCACGAATCGACGATTCGGCGGGAAATCAGTTACAGGTAACCGAGGGAAAAACGCAATAGATGATGTAAAAACGAAATAAAAACCAACGAGAAATTATCTATCAATCTAAACTAATAATTACAGTTTTGAAAAATCGAATTTTCCCAACGTTCATTTTCTTTCGGGCGATTGGAAATCCCTTTTTCCTCGAAATAGTGGACGGCTAAATTTTATTACGTAAAATAAATCGTCTCGGAAGTAAAATGCTATTTGAATTATGAAAAATATCGTTGAAATACTGCAGAGATTTGTGTGACATACGCTTTCCTCTGAGACCATAGTTCGATCGCTGAAGTTTCCCAGCTTCTGTGCTAACTTGGGTAATTATGGAAGTTTTAGAAAATCGAAAACATCAAGACGAAAAACTAATAAAGCCAATAAAAATGGGACCGATATAACTAGTAGAAAAAAAAGAATTAAACAACAAATACGTATGTTCATCGAAGCTTTTTCATTTAGGATGTACAGGGACGGTCTCGATAAAAAGCAACCAATATTGCTATAATACCATCTTAAATATTTCTTGCACCAAGTATTGGTTCGAAAAGGTAATTCTATTTTATAAAACTAAGAATATTCGTATTTTTAATTTGAGAAAATGTCGATAAAAGCTACGAATCTATAAATTTGATTGATATATTTAAATATAAAATGCAAATAAAAATGAATATTTATTTAATATATTTGATATATCCCTAAATCATCTACAAACATTTTGTTTGAACTAGAATGTTATCTACTAAAACTAATATTTTCCTACAATGTCATTTTGGAATTTTTTTAAAAATATATAATTACACCTCTTTAACTGTGACTCCGTATTTACAAAATGGTTTATTTAGATTACTTTGAAAGAATTATCATTTCTCTACCATTTAGAATATTTATTGTGGTACATAAAATATATAGGTACCTACTTTAGGATTGGTTTCCTTCCGTATTTCTTTGTTTCCTATCAAAGGTTTTACGACGAATGCATTTCACTCCGCTGAATAAAAAATATTCCTACCCTTAGATGAGATTATATTCGATTTGAATTTTTTGGATGCGCAATTTACTGAACTTGTAATAAGTTAAGTAAGTTTATGCCATACCTACGATAAACTTTATACTAATAACTAAATTGAAATTCCTTTGAATAGCATTTGCAAAGTGTTTGATGGTATAAACAATGTAGATTAGATTGCAAGGAAATTGCTCGGGCTCCATTAGAGCATTGTGCGAACATAATAAAGCATTTGCCCACGTCACAATAAATTCCTGAAAAAATACAAATTCGTATACCTCTTTTCATCACCGCAGCGTTAAACTACGGTGTGTACGGAAGTCGCTTCCGAAAAATTTAAATAAACACCAGATGAATTTGATTTGACTTTTTATTAACGATGATAAATGTATAGAATGCGTTAGTGAGTTATAATTTAATAAAACAGTTCGCAGGCATTCGAGATTCGATTTCATGATAGTACGGCTCTGAAGTGTTGATCCGTTCAATACAAAAGGAAGTGTTTCCTTTAATGGCGGTTTAACATGCATTTATATTTGAATTCGTTAGGCTTTAGCGGGGAGTTTTATGTTTATTACGAAATCCAACATTTCTATTTCTCATCTACGCCGTGATTTCGTATTCCTCGACTTTCCTGTCTCGCATTTTGGTCTTAAAGAGGTTTTTGTTCCTTCACTCTAACCCGGATCTCTTTTGTGAAATCGAACTACTTTTAAACGGGTTTCAAAATTGAATTCGGAAGATGGGACCGCCTGATCATTCGGTATAACTACATTTGTGAGCAACCTATGTCAAAATGTACAAAATACCAAAAAGTTTTTAGGCGGGAATCAAGTGTAAATATCAATAACTTGGACTGACAGAAATGATACCATTAAGTATCTAGTACATCAAGTACTTTTGAGTTTGTCGTAAGTATTGCACTGATAAGAAATGCTGAAACTATTTTGAACACGATTAGAATGGTTGAGTTTTATAATAAATGTTTCTTGCAAAGAAATTCAAAAAATTTTACAAAACTTCATGAGAGTTCGTTACTTCGATGTTTGCGGTTAAAGTTTATCAAGAAAAGTTATTTATTCCACATACGCAAGTTATCTTTCGAAAACGTTGTATCACTCGTTTTCAATATTTAAGAAAAGACGATTTATTACACGGCAGAAAGGAAAAGCCCTCTCAATCATCATTCTCTCCGACTCTCTTGAATATTCTTTCAGTATTGACGGTAATAATTCCTAACGTCTAGTTCGAAACACCGGTAGTGAAATGAGATTTTAACGTCGTAGTGATACCTAACGTATCCAATAAATCAATCAATCATGTATAATGAAGCATATAAAAGCCGAAAAGGGGAATCAACACTTCCTTTCAAACTGCTCGTAATAGACATTGATCATTCATGAAAAATTTGTACCTACCTACCTATATGATTTCAAAGAATATAAATACAGAAAGGTAGTCCATATTCCATTTATATTTTACGCAATAATTCTTGCTATACTCGATAAAAAACACACTATAGGAGTTATATAGGATGCTGACGTTTCGTTTAGTTTTACTTATTAACTATTCTATAGAATTTTCAGCTATAAAGTAAACTCATATGTCAAAATTTGATATTAATAACAATTAACGCACCTCAAAATAGCGGATCTAACGTTATTATGACGCAACTTTCTAACGTATAATTTTAGCATGTAAATTTAATCCCAGAATAATCTAATTATGGGGATTATCATAACATTATCATCATCAAACTCACTTCAAAGTCGGATTTAGGAGGATTTATAAGACCAAAATATCTAATTTTTTAAATAATTTGTAGACAATTCTAAATATTTACTAGTACGTTTGCTTGTAGATATTCTTCATTAAATTTAATACTAATACAATGCATTAACTACGGCTTGTCGATGAAAAAAATAAAGAGAAATTTATGCATAAACTTATGTCTACAAAAGAACCGCTTCCTGTTATCATTAGTTTTATTGCATGAGCTTTTTAACAGGATTTTTTTTTCACCGTCAGTTCCCTAATATCAGCCAGCTACATCATGTTTACATTACCTATAACGCAGTATTCATCAAAGCTTCGACCATAGGTATTGGTTTTAAAATAAATAATGCCCGTTCTGTTCTGTTAAAAACTGTTCAATAAAAGCGATTTTCGTTCGCGTATTCGCTGTGAAGAAAAAAAAATAAAACGATTGAAATTATATCGATATAAAATAGATTTCTTGCGCACGAAATGCGCAACGCGAAAAATCGATATCATTATTGAATAAACACGTGAAATAAAATGTAACTCCCGATAAGTTGATCGAAACGAAGGGAAAATCTTATATGCATAATGGGATAATACCAGAAAGTCTAGAGATTGAGAAATACGATACGCGATGCAATCGCACAAACCGAACGCTGAATTAGAAAACGGGGAACCTTGAAAATCGATATGAGATTTTGTATAAACTCGGGATATAAACAGCCTAAACTTTTCTAAACGCTCGAATAGAATTTTAGGATATTCAAATTTTCTCATAATAATTACAATGAAACCATCATTACTGTTTTACTTTATATGTTTTACTTTACCAGGTAAATGTTTTAGATATTTTTTATGAGAAATTATTGTGGTATAGCTGGAAAAAAGTTTCAATGATCCACCGAGTATTATAATAGGTTTCGTAGTGATAAGATTTTCCAGTTTCCGTCCAGTAGATTGCGGCGAAAAGCCCGGTGATTATCCGGGATGTAGAAGCGTGATTCCATCAAGAATAAACACCCTACAAAAATTATTCAAAAAGTACGGTAGGGGAATTCATTACCCTCCAGATTTATAGTTTGAGAGAAGGTAAAGGAAATTAACTAGATTTGCACAATATCAAAATGCTAATGTCATACACCGAATGCGAAATATGTCGGACGTTAAACCGCTAGGGGAGACAAGGGCTGATTGATCACGAGCCGAGGAGGTCGGTACGCGGGAAACCACATCGAAGAGGAAGATTTACACGTATCGTAAATTATAATTTTTCGTCAAAGCAGGTGCTCTGAATATTAAATATGTCCTCATGAAATTAGTATTTTTCCGGAGCGAAAGAATACACACCGTTTTGAATCTATAATGAAAACGAAATTCGAAATGATTTGAAAGTTATTTGCGCATTGTAAAAACGATAGCAGTTAATTGGGGTGACTTTATGTAACTCATAATGTAATTTATTAAGTCGATACCGCGCCAACTTAATACAAGCAAATTTAATGCAGATTGCAAACATGTGAATTTTAAAGGAAAGAATTTTAAAGATTGGATAAAAATGTAAAGAACTTTTTTCCCAAAACTTAATTTAAAGTTAAAATTCCTGGAGAAAATTGACAGTTTTCCAAGAGGCTATTTACATGTTATCATGTTAACTTTTATAAACGAAACAGATTAGTCGTTTCACAAACTTTTGTATATATAATAAATATGCATAACTATTTTATTTGCTCTAAGAAATTCGCTGTTTTTATCAACCTAATAGTCGTTATTTCCGTCTCCATTTTTGAGCCAGGATTTGAAGACATACCTACAAAACTTTAAGAGATATAAAATTGAAAAATTATCTTAATTTCATAATTCATCTGTTGAGTCGCAGTCTACTTCTTAGAATTAACTTCAGTTCAGCAAGTTCTTAAAGTAAACTTTAGTTCACGTATTGTTGGCAACAAGCCTAGCGAGTATGGTAATGTTCTGCACAAAAACATGAAAACTTACATTTCTACTACCTACCTAAAGATTTACGCTAGAAAAATATATGTATTATTCAAGTGAATATACCATTATTAATTTTTCAAACAAGAAGCATGAAACATACAAATAATTTGAGAATTATAATTTATTTTTCAACCAATCGTTTAATATTTACAAGTGTACCTACTTTTGTATATGTAAGTATACGTTTTCGGTAAAAACGATTTAAAAGATAATAATGTGCTTGTAATTTAGTTACGTTTCCCCCAGTTAAAAAAAAGCATGAAACACCGCAATATAAAGAAATTCCATTAAGTCGGAAACAGTAACTTATTTGGAGGAAACATATTGCCACAAAGGCCGTAAAAATTAATTCTTTTCTGAATAAAAAATGTAGTTGTAATTAATAATTAATTTTGTAATATTTACAATTAAGTACATAATGAGAAGTAAACACAATTCCCTTAACCGGATCTAACAAAACGTGTTTCAGAGATTTTCCGTTTAGACACCGTTATTTACGAGTTTTCAGTTGTTTTCCTACTCCGGCTCACAGTAGGACCTTCAAAAGCTAATTTAATAGTGAATCACTTCCTTAAAGTGTTTTCAAGTAAAATGCTATAAATCTACCTAAACAAATTAACATTAAATAGAACCGAAACTGAAAGAAAAACGAGGAAACAACCCATTTTACATACCTTCCCCCACATTTTTCACACATATGCAGCGGTAATTCGGGAAAATAAGTATTATTAAATTAAACAGAGCATTTTACATTTTGCAGTGTCAATAGCGACGGTCTTCTTATTCGCAAATGTGTATAAATCTAATATAACCTAAAGCATTCGAAAACCTTAAACTTACAAAGCACCGTAATTAACAGTACGAAGTCAAGTCGAATTCGTTAGTCCGTGCTCAACTACGCGTAATGTATCATTAATCCTTACCGAGCACAAACGTGACTACACCGAACTCCACAAAGTTGATACGGCAGAAAATTCCTAAGTGCGGAGATCCAACATAACTGCAAATTTTTAACGTGACTCTCGAATTTGCAGAAAATGTGCAATTTTTGTCCAAAAAAAGCCAATTCGCTTTTCTAATTTAACTCACAGAACGAACGAACAATTTCAAACAAGGAACAGAATAATGCAAGCTCAATTAATTAATTAGATTGCCTCTTTTAAGCGAATATTGTTAACTTTTTATCCCACCGTGACGGGAGTTAAATCATATCCCGAAGCAACTTCACCATGGCAGTGAATTGATTTGACTACGCTATTAGCGATATTACGTAGGCATTTTGGATCGCATAGGAGATAAGTTTTTAATTTCTCCCTCACTGATTTGAAATCCGTAGTAAACGAGAATATCTAAGTAATATTCTCTGATAAATTGACTATCTGAAATGTGACGCAGCTCCGTGAATTCTGCCAAAGTCAGAGTTAAAGCAAAACATTTCCGCGCCCCGGTTGCTGTGATTTTCATCGATAGAACGTCAACTTGTCAAATCAGGCAATACGGTATCACACACACTGCTGTTAGATTAAACCCAATTTCGAATTTTTCGTTTCCTTGAAACTTTTCTAGCGTCTATCATCGACCGCATTGATCCTATTTCTCATTTATTGCGTTAGGAAACTTCTTCTAATCAACCAGAGATAATAAAATATATACGAATACTTTCGGATTTATCCCTTAAGTGAGGTTGTAGATAAAATATTGCAAGCCGCACTAGTAAGTAGTAGATAATAAATCTTGTTGATTTCGGCTAATATTAAAATCAACATATGGAAATAAACAATAAATAAAAACTATCAGTAAATGGAATCGTAGCATTGTTAGATAGTAGAGCATTGATAAAGAAGATAGATGCGTTAATGCATCATACCCGATTAATAATTAGAGGTATAATTAATTAACACGGTTATAATACAGACGGTTGTGACTATGAATGCTAATATTGTGCATGTTTCCTGGTATTACTGTCTAATGGTTGCTCTCAAAGCTGTTATGCAGCATTTAATAAGCATAGTCAAATAGAAACTAAGAATGAATTTTTTATGAAACAAAAATTAACGAAGGAAGACAAAAGGATCTTAATGGTTTATAATTCGAGCGTAAAACGACAAATAAATGTTAATAATCTCTCGGGTCCACTTGCCATGATGATAACTCTTCATCTACAGATAATGTTTTTGTGGGGAACTTCCAAGTGGAGAGAACAACTCTGTATTGCCTTACTTTTCATAAGTTTTTAATTGAAGCATTGTTATCCTCTTTGAAGTTTCAGGGCTTTGTTTCCTTCAAATGTACTTCAGTTGCGATGCGGTTCGAATGCTGAAAGTGTTTCTGAAAAATATTTATTATTTTTTTCTGTTTTAAATTTCTCTAGCATGCAAAACAAAGATTTGCCTCCTTTAATAGATTTTTTTAGCTTTGGCTTGCACATTTGTTGCATTCTAAATTTGAATAAAATCACTTTTTTATGCTTGTACTATAGCTAACGAAAAAATTTGAAATATCGTCAGTTTATCACACAGTTGTAATTTTTCCTGACTTTCCCAGTTTGTCGAGAACCTTTCCAGGTTCTGTGGAGAGGAGGCCGGAGACACTTACCCTTTGTAATTTGAAATAGCTTGGAAACGAAATAAATAAGAAAATTTCGTGCTACTCGGTATCTCTGAATAGCGTTAGAGATTGAGCATATTTTTATGTAAATGCAAAGAAGAGGGTGTGTTTTTATAATGTGGGACAACTTGTATTGTTCTGTCAAGATTCGCCTCCGGTTATATAAGTGCTATATTAAATTTTGGATAACCTTTACGACAATATTGTAGAAAATACTGCGTGACAAATGGAATTGTCTTATCACATATTACATAAGAAGCTGAAGATAAAATATTATCTACATTGGATAATATGTAATATGCATTTTTCGTGTGGTAGATTTTTTTAATTATTTGCATGTACGCCTATGTTTTCAAATAAAAAATACTGTAGGTATACAATGAAAGTTTTGATGTGAATAAAATGGTAATACGAAAAAGTAGTTGAAAAAAATATGTATTAATTTGGTTTTATTATCCATTATTTAAGAAATTTTCAGCCGTCGAAACCCATGAAAAAATCCGAATGAAAAGATGTAAAATTTTACGATACAATTCACACTATTTTTTGCACGGTTGATGCTTCTTAAAACCATTACGAGCCGACCCTGTTATAGCCTAATAAACTTCCAGAGTCGCCTGTTCATTTCATTCATTTTATATTCCGACGCGGTCTAAAATTTACATGTTATCGATATTTTTGTGCTTGCTACAAATTCCTCTTTAATTCAAACTTCGTCGTTCTTCGTCTTATTGAAGATGCGTCACCTACACTGTGGAAACCAAAGATAAACAAGATACCTAAGTCAGGTCACAAGAATCCTACATTGGCGTATCCGAAAATTGGTTAAAATTCAGAAAACTTCCCGCAAAGTGCAATTTACATGTAAATCAATGTAACGCCAGCAAATAGATTAATTATTAATTTATACGAAATCGCCAATCGATAACTTCTCATTAGATCAGTAGGTGCCTATTTTCGATAGATTCCATCGTGACTATACGGCAAGAATAAATTAAGTTAGTATGTAGTTAGTATAATAAGGAAAACTAATGTATCTACCTACTATTTTTGTAAACACATACAGTAAATTGTTTCTATAAATATCTTAAGACATCCTTATAATTTCGTCGGTCGCATAAATGAAAAATGGGGAAAACTCAACTGGCTAAATGCGCTCGTAAATTTCCTAGCCCGATTGATAATAGATAAGAGGGTCCGGCACAAAGTGGAAAACGGCATCGGGTCGAAAATAAGTCTGGCGACTCGTTCGCTGCGGAAGGATTTCGTGAATTACAACGTGACAATGGGAGTTCCGAAGGTGGAGAATTAACTCATAACGCGAATTGTACACGTAACCCGACGACCCGACGACGAACTGCAGTTTTATCATTATTACAATGAGATCGTCTCCTCCTCGTCGCCTCGGCTTTCCAACGTCATATGGATAATCCGTTAAAATATCAAATTCGAAAAAGACGTCAACTCCATTTTTATGCATTCCGGTTTATTTGGTTAACGAGCGGGAGTCGACTGAATACATCCAGATTTAAAGAACTGTGAAAGATACATTTGAATACTAAATTTTTCTACCTACATATTCAGTTATGATCATAATTTGAAAAGTAAGCAGTATAAATATCCAATAGATTGCTAATAAATTAGCTTTGATATTCTAAACAATATTTAAGTATACCCTGGAAGAACCAATGCGAATTCATACACTGAAAAAAACGATCTCTTGTATGAAGAAAAAAAAATCTCTTAAAATATATTTATTTCCTATAAGTAAAATAGTCTTAAATTAAATAAAGTGTTCTTGTACAAAGAAAATGTCCGATTTTTTCGTTTCTTAAATTAAGAAAATTATTCTCTTGATTACAAATTATTTGAAATAAGAGATTTTTTCTTACAACAACAGTAGGAACTCTTATATAAAGTGCGGAACTACAACTAAGAATCTTTGGGTTTGATTTGAGATTTCCCGCTCTCATCATAAAATATTGGAAATTGGTAATTAATATCGGAGTGCGCCGTGTGAAATCGGGTCGTATATGGTAGTGGAAAATAGTTTGCTAGCGTTGAGCTTGAGTCGTTGAGTTAAGCTGTAGAGCGTTGTGTTTCTTCGTTTGACATGCCGACATCGTTTTGGTTTTTGAGGGTTAAGTGTCTACACTATCTACCAAATTCAACAAATTGCAAAATGTAAGTATATATACCTATACTTTTATGTAAATTGTTTTTATATTTTACAAATTAATCTAGGAATTTAAGATTAATAAGGATTGATTAGTACCTACTAGTATTTAGGTAGATAGTAAATATGCATTTTTTGTTTGTTTTAGAATAATGGATTTATACAGAGGACCCAATTTCGAGCGCTGCAATCGTTGCAGCAAAGAGACTCGAAGTAAGGAACAGAAAATCAGTCGAACTGAGGATAAATGCATCAGGGTTCCAGGGTTGCCGCTGGTAGAATATCTATAATAAGTATATTTGTCTTCATTATTAGATGGTTAGTAAACATTTTTCGACATTTTGTTGTATTTAGACACTATTATCATTATCATTTTAATGGAGGGTTTGGTTTTTGATTGCATTTGTTCAGGTATTTTCAATTTAAGATATTTTTATTAGAATATAGTCAAATGTTTTCATTGCAAATTAATTTTTCGCATCTTAAAAATGGCGTCTCTTCTTAATGTTATTTCCTTATTCCAAGTAAATGAAAATTGGTTATATTCTTCTGTTAAGAGATTTGCACTTGAGAAAAAAAATGATTCCTTGTTATTAAAACATTATTGAATTGACAAAAATCTTTTCTCTTACGACAGAGATTTTGTTACTTGATTAAAGAAACTTCTACTTCGTTTAAATAGTATTAATCATTGGAGTTATTACACCCAAATTCATTATATGTATTATTATTAATAGCCAGTTTTAAATAAAATTGTTCCAAACCAAAATGTACTTTCCTATTTTTGTGATTTTCGCAGTATTTTAGGCTTTATATAAGTTGATTTATAAGTTCATATTTTGTGATTTTCTATTAAGCTAGTTTTAGTTGGTTAGTTGTGTTCTGTTTTTTTTGTTTAATATATATTGTTTTTTCCTTCTAATAGGAACTTTTTTTGAAAACCTACGCTACCCCCACCCTGTAAAAATCCTCACAAGGAAGAGCCTCTGTTAAGAACATTGGCTCTTGGCTTAAGTTAATAAATCTCTTGATCTAAGTAATATTGGCAATAATACAAGAGTTAATGAAGTCCCAAGAAGCAAACGATTCCTTTAATACAAGAAAAACGTATTTAATTCAAGAGTACCTGGGTTTAATATTACATAACAGGTGTTTAATGTAAGTAAATATGCTCTTGGCTCAAGTTGTCTTCCCAAAAAGGAAGAAATCGGAGTTTCTTGTATTAAAATGTGGGGTTCTTGATTTAAGAGTATTCGGTCAAGAGAATAATTAGGTTAAATTAAGAACCCATGGGGGTTGGACTATACGAAGAGCATCGTTTCGTTAAATGAAATGCATATTACCTTAAATCAAGAGATCCTTTTTTTGAGTGTACTAGTGCATATTTACTTAAATAAATTGTAGAACTCGAAATATCTTTCAACGATTTTTTTATTTTAACTATTTATATTAATAAATAAAAATTTTAATTTAATTGTTAACAATACTATTTTGAAAATATTCAACGTTACTAAACTATTGGAGTCCAGCAAATTAAAAATAAATTCCAACTAAACACTCGGCCAATTTATCCTTTATCACACGAAAAACGAATTGAAAAGCGAAGTTAGCGAAACTTGAGGAGCATTAATAGGCAAGTTTTATTCAAATAACTCGCAAAATGCGGTGTAAAATAATGAGGAAATCTAAATTTAAAAAGGCTGTTTAATAAACTGGTAATCTCAAACAAATTAAAAGAGATGGAAAATCGACGAGGCGATCACGTTTTTTTTTTATTTTTGGTCTGTTACCAGCGCTTTCTTCCTTAAATAAAGCATTTTTCTGTAAGTTAATAAACCTATTTCTTCGCTAAAAAATGTTACGTACATGTCATTGTTGTAAACGTAGAATGGAAGGTTTCCCAGATATATTGATTTAAACATTTACGGAATCAATGGAAAGTTGAACGGAATATAAAACTTTCCTCGCTGGAGTTAAACTTATGATCTTGAAGCATTTCGAAGCACGCTCCAAAATAAAATGGGGCATTTATTAAATTGTAAAAACGTATTTAGACGTGCCGACACTTTGGGTACCTGTTAAATTAGTATCCAGATAATTAAAGAGTGCCTATTGATATTTCGGTACAAATCCAATTCTATAAATATATTAAGCATCCGTGAGAATGATTTTATTAGATCTCGTCCTCTCAATCCCATTAGAAATTTCATTAGAAGAGCGTACGCTTAAACCTTATGTGAAATGCCGTTTGTCCATAAAGCGCATCCGATCGACCATTAATTAACGTACAAACCATTATGTAGGTATACAGTCACTTTACTGCTGCGGTGGAGCTTCTTTTTGTTTAACAACAATTGAATCACTCGGTGCATTTAAATCGATTTAATGCATCGATTACAAGAAAAAAATAACGCTATAAAGTAACTTTAGGCACATATATAAATATAAGGGTATAGTATTTCGCTTTATTTGGAGTTGTAAAACTGTCAAATAAAAGTGAAAGATGCTAAGAAACAGGCTATTGTACCTTTGTTTTTGCCTTTTTAATGCTATAAATTCGGATTAATAGATGACGGAATTATCAGTGATGAGACATCGGTAGATGGCCGTCTATTTATAGTTTTCTCATTCGTTAAGAAATAATTAACTACACGTAAACTTATAACTCACCTTGTAGTCTCGAATTAGTTGGAGAAAACTAAGAGAAGTACGATAAAGATGCAGGCAACGTTTACAAAACTCCCATGATTGAATTCTTCTTTACTTCCTCGGCATACAGACGTAGTTGGTTTCCAATAAAGGAAGGGCCTATATAATCTAGATGAACTGTATTCCTTACAAGGGGAAAATCTCATTTTTTATTGGAGACACAACGGAAATGCCACGGTAAGTCTCGGGAAAAATATAATGGGGAACGGAATAAAACGGGACAATAACGAAATTCGAACGTTAACATATTAGAAACTTTTAAAAGATATTTTAAATTGCGAGTCGAACCAAAAAGACAAATTTCACCCGTTCTAAAATTATGTTAATTCGAATAAATTTTTTCCTTTCTAAAATTGCTTTCGCGATCAAAAAAAAAAAGAATTTCCACGTAATAATTCAATGGAACAAAATCTGCGAGTGAAAGTCGATGTAATTTAAAATTCGCAATTTTTCTTATTATTTATATGTGAAATAAGCAGTCTGGTTCTTTTCACGCAAAATGAAAAATACAACCGCCTTTAGTTAGAAGCGCAAAATGAATGTAACGTAATGCATAACAAGTAGTTAGCTTGAAGGGTTAGTAAGGGCGCCTCAATAGAATTATAAACTTACTTTTCTTTCCACTACGCAACGTACGCAACCGCTTTTTTGTATAAATGGTTTATGGGAAAGACGCTTTCTTCGTTTCACAATACCACAATACAGACTGACATATTTTTTTCAAACAGAATAATCGATACATTAGAAAATTTTTGTGATTAGATGTCACAAAAAATAGAGTCAACATTACAATAATAATTCAATTCCAGAAGAAAAACAGATAAGCGGAGTTGGTAATTCTATACTAAAGGAAATTTTTCCTAACTGTCTTGGTGCTACAATGTATCATTTTTCCTCCTTTCGTCTATTTTGCGTTACAGAACGCTCAATTACCGAAGGGGCTATTAGTCGTCTAACTCTCTGCTTTGAGCATTATCTCAATTTTCTTTTTATGTCAAAATATGTCGCAGGCGAAAAGTTATGTCTCGAAAAGAATTCGGAGTCGGCTGCGGGCACCAATTTATTTCGTCTCCCATGAATAACTTAAAACATAATCTGATGTATCTTCAAGACTTTCTATAATAGGAGGATTAACAAAAAAAGGGAAGGTGCGGACAAGTTAATACGCTACTCTAGGCTCTCTTATTTAGGATGCAAATTACGTCGAAGTGGAAGAGATAGCATAGAGTTTAGTTTGTCTGCGTTAATAACCGATTTCGACAAATTTAAATTTTTCATTCATCTAAAATGCGACGCTTTCTTGCACTTAAATATTGATGTAAGCTGATTTTCGCTTAATATTTAATTGCTACGATCTCTCGACTGCGTTGCGTTTAGTCTACCGTAGACCGTCCCCAAAGCGACATCGCCTGATGGGCATAAGCAGGCTATAGTTTTATTTAGTTGTTTGCATGCGAACATCACATTTCCGGTTTTCATTTTTCCATGGTTAAATTTCGGAGATTATGTATTACATGACGTTTCGCTAATCCTGTCGGATGACCGGAAATGATATTTACTTATATGAAGCATCAGCAGGAATCCTGTTGTCTCGAATTTGAAGCTTGCGGAGATGAAAAACAATTTAATAATTAGCATGCGAAATTTGTATGCCCCTATAAACTTAAACTATATTGATTATAAAAACTATCGTTGTGAAAAATATGGCGCTTTTAAATGAAATACCACTTCTTGGACATTAGTCCGTGTAATGTAAGTTTTATATGAATATAACATTTTATGCTTCGGCCGTTTACTTTTATGCTCATACATTTTTGTAGACAGTCGTCTATTTTATTAAATATTTACAACAACAGTGGGAATCTATACTCATGCATTTATTGAACCTCAACATAAATCAAATTATCAATATTCGTCCAAAAAGCTATTAAATATTTTAATTATTTATTACTATTTATATTCATAATTATAGTGGTTGCCATAACAGTGATTCCTTAATGGTTTTTGTAAAAGACTTTTAAAAATTGTGTTTTATAATATTTTAAAATATTATTTCCAGGAGGTGCTAGAAACATTTTATGTAGTCAGTTACCTAATAAATTGATTTGTTGAAATGCTCGCATAAAATAGCAATTAATTTGATTTAATGGAATAATTTTACAATAAAACACTCAGAACTTTCATTAAATAGGCATACAAAATAGGAAAGGAGGGAACATTCAAGTTTATTTAATGGTTTTTCAAATGCCCTAAACCATTATACTAATTGTTTTCATCTTGGTTTATGTGATAGAGTAACCATTCGTCTTTATTCCGTGTTGATCAGTCATCACCTAGTTTTCGCATAAATCTTAAGAAATAGGTAATTTTTCGTGTGATATTCCTACCTAAAAATTTACAAATTGCAAGTTTGTTTCTAATTTGTATAAATTTGTACCTATATGCAGGTTGAATTACTAATATATCATGTTTTCAAGGGTAACATTACATTATTTTTCATCGTTGTCGACTTGGCAAATTCCCCTAAGCGTCTCTCATCATGAACGGTTCCCGTAGGTGTACTCACTTCCTTTCCGTTTCATCATTCTGGGAAACCACATTTTTACACCACAAACTCTTGAATTTTACAGCCCTTTAATTTTTGAGGAACGTTTTCCACGATTTAATGCCTTTTACGTGAGAATGTATACTAGAAGAATAATGAACGTAGATAAATTTGCTTGAAGATTTCCCCGTTATACTCGCAGTGATATTGTATTAAAGGAAACTTTCTGAATTTATTTCGAAGTTCCAACCGGGTGCATTATTTGTTTGGTTTTGCTCGAATGATCCCCAAACTAGCGTTGCAGAATTAGAACTATTTTTTTTTCACGGAGGGTCATGTAATGAACGGCGTATTTTATTTATGGAATAATTTAACCGCTAAAGCCACTTTAGCCGAACATTCGTATCCCATAGAGATTCAACACAAAGCCTACATATTTAACGGATTACGCGATGTCTTCTGTGAGGGATGTCTACTTCGATAGAAATCAACTTCTGATGAATCATACACATCGTTTACATCTGGTATCTCCCCTAAATATGGGGAAAGTTGGTGCAAGATAATGTAGTTTAATATGAAAATAGGAATGTATGACACATGGACCAAAAAATACCTTAATTCTTATATACAGTATGGGCAAATATGCCAGCAGAAATAACCATCATAAATTCTGTGCGTAATATGAGGAAAAATTTGTATTCAGGAAGAAAACGAATATATCATTTGTCATAAAAATCTCCGAAACAATAAGAGTTGATTCCCTGAAAACCCATCTTTAGAATTTACTCGTTTTTATCAGTAAGGAACGTTTGACAGAGGTGAATGTTCGGACATTATATATTTGGATTCCGGTAAAGCACTCGATAAGGTTCCGCTAAATGGCTTCTCCGCAAGGACTCGAACTTCTGGATAATCGTTAGAATCCGACCACAACTTTTCAGATGTAAGACTTTTGTTATTTGTTGTGTTGTTTACCAGATATATAAAAAGAAGCGGATTTTTAATCTCGCAAAAAGAGAATTACTTACCTGCACTCAAATCAATACTTCGGTGATGCATATTTAAGTAGAATGTCTTTTTAAACGCCTTATAATAAGATAATAAACAGATATAGTTAAAAAAATACCCTCATATGTTTTAAACTTTATTACACGCTTTACATGATGACTAAAAATATCTAAAAATATCTAAAGTTACCGAAAATTAAATATTTCGACATAAAAGCTGGCAGATGATATTGGATTAATAATATTAATTATTAATTTGAATTTAGTAGCATAAAAAATTAATCCGCTTTGATAGCTCCATTTTTTGCACCGGAAATAAATTGACTCTATTAAAATATATTGCACTTAAATTTGAATTTGCAAAATTCATGCTGAAAAATATTATTTAACCCTCATATAAAACATTACATCTGGAATTTCATTTACAAATATCTTGTAGCAAATGTATAAAGATGAACAAATGCACTTTGCGAGCTCGATATTTTGTGTCTAAACATGTTAATTAACTTTCGTACAATTATTCCATCTCGAATTTGAAATTAGAAATTGTCTGATGTATCTAATTAAAAGTGTAGAAAAGCAACTTCATCCAAATTTGAAACCTGTGAGATTGAAATCTATAATACCCTTTTATACATATTACTAAATATTTTAATTTGAAAATACATACCTACATATTGTTATTTTAAATTAACGAAATTAATTTAAATTCTTGTAAATAGCAGATTAAGAGTTCCAGCCTTATATAATATCCCTAAAAAGCTTGTTTTTAATTCCAATATAATTCAGTTAATAAAAAAGTTCATATTCCTAAGGATGATTCTTCCCCAACAATAATTTTCCTTTGTGATTTTTCCTGTTTACGTATAAATAAATATGTAGGTATAGAACATCCGAATAGACCTTAAGACAACGCCAGCGCCAGCCAGGAAAACAAAATTTAATTTTCCGTTAGTATTTTCCCTATTTGGTGAATTCAATCGATTCTTTTGCAGTCGGTCGTAAAATTCTGTATCCGTCCACAACCGTTTCGTCTCCTGTTCAACCGTTATAACCCATACGTCAATGTAAATAAAGTTATTTTCCCCATTAGTCAAATCTGTTTTCATCAATTCGATTTCCGATAATTAAACAGTTTAAAACTTTCCCATAGAATTCGTTTACCAGTCGCGATAACATGTCGATTATTTTCCTTTGCCTATCTTTTTTCTTGTATTTTATTCAACGACGTGTTAATGTTTCGTTTTTTCCGGCCCGTATTTAAACCATTCCTTTTAAATCTCTTACAGGGGTCCAATGAATCTTTCTTATCGCGCCGTGAAAAGATAGCAGAACGATCAGAACTCGAGTGACACTTGAAAATCCGAAAACAGAGACTTAGATATCTGGAAAGATTAATTGTTTGCTGCATGCACGTTCGAATCGAACGGGCAATTTTCACGTCCGAAAATTCGTTATTTATGTAACAAATATGTGGCATATAAGTCAGGAGAATAAATTTTTATGTAGATATCTATAGGTAAATTTGCATTACTATCGTGCATGGGGTATTGGGTGTTCAGCTTCAAATGTTCTATTAATTTAGGTGATTCAATTTTACGACTTTTGATTTTTTTAATGCAATAAAAATGGCTTTGTGGTGGGCTTTTTATTTTCTAGTATATGTTACCCTTCGTATAACCGAATAAACACCGATTGTTGTATATGAAGTTGAAAAATCGAGTTTGGGATCATTGGAAGTATAAAAAATCGAGCAAACCTATAAAAACTTGTTTGAAAATTTTCACCAAAACCCCAGGAAAACTTTTATTGTATGTATCAAAAGCCAATAGAATTAAAAAAATATATCAAGAGTTAGATATTTTGTACCAGCCTAATATTAGTACCTAATTATTTGGAATATCTGAATCATAATCACCAATTTCCAAAACATCTAATGGACAATTGATTTCCTTGTACTACATAATGCCTTATCAACTCTGTTCCTTCCTCATTCAACTCGCCTTAACGTCAATATGACTGGTAAGTGAATGTGCTGTTATTACGATGGTAATACAAATAGTAACATTTTATAATTTTAAAAAGCGAATTTAGATAAAATGGTTTCGAATAAAATTCATAAAATAACTATTCACCTCATTAGTATTTACTTATTTATCATATTTCACATCAATCGAATTGAAATTTTTCGAAATTACAATGCTTGTTTTACTATTATTACAATAAGGAACATAAAGAGTCAAGAGAGTGAAATGTCATATAGTAAATTACTAAAATAAGCGAAACCCAATGTTTAGTTTTAATTTTATTTGGAATAGCGATACCTTCGGCATACTTCGTGATGCATCTGTAAGTAATTCATTTTATATGTTTTTTTTTAAATAGCCTATCAATCAGTGTCGACTGGAGCTTTTTAGGTATTTAATTTAGCATATATTTACCATGCTTTACATAGATTTTTGCTATGTTTACCTAAATCCAGTTCAAATCAAACATTGCCTACATCACCGCTAGTATATAAAATTTTGTTTATCTGGTTCTGTAGTCTAGTATAGAGCTGAATTTAAATCTTTAACGTATTAGAATCGTGTATCCATGTATGTAGTTCGGCATTGAGCATATTATTCGTAGTCTCATAAGCAAACAAATAAATAGTATTCTGTGCAAAGCCGCTTTATATGTAACACGACGCCAATGCTTTCTAGAACGTAAACCCTGCGATCATTGCAAGTCTACAAACGTTTCATCGACTTGAGTGTTTAGAATGACAAGTGAACTTTAGTATGAGTTGTGTGCTGTTTGAAATACCGTTGCTTCGACAAAGTTTTCAAGTTACCAATTTTACACGACGTAGGTGTTGTTATTCTATGTTTTCCCGACGCGGGCGGTAGCAATTTTTACTTTTCTCGTAGACAGTAGGTAATAGCTTTAAAACGTGTATGCAACAACTAAGCTATAGCTTTCTGCCACTTTATATGCTCTGCGGGGCAGGATAAATCCATATTTCAATTTTGATTCTTATACAAATCTACGCAATTAGTTAATTTTTGTTATTGCTTATAGGATATAGGTATAGAGGTGGAATTTAAAAATATTTAACGATCCTCATTCAATGTTGAAGTAATTTTCCCCGGCAGCAAATGTTTCCAGTGTCACTTGATGAATTCTTCAACAGTTGTCAAGTTTCCTAAAGACATTTACAGTTTCTTTGAGAAAAGTTTTCTGTTCAATTTGCTAGTAAGCTGTCGAATAAGCCGCAGAACTCATATGATTGTTTGTACGTGTGCTTTTACGGACTGACGTCTTCATTCAATTCACACTTGAACATCTGGATCCATAGGCCATAATCAAGTGAAAAATACCTCATTTAGAGCGATTTTCGAAGGGAATCAAGCGGCTTGCGCTTTCAGAAGTCATTCCAACAAATGCAATCGTTATGGACTCGCATCATTTTCGCTGTACAAATTCTACCGAACCCAAGTATTTTTTATCGCGAGTTCAAATCCGAAAAATCATCTTGATAATTCTAATAGCTAATCCGGCCTGGCATATTTTTCCTGATCTGTTAATTTATAAGAGTTTTTAAGATATAAACAAGAGGGCGAGAACGATTTTAAATGCGCTAGTTTAAGAGAGACATTAAGAGATATTCCATGATAATGGGCCGCGAAACAAGAGGATTAACATAGCAAATCGACGGAAAACGGAACAAAAGAAAGCGTAATAACATCAAATGCTGGGCATTACTTTTTTATCATTACCCGAATCTTAAAAAATACTCCGTGCTTCTTTGGCTTTTTACGATCGCGATTAATTATATTCTAATTTCATTGATAAATAAACACTGTAAAAAGATTACACGTTAAATTGAACTTTCGGAATTTAATTATACTCGAAACGGGATAAAATTTTGATATATGCCGCTTCTTTTTTTTGTCCAATAATTACCCAATTTATTATTTCAGGCAATTATAAAGGATGCAATAAGAGATAGGTAGGTACATCCAATATAGTGTGGATTTGAAGAAAATCCCGAAATTCGGAAAATACCTCTCAAAGTTATTTTCCGCTAGGATGGTGCAGAGTTCTTATATGTTCCCGTATGAGAGGGTTGCATTGTATATATTTATATTCAGCAGTAGCAAATTCTCCGACGTAAGGAGTTTTTTATAACATACCCGTCAAGTATCTTTATGTTACAAAGTATATGTATAGTGTATTATAATAGGACAAGGATGTGAACATATTTTGAATACCAATGGTGACTGCAACTGTTCAAATTTATTTACATTTCACTGCTGTTTGAATTTTAAATTATTATTAACTGGTTTGAACTACATACATGTAAAACCCTTACATTTACACTCCCCAATTTAAAAAATATATATTTATATCTTTTTAAACTTTACATTATTAACATTTATAGATTTAAAGAGAAAACTTTACTTTTTCAGTTTCTAATTAAGAATTTCTGCTTTATTAGTTAATCTTAAGTTGCAGTTAAAAAAACTGTTAATCCTAAAAATATTTTTATGCAGGTACCTAATAAGTGCACCTTGCTGTGCATAAATAATAACACAAATCCTTTAACACTCTCGCAGAAAAGAGGATTTATATTGCTTTTCCTCTACGTGCTTTTAAAGTAGAAATAAAATTCCATGTAGATGGTACTAAAAAGGCGTATTACATTAGTTAAGTTTTGCGATTTACAATAAATAACCACTTTAAAATAATCATAAATCGTGTTTAAGACGTCAAATTACATTGTCACTGACGTTATAAATCAAAATTGTCGAAAATTAACCTTCTTACTAGACAGGTTTTCGATATCGAATCGACATGCTCGGAGAACCCTCCAGATTCTTTTGAAAATCCTGTCAATTTAAACCCATTATTTATTTCACTTCACAATTGAAATTAAAATTAAATTACATCAGCTTTCCCTTCTTCTAGTTAATTGTGTAGACTGATACTTACTCGTATATTCATATAATATTTCTTTGTCTATAGAAAACTTATATTTATACGAAAGGGCATCGAAATGCATTATTTTTTTAGGTATGTAGGTATTATTCGAAAACAGGACCGCAGTTTGCGAAATTTATCGTCACCGAATACAAAAGAGCGCTCGTTGATGCAAATTTTATTTTGCCCTAACAAATGTTATTTTTTATCCGTGCTGTTCGGGTGACTCCGCGCTCTTCTCTGCCTCAACAGATATCTAGTTGCACGTAAACGACCACTTTTTCCACGCAGCTCTACCTCTTTACTCAAACTCGAGAGCGCATATTTAAAGCACCCTTCTTTTTGTAAAAGCAAAAGGTGTTTCATTAAAGATTGCGGTTAAAGCCTGCACTGGCGCTAAGACAAATCATTCCTGTTTTAATCAACTTTTGATGTTGAGACCATCCACTGAAGGTTCAACCATTATACGTGTGTATGAGCATTCATGCAAACCGGCACTCTAAGATAACACCTGTTTTATTCTAGGCAGCATCTTCACCTCCATAGGCGCGCCCAGGTAAAATCGAAGGCACCACAAAAAATTAAGAACAGAATTGCAAAAATCCGATAGGTACATTTTTTCCATTAAAATATTTTTGTTTTAAATTTTTTATTTACTACAGTAGTTTATTATTAATTTTCATATCGATTAATGTGATATTTATGAACAAAATCTACACAACTCTAATTACGAGTAAATATATATACAATTTAATTATTTCTTTCTAGAGGTAGGTAATTTATTATAAAGTAAAAAATATGATAAAATATTTTAAATTTCTTTCATGGTAAATTCCATTTCCTTCCCCTTCTGTAACGTCAATGATTCCAACCCTCCACGCCAAGCTAAGTTTAGAGCCCCTAATATCATTAATATTCGCAATATTTACTTTCACCAGATTTTAATATTTTGGCCTGGTAATCTACTAAACATCAACAAATTACTCTGCAGTGTAAAATAAATTTAGATAAGGTATTCTATTTTCTCTTGTAAACAGCATTATACTTCCACTTATAAGACGCTCACTAAAAAGTTTAAGATACGTACCTACCAACATTATTATAATACGAGAAATTCTGTTATTAAATAAATGATGCGATAATTATCGCAGATTCTATAGATAATTCGAAACTACACTAACCGCATGCCATAAGTGTAACGAAGTCTTTATCCCCAATTATGCATTATTTAACCGTACGTAATTTTCCCTCGCCACACATTGATTAAGGGTAGCGAAATTCTACCCCTCTTTATCGTCGAAATGAATCAGAACTAAACATTTTCATGTCGTAACATCGGTTCTGATGCGGCATTTCATTGTACGCGAGGGATGTATTAAACAAGCTGCAATCAAAAATCACATTTAGCATTTTAAGGGGCAACATGTGAGCGGAAGCGATTTTTAGTGCGAGGGATAGACAGAGAAAGAAACGGGATTTTTGATTTAATATATTCTCGTATGCTCAATTTAATACCCCATAGGAATTACTAATCATCTTAAATGAAGTATGCCGAAAAATGTTATGTATTTGCCGAATTATTCTCCGGGGATGTTTTGTTAAAATTTTGTGGGTTTTGAGGCAAGACTCTGCAAAAAATCGGTTTCCTTATAAACTACATAGGGAATTGAACCATTCCTTATGCAAATCAATCAGTAATTATCTACTCCCTTATATTAGTTTGTTTGTTGATATATTAGGGTTTGCGAGGTGGAAAATTTTACCTACTAAATACTGCTTTGTACTACTGTATATAACTTCTTGATGAAATAGGATTTAATTAAAATTAATAATTTACTTTACATCATTTTAGCCTGCAATATATTTTGCCTCCATTCGCCTTAGTAGAAAGGTCAGTTTTGTTGTTTCCTCGGAATTTAAAGGGGTGAATGTTTACTTTCTACTGAAATTAATTTAGAGGTAAATACTAGATATTATTAATTATACTCTTTTCGCTAGAGAAAATCCTCAGAGAAACATTTTTTACGTATTAAAAAAAATCTAACTTGATATAAAGAATGCACTTATAAATTTAATAAATTCAAGGAATAATAGCAGGAATTAATAATAACTTGTAAGCAATAATTCTAAGAAATAGTTAGTAAGAATTTCGGCAATAATTGCTGAAATTGGTCATCTACGCCAGGCAGGAGTATGTAGTGCACCTGTAACTAAATAAAAAAAATTTAACACGTACCATTAGAAGAAGTACCAGTCGGAGTTGATGGTGACACAGCACAGCAGAGTCCGGAAACCAACAGTACGAGCAGCAAATATGACATGATAGACGAAGCGGCGGAAAATTCAAAATTGCCCGGCGCGATTTCGGGAAGTTGTGAAAGTCGAGACCTCGTGGTGTTTAGTGTGTAGGGCAAAGGGACACTGCAGCCGCTCGGTTTGGTGTCCCGGTAAACACTGACGGTTGCTTCCAGAAGAACAGAAGTTCTGCACCTTCACTCATGCGCCTTCTTGTATTCCGAAATGCTGCTAGGGCCAATAGAAAACCTGAATGAAATGGTATAAACCAATAGGAAAATCAAAAGACGGCACATGGGAGGGACTGGAACATGTAAGATGTGTAATTAGAATTGTAAAACATAGGTAAGAAGTAAAGGAAATCAAATTTTACCCTAATATTTCCCAAAAGGCGCGATTCTAAATTTTCCCTTTTTTTTGCACGAATCTAATGAGACACTCATGTGCACCTACTATAACAAATTTAGTCTCGGAGATAGGAAAAGTTCTTTTAGATTTATATAAGTGCTCCCAATTTCAAATTTCTGCTACACATAAAAATATTCGCCAATTTTATTTAATTATTGTAATCCCAAATAACTAAAAAAAATAAACAGAATTCATTACAAGGAATTATACCTATTTTATAATTATGTATATATCTATATTATTTCGTAATTTAAAGATAGCAATATGAATAACACAGTTTCAGTTGAATATCATTATTGTAATAATGCGTTCTAACAATAACGACCATTAATTTAATTCACCATCCACCTGTTGAATACATCCGTTGAAAAATATTTGAAACACCCCTGGTATTACAAGAAAAATAAATTCCGCGTTAGTGGTTAGTGTGATATAAAGGGAAGATACCTTGTAAATTAAAGAAAGTTCAACTAAAAACATGGCCTTCAGTGTATCAGGAAAAGTTGTCGCTTTCAGTGCACCGTCCCTCCCCCTAACTAACTGAATTATTATCCTTCCGTGAAAGTTTCTGAATTTATTCCTGGTGAGTCCCCTTATAAGAATGGTCGCGTATATTTTAATTTCTGCCATTCTCTCACTCGTTAACAAAATGTTTTGTAGGAAGTCTGAAGGAATCAAAGTGGATATCCCGAAAAGTTTTCCGCTGAAATTAACATTTAACTGCGAGTGGCCCTAATGCAGTTGCTTCGCACGGGGAAATTTAAATTTATGTATACACGTTAAAAAAAATTAACCACCCGAAGGTAGAATATTAATATAATTAATTGTGAGTTAATTTTTTTATATCGAACAATATATAAACCTCGGGTTAAATAAATTAGTCTACGCAAGAAAAATTTCGAGAAAAACGTTTTTAAATCATCCAAGTAGTAATATCTCAAATGTCCTAGAGCTCTAAATGAGCTATTCCGAAGTGGTTGCCTTTCTGAAATCGCTCCAATGATGAAAACTTAAAAAGAACCTGAAATTTCCTCTGGGCATTTTATAAACTTTTCACTAATCTTCCAGCAAATCTGGACTTTCTTAATAATAAAATCTCCTCATCTTTTAAACACTTTACGTCCACGTCTTCCAAATAAAATATTTTAATGATCTCTACTTCATAATTACCCAAAGATAAGGTCCTAATAAATGCCCGTTAAATAACGACGTAAAATTTTTCATTTTTAGTATTAATGGTATTCTAAAATAAATCAAGGGAAAGCTTACGTAAAAAATATATTTTGTTGAATAATATACGTAGAAATAAACAAGTGAAGAATATAAATTAATATAAAACAAAACATTATAGAAATGAATGTAAAATATATTATTAAAATGCTTTGCTTAGTAAGTAGGTACCACCAGGACTTTTCTCAAAAATTTACTCTATATTTCTTACTACACTTTGGAAATCGCAAAAGTTTTATTCGAAAAGTTCAACAACTAGGTAATGCCTTCTCATTACGCAATTTTTCGCTAATAAGTGCTTAATTAGATCATAAAATTCATTCGATTATACAAATTTATTCATCACGAGATTAAAAAATCGTCCAGAACCCCCGTGATTTTACGACTGTAAATTTTTTTAATATTTTTACTATTAGAATCATAAATGCTTTGAGTTCGTCTTTTCTCTTACAAGATACATATAAGGCAGTAGTTTTTTTCTTAATCAAAACTAACAGAGATTCTTTCACTGCTAAAAGCAAAACAAACAAACAACTTATAAGAACCATACTTTTTATGTAAGTATGATTTATAACGATCAAACTAACTTAACTACCCTACTAACTTAATCTCTAAATGCCGTTAATAAATCATGTACCTAAACATAACATACATATGTATAGTTTTATATTGAATTTGATTTTTTTCTCTTTATTAGAATGGAGTGTTAATAAAATTTGTTTGCAGAGTATTCGAGGGTAATGTTCATATAAAAATTCCAAAATAACGTGTCTACAAACATGTTATTTTTAATACGAGCGCGTTAACGATAAAATTGCTTTCACGTAAGATTTTCTTAAATAAATTCACCCTTAGAAATGGTCATTAAAACCGCTTTCTTATCAGTATAGTTTTTGCACTCCAACATGCCAAACTGTTCGAGATGCCTGGAATCCTTATCGTTTCTCTCAAGCCCTTTTCTTAGAGCGTCTTCAGAGGCGTAACTGCTCAAATAAAGCCGGCAATTTGTCGTTTTTTCGATTAAAATTTTTATGCAAGCACATCCTCGGATGTGTTCACTGTACCACATCCACCACCGGTTGAATATTAAAGTTATCGATTTGTCAAAATTGAGGGGCAACAAATTCTAAGTCGGGTTAAAATATGCACATATAATTTACATTCGGATTGATTAACCTGTAGGGTATGCTTCGAAATTGAACAAGATTTGCCTATTTAAATTTGTTACAGATTCATAGTTGCGAAATTAAAATACCCCAACAACCGCCGCTGGGTTGTTCTCAGCGTCTGAGAGAAAACCTATCGCATTTAATGCGTGAAAATCTATGTTACTTTGGACTTAGAAAATGTAGATTGGTTATAATAGAATCGTCTATCATTTTGATAGTAATGTGACCTTTTCTTAATGAAGGTAATAGGTAATCGATGGTTAAACTTAAACGTTCACTAATTAAAGGAAAAATAATAGGTTCAACGAGAATGTACCTATAAGTGTTAATAATTAATTTGATTATACTCGTAAACATGTTAAAAGATTCCCTAAAATGTAAATGATTTGCACTAAATTATATATTCGGTATTCCTGAGGTTATGGGCATATTAATTAAATTAGTCCGCAGTTTATAAATTACCCTATAGGTAGTACTAACACAGAATCCAAATTTACTTTAAGGGCGTTATAATATCGATATTGCTCAACAAGTAGCCTCTTCAAATAAATTGAAACTAACAGTTAGGCCAACCCTTCCGATACTAATTATAAAAATTTATTCGCGCCTTTATGAATTTATGGTTTTTAATTAAATGCCTTGATATTCTGTGAGCATAGAGAAAACCCGCCCCTAAAAGGGGGTGAGCGCACTGGATAGTAATAATGATGGTCAGATGACGTCGAAGACGATACTCGCATATCAAAGAGTTATCAAGTTTTGGAGTTTCCATCAAACGTAGAGTGTTAATCCTAAGAGAATTACAAACGCACTTTGCAATACTAATTTGATATGCATGCATATACAGAGCTTTAGCGAAAACTTTCTAAAAATGCTAAATAAATGAAAAAAAATTGTTTTTAAAAAAATTGTAAAAAATTTTTTCGACGTATACACGCTTTTTCAGTAGATAATAACGATGGTAATATTATCTCGATACTTAAATTTTGATTCATTAAAACAATTTCATTTTTTATGTGCTTATTAATTTTGAAGGAAATGCCCATATTTTTCAATGCATTTTATACAGTAAACGCAGTAGGAAAACAATATAAAAAATATCTTAATTATAATTAATTATATGCAATATCCACAGGAATTTATTAATTCCACCATCATCCTGTATTTTAGTTATCATAATTGGTAACTTTAATGAAGTGCTTTTTGTGGATTATTTCGTTTGGTTTGTTTTCTTGCCGAAAATATCGGCTGAGCACTCCCGTAGACTTCCTAAATTTTTAAAGACCACAATTTAACTTCATGCTCTACTTAGAAACAGGAAATTGGAATGTCCCATGTCTCTGCGAGGTCGAGACTCTCACTTCTGATCATACTAATCGATCTATTTCTTTTTAGTCTTTGGTTTTCTGCCAACTGTACGTCGTTTATTGAAGGGAAATTGAACAGGAACTACCTTTTTTGGAGGATTTATAAAATATATAGTGCGATTTTTGCAACGCAATCTCTCACATCCTCATGAGCGATAATAATTTGAATGGTATTATAATAAAATTAAGCATAAATATAAAATCATATAGAATCTTTAAAATATCTAGAACATGTATCGACCTAATAAATTGCAGAATCATCTTTACAGAAACTTCGGATAGACTGACAACTAATTTTATCAAAGATCCATTAGGAACCATTGTCACGTCTCAGAACGAAGCGAAGTGTTTTTTTATTAAGCATGTTTTTTCATCTTACACTCAGAATACAGAGCCGTGATTCGAGATTGAACTGAAACACATCAAATTAATTAGAAGAAGGAGCAGAAAATAAGAACGTTTTATAAGCCAATGAACCTAACTTTGCATCTACGTGCAGACGCCGAAAGGACGACGTCAGGACTTGAGTGAACCGATACAAAATGATCTAGACGTGTTATCCGTTGTTCGAATCGTTGTCTTTCGAAGTTCAGGGTTCGTATATGGTCACATCTGCGGCTGAGTAATTCCAAACTTTAACTTTTTTAAATCAGTTTTGGCTTTGAAGGCCGCCGTTTCATTTCATAAAGCCGCTAGATTGAACCCATAAGTCTGTCTCATATCAGGATCTGACTCGCCGATGGTGAACACTCTGGATTAGGCTAATAACGAAAATTTCTGGATCTATCCAATTTCTGCATACGGGAGGTAAAATACAGAAATACACGTAGGTCAAACTTGAGAGAACGGCGGATTAATAGACGATCATTTTTCGTTCAGCGCGGTCAAAATTAAATAATAAGGATTAATTACGAGAGTTTTGGTAAAAGCTAAAGCTTTTCCTCGTGCCTTGTAAACGCGCCGCCGTAATAACATAACCTATTGGCTAATGAAAATTAATGGAAGACTCCCAAAGTTACATCCAATTTTCGCCAAGTCACCATTGTTAAAGTAACTGGCGATGTAAAATTTAATATTTGTAGATTGAATGGAATGCCTCACAACAATCGCCTCAATTAGAGTGATTTTTTGCCGCATATTGAACTTATTTTGCCTATTTATAAATGCTGAACCCAGGAATCCAACTCCATTAATAAATCTTGTTATGGATTCATATCAGTGCAACATAATGCTAAAACTTTGACGGCAAAGCTGCAAATGAAGTTCTATTCATACAACTTTCGAGTGACAACACTAATTCGGATTTGGTGGTGTTAATAGTAGATGTATGTACGTGATATTTCCAATAAAGTGGTTAGCGTTTTAATGAATTCACCCTATTAGCCTCCTCTGTTCATCGGAATTCCATGAATATTTCAGTTTTATATAATCATTGAAGGTTTCTTCTAAATTTTGCGCAAAATGGCGACACAAAAGACCAGGAAGCTGGTCCATTACCCGTTAAGTTCGTAATCATGGTTTGCTCATTATAGCATTATATCCGGTAGATAAACATGGTAAACATTGATGGAGGCTTAGTGCCTCTATATGTTCGATACAGAAGCCTTCATTAATATAAATTAATTATAATTTTCAAAACAATTAAAAAAGTTATCTAAAATATTCAATCTAACATTTGCGAATAACCATAAAAAATATCATCAAGTGTCTAATTATTCAATTTTTCAAGAGAATCAAAAAAACTAATGGAAATGTAGCAAACAATCAATTATCCTGTATTTTTTTCTAAATGTGTATTTATTTTGGCGTACTGGAAATTTAATCCGTTCATTTAGGTAATTGATCGTTCGCAATTGCATTTTTATCCACACACTCTTGTTTGACAAATATCGCGGAGAGCTGTAAACAGGCATGCATTAATTTAATGAATTTCGTAAATTATATTGTTGTGAAGTGGAAACTCGTTGGAAGCTGCTATATCTCTTGTATGTAGCAATTTATGCTATACCCGTTTAACTATTTTTAGACAATTCTGTCATCGTAAAATATTAGCCTCTGGTCTAATTACATTGACGCTACGTTTGTTGGAAAACAAATATTTTTTATGATGAAACCGCCTTCATTCTTAATTTAGGAGTTATTGTTCCTGATCTTACCTACTGTCTAGAATTCAAGGCTCGTTTGGTTCGTTTTTCAGACCACTTTACTCTTGGTTTTTGTTACCGGTATCCCCAAATTCGTTTAAAAAACGTTTCCCACCTAGCTAAATTTATCTAATGATCTCAGAATTCCTACATTTTACGATCATCAACCGTACGTAAGCAAGAGAACGATTTTTTTAGAACTTTCGTTATGAAGGAATAATTTTATTCATTCGACAGGATTGCTAAAAGTAAGAAAGTCATTTATTTGTTAAATGGTATAAACATTTCGTCGTCTCGATCTAGTAAAGTTCTACTTCAAGAATTAGATTTCTAAACGGTTCAATAAATTCCAGTCCAATCATGAGCCAATACAAAATATTTGAGTTTCCGTGAATTTATCGCGAAGAGAGATAAAATTCTCCAGAAAAACTTCTAACCTTATCGGTGTGAGCGAAAGAAGGAAACTAATGACACGAAAAAAGGAACATGAAGTTTAATTTTGTTCAGGATTTTCATCACTATAAATCTGTTTGAATCGGAGGTACTTTCGATAACATATTATTCTTTTACTGTAGAGTGTAGAGGACCAACAAAAAATAAACTTTCCCATTTACCATATATAGAAAAATATCGAATATAATTCCTTTAAAAAAGTTCGAAAATTGTTATGCTTCGCATTTGCTATATTAAATTCGGGCCGTTTTGCACTTAACGTAATAACTGATGTGGAAACATCAGAAATTGTTGATCGATTCGTCTGAGCTTTACGTCGTATCTAAATTCGATTCGCTTAAAAAAAAGATTGCACTTTAGGAAACTTTGGTTTTGAAATTAACACCGACAGCTAGTTAAATATTTACTATATAAAAGGGGATCAAATTTTAATGGCTCCATTCAGCAGAGATTCTCAGCAACCCATCTTTTAATGACATTTTGTGTTGAAATAAGTCCGTATCTTAGCACGTTAAAATATTTGCAAATATATACGTATTATGGAATAATTGAGTTAATGAAAGGATTAGAACTAATGTTTGTATGAATAATATTTGGATAAAAAACAAAATATTTATTCCATTTTCCATTTCTCCTTCACAAATACCCTGTATAAATATTCTACGCTGGTAAGTATTATATTTCTAATGAATATTTCGGCGTGTTTCATATTTTGTGAAAAAACTATGTATCACCCTGTAGAAATTATTTAGAGGTGGCTGAATGCCAATAGACAAATGGACTGGAATAATTTATAAAGAAGAAAAATTTTATTGACATATAAATGACATATGATAAATTAAAAAGTAAAAAGAAGTAGAAATTAACCTAACCTTATCAATTTATATTTGAAAATCAAAATAACTTTCCATTTTCTTTGAAAGAAATAATCTACACAGTATACATTAATTAAAACAGATTCAAGATCAACTGATTATCAAAAACAAGTAGGTTTAGGTTTCTTTAAATTGTTCCGGTCATCAATATTCGATTGTTCGAAATTGGTTTTTAGGTAAACATGGGTAACTGGAAGCTCGAAGTGGCAAAAATGGGATTATATGTAACATTTCCTGTAGCACTTTTCTATTATTTCAATCAACCCCAGTATTTCGAAGAATGGGTTGTTAACAAAAAACGAGAAATTTATCCTCCGGAATCACAGAAACAGAAAGACTTCGAAGCAGCTCTACAAGAAATAAAACAAAGGCAAAATTTGGAACTCATGAAGAAGTTAGGCATGAACTAATAGTTTATAAATGACTGTTGAAATTTATAGTTATACAATGTTAGTTTAATATATTTACGAAACATTTGTTTGAGGTATGTACATACAATAGGATATTTCCCGTTACAATTGTCACGGGCTTGTATGTTTATTTCAATTTGTTGATATCTAATTTAGTCAGTTGAATTAAAAAGACTGTCAAACTAACTATTGTCTTAATTAAAAATTTGGAATATAAAGTAGGTGTGTAATTCACCGATCAAACAAATCTTAATAGTATTTATTAATTGCTGCATAAATTTTATCATATGTAACACTATTAAATTGGAATGCATTATTCATTAATAGAACAAATGAACTTTTATAAATAGCTTATTGTAGAAAAGGTGAAATAAAACAATAAAATCACAGATGACAAAACATTTATTTAAACCATCAACTGTTTATTTTGGGAATTTCAGGTATAATTAAATGGTTTCTTCATAAATATTTTAATGAATAATGTAAATAAAAGCTACTGTAATTTTAATTACATCTAACAAGCTAACAATCACAGATCTTTTCAACATGGCAAATTGCCAGTTTCCAGTTCATCTGTCCTAGCACCACACATGTTAGTATCTATCTATTCAAATAAATTGTTAAAACAATGCCAAGTTACACTCTATGTATATCCATATATGTATTTCTATATCTTCACCTTTCTTACATATGAATATCTGTTTTTTTCTATATACCTGATGGTTATAACATTTACATAAAAAATTATAAATACAAAATTGTCTACTAGAACTTGTCTTTGTTGGAATATTTAGCTCTAAAGTAGCCGAAGGTTTTTAACGCATTTTAGAAAATAAGAGCAAGTTTCATCCTCTGTTATTAAACTAAACTGAATTTAAACGTTAATTATTTCATAAATATATCCAAGTTTAATATACAAACAAAGCAAATACTTAAATTTGAGATGATATACAAATTAACTATAATTACAATATTACTATCTAAAATGCTGTCAACCCGTGAACAAAACTAAATATATTTTACTGTACTTATACATATAAAGAAAACAGCAAGTTACTCTCATTCTAAGCATTTTAAGCAATTTATCTAAAAAGTAGCCAAAACATATCTAAACGAAGGAAAAAATTTTATGATCGACAATATTCAAGTTATTTACATGAATATTGTGTATAAAAATTTGCACTGAACCCTTAAAGAAAACTTTTAGCTGTATCTCTAACAAAACATTTTTTTTGAAAACAAGGATTAGCATTTTAGACAAATTATGGGGATTTTTAAACGGACGTTGAAACATTTACAGACATTGTTAACATTGATTCAATTCTATTAAACACGTAAAGCTAGATAATCAAGTCGATACAGACCAAAATAATTTTCAATGCAGCGGTGATAGATTTTGTGCAACATGACTGCAGAGCTTTATAATAAATCCATGACTTAGTTAAGCAATTCTAGTTTTTTCTAACCAGATAGTCCTAGTATTCTTTAGTTCAAATAACGTCTATTGACAGAATGTTAATGTTCATCCTGAATACTTATATTGTATATTTAACCATGAAACATTTAACATTTAGCTACACATGAAAACATCTTAGTCATCATCCTGTCAGTTAACGTTTTTTTTTTTCGATTGCAAGACGATTTTGTGAAGAAAAAAAGTAATTTGTTTAACAAAACTGTTTTGTTGAAAAAATATGTTGTGATTTAGTAAATAACATATTTAAAGAAATATAAAATACTGTAGGATATCTGATTACTGAAAAAATTCACTAAGACTTTTATACCTAACACAAAGATTAAATTGGGTGCAGCAATAACTAAATCTAGGATTATCGTACAGACGAGATTAAAAATTATTAGAAGAGATAGATTTTTTAGCGAGTTACACTTATGTATCCTTCAAAAATGACACAAATAGTAACAGACAGTTTCATGCAGACATTTCAAGATTACAATGTTCAAAGTAACATTTAGATAGTATTTCAACATCAAATCCATAGATTAATTCGAAATATGCACTAGGTCAAAATAATCTATTTACATATTAAATTTCGCACTTATACCTCCTTCAGAATTTGATATTCTTTTTCTCAAAATATCATTGCAACTATTTTAACATTTAATCGTTTATTACAAACATAAATAACAAGCCTCGCACTTAATGCGAGTAATATCGTTAGGTAGGTTTTTAATTTATAGTCCACTTATAATTAAATCCAATAATTTATTAAAATACAACGTATAACAATAATTATATTATTATCATATTTACTATTTGGAACATCTCGTTTTTTAAATAAATTTACCCGTTATTACGTAAACGACATGGTCAGTACATTTTTATTTTAAATAAAATATTTACATCAAATTGTTCAATATTGTTTCTCATTTGCCTAAAGCGGCGTTTCCCGGCGTAGCAAAAAACTGTTCTCAAAGAAATATCTAAACTGACCCACAGATTAAATGTTAAATAAATGCAGTTATATTAGCAGTCGTCATAACAAGTAGCATTCTTTGACCGAAATTTGTTGTCTTGATTGGCATATTTACGAAAGCGTCTATGGGACCAGAAAACAATTATTCATTCCTAATAAATACAATAAAGTAATTATGACGCACAGGCCCATAAAGAGATGTTCAAATCTGCACCATTTGCATGTAACGATCATACAGAGTAAACGTTTTTTTTTTATTTATTACAAGCGTCAATATTTTTCTTAGACAGCTGAACTACACGGAAACTAAAATACCACTTCCAATAACATATCTTAAAATAAACATTTTTATAGAGTTGATATTACTGAAATTATGAATTTCGGTATAAGCTGGATCGGCCAATATCTCTCGCAATCTGCAATCGACGAGAAAACTGAAGACGATGACACGACTTCAGTTACAAACGAAACTAAAGAGAGCCTCAATAAGTCGCAGAAAATCCTCGAGATATTGGGCGAGCACGAGATAAAAGCTAACAGCTCGGGCGATGAGGTTTCCAAAGACCAATTAAAGGACAGTTTGGATGCTTCAAAGAAAAATTTTATCGCATTTGAGCGTCGAGGCTGCTACTAATGAGGACCTCAAGAGCAAATCTTTCCTGCTATTACAAGACATCTGTAAAACCTGTCGAATACTTCCGATGGGTTTTCACATTTTTAAAGAGAATTTTTCAGCCGATCCAGCTAAATTATGTATAATAACACTCTTTTAGTAGCTGCTCCACAAATCGATACAAGAAAAATATCCCAATGTAACATGCTTTTTATAAGTTTGCGATAAATACAAATCAGGATTCAATTTAAATCTAAATAAAAATGGAATGAGAATTTTCGGAGCTTATCTTTAATTGGTATTTTCCACAGTTAAATAAAATAATGTATACGTGTGTACCTATATTACAACTTATTAACTGCAACGCGATAATAAAAAAAGTCTAAATTGAATATCAAATAATTATGTAATTTAACTGTTTGGAAAATACAATCTCTAAAAAAAGATTTTATTATTTTACTGAAACGCATGCTTTCTGCAATTCAGAAATAACAATATGCGATTTGAAAAAATTTATACGAGTTTTTTAACCAAAATTTATCACAACCAACTCTGATATAACACTGAAAAAATATGGTTTTAATACATATATGATTTGCAAGTAAAAAAAACAAAATGAATTTTTTACAAGTAAAAGCAATGAAAAATATTTAAAGGTTGTTAAAAACAAAGTTGAAAAATATGAACAAGATATATACAATTATACTAGCAATAATTCGACCAATGACCTTTTCAATGAATGAAAAAAATAGACACAGGAGTAAAATAAACGGTGATATTTGATCATTCGGCTGAATCTAATCGAAAATAAATTCATAATCTGACCAATCAGAATCATCGGAATCTGTAAAAAATGAAACTAAATCCTCCAAATCATCGGCCAAGGATTGCCAAGGAAAATCACGATCATCGAAAAAGTCCCACAGCATTAGATGCTGCAAAGAAATAAGAAATTATGTAGAACATTTTATAAACTCTCACAATTATAATAAAAAAGACCCTGATAAATCTAAACTACAAACCTAGTGACTGCAAATGAGTCTGGCAATGAATTAAAAGAATTCAAATCTCATTCATTTGTAGTCACCCGGTGTAAGCCATAGTTAAAGGCAAATTACCTGCAAAACATCCATGTCGGCCTCGGTGTTGCGAGGGCGTCTTTGCCTTAGAGGGGGCCCAACGTCGCACTTGCGACCATTGGGAAAGGCGTGTAAATAGAAACATTTATTTCCAAACGGACATCGTCCCTGTCCCTTTTTGAAATATTTGCAGTCTTTTCTGGATAAAGCTTTTTTGTAATCTTCGATTAGTTTTTCTTTGTCTTCCTTCGTGTCGACCCAGTACATGCTCGGACAGACGAAATCCGAAGTTACCCTGCATTCGGGACATGCTCTGAAAATTTGAAACAATAACGAACGGAACTTTTTAAACGACTCTCGATTCAATGTACCTGATAATTTTGTTTTCGAATTGACGAGCCTGCCTCCACTTGCGGATGCAACTTAAGCAAAAACAATGATTGCAATTTGGTAATATCCCGAATCTTTGTTCACCATTCGCTTTCTCCATAATGACTTCGAAACAGACTCCGCACGACTTCTCCTTCGATCGAGCAATGGCAAAGGATAGTTCCATGTTTTTTTCGTGTTGTTTCAAGCATTCCTTCAATAACAATTCTCAAATAGGCATTTTGGCAACTAATTGTTTATTTTTTTTAATAGTCCATGCAACTTACTTGACGATGTCTTTTTCTTTGTTCTTCATCGTACGGATGTAAGATGAGCCTTTCACACATATCACACATTTCCCCGTGCAGGTAAGTACAATCAGTCAAATTCCTACAGATGCCATCTTTATTGACGTAGCGGCAGAGTTCTTTTTTAGCATTTTTCTCAGCGATGGCTTCGGGACTAAGAGCTTCAGCGTAACTTTTTGGTCTATATGAGCTTTTTGGCACAAATTCCGGAGCATTTACCCAAGAATCGTTTATGTGTGTCAGAGGCGGAGACGCGCAAGCACCTTCTTCTGCTATGGATTTATTGTCAGTTCCTTCATTTTCATTTTGGCTAAATATGAAAAATATTTTTGAATTCGATAAAAACTTACAGGAAATCAACAATATATGAATCAATCTATCTATCTATCAATATGAATATAACCTTAATGTATTTGCTCATTTTTTTTAAAACTAAAGACGATCTGAGCGATATTTAAAAACATTAATACAAACAAACTCAGTTCAAAATCTACAGGACTTTACATTAAACATACAAAAAGTATTTAAAAATTAAAGACACATTAATGTAAAATTTTGCGATGCAAATGAACGAGTGTTTTCAAAAATTATAGAATTTACAAGGCAAATCAAGTGAATTACTTACCAGGGACTAATTTCTTGATTGGAGATACGGATTTCTTTGTTCTGAAGGTCTAAATTGCTATTGATGGAATTTTTATTTAATACATTTTCAGTTTGAGATGTAGAAGGTACATTCATGCTAAAAGTAAAACAAATATTAAAGTAGATTACATTTTTCAATTATTAAACTAAAAGTAATGATAATATTTATTATCATTAACTATTTATTAAAACATGTGTTTCTCCTTGAAATAATAATGTACTACTAATAAGTTTTTCGCTTATGTAATATGTAAGTATCATTGATAAAATATAAATTCGAAATCGACACTGAGATATAAGGTTTTCAATTCAAATTTACAAACAACTGTTCAATAAATTTTGATAGCTTCGTGACAATTCAAAGATAAAAATATGAAATTTTTTGTATTCTTTATTACATATAAAGTATTCGTTTGCCATTCTTATAATTAATTAAAAAAATACTCTTTCAAATTGTTAAGTCAATGAGAATTTTTATTTTTAGAATTCTAAAGTTAATATTTGAAAAAATTATGGTATTATACTAATCTACTATTGCTTATATACAGCTAGATGCAAATTGTTTGCAATATGGGCTGTGGGTGCAACAAAGACAATTTCCACTTAGCCTTATATCAAGGAAAAAGAAAGAGTGATAGTGTGGTATTGCAACTTTCTCACTCTAACAACAGTTAGTTTAATAATCTTTCTTTGTTGAACTCATCAGATTGACTATATTGCAAACACATTGAAGCATTTAAGTGTCCCATTAAGAATAACCTCGAATTAGATTAAGTTACTAGTTTATTTTTATTAACATACTTGGTGATTCCTTTTGGTGAGCGGTTATTTGTTGACTTCTCCACTCCTTTTAAAACTATGTCAGTTACATTTTCATGGCGGTAATGGCAATTTTGTTGGTGAATGCAATTGCCTCTCAAGAAAAATCTACAAATTCTTTGGTTCGTTCGAGGTTTCCCCAAAAAATATTCGTTACCGGGCGAATATTGGATCTGCTCTACTTCATATCGAGCTTTGTGTGGATATGAGCACTTATCACCATGTGGACAATCTCTACTGTTAAAAAAGCTAAAACAAAAATATAATTATCACTTAAAGAAAAAAATTAAAAAACTACAATCAAAAATAAATTGGTACAATCTTTAAATTATCATTATAACTCATGTGTGTAATATAGCAGTGAATGACCCTGGTTTAATTATGATCTTTGTAGTGTTCGTCTTTACTTCAATATTAAATTAATCACATAATCTACTCGTAAATAATATATACACCTACCTGCCCAGACAAGTGTAAATTATTTAGTGTCTTAAAAAATGTAAATGTTGATACCATTAAATTATTTCATGAAAGTTTTTTAATTGCTTTGTTAATGATTGCAAAAGTTTTGGTAGCATTTTTAACATATCACAATTTGGACACGTCTTTTTGCAGAAATGATGATTATTCTTTTTAGCAAACAGACAATATCAAAGCTAAGAATTTTCCATGCAAATAAATAAGCGTTTAATTAGCATTTGTTGAAGCAATTGTTTATATTTAAATCCTTTTATTAGATATTTACACATTATTAATTTAACCCACATTTAACAGGATTAGAAATAGTGTTTTCAAATGCAATATTGCTATGTTGCCCATGTATTATTAAATATTTAGAGTACATAAATACCTTCATTTAATCACATTGAAACAAATCATGTGTTTATTTTGGTGATAAATATTTAACACAAACCTATATTTTCTTTTTTTTTTAATGGCATGATTTCTACTAACTGTACATGAATAGTAGGTTCGTTCCTATTGTGAGATATTCAAGCAAAATGCAAAAAAGTATGTTTCCTTCGTACAAGCAAAAAAGTAGGTAGGTAATTATACAAAAACGATCTTGAACTTAATTGAAAATAGGTAATACGGCCTCGCCACTTAACTATTTGACTGTCGTTGTGAATGTACATCTTACAATTGCAATATGAACAACAATTTAAACCAATCTACCAATTCATTTAAAATGTAATTACTTACTGAATGCAATATCGGTCGAAATTATGCATTACCTCCGCCATATTAACGGATTAGAATATTATAAACTTGTTTAGATTTCTTGAGTATTAAAGACTTCTGTCATCGCACGAATACCTCTTTGAGTTAGAAATTAGGCCTACTTCTTCTTGAACGCCGAAGAATCGATAGACAAAACAATTTAAGGAAAATTTCAATAAACCAAAATTCACATAAAAACCCTATCCCCTTATGCCCATATCGAACACACGACGCGACGATTCGACGAATTACGAATTTGTTGATTTGACAACAACTGTCAATAAGTCATTAGGCAATTTTTCGCGTCATGCGAAACATTTAAGTACGTTTTTTGTATAAATTTAACATACTTTTTAATAATGCATATCTTTTTCTACAAAGTATAATCAAAAATAGCTTCCCTATATATTTGTTAACAGCGGTTTCAAATATATTTAAATAATTTTATCAAAATATTTGAGTGACCGATATGTCAAAACTGTCATTAAGCCACTTTCAATTTTCAATTGAAGTTGGTAAATTGAAATTGTATGGACTAACATATCTTTATTGTAAAATATATTTAATGTATTAGACAAAATAATAACAAAAATGTCTTTAAAATAATGAATTACAATCATATTAAAAACACGCCCTTGGATTATTTTTTACAGCGCCATCTATATTTGAGTGGTAATAATATATAACGAAAGCGATTTCGAATGGTAAGCTGGTAGGGTCAGTAACCTTTTCATTATTCAAATCTCCGGCAAGGAGCATCATCTGGTGGCTTAATCGAAAACTAAGATATTTAGTTTGCATTCAGTGTCGGCATATCAGCAGTGAAAATATAGCTGCATCGATGTAAATTGGAATTTATAAATTTTGTTTGGGAACAGACACTCCCAAAGAAAAACTGGGAAGACGCAAAGTACTGTTTTAAAGGTAGTTGAAAAATAAAGTGAGGTTTATACATAGAAATCACCGGATGATGGGAAGACACAAAGAAATCACATTTGTAACATTTCTCATAGAAGGTTTCAAAATGGAGTAGGATATTCATTTGTTGTTGTTATAAGAAGACAACGTGCGTGGTTGTTTTTAAAATTGTAGGCACAAAGTTGATTGATTCTCTTTATAGGACATTAGATCTATCGAGGTATTGTCAAAATTTGACAATAGTGTTATTGATGGTTTTGCAGTGAACAACTTACCTACTACTGGATGCTGTATCTATGGATGACCTTTGTGAATTTTCATTCATTTTATAATTTAAGGTAAGCTTTCACTTATATTTGCATCTAATTTCTAACCTAGTGCATGTTTTTATTGATACACAAAGTTTGTTTATAAACATCAATTGTTTATATGAGTCAGCTTAAAAAAATAATACTAACAATAATTTGTTTATATCGTTTTCTCTTAAACTTCACTTCTCTAGATGTATCTTCTTATATCAAACTTCCATTTGTAATAATTTAGAATATTGCATTTTTATTTTATTTCTAGTTTATACTCCATATATTCCTTTAAAATTCTCTGGTATTTTTAATTTATTATATTCATATATTATATATAATCATAAAAGTTTCATTCATATTCTTTCAAAGGCATAATGATGTGATCGGTGTAAGTGCCAATAAAAACATTCTCTAATAAAATCCTCAAAGAATCCTTCTCATTAAAATCAGTATCCTCTACTTAGGTAAACAATTGAAGCTGATACCTGCTGTACCTACTAGTTACAGAACAGATATAAGCACCCTATTATACTTTTAGAAATATATCTTGAGATCCTTGTTTTCTGCAGTTTCTTAGGGATATTGTACTTACCATAAGCCATTGCTCATTATATTAAAAATCTTGTCTTATATGGGATATTCTTTTTGAGTCACATAAAGAACTGGAAAACACTGCATTTTATTCAGAGAATGTGATATTTTTATATTTTGGCATGTAAAATATTTTTGAAAAATGGTTCTTAAGGATTATAAATTGTTTTTGCCTTTAAGTATTAATTTGACAAGCTCCAAGTGGCAGCGGCTATTATTTGCAATTCATTTCGTTACATTCATGTGCAAAATTCTAGGAAACGTGACTATGGCTTGTTTCTAAGCTGTTATTTTAATTCTCTTTGATGAATTACTTCTCTAAGTGCCTTCAAGAACATGAAACCTTACTACTACATAAATAAAAATATAAAAAACACTGATACTTGTAGAGACATTATGTTTATATTTCAGAGAAAAGTCTTCAAGTGTTGTAGACAAAAATAAAGAACTTTATATTTTTGTAATTCTTAGAGAAACGCTGAATCGAATGGCTAAATTAAATTTGTATTTCTTTATTATATTTCGCTAGTTATTTTTGAAATGGTAAGAAAATTGTATATGTATATTTTTACAAAGAATTTTCTCAGGCTAACTGAATTTTTGCAATTCAAAATCAAGCCTCTACTATGGTAATGTTCTATTGTGAAGTTAGTTATCTATCGAATCTGATATATCCTATTAGAATTAGAAGATATGTTTGTAGCTAATTGATATTCTGATATTCCGTTTGATTACTTCAATGACATGTCTTTGATTTACTCTCTGATTGGTTACTACTTGATTGGAATATCAATCTTATTCAATTATTCTTGAAAAGTAGTTTCATCTTTTATGGACACAGCTAGATATGTAATTTAATGTGCAAAAAAGCTATTTCATTATTTTTGTATATCTTGCAATACTTGTGCTCTACGTAAAAAACTGAAGAGGTTTAATAAAAAATATGCTGAGATTTTTCATTAAAACTCTTATTTTGGAACGTACGGGAACCAATTTATATTAAACATGTAATCGAAAAGTGACTCAATTTCCAGGAGTTAACCTGGAAAATTTTGTTAACTTCCTTTTTATTTCCACCTTTGGGTAGTAAAGCAATTTTCCGAGTTTATCCGTTTTTATCTCAACGTCGAATAAGATAAAATATAATATAAATTTGAATAAAATTGTAATATAAAATAAATGTAATTCCCCATTGATTTCTTGCTGTTGTTATTATTTATGGATAAAGAACAATTTTAATGGTATTATAGGAAAACCAGGTTGGTTTTTTAGGAATATAATGCGTTAAATACTCAACAGGTGCTTATTTTATTCCAGTCTTTAATCCCAAAGGTAAAATGTTTGCTCACATGTTTACCCTTTCGGAATTACAAAAAGGGTAAATGGGCCAATTCCCTAATCCCAATCCCTACATAATTAGTGTAATTAAAGCCATTAAGATAATAAATTTAAAAAATATAGGTTTTCCAAGCAATAAGTAAAGAAAGGATTTTCCTGAGCTAATGCCGTTACAGTAAAGCATCATTTTATACGAAGAACTATTTTGCCGTGTTTCATGAAAATTGTAAAAATTCACCTCTTTAATTAAAGGTGGAAACTCGATAAAAATGATAGGTGGAATTTGGAATGCTTAGTGAAGAATGCGTTGCTCTTCTAATTTTAAATGACTCATGCTCAATTTCTTACAAGTGTAAATGATTAAAGAGAGAACCCAAACAGATTGATGCCAATAAATTTGAATAAAGGTTACTAACCGATATTTTTCTTTATTTGTTATCTTACAGTTCATTAGGTAAAGAGCATCATGAGGGATTATTAACATTTTATTTTCCATGATAAAATATTCCTCTGTTCGGTTAATCCTGGCAATAAATTTTAACTACCCACTTTAGCAGATAGATCAGGGTTATAAATGACTTTACGGGTGTAAAATCATCCGCCAGACTCAGTTTTAAAAGCGACCAGAGAACCGTAGTTATGGTCAGTAGCGCATCCTGATCCAGTAATTTTTAAAATGCTGAAATTAATCTAGAGAGGATCCTGGTTGATTGTTTGCTTCATTGGTCATATGCAATGAATATCAATCATCCAAAGGAAATATCTATTTAGACCTTCGTGATTTATGGGCTTTATTATTAGGGTGTAATTTTCAAAAATCATTTGTCGTTTCATATGTGGATAAGTATGCATACTTTTTGTTTCATTAGGTAAGTGACCTAATGCATTGAAAATTGAATAGTCGAGGAATCTAATAAATAAATTGATCCAATAATGATTACTTTTAGTAAAATTTCTTTCTTTAATTTAGTTTTTTCTGTTTTTTAAATAGTTCTTACTTATGCTGCCATAATTTCAAATAACTATTCTATCGTTTATTTCTATTTATGTCTATAAAATGAATTCCAAATCCACCACTGTAGTTTCAAAAATCTGAACGCTCTCGGTTATTCATAATTTCAGATAATGTTAGAATTTTATCTGAATTCATCGAATCAATTAAAAGGAATGTACCTGCCTGACTTTTAATGTGATTCGTTGTGTGTACATTAATTTTTAATGTGGAAGTTTATAATAGAATAAACGTGTTGCCTCGTCGCTTAATGGACGAACTTTGGGAGAAATTATTAAAATATGGTTGCCTCGAATCAATAAACATATCTAAAGTTTAAAAGAAATTTCTTGAATGCTGACCATAAACCATAAAGTTGCTGTTCACACAATTTTGGATTGAATTTTAATAACTTAATGAGCATTCAAAATAATTTGAAATGGATCAAAAACAAAATGCGACATTTATAAGTACCTATAGGGAGCAACCTGAACCACTGTAGTAGTATAACCGAAAAATTTTGTGACTATTACCAAAATCAATTTTAGAAATTTGCATCATCACAAAAGAGTAAACAGATTCAACATTCAATGGAATTTCCTGGCACTTCGAATTCGTGATCGGGAGACAGTGTGAAAAGACTTTCTGGGATAAAAGGGATAAATGCGGCTATTATTATTTTCCTCCCAGGATATCCATATTGAAGGTTCTCCTCATAAATATTCTTTGCCGTTATTTTATTGGGTAACAGTAATGGAAGCTGTAAAAAATATCTATAAATAGTATTGTTGAGTTGAATCCTGCGGTTAAATATTATTTTTCATTGTACAATCGACAGGCGAATAAATTCCGCCTGATAAAATGTTTGCATTGGTTCTCTTGAAACTCTCAAATAGTAATTCTCGTTTATACACACAACTTTTCAGGCTTTCGAGAAAATACTACTTCCTTTTGTTATTTCAATTTTCATATAATACTAAAGTTTTGAAATTCAGCGAAACTTTCAGATATTTAATCAAATTGTTATCTTCAATAAAATGTTAATCCATATTTAGTACAGCAATCAACGAATGTACTTATACAGCAAATTTAGTTAATTTTAATTAAATTGAAATCTGCGAATATTTGATTTTGAAGTACAAATGCATTTACACATTATAAGTAAACTGTATTAAATATTAATTAAAATTAACAATGTTAACATGTAATTTTGTTTAATGATTGTTTAGTAATTAATACTCATTATTCGTTCATTATACGTTGAAATGCAATTTACAAAAAAATTGATCAAAATTTAAAAACTTATCTGCCTACACCAATTAATTATTGAAAATTTACCGATTAATATCATATCATGTGGGTAATTATGAAAAGTCTAATTGACGGGGCGGCGGTTTTAAAATTATTACCTTCGAGTTGTAGCTGGATATAAATAATAAGCAGAAAGTGTTTCACGTTATGCCAGCAACATTATAAATGATTAAATTGGGATATAAAAATTATTTCTTTTAATGTGATGCGTAGGGGTTTCGCGATCGTTCAACTCTTTTAAAAATAAATTTTTAGATATTTTTTTTATATCTGCATATTTCTGAGATAAGTGAAATCCGTATTTAATATACTTATCTAAATTATTTATTTGTCTGTCAAAGTGTTTTTTCGCCATTAATATTGTTTTTTACAATAAAATCATTGATACATTTTTTCGGAAAACTTTGAAAATTGTTGTTTCCAAGCTCAGGTTTCCATTTCATACTTATACGGTACTTTCAGACGTGTAACATATAGCAGTCTTGTAATAATTTGATAGTTATTGTATGTCTATTCAATATTTCTGAATAGAAGCTTTTTTATAGTTATAATGAGCAGGCTTTTAAGTAATTCTTTTGTTAAATATTCTAAAAAATAAGCAGTAGGTATCCGAGAAAAAAGTACATCGTTGGTAGACTCTGTGTATAAAACCATATTTTCATTTATCTTTGATATTAAGTTTTTTTAGAAGGGAGTTTTTATTTACTTCTTTTCAAAGGAAGTGAGCTTTCAGTAATGCTTCGTTGTCTCCTACGTTTTCGCTCAGAAATGAGTGTTTCAGTTTTATTATAACCGTCACAGAATAATGTTAATGTTTGCTTTTATACGATCTGCAATGATATACAATTCATTTTATATTTTATTGAAACAAAAAAATATGGAGAGGCGAGTCTCGCTTTCCTAAAATTATAATTGAATCCATTAATTTTGAACGTGGCTGAACATTAGATATCTATTGTTTTTTAATTGGATTTCGCTGGTCTTTTGTTGTAAATCCTTCATATTTTAGTCTTTTAAAATGATTTACGAACCAGGCTGGGATCACTGAAAACTAATACTTTATGGTAGCCGAACTGTGGATATTGGTTTTATAAATATTTGATGTCTGTTTGCTACTTTCAAAGCATAAAATGTTATGTTGGTTATTGGATTAAAATTTGATTTTCATTTGTATATCGGTAGGCACACTATATAAACTTTATTTATCCCATAAATAACCTATACAGGTCAGAAATAGGTCGTTTTTTCAATAAAAAATTCCATTCAACACTGTAAATATTATAAAAAAGTAATTTTTACACACATTTAATATTTCATAATATTTAGCTGCACGTATTCTCTATGGCGTTTCACAATTTCCTGGAAATATACAATGAAGTTTAGTTTATGTAAATAAAGGGGAGAAAACGTTAATAGTAATGTCAAGAATAAGCTTTCGCAATTTGTTTCAAGTTTACATATTTGATTTCACTTCCACAAATTGATAGGGAGTCGGCTAATTTGACGAGTATTTAATCAAAAAACTTGTTAATTATTTAATAAATTTTATTATAAATACAAATATTAAAAATTGGATAAATTTCGTTATACTTTTAGGCTTTTTTTTAATTTTGCAATTCTGTATTTGCAACGTTGCATATTTATCTCTTGATTATTGTATTTTTAAACCCGAGAAGAAGGGTGATGATTTAAAAAAGTTATTCTGCACTGATTTGAACCAAGAATTGCTCGGATATTAAATGCAAACCATTTTAAACGTTACGAAATAATCCGGTTGATGGGCAAAAATTGTAAATTTCTATTATATCTGGAACGCTTGCACGTTCAATAAAAAACCGAGAACCTCTTAGTTTTTCGGTAATTCGGATTTTCGGAGTAAAAGATGAAGGCCTACGGGTCGGTTTAGATATATTGGAGAACTAACAAAAAAACTCGTTATTGAGAGTTGTTCCACTTTATATCCGACTCCGGCGTCAGACATGGTAAATAGATTGAAATATTAAAAAATTATCACGTACAGACCGCCCAAAAGCGTTTACGTGTTCGAATGTTTTTTATATTAGATGTACTAGCATTTTAGCGTTTTATTGAAATAACTAAATTTATAGCGATGCATTGTTATTCCGACTAAAATATTTGAATATTAAATCCTTGAATTTATTTAAATCTTTAATGAAAACCACTGAACCATTTTCCAAAAGTACTCTTCAAAAATAGCCGCAAGTTCAAAAGCAAATCTGTAGCAGCTTTTAACAACGAACACTCAATTGAATTAGCACAATTGTTTTGGTTACCCTCGTACTGAAGTTTAATTCGAAAATTAAATTATTCAATTTGTATTACCTCCGAATGTATTTTCATAGCCATTAAGCACGGTTTATGAGCTTAGTTTTTTAAATATATAAATAACATTTTAGGGATAAAATAGGGACAAAAAGGAGCTTAATTTTTAATTTGTTTGCGCCAGCATAAATTCGCTTTTCTCCATTTTTATAAAAGTTGTTTGGGTTGGGTTATTATTGTATTAATAAATATTATATGCGCTAAGCAAACCCATGTGGAACGTGACGAATAATATTAACCAGTGCGATGAAATCCAATTGGTTTGGACTGACTAAATACAATAGTACATAAAAATGAAATACGTTCATGTCATATCCGCAAATGCTGACTTGCATAGTCTGGGGAATAATAATATCCAACCGAAACTGAAATGCTGAAATCTTAAATTCGCATTTTTAGTGAAACGAGTGATTCTACAGGTAGGCCCTTCTAGGCGCATGGTCCATTCAACCAATCGGTGCGTAAACTTTACCTCATCGACCAATTATTGTGTATATATTTGTCTGTATCGCGCTCCAGCTCCAGCAGGATAGCAAATTCCCATTCCAGCGAGATTAGTCATGCTCGTCAGGACAACGTGTTCGAAATGTTTACGTAAATCGGTGATTGTCATTCGTCGAAAATGCCGCTAAGGCTCTCGTCTATATCACGATTTGAATTCTTGTAAGTTGCAATTCGATATTGTACGCTCTTGTCTTTCTCCTGCTTTGACGTGCGCTTCCAATGGGACTGTTGAGTTTTAAATTTGTAGTGAGTGTTTTCGTAGCATATGGATGTTTGTTCATAACAAAACAGTAATCTATAATATAAAGATAAATCGTGGATGTCTGGAAATCATTCTCTCTTCGAATTGCAGAGTGTGTGCCCACTTGAACTATTTCGATCAATCTTTATTCGCTGCTGTTATATTCGAATGAATTCAAGTGAAAAGGTTATCGTTACTCACAAGAAAATAAATCAGTTTAATATTTACATGAACATGGGGTGAGTTTTTTCAGTTACATTCTCATTACCTAATTAATTTAAATCGTGTAATCAAATTTATTATACATTTGGCCTTCTACAGTACACGAACAGTTTTTAGGCGTGTATTCAATTTATAATTTCAGAAACTAATGCAATGTTATTTTAATTTTATGACAAATTATGATAGATAATATTATTACCAAAAATTAAACAACAGTCGTGTTGACCGGTAACATTGCGGCTCTTGTTAAATAAATGAGCAAAGATCGTGGCAGCACTCTAACTCTCATTAATTACACAATATTAATATTAATTAAGAGTAATGAAATCCTATAAATTATGCGTTAATGGTAACCTACCCGTTATTGTAGACTTACTAATGTACAAAAATCGATTAATGATTTATTCCCCCTTTGTTTCCGAAAACAGATTTATTTACCAAATTGACTTGAAAATGATCACAGAATTAATTGATATAAAATGAAAGTGTTATAGGAGTTTATTCAAAGCCATATTGATGTTATGTACTTTACAAATTTTTGATGAAATAGCTCGTATAAGGAGGTCAATAATACTATTTCCTTAATTAACTTACAGCTCGGTGGCGACCGGGCAATTTGATTAATCCTTTCGTTACTACAATTGATTAAACAATTAAACAACACTGTTCAATCTCGACAAACTTCAATTGCACTTTGGAATTGAGAACGCTTTCGAATTAATAATCTGAATGGACCGAAGTTAGAAGTTTCGGGTGTTGGAAAATCAAAATGGCTCGAACATTAAGTATTAAATACGGTGCATAATTTAGTCAATTCACCAAACATTATTATTTCTGAAATAGAACAGTTTACAGAACTTACAGTACGAAGTTGGGATAGTTGTGATGTGGATCATTTAAGAAGGAAACTACCGTTACTACGGAGTTATTTACGAATGCACTTCTTGTACTTGCTTACGAATTAATATCACATAAATGCATTATTCATGTGTAAATTAATTTCGATGTTCAAATAACCATCGTATTTTATTCGAGCTACTAAATGCTTTTAGAATTGACTTCAAAGCACACATTTTTCCTGAAATATTGGAATATTTCAAATTATCCTTACTCGCTAAGCTTTGTCAATCTGTATTAAGTATTCGTTTTCAGGGATCTACATAAGATGCATTATAAAATAAATAAAATGCTCTTAGTTCGTAATGCATGTAATAAATCCGAGATGGGGTGTAATATATGTGCTTCTTTTTTATCATTACTTCAAAGTGAACCTGTCAATTCGAAGGAGGAGCGCGTTACGCTTCAAAGAAAACTCATTCAGTCATGCGCAAATTCTTCATAAGAAACTTTCCTCCCATCTCCTACATATTAAACATCCTGGAACATTTTAGAAGTTTACTGTCGCATTTTCTCATAAATTTTAGTGTCACAAATAGCTCTAAAGACATAATTTGTAAATAACTTTTACTGGACAGGGTGGTCTCTATTGTACCGAATATAAAACTTTAACATGTATTATTGTAAGGAGACAATTACTACAATAAATAATTACACAATTCCCTGTTGAAATGTATTTAAACTTGTATAAGAAAAATGAATCTTTATTTGCATATTTTAATAGAATCTGACAATTTTATAAAGCCAGTAAAAATGTAAATTTCAACTATTTAGAGACTAAATACGACTGGTCGAGTTTATAAGCAAAAATTTACGATCAATCTTCCTTCACAATTATTTGCGATTAGCTAATTTTTATAATCAATAATTTGAATTATTCATGACCGATCATTCTTTATCGAATTTATTATAGTAGAAAATAAATCGTCATCTACATATTAATTTACATTGATCAGCGACTTTAATTTTTAATTAATTTAATTAACGTTATTTCTTTTTATTCCATCGCCACAGGCCGCTTCCTTATTCGTCGTTGCCATTTTTTTGCTTTGAATATTTTTCTTTTTGATCTAAACGGCGACCTTTTTTCAAATCTTATTGGTACATTTAATAAGTCTTTGCTTTGAAACAGTTTTCCTGAGCTTATTAGATACAAGGGGACAGGAATCGCATAAAAAGGGTTACATTTCTCAGAATGGTTCGAGTTAATATTATTCACCAAGTAAATTATGTTGATTTTGTATGTTTGTATATTCACAATTTACGAATATTTAGTTAATTGTATGGGTAAATTCTTTCGTCAACTTTTTAAGTTGATGTTCCCAAATTTCGCAAACTTTTAACAATAAAAAATTACATTTTAAAGTTTATTCTAGAAGGGAAAAATATTCTGCGAACCTTTGGAATTCGTACCCGAGTTTGAAAGTAAAAGTTTCATTTCAAAATCAAGTTGATATTGTAATTTGATTCTTACAGAATATTTTTTTATATTCTATCTAGTTTTATTATATCATTTTTAGCAATCTGTTTTCATATTTTATTCTCTTGACATTTATATAGCCCTCTGCTGGCGCTATTCTTAGAAATGGAACAATTAAATTGATGCACTTTAAATTTCCTTCCTCTGACTAATCATTAAACTATGTTTTAGTTTAGCAAAGATATTAGCTGAGCAGTCAGAAAAAAACACTTTTACTTTCAATTATCAAACGGTTTTTTGATGTATCATTCATATAATTATGGTTCCTAATGTATTCTATTTCCTACTACTTTTGGAATTTAACAGATTTCTATTATTAACTAAGTTTTGAGCAGCCTGCAATACTTCTTCACCTGTCAACATTAAAATGTTAATGATATTCACTATAAAATATATTGCCCATTGAACGGCAACCATCCTGTAAGCGGCGTTTGCCCTACCAGCGGGAAATCATTAGCTTTGGCTATTAAAAACGGAGATTTCTAATTTGAATAATTTTTTTGGACTTGATTCAAACTATTTTAAATTAACACGACTTATAGATGGCAATTTTAAATGACCGATGCTTGATAACCATCAAACATGCTTTATAATTTACGATACGGTTCTTACTCTTCTGAAGGGCTTCTTTAAACTTAACCGGTTCTTCCCTTTTGTATGCGTTAAAATATAAACCTTAATTAGCATTCAAAAGACAACGATAATGGAATAAAACTTGAACAAATTAACGCCTTTTAAGCTACTAAACTTAACGTCGTTAAATAAACAAGCAATTACCATAGTAGGGAAATGTTTGTTTTTAATATCAACAACAAAAATGTCAAACTTTATTTACTATTTAGTCAACTAAAAATAAAGCAAACAAACGTAAATCAATAGCCCTCTTAAATTATACACTACAGTAGCGGTTTTTTTTACATAAAATTTGGATAACTTACTGGTTCAGAATTATTTAATAGGACAAATATTAATAGTGCTTTCCAAACAACTATGCATAATAGATATTGATTCCGTTCAAAATAACGACATAAACATATAGGCAAATAATGTACCTAGTTAGTATAAAGAACTGAAAATGAAAAACATTCTTTTCCAATACGCGAGAGATCAAAAGAATCAGTCTTGAAATAAACGAGATTGCAACAAAACTAAAAGACAGAAGAGAAACGTTTAAGTAATTGGCATGTTATTAAAGTAAAAATGAACAAAACGGAAGATACGTACAATATAGGAAATACAAGGCGTTCGTTAATAATAAAGTGGATGTATTTATCTCATGCATGCAGTTTTAGAGGTACGAACAATATTCGCAGTATTTTGTAAGATCCAAATAAGTAACAGCAATTTGTATTTTATTACATCTATATTGAAATTTGAAATTATTTACCTACATTTCGAATAAAATTGGAAATTTCGTTAAGCTGTAAACGTAAGCGATAGTTTAAAATTTTATATTCCAATGTAACCATTTCAACACATTTCCATAAAGTATTGTCCATTAAATCCGGAATTTATGAACTAAAGCTTAGATGATTAAATCTTAGAAACATTTAAATTTTTAAACCACAATATTTTAGATAAAATATAGGATAGATATTCGATTCAATTTATTGACAGGTATTCAAATTTTTTATACATTTGTTATTCGAGTTTTCAGAGAGCTAATTTTTTCAACTCAACAATTTTGACTACAAAAAATTATATTTGGAAATATTTTTAACGTGGGTTTTAATACAATAATTTACCAAATAAACGTTCATTTCGTTTTAAAATTACAACAAGTTTGCATCAATGAATCTGGGTATAAAAGGATTTAATGTACTTTGTGGATGTTTTATTATTTCCCAACAACAATGCTGGAACATTATTTAGGTCATCATATTTTTAGCTTTCTGAATATGAAATAATCTTAATCTTTGACTGCTAGAAGGAATTAATTCGTAAACTTACAAATGGACATTGCTTAATATCTTTGGAATTTTTTAAAATGACAAGTTGGGGTCACGGTTAGAGATAATACCATCTGCTTCATGAATTTATTAGTATTATAAAATGCACGGTTATTAATTCCCGATTCAAATAATGTATGTCCCTTGTTACCGTGTTCACAATAAAATGAATGCAAAGGAAGTTGAAATGATTTCACTGGTATTTTCGTTCTTCTGTAATAAAAATAGATTTGATTAATGCCACTAAAACACGTTTTCACTAAGAAACCATATTTTAAAAATAAAATACTTACGTATTTTTCACATGTTCAATCATTTCACATGAATAAAAAATCTCGCAAGCACGAAATTTTCCATTCTTGTAATATAATTTTTACTTAAGACCATTATTATATTTGTTATTCATCAATACAGAAAACGTTTTTAAAGAAAACATTCTCTAATATTTACCATTATGCCAAGAATAAAGCCTGTTTTTCTTTTATCATGTTCAATGTAATTTGCCGAATACAAATTATAAGGAAAACCCGTTAAAACAGAAAACAAAAGATGCTGCATTAATCTTACTCTGAAAGAAGATAATTCAATTCCTTATATTACCTAAATAGAAAACTGCGGAGAACAATCTACAGGTACAACATAATGAAAATGTTTTTTCGTTTTTTACCATTTTGTTCCTACGCATTTCTGATCCGATTGATGATGATATTTCGTTCTTTTCCCAACAAGTTTTATTTTGTTTTTTAACTTAAACGGCATAGCATATTGAAGGGTAGCGTATTTTATCGGTTATAGTTTCGGTTAACTTTCTTCATTTTCCGAGTTTGTATCATATCGTTAAAAGCTTTGATTACATCAAAGGTGGAACATTGATATCCATCCAGCTATCGAACCCAATTAGCTAATTTTGAATTTCATAAAACAAACATGGTCAAACGTTAAGGTAATTAAAACCACTTACATAGATCGTGTAATATTAAGTGACCGTTAATATTCCAATCATATCCATTATTAATTAGTTTTTCTTTGAGTTTTATTGATTGGGTAATAAAATACGTTAGTATGTTTTTGATAAAGTCCCTGTAAGTCTAGTAGTATTTGTTATAGATAGGTACTTTAAATGATTGGTTGAGTGTTTTGTAGAAACCTTGTTTCCCATTTCGATTTTGATATTATGTTTACTTTCGGTTGTATAATAATATAAAATAACATCAATAGTTTGAAATGAAAACCATTGTTTAATTATTTGATACTAGATATGGTTATAACGATACACTAATGCTGGAGTTAGAGATATTAAGTTGACTCATATTGTTTGGAAAAGTATTCCATTTGAAATTAATCTTATTATTGTGACAATGTACTACAATGAGACAGGAATAACAGTATAGGTGACTTTGGTGAATTAAATTGATGTTTATTATTCGTACGTTTCGTCGAGTTGTTCCCGTTTTGTTATACGTTTAATAGTGTGTTATAAATTTATCTTCATTTTCAGGGATGAGGATCCGGAGAAGTGAGGCGGTGCACGGCTCCTCCTGCTTCAGGAGTATGCACTTGAAGTCTTCATGGTGATAAAAACCGTTCATGTTGGAACGGTGGGCAGCACCGTGGCAGGCATCTGGCTGCTGCTACTGGCGGGGCTGTGGGGGCGCGCTTCTGCAGGTATCCTGCTGGCGCAGTACCCCGGCCCCGACAATCTCCCTGAACGCTTTTGGCATATGGCCATCGATCAGAAAACTCAGAGAGTCTTCGTGGGCGGCACGAATCGCCTGCTGCAATTAGACGGCAACCTCCGATTGGAGCACATCGTCACAACCGGCCCCAAAAACGACAGTCCCTCGTGTCATGCCCTCGGATGCAACGATCCAACCATACCTCTATCTCTAATGGATAACTTTAATAAAATATTACTGATCGAACCTGAATCACGAACATTAATATCATGCGGGTCGCTATCGCAAGGTGCTTGTTTTAAATATAAATTAAGTAATATCTCCGCTGATCCGCAGTTTATTCCGAAAAGTATCGCAGCTAATGATGCGAACGCATCTACTTACGCTTACATCGGCCCTAAAAAGTATAACGTTTGGGGGCGCTCTAACATCTTGTATGTTGGAACAACGTTCACGAACAACGGTGATTTTCGCCATGACGTGCCGGCTATAGCGAGTCGTGATTTAGAAACGCTAGAAATCGCTGAATTGACATTTAGTAAACAGTCTCTGTTGAGTATTGACGTTAAATATAGAGATCATTTTATTGTACAGTACGTATACGGTTTTAATGCTAGTGAATACGCCTACTTTGTTATTGTTCAAAAACAGTCGCATTTGCCGGGCCAAGAGGAGCAAGGATACGTCTCGCGCCTTTCCAGGACTTGCATAAACGACGCTAATTACGATAGTTACACCGAAGTAACTATACAATGCGTCGACGGCGAGACGAAATACAACATCGTGCAAGACGCTAAAATCGCGTTCGCCAAAGAAGAATTAGCATCCGCCTTGGGTATAACGGTTGGTTCTCCGGTACTGGTAGCTATCTTTCGGCCGTCTAAGGGGATAACGAACGAGCCCCAGAACCATTCCGCGCTGTGCATGTACCCGTTGCGCGACATCGAAGGGAAATTCATCGAGAACATTCACATGTGCTTCAACGGCAGCGTCAAGTACCGCAACATGGGCTACGTCTCCGGGCCTATTTTGGACGGAAAGTGCCCTAGCAGCGGCTCCGCCGGGAACATTCCTAACTTCTGTGAAGTCGGTTTGAAGATCAGCGGCGTCACGCCGTTGGTAGGCGCGGCAGCTCTCACTTTCCCCAACATTTCTTTGTCGGCTGTAACAGTCGGATCGACGGGCAGGCACGTGTTGGCCTTCCTTGGAACGACAGACGGAAGGATCAAGAAAGTACTGCTGTCTGGTCCCGAACCGCCTGAGTACGAGGAAGTGTTCGTCGACGATGGTAATCCCATTTTACCTGATACCACGCTATCTCCAACCGGCGAATTCCTATACGTTTTGTCAACGGCTAAAGTAAGTAATTTTACTAGTTAATACAAGGATGAAACTTCTATATGCAATCTCCTCCATTTACAGGTTTCAAAAATCAACGTTGAACATTGCAGCACTTACACAAATTGCTCGTCTTGCCTGGAATCCAAAGATCCTTACTGCGGGTGGTGTTCGCTCGAAAAAAGGTATAGTTCAACGCAAATACTCGATACCGTAATTCACAAAGTATATTTCAGATGTACTGTTCGAGGGGCCTGTCAAAAGGCGTCCCACAGTCCACCGCGTTGGCTTTCGCTCGGCACGGGTCAGCAATGTATCGATTTCGAGCAAGTGTTCCCGGAGAGGATTCCAATCAATCAGATGACCAACGTGCGTTTGACGATCAGGACTCTCCCTGCCCTTCCTCCTGGTGCTAAATACAAGTGCGTATTCGGTAACGCCGAGCCCATCGATGCAGAGGTGACTGAAAACGGTTTGTACTGCTTCACGCCGGAAATATCCAAACGGCCGAGGATATCGCCTAAAATGGATCACGTGTTGGTGCCCTTGAGCGTGAGGTCTTCTGAAACCAATAAGGATTTCGTCTCCAGGAATTTTGCTTACTACGATTGCGGAAAGCACACTACTTGCGGGGAATGCGTGAAGTCCAAGTGGGCTTGCAACTGGTGTGTTTACGAAAACAAGTGCACTCATAATATATCAGTTTGCCAAAGGAACATTATTAGCGGGGAAAATGTAAGTTAATTTCACTAAAACATTTACAATCATGTGCAAAATTTTATCTCCTTTTCCAGAATCCGACGCATTTGCCCATGCACGGATTCGCTTTCTGTCCGCAATTCAAGAGAAAGAACGAAACCGTTTTGCTGCCCAACAACGTATTGAAGAAGATTGTTTTTGAGGTCAGGAACCTGCCCAATCCATCATCCGTTCACACCGGATTTCAGTGTATAATAGTCATAGAAGGTGCCACCATGCTAGTTCCGGCTACAGTAGAAGGCGAAAACGTAATCGTTTGTGACCAAACCACGGTAAGACCATTCATAAAATTCGGTTTAATTCGCCGTATATAATCTGCCGTTCAATAATAATGTAAATGAAGGTACACGTTATTAATTTTATTCTCACCTGTACCATACTGAATAAGCATATTCGGCTTCAAAATTTTGATAACACTACATATTGCAAGTAGTTATGCAAAACGGAGTTTAAAATTGTTTCATATTAAGGATATGAATTTTCTCTGTTTAGGCAAGCTAAATTTACTTAGTAATTTCTACAGAAGTTTTGCGCTTGTATTTTAATTATAATTTACCGATCCGCTCGGGCTGATCTTTGTATAAACACTTGTTTCAGTATTCCTACGAAGCTAATGAAGGAGAATACGAAGCGACGGTAAAAGTCGTGTGGAACAGAAACCATCACGTCGACTCCATGAACGTAACACTGTATAAATGTGATATCCTAGGCTCTCACCGGGAGCACGCCGATTGCTCTCTTTGCGTAACCAGAAACTCGAAATACAACTGCACTTGGTGCGGCAATTCGTGCCAGTACTCCGAATCCTGTCAACATACACCCCATATCGAATGCCCGAAACCTAGAATCGACATGATAAAACCATTGAGCGGGCCCATCGAAGGAGGTACGTTAGTCACGATCGAGGGCAGCAATTTGGGATTAAAGAAAGAGGACGTTCAAGGGAAAATTAAAATAGGTCAAATACCTTGCGTGCTGGTGACTTACGACGTGTCCGTGCGCATTCAATGCGTTACGGGGCCCTCGAAAATCGAGATGATAGCGCCGATACGGGTCGGAAACGAAGCCGGTTATACAACGTCTTCGGTCGAGTTTAGTTACAAGGATATAAGGCTATCGGGGATATTCCCGCCGATGGGGCCCCAATCCGGAGGTACTCAACTCGCGATTACCGGGCAATACCTGAACGTTGGTTCGGAAATCATGGCGTATTTAGACGATTATGTTTGCCAAGTTAATTTAACGCAAGCCTCTAGTGGGAGATTAACTTGCATTACGTCCAGAGCTCATCGACCTGTCATGGTTTCTCGATTAACTCTGAGTATCGATGGGGCCAATCGCACCCTAGACGGCAATCCCTTCAACTACACTCTAGATCCCACCATAATGGAAATCAAACCGTTGAACAGTTTCGTGTCCGGTGGAAAGATGATATTCGTACACGGTACGAATTTAGATAGTATACAGAAGCCTGAAATGGAAGTTTATGCGTTAGACGATTCCAAGGCTCCGATTAACAGGACCATGTGCACCGTCTTAAGCAGTACTCAGATGGAATGTCCGAGTCCTCCTGTGAACAAACAATTCAGCATTTACAGCAGCAGAAGGCCCAGGTCGCTAGGAAAACCAGCAGCTATTAAGGTCAGTTCGAAAATTTCCCACTAATTCCTTTGAAATTTATTCGTCGCGTTTGCAGATGAAAGAACCGAAACTAAACTTAAGGATAGGCTTTCTTATGGACAACGTGCAATCGGTCAGAGATTTGGAGAAGCATTTTCCGAATCTCAGAACGCAATTATTATACGTGGAAGATCCGAACTTCTTCCAATTTCCGAATCAAATAAAGTTGTATCAGGGTGATAGACTTGTGATAGAAGGTGAAAATTTGAACGCGGCTAGTGAAGAGTCCGATGTTGTGGTGACCATCGGCACGAAATCCTGCAATGTTACTGGTTTGGCAATGGTCCAGCTCGTGTGCGTTCCACCCGAACACCAACCTTTAGGATCCGACGAAAATGGCTTTAAGGTATTATTAAACAATTACTCAAAGTCTTATCTTTCTTCCTATATTATTTTATAATGATGGGGAAGGTTAGATGAGTATAAAGGATTAAAAAGTAAGTGTATGTACACTAGTAATTAACATTTTATTATTATTTTAGACTGAAAATAACCTTCCATTAGTAGTAGTTAGAGTAGGAAGAAGTTTAAGATTCCCAATTGGATATTTGCAATACGATATATTCAAAACGTTTACGTTTCCACCGGAGGCCATTATAATGATAGCTGTCGGGACGATATTATTCGTTTTGTTCTTTATCGCCGTGTTAATTGTTTATCGAAGGAAATCCACTCAGGCCGAGAGGGAGTATAAAAGGATACAAATCCAAATGGACACGTTAGAAAGCAATGTTAGATCTGAATGTAAACTAGGTAAATTTTTTAATATACGAACTTTTGCTATATTTCTGAATTAATCTAATTTACTGTTTTATTGCATTGTAGTTTGCTTGCTTTTATTTATTTTTCATTTTAATTTTGATCTAGGTATTCATATGCTTTTAGCATTCGCCGAACTGCAAACCGATATGACTGATCTCACTGCCGATTTGGAAAATTCCGGTATTCCCACCCTGGATCACACCAGTTACATTATGAAAGTATTCTTTCCCGGAGTCAGCGATCATCCTATCCTCAACGCACCTAAGGTAAATATTATACTTGAGCAAATAACAAAAGATCGCAGGGACAAGCAATGATTCTTCTATTTGTAATTTTAGGCCCGATTAAATGGCCCGAGAACAAATTACGACACAGCCATGTTGCAATTCGAGCAATTAATTAATAATAAATATTTTGTACTCACATTTATCGAGATATTAGAGTCACAGAAGTCGTTTAATATTAGAAATAAGTAAGTAAAAGAGCTCCTTAGCGACAAAACGTGTTATTAATAACCGGCGTTATTTTTTTAGAGTAAACGTAGCGTCCTTACTGATGGTAGTTTTAATGAGTAAAATGGAATACGCTACCGATATTCTTAAGTGTTTATTATTGCGTCTAATAGATAAGTCTGTGAACACGAAGCATCCGCAGTTAATGTTAAGGCGAACCGAAAGCGTCGTGGAGAAGATGCTAACAAACTGGATGGCCCTTTGCATGTACCATTATCTCAAAGAATATGCAGGCTCGTCCCTTTTCCTCCTATTCAAAGCCATCAAACATCAAATTGAAAAGGGCCTAGTTGACGCTATAACACACGACGCCCGGTATTCCTTATCGGAGGAAAGGCTTCTCAGAGAAAACGTCGAATACAGTGTTGTGGTAAGTAAATATCAAACGAAACTCTTCGAAAATATGGCTCGTGGTTTAATTTTACAGACTCTACATATAGTTCAAGATGATCTAGACGAGAAAATCCAATGCAAAGTTTTGGATTGCGACACAATCAGTCAAGTGAAATCGAAGATTTTAGATGCATTGTTCAAAAACACTCCATTTTCATTAAGGCCTTCCATCTACGAAGTGGATTTGGAATGGAGGCACGGTCGAGGCGGTCATTTAACATTGCAAGATGAGGATCTGACGACCAAAACGCTCGGCGGTTGGAAAAAATTGAACACTCTAGCTCACTACGGAGTAAAGGAGAGCGCTGTCATGTCTCTGATTTCCAGGCAAAACGACAGCTTCAACAACTGCAAACAGCCCTGCCACAATTGCGTCACGGGCATGTACCTCAACAATTCCCAATCGCCCATCATAGCCACCAATGGCGACGTGGAAGCCGGAAACAACCCCAGGATATATCATCTAGTCAAACCCATTGATGACCATCAATTTCCCAGCAACAAATCGGAGAGGACGCACAAAGCTATCCCGGAAATATTCCTGACGAGGCTGCTGTCGACTAAAGGCACGATACAGAAGTTCGTCGATGATTTCTTCCTGACGATTCTAACCGTTAACGAAGCTCTGCCGCCGGCTGTAAAATGGCTGTTCGATTTGTTAGACGACGCCGCCAGGAAGCATTGCATCCAAGATCCGGAAGTAGTGCACGCATGGAAATCAAATAGTCTTCCTTTGAGATTCTGGGTGAATTTTATTAAAAATCCCGATTTCATATTCGACATCAATAAAACCTCCACGCTCGATTCGTGTTTGTCTGTCATTGCGCAGACTTTCATGGATTCCTGTTCCACCACCGAACACAGACTAGGCAAGGATTCCCCGTCTAACAAACTACTCTTCGCTAAGGTGAACATTTTCACAACGCATAGGCGTTATTTACTAATTTTTAATTCGATTCTTAGGATATTCCGAGATACAGGGAGATGGTGTCACAATTTTATAGCGACGTGGCGATGTTACCAGTGATAACAGACCAGGAAATGGGTTCGGCTATGCAACAGTTATCCGCACAACAAGCTGAAGAATTCGACACGATAGCCGCTTTAAAAGAACTTTACATATACGTCACTACATACAGTGATCAGGTAAGTCCAAATCTACTTGAGGCCTGTTTCATAAATGTGACAAGTTACAAGAAGACAAGTTACAAGTAGACAAGTTACAAGTAGACTAGTTACAAGTAGGCATGTTACAAGAAGACAAGTATATAAGTTACAAGTGTTGGTTGACAAGTATTTAAATATTTAGCTTCATAAAATAAATTTTAATGCTTCGGAAATTGTTATTTGGAAATGTGTGTACAAGTTACAAGTAGACAAAAGTTACTGGTAGACAAGATACAAGTGTTTAGATATTTAGTTTTATAATACATTTGTCTGATTATTTATCGTAGATAATTTGTAAATTTCAAGAAAAGATTAGGATGAAAGAAATGGACGCATTTTATTTCATTTCATAAATATTCAAAACACAAACCAGACCAATGCTTATTATTTATGTAAAACAGGCCGGTGGCTCGATAAGATATTATATATTAATTTGTTTTAATTTTAGATCATTGAGGCACTTCATACAGACCCGAATTGCCGGCGTTTGCACCTGGCGTCGAAACTGGAGAACGTCGCCTTTACATTAGGGGGGGACGAGAACGCGACGTGCTGACCTCAACGGTCACCTGATCCTCTGCTGCCTAGAACCTTGGCGCCCTGATTTCAAGCGTAAGTTCACACACATGCTTTTCGCTAAACCGTCAAATACAAGTCAATTCTCGAAGGTTTGTGCTGCCGTCTTAATGTTGAAAAGCGTTTATTTTTTTAATGAAACTTTACTAAGCTTGCGATTAAGTTTAGAGGATTTTTAACGCTTCAAAGTTCCTATACGTTTAAGCTAAGTTACATTGTGTACCTAAATAACGTGAATTATAAACGCGAATTATTAGATGTATTGCAATTATATGGTTTATTCAAAATTTATAATCGAATAGTCATCTACTGTAAAATCATTCTAACTTTGGCCGATCCATTTTGATGTAGTGTGCTAATTTGCTGTTATTATAATTTTATCACATAAATTTTTCATAGTTAAACAACTTTATTCTACATAGGTATTTATTTATTTATTTTATTGTAAAATTTAAGTTAATTGTTTGAGTTCAAGTGCTACTTAAATACAGTAACTACACCCCTGCTCAAAATTAACGCAAAATATGACGCATTCATTTTAAGCAGGAGTTCATTAAGCTCTCTCTGACTTTACAGTAAGTTAACTTTAGGTAAGGAACAACTCAAATAATTAAAACACATTAAAAATATACTGAGAAATTTATTTGATAAGAAACCATTTAACGTGTTAGATTAGTGTTGTTGTGTTAAAATAATGAAAAAATTATTAATAGAGCAGGTTATAGAGAAAAGCATGTTTGCGTTTTTGAGCGTGTTATTCTGTGATATGGCGCATGATCAGGTGACTGTGATTCGAGTGCGTACTTACCCTCCAGCGGCTGCTAGTTTCCTTTCCGAGTGCCTCGCTACGCTGATGGGACGTGACAAGGACAGTGTTTAATCGCAAATAGCGCCCAAATATAGCGCACTTTTATAGTTTAAGGGTGATACCACTTCATGTCGTTCGCTCAGAGTTGCTTTGGGGGTTTATTATACGCGGGATCGTTTAGTAGTATGAATGAAAGTGATCCGTGTCTGTTTTACTTTCCTTCGTGCAGCTCTGTGCTCGCATTAACGCAATTGTACTTTAACTTACTCCCTCTAAATTTCGATTTTATTTTAAATGAATGTTTCTGAATGAACTAGTAAATACTTAGTTGTTAATTTACAGTTTCGTTAGTGATATTAACTAATGTGTAGATGGTATTATCCATAAATTCGTTTCTGTTCGGTCCGGTTAGCCTAGTTAAGTAGAAATTATAAAATATATTTTCGACATGCATACGACTGACCTACATAATTTTCCAATTATGATATTAGTTTGTTTTAAAGTGCTAATTTTAAAAAATATTTCACTTAAAGTAATTTTACTTTTAAAGTATCGTAAATACTCCATTATGAGACTGTTAAATTTTTACGAGGATCTCTTAACCATAACATATTAAATAATTATGAATCTCATTTTTATAATTTTTGTACATTCGAAGATTATGTCAGTCGTTTACATGAAATAATAGTGATCTATGCCGGAACTTATATAACGTGGAATAGTCTTCGAGTCCAGTGATTTGTATGTTACTATTTTAATTCTGTTTAATATAAAATAATGCATTGTATCTTAATATTTTTTTGTAAATATAAATTGTGCATATAGATTATTAACGGATTTATAAAAATGTTTATACTATACTTAGGCGTACATTCATCGATAATATCAGATGTTTCGAAAGTTTTTTACAAATTTCATACAGGCAGCATATTAGTATTGAATAATCAACAACCTCTTATCTTATTAGATTAATTTTTATTTAAGAATTAGTACATACTTAAAAGTCATTGAGGATTGTGAGATTTGATGAAACGTGTAAAAAATCGATTACATTTGATAATATTATTAGATTGTGTTAGGTATAATTTTTTATTGTAAACAATTTTTACAAATCTTATACATGTAGGATTGCTTATTTATAATGTGACTACCAAAAAAAAAATAATACCAATACTATTTTTATTGAAATCAATCTTTTTAAATTTGAGATATTTTAATAGCATCACATTGTAAATGACCTTTGAAAAATTTTTTAATTAAAATATGGATGTCTCAATTTTGAAATTTAATAATACAAAATGTTAGTGAAAAAAATACAGTTATTTATATGCATTTTTGTTCCTTTAAAAATTCTATTTTTACTTCAATATTCCATAATTTTATTGTATTATATATTTCTTTCAAGCAGCTTAAGATCGTTTTTTATACTTTTGGTAATGTGATCGTGAATTAAAGCTTTTTATATAAAAGTGTATTGTTTAGTGATATTTTTTTACTCTATTAAACATGTATTCCATATTTATTTGTTATACTTTCTTTATTTCCAATACCTTGTTTCTTGTGAATTAACAATAAACATATATAATAAATTGTTTATTTAAATATAATTATAAGTAGATAAATTTCGTCTAACATATGTACATGCTAGTTAACTTGTCAAATAAGAATACACAGAGAAGTATTTAACTCCGGAAATTTACAAAATTAGAACACAAAAAATGGCAGAAACATAAAAAAGTAATACTTATGTAAACCAAATGAAACCTTATTAAACAAAAACCCTTATCTGTATGAAGTAAAAAAAAGCTAGGCTATTTTTAAAAGGCAATATGTTCCCAGAGTTCAAATATAACAAATATGCCATAAATGGTTGCAGAAAAATATATATTCGTTTTTTATAGACAAATTCAATTATAGTAATTTTAAACTACCACCAATAAAATAACAAATGGGACGGCTAAAAAATGGAATCACAAATTGTAGAAATAAAATAAATTTACTTAAACTCTAATAAGATTGGTCCTTGGGGTTCGTTTGTCTGCGTCGCTTACAATTGGGATTTCATGAAAGGTTTTAAATACGACTTGAACGACTTATTAACGGGCTCTGCATTCAACGGACTTTTCTGCGCTTCTTCCAAGAGCCTTTCATAAACATTACCATCGTAAGATCCAAGGGCGGACGATAATACTTCATCTCTGAAATCAAATGCATCCACAATCCCCACAGCATTTGGTCTCAAAAGTGTAAGTAATTCTTCCAGCCAAGATTGCAACATTTCAACATCCCTTCCTTGGATGTCTGTGAACTAAAATCAAAAATTTTATTTTGTTCGCAGATATTTACGAATGTTTTAAATTACCCTTAAGAAATCTCCTGAGCATCGGATAGCTGTGCTAACAGCATAAAGTTGAAGAAGCTGTTCCAAGACGGCGAACAATTCTTTCGAAACTTTAGGTCTCGCCATTTCCACGGCATTTTTGAATGTTTCCACTATAATTACTCGGCCATGTAATTCTGCTGCTCGCACCAACTCGATCGAGGTGCTGTTCCAGGCATCTTCGTACACCATTCCTTTACGTTGTCTTTCATTTATATGGCTATTGGCTAAATCGACCATTCTAAAATAATTATAAGATTAATGTGAATATAAAAAGAAACCTTCATAATTACTTTGCTGTAGTTTGTTGTAAGATTGAAAGTATCCAATCAACAGATTTTTGGAATGGTAATGATTTTCTTGCCACTTGCTCAAAATATCTAATAGTTGTCAGATTTTGCAGTTTGGTTTTGTTTTGCCAGCATTTTATCAGAAACCTCGCAGTTTGCAAGAAAAGTACGGTGTTCTCGCCTTCATATGTAACCATAGCAGTAACTAATCCGTACGTTGAAGGCAAATTTGAAGCAGTCATATAACCATGACCCCCGCATGACAACCTAAGAGTTTCAACCCCTTGAGCTGCATCGCTGGTCGATACCGCTTTCAGAACGCACGCAGCTGCGTGCAGCTACAAATCAAATTAGTAATCCTTAGATTCTCTCGCTCTAAGATAAACTTACCTCAGGTAGATTGTCTAGTTGGCCAGTTTCTAATTCTCCAGTGACGTTGTTGTATGTATCCCAGAGCCAGTTCGCAGCGTATTGGAACGCGAAGCAAGCTGCTATATTGGGGAACAGTTTGTACTGCTGCGTTAAATAATCCATTATCTGCGGCTCGGGTTGGCTAATAACAAAAAGACGTGGAATTATGATGCTGAAAACCATGTAAAAACTTACTCTGGTCGAATTTTTGATTGATGCCTAACAGCACTGTACCGCGTGGCAATTGTGCAAGCTTTCTTTAGATAAGTAGCCGCATCCTGTACGAGAACTACTCTTACAAAAATCATGGTACCGTATGTTAATTTACTACTAGGCGATTGGACGTAAGTACCATCCTGAAAAAAATAATTCAATAAATCTCATTTATATTTTAACAGATAGAGAATGTGTACGTACAGGTAGCACTTGGGAGTTCTTCATCAACATATTAATCCTGGGAATTCTGACGTTTTCAAAACCTAAATAACCATTGTTAGTGGCGTTCATGCCTAATTTACAACCGATTTCTCCAATTTTTATGCCTTGGAGCGGCATGTGCGTCTCTTCATCTCGAAGTTGTACTATAAAAGGGTGGATCCCGTGGTTTACCCCTTTAGTGTGTAATTGGGCGACAACGACAGCGTAATTAGCAGAATGACCCACTGGAATTATTAAAAATAATTGGAAATAGTACATAGTAGGTTATATCAAACATACATCCTCCTGGCCACCATTTGTACGATGTTATAGTTGGACTGTTTAAGACAAATTCTTCCGTTTTCGGATCGTAAGTAGCGATAGTTTCAAGGCCTCTGATGAATGTGCCATGACCTAATTCAGTCTGTAATAAAGTATTAATAAGAGAAATTAATTTAGAGGCTTTAAAAAAGTATTCGCACTTGTGCATAAGTTCCGATGATATCGCAATTCCAAGCCCTCTGTATCCATTCTGCTTGTTGCTGGATAGTACCTTGTCCCATAAGGGTTGGAATGAACATCACATAATGGACAGTTAAGGGATTGCCATCTTTTAAAATTGCAGATCCTAGTTGTCCACCAAGTATTTCTCTAAAAAGAAATATTTTATAGGCTTACGTAGTAAATTGTTTATTTAAATTTTTGTTCGTGGGAAATTGTGTAATTATGCTTTCATCGAATTCACGTAAGTGCGTCAAACTCGAATGCAGTGATTGATTAATGCACAATTATGTGCATTATTTTAATACCTTCATTTATTAACAGATTATACCTATAAACATACTATAGGATAACTATTATAATATGTTATTGGTAATGTTATACTATAATTTGAAGTAAAGCAAGTGACGATTTGTACTTTGTGTTTACCATTAATTAATCTCAATTAAATTGTTTGTACCTGAAATTTTCCATCCCACCTTTGCCTGCATTCTGAAGTTCTTGAACTTTTTTAAAAACAATACACGCTTTTCTAACAGCCTCCTCATATTTCTCTTTGTGACCCAAATATTCTGGAGGAACGTTGGATCTTAATTCAGGGTCTTCCAAGAAGAAATTTTCTACAATAAACAACATTTTTGGTATTGAATTATAATTAATATATTTCGTTATTTACCTCTACTGTGCCTTTCCTCAGTTTTATCTGCACCACCATCTAATAAATGCGTTAATTCCAATCTGTCGAACGTACATTTATTCCTTTCTCTAAGAAGGTCAGGATTAACTTTCTTCAAATTAGTTGATGCCATATTTAAAAACAATTGCAGTTAATATAATATCACAATGCTTGTTATTCCGCTTATGTTATATCACAACTTAATACATTGCTCATGGATTAATTTATAAACTAAAGTACTGCTACAATGCGATGTAACAAGTACCACTTTTATTTATCAATTGCCAGCAGGTCAATGATCATAGTCCATCAGTCCACCATAACCTCACCTCTGCACCTCATCGCCTCATCCATCCCAATGCAATGTTGTAATGTTGTTACTAATTTCTACAAATAATCTGAATCGAATTGGTGAAGTGGGGCATATTCATTACATCTCGTTTGCCAAATTGGTACGTCAAATGACCCCACTCACCCACTTTTAGTAACTTAAAATTTAGAGAATTTTTCATTTTAAAAGAAAAGAGATAGAAGTAAAGTATCTAAATTTGACTCTGACAGCAGTCACATATTAATATTTTAGATTTCAAAGATAAACCAAATGATTTTCGTACAATTACAAAGCTATTGATGATATATTTTACTATATTAAATTTACAAATAACAATTTATTTAGATAATTTAATATCATACGTAAATTATTTTAATAATGACAAATGGAAACAAAGTGACATTTGACATTTAGATAATAAAAAGACATTTTTGACGTGTGTCAAACAAAGACGCAACTATTTTTTATCTACTAAATCTACTCTTTCTATACAAATTTTTCGATTCCAATTTCATAATTACGTATAGTAAATTAAAAAAATACTCGTTAATTAATTAATGACTTCATTGAATTAAATATAAATATCTCATGCACAACATCACAGAACATAAAATAGTAATAGAGCAGTAGAGCACGCTTGCGCACATGCAGAGCGTTTGCGTGCACATAACTGGTGTAAATATGGCGTCACAAGAGGACGATAACAAACTAGAGTGTTTTTCAAACGTAAACAAACAGCATGAAAGATACTTCTTAAATGTTTATAAGGTGAAATTACAATTATCGTGCTTATAGTTATTTAGTTGATATAATTTTTCGCATGTTTATTGTGACGACAGTGTAGTTTCTCATTCGCATGGCCGCCATGTTTCATCTGTGATTTGTACAGAAAATTGAAG